>OY987300.1:30973897-32173897 GCA_963920635.1 Pseudeuparius sepicola | reverse complement strand
AAAAGTATTTTAAATTTAAAAGAAATTAAAAGAGCGCCACCCGCGTCAACCTCTACGTGACCCTGGGATCCGACACGATAATCCACTCGATGCGGGAGAGTTAGATGTGTCCGTAAATGTGTTATAAATAAAGCACCAAAGTGATCAAAAGTACCTATAATACATATTAGGATTTTCAATACAAACTATACAATTTCGGGTAGTAGCAATTAAAAATAACTTAGCAACTTCTACCTATTCTGTGCTATTACTGAACAAGACTGGGAGGGAGTAGTGAGCCGGTCCGTGCTAGGTCGAGCAGCTGTTCGGTGTGGTTTGACGGCCGAGGCAACCAGTGCAGTGAATATGATTCAGTGGGGAACGCACCCTTAACTGATGACCAACGCTTTGTCGGTTTGTGGGACAACTTTACCCGCTACAACTTGTGAGCTACCTAAACTACGAGAGGATAAATCCCACTTAGGGTTCCACGTTTTCATTGGTCGACTCAAGGTTACCTGAATATTAAGCCTCTGGTTTTGTATTCAATATCCCGTTGTGACATAAATTATGCAAATGAATTAAGAAATAACGTCAAATCCGGACGAATTTTTATTCTATGCAGCTCAAACTGATCACCACCCTATTTAGCACCTTTCTTCAACATCGAAACTTCGCGAATACCCGCGGAAAAACCGAAATTTTGAAAGATTTGCGCGCTGAATTTCGGGCGAAAACAGCGGCCGGGCCGGACGTAAACACGGCACAAATCTTTCAAAATTTCAGTTTTTCCGCGGGTATTCGCGAAGTTAGGGTTTGAGCTAAATTCATCTCCATTATAGAGGTCAGATTCGTGTTCAGGGTCCTCGAAAATGTGGAGGTAGCCAAAATTTCAAGATTTCATATGTTCTTCAGATAAGTGATTAACTAAGCCATTATTATGCTTTAAGGAAATATTGCAATATGATTTCTAAACAACCTCACAAGGCTACAATGTTCAAATTCATGTAACCTTGAGTCGACCAATGAAAACGTGGAACCCTAAGTGGGATTTATCCTCTCGTCCTAAACTGGTCGAGGGGTTAAGCAACAACAAAAAACACATGAAAGTGGAAAATTGCGTCCCGTGGCGCAAGGCGATTATAAACCCTAGTGGATTGGATTCCCCCCAAATTTGTTAAATTAAACTTAAAGCTATCTGTCTTCCAAGTATCCGATGCCTTCCACTTGCCCTCCGAATCTATTCCGGTAAGTGCATTGTACGACTAACTACCATCATTTCAGCTACTATCCTGTTTCAGGGGCCTTAACCATGAAGTGTAGCGGACCAGCATGCAGCTCGTGCATAATAGAGCATGCACACCACTATGGGGCGGTGACAAGAAAGCTGTCGAAGCACTTACTTGTGAGTAAGAGGCCTACAATAAAATAACTATTTTGGCAACAAGCAAACACAGCTAAATCGACTTCATACCAGCTGGGACCACATCAAAGGCATTAAAGTTAAGGAAGTGGCTATTTATACGTCCGACGGATACAAACGTCAGTATACGTCTTGCGCTCTCATTGGTCGATTGAGTCACGTGACACATAACCTTACTTCTACCGTCCGATGGATTATATTATGAATCGGCTTGTTTACTAAGTCGATTGGATGATGTCCGAGATTATTCAGACCTATCTGGTCTCATTTTATATTGCGTATGCCCTACTTCTTCCGCGATGGGCGCTGCGGAATGAAAAATGAAGTGGTTATTTTATTATTTACAATGATGTAACCCACCCGACATTCGGCGCCGCGGCGAATGTCGGGGGGTAGCCAAAATTTCAAGAAAATCGGGGGTGGGTTACAACGCCGAACGTCGCATCGGGCGAAAATACGGGGTACCTACCTAGCCAAAATTTCAAGAAAATCGGGGGTGGGTACACCATTGGAAATTATTACCACTTCTTTTTTTCATACGGCAGCGTCTATCCCCCAAAAATGAGCAGTGCATACGCTCCTTATTGCAAAGATGCTTGAGAAAAATGCACTTCCGACGTATCTAAATATTAGTTTACTTCGGCTTCGGACGTGTACGGAGTTAGATGCACGTCCAAAGAAGTCACGTGACTCAGCCCGCCAATAAGAGCGCAAGTCGTATACTGACGTTTGTATCCGTCGGACGTATAAATAGCCACTTCCTAAAGTTAAACTACAAACCTACCTGAAGGTGTAAGGCGGCCTCTGGTTAGTGTCGGTGGGAGCTGTGAAATTTGCCTAGGTACCTACACGTTCCCAAGAAAAATCTTCCCAAAATCACAAAAGTCCAACTTAGTACTAGTTGGTACCTTAGATTTCAACAAATTTTGCTATTAATATATCATCCACCCATGTGGACAGCTCGACACCTCAAAATTAAAAAAAAACTTTTCCAACCGACGAGCTGCGAAAAGAAGGGAAAATGCCTAGTTACTTTTAGTTTCACTCCAGAAATATTGAAGGTGTACAGAATCACCAAATGCCGGAACTGTGAAAGTTGGGCAGAAATGACAGATAAACAGAACTGCCAGAAATCACAGGACTCAAATAAAATGTGAAAACTAACAACAAATGCCAAGGAAATAAGGTAAGTGCATAAACTTTAGTTTAAAACCTCATTAATTAAATCTTTCCCTCATCTAGGCCAACCAACCTTACCCACCTCAAAAGTTATTGCTCGTGTTCGATCGGCCACCCGTTGAATGGAAAAACTGAAAGGACATTATCCCTATATATAAATCCTTTATCTATGACATTATCGATGCATATAATAATAATAATAATAATTCTCACCCTCACAATACTCCAAACTAGGAGTACCCCAGAAGCAACCACATGCTTGTGCGGGGGAGGGGGGCAATTACTATTATTTTGTCTTCGTTGCCATTTGCGGCTAGGGCCGACTTTTTTCCCGATATAACTAGGATAGCATTCGCTCAAGTACTACGGAAAACCCTAGAAAACCGTAGTAATCCCAGTGAATGTAGGACAATTTTAGTGAATCACACGGGTAAAGCTATTTAGGAGCAATACCGTGAACCCACATTTGTCCTGGGATTATCGAAAGCTATAAGGTGAGCACTCCACTTATAGCTGCGAGTAAATCAGCTAAATATAATTTAACTTGCAGGGTAGCAAGATATGGACGCAGGACAAATTTATCTTCCATCGGAGAATATAGTCGATGGTTGTTAAACAAAATTAAATTGTTTCATTTAAATACAGCATAACGAAGAGTTTCCGAGATCATTCAACTACTAATACCCAATATTAAAAGTGAACCGTAACATGAGTTTTTACAAAGATTGCTCGAGATATAGGTTCGCAGACTATCGGAGAGATAATCGATACTTTTTAACTGATGGAATGTGTGCTTTGTTTATAATATAATAATATAATAAACCATAAGTACTATTTATTTATTACAAAAGAGGGGTGGTTGAGAGGGGTTCCAGGGGGTGAATTTTAAAATAATGGGTGATGTATTGTTTTCTTTGTTTTGAAAGTCGAGGAATTCAATTTTGGCATTATATTACTGAAGGGGGATTAAAGTCCAATTTGATTTTCATAATGGATTTTAAAAGGGGCTCATACTCAAATTGTTCACAATGTACGTAAGTATGTTGCATGATGTTTAAGTGGAAACAAATATATACCTAAAAAATCAATTCTCAACTTTTCTGAAACACAGTCTAAAATTGTTGTATCTATTCAAAAGTAAAAAATGTGTAGGTTAATATACATATTATCATTACTAATGTTTTTGTAAATGTTTTATAAATCAACTTTAAAAATAGTTGTTATTTAAAATTTTGGTGAATGGTCCGGTTATAATGCGATTGAAGAAATAAAATGTTCAGAAAATATTTTAATTTTAGATAAAATTTTATCTAAAATTAGAATATTCCAGGTAGGGTAACTTATGTAACTAAAAAATAATAGAAGTTTGTTGGTAAACTTCGTACTTATCCGTGCAAACATCACTATTTTGTTAAAACTAGTGAAAGGATTGTGTCGAAATGTGGTCCAAGCATACTCTGGTATTTGGTACTGGACTGGACGTACTACTAGTGACGTAGCTATCTGGACCATCTTAAATTTTTTATTTACCTACATGTTATTTATGCACACATGTAATTTTTATTTTTGATAAAAGTGCAATTATTGTGAAACAAATTGTCAGATTCATTTCAGACTTCCGGTTTTCCTGGAAATGAGTATAACGTTTATATATTTTTAAGACATCCTTCAGATAGATTTTGCCTGTCCTGATTCCTGAATCCAAATATCTTAAACAGTGTGGTCATTTAAGTGTGCAACATATGGGATTATTTTTATTAATTGCACAACCAAAAAAACGCATATATTGCCGAAAGTTGGGGCATGTGCTATAATCATATTAGGTGCACTTAGAATGGTTGCAGCATACAGGGTACCTAGGTCAAAAAATATAAAAATTGTACAACGATATTATATACCTACAGTTCTTGTGTTTCAGAATATTCAGCAAAATGTTATTAAGAAAAGTTGTCTAGAATTAAAAGATATGCCTAAATGCCAAAACATGGCCTCCTCAGAATTTTTTTTTGAAATATTAGATCATTTCCCAAAAAACTTTTTTTAATATTCACCCTAAACATTTTCATAAATTAATCAAAATTAAATCAATTTCGCATAACTTTATTTAAGTTCAAGCACATTAACTTAGATTTTCAATTCTTTAGGGAATCATAAACTTCATGTGTTTGTTGCAACGATATTAAACAAAATTTTAAAATTTCGCAATAATTCTTCCGAATAAGGTAAAGATTAGTAATGATAATGTGTATATTAAAAAACTCTCATTAAAGGTGCAAAATTTTTATTTTAAATGTTTATTAAGAAACTGGAAAGCAATTGACGAAAAAAATTCTTTTCTTAGGAGGCCATGTTTTGGTATTTAAGCATAACTTTTAATTCTAATTCTAAATCACACTTTTTTAATAACATTTTGCTGAATTTTCTGAAATAAGGGTACTTTACTCTTGTTCAATTTTTAATTTTTTTGACCTACCCTGGATGCTGTTTAACTTGCAACCATTCTAAGTGCACCTAACATCGGCAATATCTTTATTTTGGTTGAGCAATTAATAAAAAATCCCATATGTTGCACACATAAATGCGACCACACTATATGTATAGGTAGTTTTATGTATGTACTAGGTCAGAAGAACTTGTCTATATATTTTTTTCATTTTTAGTATAGTCTTGATAAAAATATAAAAATAAATAAAAAATATAGGTTATTTTCAACAGAAACTATTGTACAGGTTGTCCTAATAAGTCAACTTGTACATACAGAATATCCAAGTTAACGAGATAAATACGATTTTCTCGGTAATTTTAAAGATAAATTGATGGTTCAAAAATTGTGTAGAATTTTCCGAGGATTTTGAATATGACGTTAAATTTAAAATACAGGTTGCTGTGAAAAAGTTATTTCAAAAAATAACATTTTCTACAAAATTGTGAAGTTGAATTTTTACAAGGAATATTAGGTAGTAGGTATACGGGGAGTAAAATTATCGGTTATCATTCTGATACTGATCACTTGGTCAGATATTTGAGACAATGTATATTTTGGGTTTTTTAGCTTTTTAACAACACACTGTATATAAAGTCATATTATATTCGAATTCCTCGGAAAATTCTACACAAGTTTAGTTTTTGAACCATCAATTTATATTTAAAATTACCGAGAAAATCCGGTTTATCACGTTAACTGGGGCACCCCTGTACGACCTGTACGTATATCACAGAGGGCGCCACATGCGCTGTTTTTGGATTGTGCTTTTACTTGTAACTGTTTGAGGTTGTTTGTTTTAAGCTTTGCCCTTGTTATCTGCCATTTTAAAAAAAATTGGTTCGTTAGATAAAACACTCTAAATAAATGGAGTGTGGCGCACAAGCGTCTAGAGTCTGGCTAGGGACTTTTCAACCGGACAATCATAGGCCGCGTCACCGAAAGTAATCCGCCCAAAAAGCGCAGGAAACTTAAAAATAAATGTGTTAGAATGAGCACATTATATAAATCATCGTATTATTTCCTATTAAATTGCAAAATACAAGATATTTAATAAAACAAAAAAAGGAACACATGACAATTTTTGGTTTCCTTTAAAATATTTTTATTTAAAAAAATCTTAGGTATTATTTAAGTAACAAATTTAGGGAAATATCTAATTTTTCTTTTGACGTTGGTTTTCCAATTTCTTTTTGTTTTCTAAACTTTTTTTTCGTAGAAAATAAACTTCTCTGAGTATCCATATTTTTGTTAGCTGGTTCCTTTCTTCGCTTTATCTCTTCATCTTCGTTAATGTTTTTTAGCGACATATTTTTAGAGTCACTCATTGCACTCACTGTAGTTGCTATGGCTTTTATTTGACATTTTATATACCGAAGCTCTGCTAGACTTGCGAATTATGACTTATTGTTAAATGGTCAAGCATTGCATTTTTTCTGTGATGTCGATACTTGCAGTATGTACACTTGTAATAAGTCTGATTAGTCCTAACATATGTAATATTATGTTGTTTCCTTTCATGCCTTGAAATACACTATGTTTTCTGTGACTTGAAGTTTTTTGTGTGACGAACTTTTGAGAATGTTGAGGAGAGTGTTTTTTGCTTACGTGACGTTTCAAAGAACTGTAATTATGATATTTGTTGTCACAGGCGGTACAACTAAACATTATTATTTATAACAATACAATAACACATGTACAAACGTCAACAACCGCGAACCGCTGGCTTTCGACTTAACCTCCAAATTGCTTTCGACGACGGCCTTGGACGGCCGCCTTTGATTGGCCGGTTGAAAAGTCCCTAGCCAGACTCTAGACGCTTGTGTGTGGCGCGTACGCCGAGCGCGCGGCTGGTCTCGACCGAAGGGCGCCCGGATCGGAGGATCCGTTCGGCACAGGGATTTTTTTGGATTTTCTCAAAATGGGCTTTGGCTTCGACCGGGGAGCGCCAATCGAATTCAATTTTCGCGTGGGGCCGCGGACGGTTATGTGCCTCCCGCCTGCGAGAGCCCCCCCCTGATCGGAAAAGCTCTTTGGCTGTGTGGGCCATTTTTCCGATTTATGGGTTTGCGCCGTGATTCGAATTTGGCTAGAGCCCCGTCCGGGAAATTAGAGACCTGCCCGGAAAACGAGCGACGAGGCAAATCGGGCCGCGCCGCCAGATCTTCTGATTTTTCCGTAGATTCACTGGTTTCGTTATTTGTCTACGGATCTAACAGATTTCTATAATAAATCTCATGAATTCTTATGTTTTATGAAGTAACTACGAAATATAGCCTGAAACTAATATCATCGCTGATCATGATTGCTGATTTTTCGAAAAACTTGGCAATTCCAATAAGAATATAACCACCTGTATTCGGTTGTATTTTTTAGGTTCTTAAGTACGAGTACCTACCTCATCTATTATGATTATTTGATTTGTAATATGATTTGAGAAATTGTTTGTCAAGTTTTTATTTGTTTTCTCTTAAAATTATAGAAAAATACCTTCTTCGAGTTGTAATCTCCTGCTTTAACAAAACAATATCTGGCAACACAGCGTTGCGCGGGGGCGTGGTCACGATATCGACTTTGTGAAAGTTAGGTTAGGACCACCGGAAGATAAAAATCGTATTTTTTTGTTTAAAATTCGACGATTTACCAATTTTCCAGCGTTTTGGGAGCCCGTAGGCCAATTTGCTTCCTTTCTTTCGAACAGGTAGATACTCGTGCGCTGAAGGTTTTGTTTTGTTTGTTTTGTGAATTATGGTATTTTAGAAATGTTTCCTTACTATACACATAAATAATTGTAAGATTTATTGGGGGACTTGTTGGAGGAAAATTGTTATTTGTAAAACAGGCTTTAATAAATTGAGTATGGGCCCTTTTCACACTTTTTTTTATTTTTGATTGTGAATCTTAATAGTAAATAAAATACGAAAATATTTTTTTCCGAATTTTTTTTCGGCCGGGAAATGCCCTAAAAACGTTTTTGAAATTCAAGTTTCTTGGGCCCGTGACGCCACGGACCCAAAAAGCTGATTGGCTGCTGTTTTGCGATTTACGGCAATATAGATATGTTTCTATTTGAGATTTGTGAAGGCTGAAGAAGGAGAAAATTTATCTCACATATTTTGTGGCAAAAGCCAAATAGACATGACACATGACCTCAATTCAATATCAGGGGACGGCGCGGCGGTGCACGAGTGGGTGGGTCTTTCGTGTACCCCACGCTTTGGCACCGTACGTCGCCCCATAGTGGCTAGATTGCTCGAAAAGAGCAGAGTCCATAAAAAGAAATAAAAAAATAATCTCAATATCAATTAATTTAATAATATACCACCATCGCAATGCTTTTCCCTTTTTTTAGTTAAAAGTTACTTGCAGAATGATCATCAACTTGTAAGTTGACCTAAATAAATCTGGTTTATAACAACAACCAGACATAATCTTGACCATTGTGTGTAGGCGCTTGTAAGCCAGTCGTTGTTTCAGCACAGTCACAACTGGGCACTCCTCAAGTTGATGGCGCTCCGAGGTCGGTACTTGTTATAAACGCCTAGTCCAGCCCTGTTGGACCTCCTAGGTGTTTATACGAGTAGTCGCCCCCAGCTCCTGTCCGTAGGTGTGTGTGTGTGTGTGTGTGTGTGTGTGTGTGTGTGTGTGTGTGTGTGTGTGTGTGTGTGTGTGTGTGTGTGTGTGTGTGTGTGTGTGTGTGTGTGTGTGTGTGTGTGTGTGTGTGTGTGTGTGTGTGTGTGTGTGTGTGTGTGTGTGTGTGTGTGTATGTGCGTACGGTTTCGTACGCCTTATTCCCTGCCCTCTACAGGTCGCAGTTTTCGATTTATCGAGTCGAAATTTCGCGTAGGGCGGCGCATGCGTATGGACCCCAAGGCTATTGAAGGACGCCTGAATCGAAAAAGCCGTTTGGCCGAGGGGGTAACCACGAGTGTAAATTGTTGTACACTACCTTGGAAATGCGTGGAAATATGAAAATGTGTGGCTAAATATTTGGAAATATTGGCAATATTTTGATACATATGGAAATGTTTGGATATATTTGGATGTTTAGATAATATATGGATAATACTTGGATAATAATTTGTAGTGAGCATGAGTGTTGGAATGCTATTGGCCGCCTTTTATACTAAGCATTTTGCCTTTTATTGCACACTGTAAGTATATGGATTTTGACACCCTGTACACACTCCTATTCATCATTCTGTGATGTCATCGATATTCTAGCTTACACTCTTTTAGATAATATTCTTTTAGTGCCTCGACGGCTCAGATGCTCAGAACTGCGATGGCCCTAGGTTCGAATCCTGTAGCCAGCGTTTTTTTTTTAATTTTCAGAATTAAGAATGGGCTGACGTCAGAGCGCGTGATGAGTCGCGCGCCATAAGTCAAAGCGCTATGATTGGCAGCGAGGAAAGGGGGCGGGGCTTAAGAGGAAAGTGGTGGGGGGTCGCCCAAGTAAGGCCTTTCCTTACCTACTAGGATTTAAATAAAGCAATAATATTTATAACATTGTTTCAAGTATATTTCATTAGTAGTTGAAAATTCAATAAAGGATTTCAGTGGAAATGTATGGAAATAGTTGGAAATATTGGAAATATTTAGATATTATGTGGAAATATTTGGATATGTGTGGATATAAGTAGATATTTTGGAAATACTTGGATATTTGGATAATAGTGGATAATACTTGGAAATGTTTGTACGCTTATTATTGTCGTGTTTACCTCCTTGCGTTTGGCTCTTGGATTTTTTTTCGATTTTTTTAAAAATGTCGGCGTGTCGAACCTAGATCGTCGATCGAGTTCAATTTTCGCGCGGGGCTCCGGGCCGATATGCGCCGAACCATTTTTTTCACAGCTTACCCCCAACCTTTCGGAGGTGTATAACTTTCTCATTAGTAGAGATAGGCACTTCCCAAATGCCAAGGGGAAAATTATCGAGGAATTTTTTTCCATGGAACACTCAGTTTTCCCAGACCTTTTTTGTTTCGCGAGATGGAATGTGTACGGAAAATGAAGGAAACCGACTCGAAAAAAAGTTCCCCCGCCTATTAGCAACATGGCATCGCAAAAAAAAAACGCGTAGGCGTTTATAAGCCTGCCGCGGTTTCAGCGCGGCGACAACTTGGCACCCCTCAAGTTGGAGGCGCTCCGAGGTAGGTACAGGGTGGCCCATCCAAGCGGAAAAAGTGTGCTACGTGGAGACAGGTTAACATAAAATCGTCATTCAAAAAATGAGGTTGTAGTAAAAATTAAGGGGAATTCGAGGGTGTACCCTAATTTTGTACACGGGGGTCGGTAAAAAAGTTATCGCGAAAAACATTTCTTGCAAAATAAAAAAAAATATTTTTTTACCTACACATCCATTAGAGAACCTTTAAGTAGTATTCCCGAATATTCAGTTTTTTAATATAACTTCCGGTTATAGCGGAAATGAAAGTGGTTTTCTCTATTTTACAACTTACACATTTCTCTTAACCATCACAGGATTCCTTTTTTAATTCTGAATCCAACGATATATAATTTGACCTATTTATCTCCAACCGTTTCCGAGATATTTATCAGAGAAGCTCCATCAAACTAGATACATGGTCTCATGGTCGGTATCTGATGTTCGATCTGAGTAGGCCAAACAATAAAACCAAATTTATGACAAGTCAAGTCAGCCATGATAATAAAACTGACAAGCGAGTAGGCTGAATGTTAAACTTAATTAAAAATCTCGTGGAAATTATGAAACATTTATTATTTTTACTACTGTCATATTTATTATAACAACAACAATATGATTAGTTATTAAAAATTAGTTAGAAGTTCATTTATATTAAATGTTCAAAATGGTTTCCATTATTATTTACACATAACCTAAGTCTTTTTAAGAAATTTTTTCGGACATTTTCAAAGATTAAGGAACGATTGTTTAAACTATCAATTTCTAATTTTACTCGTCTTTTAATCTCCTCAACATTTTCGGGGCGGTTCTTATAAACTTTATTTTTTAAATGCCCCCACAAGAAAAAATCCAAGGGGGTTAAATCTGGACTACGTGGCGGCCACCTTATCGTTCCATGTTTACCAATCAAATTTTTAAACGAATTGTTCAAAAATTCCGTTATGGGCCCACAGTTATGGAAGGAAGCGCCATCTTGCTGCCATATTAATTGTCTTTCTTGGAGTTGGTTAAGAAAAATTAATGGCAACTGGTCAAAGTATTGTTCCAATTCGTTCTGGATTAAATGTAGGTATTTCCTACCTGTCATACTTCCTGAATAAAATGGAGGGCCCATTATAAAATTTCCCACAATTCCGCACCAAACACCCACGGAATTTCTGCCGGATTTCACAACTTCACGAAATGCCCGTGGATTGTCAACAGACCAAAATATACTATTTTTCCGGTTGTATATTCCCGCCGTTGTAAATGTAGCTTCATCGGACCAAATAATTTGTTTAAAAAATCCAGCTCCACCTCTTGCAAAATAAAAGTTTAACATTGATCATTGTGATAGTGTTTATGGGCCATGCTTAGACAGTTTTGACTCTCGCAGGGTACAAAAAATGCAAAATCACTGCATAAGATTTGTTTTCGGCATCACAAGGAGAAATAGGGTTTCACACAAACTCAAAGATATTTTATGGCCTAATATGTATAATAGAAGGAAATTGCATGCTTATTGCTTTTACTACAAAGTAATTAAATTTAAATCACCGCCTTACCTTTATAATAAAATAATCTTTCGAACGGATGTGCACCATTTACACTTACGAAGAAATACTTTAAATATTAATAGGCACAAAACAGAAATGTTCAAAAGATGTTACTCCTATAATGTTGTCTCGCATATGAACTCATCATTCTTAAATCTTAGACAATGTACTCTGTCGTGTCATGCCTTCAAGGACAAGATGGCAAAACATTTGCTTAATTCTCAGTAGGTAGTAATAGTAGATATAAATATGAATGCATGCATTTTTCTTTTTTTTTTCTTTTTTTTTTCTCCTTCGCCTGTTACACGTTGCACAAATGCATTAAATAATAATTGTTATTAGTATTAGGAGGGTCACATTGGAAGAACAGAAACTGCTTGCTAGCAGCAGTCTGAAATGTTGACCATTGTTTACTAATATTTATATATTATATTATAATATGTATTGTATTTGCATATATCATTAGTAAACAATAAACGTTATTATTATTATTATTATTATTATTGTTTGACAATATTCCAGTCTTCTTGCAGCATCTCCAGGGAATAGCCTTTGAACAGGTAATAATTTGAAGGCTTTAAATTTGCTTAATTTCATTACCCTTTGTATTGTAGACCGGGGAATTTGTAAGTCTCTCGCTGCATCTCTCTGAGATTTTTCGTTATTTCTTCTGAAATAATTTAAAATTCGTTCTCTCTCGTCCTCACTAATTCTAAACCCTTTTTTTCTCTTGCTAATCACACTTCCTGTCGATCTGAATCTTCGATACAGCTTACATATAAATGAAGCACGCGGAACATTTCTATTTGGATATTTACGAGAATACTCCCTCAAAGTTTCTACGTATCTTTTATCATTTTTGTTGAAGATCTCTAAAATATCACAGCATTCATCTTTAAAAAACATTTTTTAAATTGCAACTACTAACAGCTTCAGCAACAAAATTTTAGACTAATCTGACACGTAAATAGAAATATTGAATTGACAGCCTACTCGATTGTCAGTTTTATTATTATGGCTGACTTGATTTGTCCTAAATTTGGTTTTATTGTTTGTCCTACTCAGATCGAACATCAGACACCGACCATGAGACCATGTATCTAGTTTGATGGAGCTTCTCTGATAAATATCTCGGAAACGGTTGGAGATAAATGAGTCAAATTATATATCGTTGGATATAGAATTAAAAAGGGAATCCTGTGATGGTTAAGAGAAATGTGCAAGTTGTAAAATAGAGAAAACCACTTTCATTTCCGCTATAACCGGAAGTTATATTAAAAAACTGAATATTCGGGAATACTACTTAAAGGTTCTCTAATGGATGTGTAGGTAAAAAAATATTTTTTTTTATTTTGCAAAAAATGTTTTTTCGCTATAAGTTTTTTACCGACCCCCGTATACAAAATTTCTTCTTTCTTTCTTCCTGGTTTTGTGCAATTACCACATTTTATTTTATTATAAAAGGAACTATGTTTCTGTTTCCCCGCATTCTTCATGAATATATTTTATTTTGTGCGTTATCTATCCTACAGGTTATTTGCACGTCATTTTACCCTAAGTTAGTCTGTTGTTTAAAAACAAAGCAGGCCTAAAATGAAATAATAGGTGGTATTTTATTCAACCAGGTATAACTTTTACAATTATAAAAATTAATAGATAGGTACTGTTGGTGCATCCCCCGATCACCAACAAAGTTTGCCAAATATGTTTAATTGGAAATTGGAAGTAATTAACATCTGCTTAAATTTAATATAAATATGAATAATTTTATACAATCTATGTAATTTTAGGCCAGTTTCCCCTACCTAGGTACTAAGACTTCTTACCTAATAAAATGTACCTACCAGAAAGCATTTTATTTTAAAATAATATCGTATAAGTTGATAAAAATATACTCTATACCGTACAGATATAATCTACCTATACCTATATGTTATGCATATTTACAGCGAATGAATAAAAATCGTTTTAGTCTGGATACGCATTGAATTTGCAATGACACTATTATTTTACATAGCAGTGCAAAATTACAGCAGCTAGCTGTATCTAGGGGATAAATCAACAAAGCGTGGCGAAACCAGCCCCCGAAATATTTCAATAACAGGTGCTGCTTTATATATGGTTTCCCAACGGGTGTGTGAAAAAGTGTTTCAATCAAAGTGCCGATAAATTTCCCGAGCTTCTGTGCCAAATACCTATCTATATTTTGGAGCTGAGTGACAGGCGCTCCATAAATTAATTTGATTTCCGCCTGGTCTCGATCCAGTTTATAGGCAGATATTGTTTTTGGCAGACATCAAGTCGAAAATGGATAAGATACCTCCAAAGAATTTTTAATATGCAAATTAAGATCTTGTCGTTCCGAACCCAACTTGGATTGGAAAATTGGCAACGAAGACTGGAAATTTTCAATTGTTAGGGGTATAATAGTAACCATCACGACACTAGGTAGGTACGAGTATATATATATATCTATTGCACAAATATTTGTAAACGATATTTATTTTAAACTATGCTCTCATTCTGCCAATATGCTCTCAGACTTAGCCTAAAAATTATCTAATTACCCATCGCAATGCAAGCTTAGCAAAATATATCCAAATGAAGACCGCACCATTGGTAACTGCTTTATTATTAAAGATTAAATCAGTTAAATTAGCAAACTAGTAAAGGATAGTTTAACGCTGATCAAGATGCGATAATAATAAAAAAACAATTATTGAACATCGCCTTTTGGGATACCTAGGTACACCCTCTAGGTAAGTAAATTATATTTTGTTACGATAGCTATTTCAATTTAGAATAAATTATGTAATCGCAATCCATACCTTCCGACGTAACTCGAAAATTAAAATTAACTTAGTAGCGTTGGATTCACCCTTTTGTCAATGCTAGCTAGTAGGCTATGAACACAAATTACAATTTATAATGTAGTTATTAGAGACATAAAAAAACTAATCTTAGTAATAATTATTGTTACGAAAGAGCATATTGGACGTTTTGAAGGGGTGCAAAGGAGTGAGTTTGAAAATAGCGAGTAATATGATGTCGTTTTCTATGTTTTGTGGTCAAGGCATACAGGGTGTCCCAGAAAATAAGGCTAACCCATTAACCGGAGGTTATTGACGTCAAAATGTGACAATTTAACCACCACTTACCTATATGCATAAATGCTACCCCTAAAAAATGTAGCGTTATCTACCTGTGAATCTCAAAATGTTTTTAGTTTCATATTTTGTCAATAATTGACATTGAGTTGAGATTTGGTCCAAGTAATTGTTATTTATGTAGAATTCGACAACTGGTTCCTCATTGTTGCAATTCAAAAACAAAAGAAAACCTCAAGGAAACAGGATCTTTAATCTCCCCAATTTTTTCTGAGGTACGTTTGTGGAGCAAAATATTTTTATGGTGTATAATTTATTTTTTTCTATTTTTTGTATGTCGTAGGATTTTGTGGAATGCAATAATTGCAATTCTAAAGGAAACGAAAATATAATAAAGACAAGAAAATAGTTGTAACTCGAAACAATTCGTTATTTTTTAACGGGATGCGCTATTCTCATGTGTTTCTATAATATCGTACTCCAAAAGACTTACTAAATTCTGGAAATCCGTCACTCAGTAAAGAAATTCAATTTTCGCATTATTTCGTAAGAAAAAAGTAATGAGAACAAAGTTTTGTTAAGTTTAATCCATGGTCCGGTCTGGACAAAATCAAAATCTGTTGGAATAGTAATAATAATAATTCTCACCCGCACAATACTCTAAACTAGGAGTATCCCGAAGCAACTTAATGCTTGTGCGGGGGAGGGGGACAATTACTATTATTTTTCTTCGCTGCCATTTGCGGCTAGGGTCGACTTTTTCCGATGAACAAAGTAATGAGAACAAAGTTTTGTAAGTTTTGTTAAGTTTAATCCATGGTCCCGTCTGGACAAAATCAAAATCTGTTGGAATAGTAATAATAATAATTCTCTACCGCACAATAGGTACTCTAAACTAGGAGTATCCCGAAGCAACTTAATACTACGGAAAGACCTAGAAAAGCAGGAGAATTATTAGTGGAACCATAACAGGCACTAATGTGAATGTGGGGGCGTATACTAACGAATTCACAGTATTAATTGATCAAACTCTAAATTATAAAAGTTTTTAGGCCCTTCTACAATTTCCTGGTCGTATCAGTAATCAATAAACAACAAAACTTGGGTTTCGACCCAGCCAAGATCCGTGAATAAAAAGGTTGCCTCTTCTTGAGAGAGAGCATTCTGGATGGCGTAATGGGAATGCTGACAATAATTGTCGGCAAGGACAACATACGGGAGAACGCCAATCACATCATCTGATAGCATTCCTGTGACGTCGGCATTCGCTCTCTATTTCTCTACGATAGCAGGTAACCTACTTACTTTACGAGTCTTGGGTTTCGACCATACAAAAAAACGTCATTTATTTGTTAATAATTATAGGACGTACGTCTAGGCACAATTTCACGCTTCAATAGTACATTCACGATTACGTTCATTCTGTATTGTACCTGCTTTCCTGTATTATTTTGATTAGGAGATTTTAAATATTCCATTGTTTAAATTGTAAGAATTGTACACTGCGCTTCCGTAGTTTACCTCTCGCTTTTTGAATGTTTTAACTTTTTATTGTAAATATCCACTAATTATTATCCTTTTTTAGAAATATGTTAAAATACCTATTGCATAAATCTTAGTTACCTGATGATGGCCTTTATGCCGAAACGGACGTCATATAATTAACATATAAATGAAACACTAAAATATTGTTTTATCATTATTTATTATGGAGAAAGCTGAGGACTATGACTCGGTCGAAGGTTATCACCTGGTCATCACATTTTTCTTAAAAAGCTTTGGCTCCGATAAAAACAATCTTCTAACTATTTTTGTGCACAAACTCCAACAAATATTCCTCTTCGGTTTTCATCTCATAATTGTCATATTATTATTGAGCGAAAGCTTTACCCTCAATGTATTTTTTTAGTACTTCAATCTTTTGGGATTCCATTTTTAATTTCTTCAGCACAGCATCTTCTTCACTAACATATAATTCATTCAAATGTCTCCCCCGTCCCACCCATCAGTGAGAACAATTTTCACCGATTGTTTTTTATTTAAATCCATAATATATTTAAAGGATCAAAATATCCGGATTTTACTCGTTTATCGCAAATTCATGAATTTTTCCAATATTTTTCACCAACATTTCCCATAAACACATAAAACCAACACAAATCACATAAAAATCGATTTGCTGCGTAAACTGATCCTCCTATAAAGTATGTACGAGCACGATGGAAAGGGTGTTGAGGTTGGACTAAAGAACACCACTCTTTGTGATTTTTTAATAAGAAAACTTGAATGAGTTTTTAGTACACCTTTTTATTTATTTTGACAACCTTTCATTATTATATTGTTGTACATCAACACCTTATATACAGGATCAAATCTTTTAATGTAACTGTGAATTATTCAAGAAGATAGATACTCTCATTTCTCATTAAATGATTCCTGCAGACCCATTTTATATACAAGAACTTGTAACCTCGGTTTATTAAACAAAGGTTTCGTCATTATATCAGCAACTTGCAGTTCAGAAGAAATCTTCTTAATATAAATTTCTCTTTCTAACACCAGTTCCCGAACAAAGAAATGTCTTGTCTGAATATGTTTAGTTCTCCGATGGTATTCTGGATTTTGAGCTAATTTTATGGCAGCTTCATTATCTACTTGCAATACAGGAAGTTCATCAAGTGTGATAATATCTTCAAATAGGCGTTTTAACTATACCTACCTATTAACTCTTTAGCAGCTTCACTTGCGGCAACTATTTCAGCTTCGGTTGTAGATATAATGGCAACTGAACTTTGCCGCTGACTAAGCCAAGAAATGGCTCCACCTGCATATATACATACAACACCTGTTGTTGAGCGACCTGTTAGTTGATCTCTTCAATGATCAGCATCGCTGAATCCTTCTAAACCTTTTTGATCATCGGGTTTATAAGTAATTTTATAACTTGATGTGCCTTTCAAGTAACGAAGGATTCTTTTTACCTTTACATAATCCTCTTCACTTGGATCGTCAAGTTTTCTTGAGACAACACTAACGGCATACGCTATATCGGGACGAGTTCCAATCATAAGGTACATCAATGTTCCAACAACTTCACGGTAAATAAAATCTTTATGACTACTTGAATTGTCCACCTTCCCCGATGAAGAATTTTCCTTGATAATAGGAGTGGTAACAGCATTACAATCAGCCATACCATAGCGATGCAGCAGTCTTCTGGTATAGCCAGCTTGATTGATACAAATTGACCCATTTTCTTCTTTAGATATCTCCAATCCAAGAAAACACTTTGCTGGCTGTACTGATACTTTAAATTCTTGTTGTAACTTATTCAAAAATTGTTTCTTCATAGTCTCATCATTTGAAGAAAGTAGCCATCATCAACATACAGTGCCAAAAGAAGCATGTGTCCTCCTTGTTTTTTAACAAACAAACAAGGATCGGCATTACTTTTACTAAATCCTATTGATGCAATAAAATCAGTAAATCTTCTATTCCAGCATCTAGGAGCTTGTTTAAGACCATATAAACTTTTTTTTAATGACATACTCGGTTTGACCCATCTTCAAACCCTTCTGGTTGTTTCATAAACACTTTTTCCTCTAGCTTTCCATACAAAAACGCTGTAGAAACATCAAATTGGATCAAATCAATTTTCTCACGAGCAGCAATACTCAGCAATGCTCTTATTGTTCCAAATTTTGCCACAGCACTATATGTTTGAACATAATCGTCTCCCTTTCTCTGTGCAAAACCTCTAATTACCAACCTTGTTTGTACTTATCATTGGAACCATATGAATGAGTTGTCACTATGTAACCCACTTACAGGAAAGTGCTTTCTTCCCAGCAGGTAATTCCTTAAGAATCCAGGTTTCATTTTCCTTTAGAGATTGTATCTCACTTCGCATTGCTAATAGCCACTTTTCTTTGTCATTACTTCTAATAGCTTCTGAATTACTAAGGGATTCTTCTATTTCTAAGACACTAGCAGCTGCAAGCATTGCATACTTTTCAAACTTAGAAGGTAACTTTATGTCTTCTTTCTTCCTTAGTTCTATGCCTCTCACATATCCTTCTTCAATTATGTCTTCCACATATACCTACCTCATCTTCAATACAATTTTTAGCTTGTGCATTTTCTTCATTTTCATGCGAACTTCAAATGGTTTTATCTTCGAGTCCTCTAAATCTATGGCATTTTCATCCTCTTCTTCAGACTTCCTTTTGCTTATTTCACTTTCTTTCTCTTGACTAAAACTAGTTCCATCTTGACAAACTGGAAGAATCTGTTCATGAAAAATGACAGCTCGGTATGTAATTAGTTTCTTTGATTCTTCACATCATATACGATAGCCATTATTGTCGTATCCTATTAGAATATATTTTGCTGCTTTCTTCTGCATTTTATTTCTGCACTGTTTTGGTATATGTGCATAACAGGTACATCCTATTATCCTCAAATGTTTAAGATTAGGTTTCTTCTTAAACCAAAGTTCAGATGGAGATTTACATGTGATACTGGATGTTCCAGATGTATTAAGAATATATGTTGCAGTATTGATCATTTCTGCCCATAAATACTGCGGAAAACTTCCATGAGTGTGCATAATTGCTCTGGCAGTTTCAACAATGGTCCGATTCTCGCGTTCTACACAGCCATTTTGCTCTGGTGTATAAGGCATTATTAGCTTATGCCTAATACCATATTTTTGAAGAATTTTTCTTACATAATTGTTGTAAAATTCTCCTCCATTGTCACTTAGAAGCTCTTTTACTGTATGACCAGCATTAAAAATCTCAGCAAGCACTATGCTAAGCTTTTCGGAAACTTCTGATTTATGTTTTAAGAAATATACATAGCGTTAGCGACTAAAATCATCTTTAAACAACACAAAATACTGGTATCTTGATTGAGATCTACTGAATGGTCCACAAACATCCGTGTGCAAAAGTTCTCCAGGTGCTTTTGCTCGTTCTCTAGTCCCAAATTTAAATCTATGTGCTTTCCCATAGATACATCCCTCACACAACTCGTTATCTAAGATGACACGAATATCAAGTTCACGGGAAATAATATCTCTAACATGTCTTTTGTTTTGGTGTCCTAATCTTTCATGATAAAGTTGCAGGAGATTTTCAATTGGAATACCATTACTTACTTCCATTGCAGTCTTTTCTACTTCAGGCTTCATATTTTGTAGGTTTAACTTGTACAAATTATCATATCGAGTTATGTTGCCTGTTAATATAACTCTTCCTTCAATTTATAGTATACATTTCTCAGTCTTACAGACAAATCTACTCTCAAGATGCTTATCTTGAGCAGATAACTTGAAAATAAATTTTTCTTGATTCCAGGGACATACCATACATTTACTAATGTAAAATCTTCTTGGCATTCATCTACAGTTGCTCTGACTCTAATAGTGCCTTCTCCTTCTGCTCCAATAGAATCTCCATTTGCTGTTGTTACCATATGTGATTCTTTGAATACTTCGTAAGTTTCGAATAAATCTGTTCTATTAGTAATATGATTTGTGGCACCGTTATCCACATATCAATTATTTTCATCACGTTCAGCAACAAGAACTGCATTCGATACTGCTAGCAATGACATATTTACTCCCATCTGTTCATCAGGCTTATTTACTTTTGAATTACCTATCAGATTTAGTGGGCCTACCATCTGCTTTCCATTTAGAACATTGCTTAATTTTATGTCCAGGTAGTTTACAATAGTGACAAATCCACTTCTTCTTAAAATTGTATTTGTTTGGACATCTTTCTGCCACCAGAACTTCATTTTTAGTTTCGTTCTTTGAACACAAATCCTTCTCATATACACAAAATTGATTTGTTAAATTATCTATTGTACAATCAGCTTTGGCCATCAACATCCAACTGGATTTAAACGAAAAATACTCATCTGGTAATGTTCCTAATATTTTGCATATTAGAAGTAACTCTGGTAAATCACACTTGCATATATTCCCTGATGCTATCTTCTCTTTAGCAATATCTACTAGAAGCTCAATCCACAAATTTTTCAACTTAGAAGTATGCGTGGGGATATCATCATCTGTATTCCTTTTACAGCCAAAGGACTGCATGCAGACGTCGTATGTTTTAACTTCCTTCGTTACCATCATACATTCAATGCAATTCAAGCCACACTTCTCGAGCTGTTGAAAATCTCATCACCTTTTGCAACGTTTCTTGAGCCATGTTTATTGTTAGAATAAGTAACGCTGTACTGTCTGCTTTTGCGAACTCAGCTAAGTCTTTTTCAAACTTCAGCACTTCATCCTGAGTACCACTTGAGTCTAACGCATTTGGAGACACCAATCTTCCTTCAATAACATCAATCGCACCAGGTACTCCTCTTAACAGAATGGTCAGCTTGTACTTCCATGTCGTCCAATTCGATTTGCCTTCTAGTAATCCAATCTGTATTCGCGTAGCATCCATATTGATAACTGCAGAAATCAACTTCAGGTAGGTAAGCCTCTTACAGAAGTTACTTTTTGGTAAAATTCTTGAACAAAGATTCTAACCAACTACACTCTCAACCACTCTGGCAACCACGCTCTGCTACCATGTTGAGGTTGGACTAAAGAACACTACTCTTTGTGATTTTTTAATAAGAAAACTTGAATGAGTTGTTATTACACCTTTTTATTTATTTTGACAACCTTTCATTATTATATTGTTGTATATACAGGGTGTCCCAATAAGGCCGTTCACTAAGACGTGAAGAGGGTTTTATTCGCAACTGCTAAGCGTTCACTTTGACATTGGCGTATAGATGGCGCGGCGGTGGAAAGAAACTTTTCGATCCTAGGAACGTTGGACTGGGTAATTTGGAGAAACTTTTGTTCTATGGACAATTTTCCTATTGTTACTAGTTTCTGAGATAACCGCTCTACAATGTCATTTACAAAAAATGAGCTAACTCGCTTAAAATTAACTTTAGAGGAAAAAGTTATTAAAAATATCTTTGTAGTGCACTAAGATGAAGAAAATAGCGGCACGTGTCAAATTATTACACATCCGGTTTGACCGGAAGTACCGGAAGTGACTCATTTTTCAGTTCAGTTTATTAACCGACATTATATAAATTAAACATGTATGTTTACAAAAGATATGTTCAAAATTATTTCCATACCTAAATACGAGCAGCGGCTACCGCATTCTCCATAAACTAATACCATATTTTAATTCATCCTCATTACTATGATTAACCATTATTACAAAAATTAATAAACTAATTAGGCAAGAAACAAATTGACAACGATAGAGGGCGTTTGAAGCTAAATATCATATTGAAACAATGGACAGAGACAGAGCCACCTTCGGTTAATAATAATAAATTCAGCAGAATTTTCGTTGTCTAGATGTATTATTATACATGGTGTTATTGTTATTATATGACACTCGAAATTACCTTTTTTCACTTTTGCGGGATAAATTATACAGTATGTTCATTTTAAACTGAAAAATGGGTCACTTCCGGTACTTCCGGTCAAACCGGACGTGTAATAATTTGACACGTGTCGCTATTTTCTTCGTCCTAGTGAACTACAAAGATATTTTTAATAACTTTTTCTTCTAAAGTTAATTTTAAGCAAGTTAGCTCATTTTTGTAAATGACATTGTAGGGCGGTTATCTCAGAAACTAGTGACAGTAGTTCTCCAAATTATCCAGTTTCTCAAATGCGCTGCGCTCCAACGTTCTTAGGATCGAAAAGTTTCTTTGCACCGCAGCGCCATCTATACGCCAATATCAAAATGAACGCTTATCAGTTTCAAATAAAGCCCTCTTCACGTCCTAGCGAACGGCGTTTGCAGAATTAAAATATCTCTTTTTGTTCCGGAGATATCGGTGACGGGAGTCCTTATTGGGACACCCTGTATACAGGACTGGACCAACACTATATTAAAGACCTGTGCATAGCGCTGTTTCAAGCGATCGCCACTGGCGCCACTCGACGAAAGAAAAAACGACAGGGTGGATTAATTTTAAAAACGCCATTGTTGCAGAATTTTTTTTTATAAAATAAACGCATGCAAATGAGTTTTACAACAAATTTAACTTCCAAAATAAAATAAAATGATTGTTTGTTATGTTCCCTTAATTTGACAAGCTTACATGGCATACATTCATAGATTTTATTAAGAAAAGCCAGTCTAAAAAGCAAGCAAGAGTACTTTGGTACCTTTTGATTTGAAATAAAGTCCATGGCTATAGTTTTAGTGTAAGTAAGTACCTATAGAAAGCATATTTTTTTAGTTTCTTCTTATAGGGGACCTTTGGTTCGCTTTGGGGCTATAAACAATATATATATTTTTTTTATTTTCATTCTGCATACGTCACAAAATACTCTTCCAAAATGTAGTATCCAGAATTCTAGCTTCTTCAACTGGTTGAACAGATCATCCCTTAATTCCAAAATAGTGATTATTCTTCTGCAAGTCACATAATGGTCTGCGCATACGATTTTCTTCATGAGCATGGAAATTGCATGTTATCACAAACAAATATACCTATAAAAGTTCTGTTAATATGATAAAACTGCGAAATATTGACGCAAAGAGAATTCGTGACCGTAAAAAGGACGGAAATGGTAATAAAGCTAGATATTTAAAATATGGGACATTCAAAATGTCAGAAACTGACAACGATAACCACAGAATAGCCCTGTTATAACCTATAATAAGTCGCAATTTTTTTCGTCGTGTAGCGCCACCTCAGTTCGCAAACAACAATGAAATATCACGTGATGCTCGGGTCTTTCATATAGTGTCGGTCCAGTACAGGATCAAATCTTTTAATGTAACTGAGAATTATACAAGAAGATAGATAAAGGGGAACGTTAAAAATCACTTCATAATTAACTGAATATTGACAAGGTTTTCAGAATTTCAGGTTATTTTTGTTTGAAATTCATCCGTTTTTGGGCACAGAACACCACGGTTATGTGGAGATCAGCTGTTCGAGCGATTCTTTGGTGGGTAATGATCTGTGAGATTGTGAGTAAAATGGATATATTATCTAGGTATGAACGTCAACTTATACCACAGAATATCCACCGTAATATTCACCTTCTTTTTTAGAAATCAAATACAAGAACCACGCAAATGGGTAATGAACGGGAAATGTGTTAATCTGAAGCTAAAAGGTTTATAACCGCCTACGCAGATTTTTTTAGGATGCCACTGTCGCTTGTCACAGCACCCCTACAAGTTTTTTCTCTACTCCTATATCCCCTACCAGTCCCCCACAAATCTTTGAGATTGATTTGCACAACAATTTCAGAATTTTCTTCTTTGTGATTTTTTTGCGAAGCCACTGTCAAATATCTTTGAGAGCCAGATTAATTTACACAAAAAAATTCAAAATTTCTTCTTTGGAATTTTTTGTGACGCCACTATCGTTTACCACGACATTCCTACAGTTTTTTCAATACTTCTACATCTCCTACGCTTCCCCACAAAATATATTTCAAATTGAGATTGATTTACACAATACATTTTTCTTTGGGATTTTTTTGCGACGCCACTGTTGTTTGTTATACCACCCCTACAGGTTTCTTCTATAATACTACATCACCTATGCGTCACTCAAAAATACCTTTGAGATTGAGATTGATTTACACAAAAAATCAAGATTTTCGTTAGTCACGCACCTCCTACAGGTTTTTTCTGTATTACTACATCCCCTACGCGTCTTCCAAAAATATCTTTACGATTAAGATTCACACAAAAATAAGACTTTTGGGATTTTTTGCGACGCCAATGTCTTTTGTCGCGGCACCTCCTACAGTTTTTTTTCTATATTACCACATCCCCTATGCGTCTTCCAAAAATATCGTTGAGATTAAGATTGGTTTGCACAAAAATAAGTTTTTTCTTCTGGATTTTTTGAGACGCCTCTGTCGTTACTCATGGCACCCCTACAGGTTTTTTTCTATATTAACACATCCCCTATGCATCTCCCAGAAATATCTTTGAGATTAAGATTGCTTTACACAAAAAATAACATTTAGATTTAGATTTTTTCTTGGATTTTTTGTGACGTCATTGTCGTTACTCACGGCACCCCCACAGGTTTTTTCTATACGTACTACTACACCCCCTACGTGTTCCCTAAATATATCTTTGAGACTGACATTGATTTACACAAAAATATCAGATTTTTTTTGTGATTTTTTGCGACGCCACTGTCGTTTGTCACGGCACCCCCTAAATATTTTTTACTACAGCCCTTATGCGTCTCCAAGAAATATCATTGAGATTAAGACTGATTTACACAAAAATAAGTTTTTTTTCCTGGATTTTTTGCGACGCCACTGTCGTTACTCATGGCACCCCCTACAGTTTTTTTCTATATTACCACATCCCCTACGCATCTCCAAAAATATCATTGAGATTAAGATTGATTTACTCAAAAAATAAGACTTTTTCCTTGGATTTTTTGCGACCCCACTGTCGTTACTCACGGCAGTTACAGCACCCCTACAGGTTTTTTCTATACCTACTCCTACATCCCCTAGGTGTCCCCTAAAATATCTTTGAGATTGACATTGATGTACAGAAAAAAAATCATATTTTTTGTGATTTTTTGCGACGCCAGTGTCGTTTGTCACTGTACCCCTACAGATTTTTTCTATACTACTACATCCCCTAAGAGTCTCCCAAAAATATATTTGAGATTAAGATTGATTTACACAAAAAAATTAGTTTTTTCTTGGATTTTTTGCGACGCCACTGTCGTTACTCACGGCACCCCTACATGTTTTTAATACCTATTCCTACATTCCCTACATATCCCCCAAAAATATTTTGAGACTGACATTGATTTATACAAAAAAAAATGTGATCTGCCGGAGGAGGAGGAGGCGACAGCAACCGAAGCAAAAACCGAACCGAGCCGAATTAGAATGGGTTGGTATATACAGGGGAATCTCTGCGCCCGGCTTGGTCGATCGCGAAGCCCAGACTTGGAAAAATGGTCCAAACGGCCGAACGGCTTTTCCGATCGGGGCGCCCTTGGGCACGAGTGAAGTCAATATCCGTCCGGGGCCCGCGCGAATGTTGAACTCGATCGACGATCTAGGTTCGAAACGCTAGCCTGTCGAAAAAAAGAAGCGAAACCGAAAATCGGAAAAATGTCCCAAACGGCCGAACCGCTTTTCCGATCGGGGCGCCCTTCGGCACGGGAGAGGCGCGTACGGGTCCAGGGCCCCACGCCAAAAAAAATCCAGGAGCTAAACGGCTTTTCCGATTCGGGCGCCCTTCAATAGGTCTGGGCTCCGTACTCATGCGCCATTCTACGCGAAATTTCGACTCTAAATATCGAAAACTGCCCAGTTTGGGCTTTTGTAGCAGAATGTTATTACACCCATAGACGGCACACCTTGTTCCCCCTGGCCTAGTCCCCGGCATATTTTCGTGAATAGGGCTATTCTGTAAAGTAGTATATTATCAACCTCGTACATTAATAATAATACTTATGTCAAGAAATGCTCACCTTCCCTTCTGTAGAAATTGAAGTATCAGGCAGTTAGTGCCTCTGAATAATAATAAAGAACACGGCACAAAAATCAAATAAAAACAACGTACAGACACACTTTATTACAGGTAAAACTCAAAAAAAAGTAAAACCGAAAGAAATACGATAGAAAACTAGAAAAACAAAGGTAAACAACGGGCGTACGATGTAACCTTCACCTATCAACGTCTAACGATGACGTCACGCCCTCGGCGAACGCCGCGAACGTTACACCATTCAGATTGAGCTATCCTGTCGGGTTTAACGTTCTTGGGTATCTACTGCAAAGATGGGTGAAAAAGTGAGGTTATGGTACGATTTCGGCGCAAAAATCTCTTATGGGCGATTAACATGGGGATCGTGAGGCCGAACTCTCATAGCTTATCTACTCTCAAACGGTAGGTATGCTTTCCTTTTTTCAGCAGTTTCATAACACGAACTTGCATACTTCTCATTGGCAGCCTGTTGAGAAACGTGGAAAAAATAATTATTAAAAAATTAATAATAATTTTTAATCGTTATTATTTTGGGCTCAACTCCTATAGTATCTACCCAAATTAAATAAATAAATAAAAGCTTGATATATTTTGGTTTATACCTCCATTCTGGAAAAAATAGTCACTTGGAACTGATTATTCTAGACTATTTATTTTATCTATCCAACAAATTATAACTTTATATGAAATGATAAAATATTTAAATTTTTGTTTTATACAATCCTCTTCCCAGGCAGTTGAAAACTTCTAAAATAAGTATAACTTCCCTGAGAGCTGAGTTGATAAGAACTTTTCAAAACTCCGACATCGAGTACCCAATTTATGTATCTTTACATTTGATTTAATGTTCATTTTAAGATTCAGCATGATATTTTTAATATTCGTGTAGTTCTATATTATAGGAAAACTTATCTATTATTCCAGTGCGGCCGGAAACTCCAGGAACATTCGGCCAGTAAACTCGGCTTTGTGAACTTGAACTCGCGTGGCCTCTCACCTAGCTGCTTTATCTATTTCTGAAATTTATGCCGCAAATCTTAAAATATATTTGGCAAACACAACCACTGTTTGGAGTAAGTTTGTAAGCTATTATCGTTCAATGCTGTCAACAGTGATGGTTACTTTCACTGAATTCGAGACCTAAATTATTATTTTGTTGCGCTGCCCCACCCAAATTTTGAGAGTGGAATAACTTTGAACAAACATTTTGTCTTTGTTTCCTGGTAACAGAGATATTCGAAGGGAAAACTAAACATTCAATGTATATCTGGGTAAAAACTAAACGATAATAATTATTGTAATCACCATTAGTAATAGATCCCTTAAATCCGACAGTTAAAATGTAAATTTTAAAAACTTGGCTTATTATTTTTCCCCAAATACAATATCTGGGGTATATATATATAATATACCTACTGAGTGTTTTTTTATGTAGGTATGCGAGATAAATGGAAAATGAGTATCTCTAAATATCATAACATCTACGGAAAAAATATTCATAAAATGATGAAGGTGTATAACGAAAAAATAAGGCGGGGAAAGATTTAAGTTTATTTTCCCAAACAATTGACGTCACACAGTACAAATGAATTAAGTCAGTGCTAATTTTAATTAAATTGTGTGGACTTTTAAAATAATTCTCGCTCTTACGTTATGGTAATCAGTACTTTCCAGAATTAAATCGAGGCCTAGCTCTGAAACTGAAACAGAAGCGTTTATGCGTTGGCTCTGGGACTGTTGGAGAACCGGGCACCGCGTAGTTTGGGAAATCCAAGCGTGCCCTCCCATAATAATTACCAAATTCAAATTTTGAATTTTAGTAGGTACCTATGCGTTTCAGTCATGAATTTAATACCATTGTTGAGCACGATAAAAAATTCTTTTTTTCCTTGTCCGTTGTCCGGTTGGGTGGGCACTGCCCACCCTGCCCATTGCCACGAACTGCCACTGACCACCAATCAGAGGATACCTACTCGAAAAATGCGACCAGCCTCTGCGCCTCAAACGGCCGTTTTCCCGCGGCCCGTTTTATCTTTCATCGACCGGGCTAGTGGCGCCACCCCGCCGCGCTTCCCCCCTCCGCCGCCCTCATCGATCTTTACCTGCGGCGGAATCCACTCGATCTCGCCTAGCGCCACCCAGGAGGCGGCGTGCACGACCGCCCAGAGGCCGGGCGCGCCGTCCGGCAGGCTCTCGACGATCTTCAGCGAGGCGGCCAGCACCTGCGTCTCGCTGGTGACATCTAGCTGCAGGACGCGCAGCCTGCCGCTGCACACCTCGCGCAGCTCCTCCGCCGCCGGGCTGGTCGACGAGTTCTGGAAGCCGGCGAATACGGTGAAGCCCTGCTCGTCGAGGTGGCGCGCCAGGGAGGCGGCGACGCGCGACTCGCATCCGGTGATCAGGACGGCCTTGCCGGCGGCCGTTACCTGTGGAACAGCGACGCCGGTGCTATTATTGAACGTAGGAAATATTTGGGCAATTGGGGAGGGGAACACTGCGGTGACACGGAAAAAGAATATAGAATGTGTCCGAACTTAAGTGAAAACAGATGTGTGCAAGATAAAGATAGAGTTGAAATATTTGGTAAAATCTTCTTGATTAGAATGTAATTGCTAGAATATTTTAATTTTCAGTTCTGAAAAACCAATATAGCTATTTATTTATTTCATCTGCCTGTAGGTAAAGTGTCTTTCTTTGTCAATATAAAGGGATTATCTGAAAGAAGTGTCTTCATTTTAAATACAACAACATTTTTCAAATATTTTTGCAATTAATTAAAATAAGGCTAAGGAATTAATACTTATAGATAAAAAAATCTCCGAGGTAACATTAGGGAATCGATGATTCATTGACATTATATTTTTTGGAAGACATCCTAGGTGTAGGTATTTAATGCGCGTGCTCGCATCGAGTGATACGAGAACATTTTGTGACAATGCCACTAATTTAATGATATTAGCTTACATCGAAACTCGTGGGAACTGTCTTCAGGCTCGTTCGTCGGAAGTACTTATACAGAACCCAGTCAAAAATATTTTGTCTATACAACGATTCCTGATAATTATCTTACCCAAAATAGGGGCACATCGCAATATTCTTGTTGTACAGGGTGTCCCATTTTGGGTGTTTTTGGGTGTTTTTCTCAAAAATCTCGGATATTATTAAAGCTAGAGGGTTGCGGTTTTCACGTCACTGTACCTACTACTTTTTTGAGAGGAATTTGGTGGACCAATCAGATTATAGTTTCCGCGCATTGGCGCAGGACTGAAATTTTCGATTTTTTTGAAACCTCTCTCCTGGCTACAACTTATACAGGGTGAGTTTTTTTCGATGTCCACTATGGGGATCTCGAAAACTAGCAGAGCTAGAACAAAGGTTAAATGGGGAAAGAATTGCAGTTTTGAATGCTCAATCTAATGCCCCTTTTCGATTTTCAAAAAAGTTCATGGCTCACTAGATATTTTGAAAAGAGTGATTTTTTGCCATTTCATCAGATCTCTGTAGCTCCGTTATTTCTGATCATACAGAAAAACTGTAGAGACAAAAATTGTAGATAATTTTGGGCTTAATAAGATAATCTTATCCAACTTTTTATGTTGTTTGTGATTTTTGAGATATGACATAAACTTGTGTTTTTTTAAATGTAAATCATGGTTAGCTGTGGCCTTATCAAATCGGTCATTTTTTGAGCTTTCCAAAAATATAATACTCGGCATAGTTATTATAAAAAATAAAGGAGCTCTGGCTAATTTTCTGATTTTTTTTTAATTTTCTCATAATCAGCCATGGAATATTTTCATAATTACGTTCTATTTTATAATTAGACATACTTCAAACTTTCTAATATTTTGTTTTTAGCTGGTAACAAAATGTAGCAAAATAAAACAAAAATTAAAAAACTCAAATTCAAATTATTATTATTTTAAAAGGACACATTTTAAAATAAAAAAGGTGTTCAAACAATCCACCATTATTATTTATGCAAATATTGCATCTTTTTAAAACTGAATTTGTCGCCTTTCTTAGAGAGTGCCTGTCAATACTGGCAATTGCTTCTAAAACAGCTACTCTTAATTCAACAATTTTCTGATACTTTATTTTGTACTGTTCCCCACAAAAAGAAATCCAAAACAGACAAATCGGGGGATCGGGGCTGCCAGGAAATAGGTCTATTTCTCCCTATCCAACTATTTGGATAGAACTGATCTAGGTAATTTATTACGGCCAAATTATTATATAGTGGAGCTCCATCATGATAATTTGTGTTTTATTTTGTTACATTTTGTTACCAGCTAAAAATAAAATATTTGAAAGTTTGAAGTATGTCTTATTATAAAATAGAAAGTAATTATGAATATATTCCATGGCTGACTATGTGAAAATTTAAAAAAAATCAGAAAATTAGCCATAGCTATTTTATTTTTTATAATAACTATGCCGAGTATTATATTTTTGGAAAGCTCAAAAAATGGCCGATTTGATAAGGCCACAGTCAACTATGATTTACATTAAAAAAAAAAACACAAGTGTATGTCACCTCAAAAATCAAAAAGAACATAAAAAATTGGATAATATTATCTTATTAAGCCCAAAATTATCTACAATTTTTGTCTCTACAGTTTTTCTGTATAATCTGAAACAACGGAGCTACAGAGATCTGCTGAAATAGCAAAAAGTCACTCTTTTCAAAATATCTAGTGACCCATGAACTTTTTTTAAAAATCCAAAAGGGGCATTAGATTGAGCTTTCAAAACTGCAATTCTTTCTCCATTTAACCTTTGTGCTAGCTCTGCTAGTTTCCGAGATCCCCATAGTGGGCATCGAAAGAAACTCACCCTGTATATATTGACAAATTTAATAAACTATTTTTATAGATTTTTTGGCGTAGAATCGAATGGAATAATTAGATTTTTGGTAGCGTTAATAGTTTTTGAGATATGAACCAAATTTATTTTTTTTAAATGGAAACCATAGTTCATATCTCAAAAACTATTAACGCTACCAAAAAATTAATAATTCCATTCTATTCTACGCCAAAAAATCTATAAAAATAGTTGATTAAATTTGTCGATATATATAAGTTGTAGCCAGGAGAGAGGTTTCCAAAAAATCGAAAATTTCAGTCCTGCGCCAATGCGCGGAAACTATAAAACTTATCTAAAATCTGATTGGTCCACCAAATTCCTCTCAAAAAAGTAGTACAGTGACGTGAAAACCGTAACCCTCTAGCTTTAATAATAACCGAGATTTTTGAGAAAAACACCCAAAATGGGACACCCTGTACAAGCACTTTTAGAAAACGGATATTTCCATTTCCTCGATTGCGGCAGACAGCGGCATAAACGTATTGTCGTAAGTGTTGAAAATTATTCTGGCATTAGAACTTGTAGTGTAGTAGACTGGCTTTACAGCACAATGTATCAAAAGTATTTGCAACTAGGGCATAGTAGGGTCTTGAGGAAACTACGACAGTTAATACTTGAAAAATAACAACGTGGATTGTTTCGTGAGCATTTTAATAATTTCCTTAGTTTATTACAGGTGTTATTTAAAATAGCAAATAGGAATTTGGCTCCCTAATTCGTCCACAGAAAAAAAACACTATCGTATTTCCTAATATAGTGTTATTTTTGGAAACAACCCCTTTGATACAATCAAAATAAATGTAAAATCAACAAAAACTTGTTGAACTAATCAAAGATATAAATCAATTTTCTTGACCGTAGAGTGTATTTTGTTATTAAAATTCGTGAGTATCGGTCATAATATTTATTCTTTAAAATTTTATTTTACGACGTTTCGACAACTCAGTTGTCATCATCAGGTATTTTTTTAATAATAAAAACAAATCTTTTCCACATACAGACACATTAAAAATAGATTTTTAAAAGCTAAAATGAAAAATTGAATTTTAGTAGGTACATATCAATGCTAAAAATTATTATACAAGTTGAAAAAAGTAATAATACAATAAGGATATAAAAAGATTCTCTATATAACGGAACTTACCAAGAAAAGGCAGCTAAGTTTTTGTTTTAAAAATCATCGGGGTAGTAAAACATAAATTATTTTTTTGTGTAGATTACTTATTTGTTTCTAGAACATTTTTGTTTAATTATATTCATTTCAAGAGGCAGGACGAGAGACCAAAGAATAGTTGGAAATATTTAAAATTTGAAGCAGGCCAGTCTGTTTTTTTAGGTTTCAAAGGTAAAAAATATTGTGTATACAGTATGGTGCTTTATGGGTTTGGATAAGAAAATAGATGGTTATTTGTTTGTAGTTGTAAATTACACATATTATTTAAGAATTCATAATTAAACGTCGTAAAATAAAATTTTAAAGAATAAATATTATGACCGATACTCACGAATTTTAATAACAAAGATATAAAGTTGTTCTAAATATATAAAATACATTAATTATCAGTTTACATATAATGCAGTTAAACAAAAATAACATTACTCAAAAGATAATAATACTATATATATAATTACAATGTTATAATTATTTCCATTAGAAGTGAGTCTTGTTAAAAAACGTATTTGGTTTGCCATTACAATATACAAACAATTTGGGGAATTATAGAACTTGTTTGGAACAATAATGCATTTCAATTAAGGCATAGCATGGACTAAATTGTAATAATTTTAGGTGCACTTTTCTTTAAGTGAACAAATACTGGAAAGATTTTTAATATTCTTAAGCTAAACAAATAAATTTTGTTGGAAATACAAACTGAATTGATGTAGTAATAAGATAATATAAAATCATTGGTTCCTATTGTTGGCTCGACAACGATATTGTTGTTTCAATCGTTTCTGCTGGGGTGGGGGAATCACGCCACGCAGTCCAGACCATTTCCATTTCTCGCAATTTCTACTTGTACATGCTTGTGTTTGTGTCGAGTCTGCCGGCCGGTAACCATTTAGCTCCTTTTTGTGATCTGTGTTATTTAGTCAGCAGAATATGGAGGAACTGTTAGTTTCGTTGGGTTTTGAGGAACTATTGTCAATTTTTAATGGTAAGTATTCTCATTCTACAGCACCTGTAACGTATACTCGTGTAGGTAGACGAGATCAAATTCTTGGGATTCAATCGATTTTAATATAAAAACAAAGTAGATAATAGATAAATACAGAAATGAAGGATCATATCAAACAAATTTAAAATTACTAACGGGCACAATCTGTTTCACATAGTTTTAACGGCGGGTGTGACGTACACCGTTATATGAATTTCATCTCGGCTATAATATAATATAAATATAGTACCTACCTATGATTAGGCTTTTTGTGCAAATGCTAATGACGGCCATTGCGATAAATACTTTTAAATAATGTTTGACTCAAAATGTGGTTAATTACTTAGATTTAAATTTGTATTGATCAAAAGTTTAAAATTGTGCGTGTGTTCCCTACAGACGAAAAAAGCCATTTTATGGGTCAGAATGTTGAATCACCACGTACGTGCTGTACCTAAATTGAGTTCAAGCTCAGATACTCATAGTCGGGACTTAGTTTACCCTGTTTATATTAATTTATACATGTAACGTTTCAAAATTTTCTATTCTTATTGCCACTATTTCTAATAATAACCGACTGGCGATAGTGAGAAAGTTTCGTATTTTTTAGATCACAATTATTGCAATTATTTTAGAAATTTTTGAAAAAGATATCGTATGTTCCTCTTATACTTATTATAATGTGATATTACACTGAATGTGCAATACTTTTTATTTTTGCATTTAAAGTAATAGAACGAAACACTAATGTAGGTACCTAATGTAATAATAATTTGTTTGTCAGTAAAGAAATATGTAGGTAGGTTTGTTTTTTATATAATGTCGCTATATATTTTGTGCTATAAAGGAATAACTATTACTTTTTGCTTGATGCCATTTACTATTTGTTGAAATCAAAATGTTTGAAACGTGCTAGAAATAAAGTTTTTTAAAGAATAGTATTGTTTTATTTACCTAACTTCAGGATAAACATGTATGTATATTAGGGTGGAGCTAAAAATCGAAGTTTCGAAAATCGTTTTGGAATAGTGCGCAAAAGTTGCCAATTGGTATTACAAAACGAATGTCTATTTTCGGTTTTTAAAATTTTTTCATCTTCTGCCCTCTACCAGGCTTTGAAAAAATAAAAAAATACCTAATAAATACAATCGTAATCGAAATTTCGAAAATCGTTTTGGAATAGTGCGCAAAAGTTGTCAATTGGTATTACAAACTTATGATTTTTAGTTGGAATGTTTGTTAATAAGTACCTTTTGTTATTATACGGATAATACTCAATTGAAATATCTTTGAAATAATGTTATTTTCATCCCTCTACCCAGTCTACCCTATACCTATATATATATATTCTTTTTTCAACAGCCGGTAGAGGCCAGAAGATGCGATTTGATCAAAAAGTTGTAATAAGACTTTTTTAACAACGTTACCAAAGGCAACTTTTGGTAGGTATTCCAAATAGATTTTTCAAAAATTTTAAAATTTTGCGATTCTCGCTCCACCCTAATGTATATGTAGATAAGTACATGCAGTGTGTTTCTGAACTGAGTTCATCTAAAGTAAACGCATGCTTTTCGAATTGTTAAATAATTTGATTATATTGCTTTTTCATATACCTACAGTGTGTTCCCGGATTGAGTTCGGATAAAGTATAAATGACCAGAAACTCTGAGCTTCTGATGTCCAGGCTTATATGGTTTGAAAGTGATCTGTGATAATTTTCTTTCAGAAAAATCTCGTTTGCTTTGTAAATTTACAAGGCGCATTATATACGTTACACCTTTTTCCGAGCTAAAATTATGTAACAGATTGGTTTCAAACCAAACAGGCCTGGACTCCAGAACCTCAGAAGTTCTGGTCATTTATACCTTACCCAAAGTCAAACCGGGATATGCAAAAAATAACATTTATAATCCACTAAAATAATATTGCATTATTATTAAGTGATAAATATTTATTTAACGAATCAAAAAACACGTTTACCTCAATCATACAATAATAATTAAAATTATTAGACCTAACATTATAACAGTCCAAATTAGTTTTTTGTCCAAAAAGAGTACGTAATTAATTCAAAGCGAATACTAATTTTTCAATAAAGAATATAATAATTCTTATTATCATCTCTTATATAATATATTATATAGTGGCTTAATTCAATGAAAGCTTCAATTTATTCGTACACTATAATATAATACAGCTAAATGGAGTAAAAGTCGGAACAACAAGTTTTTTTTCTTGTAGAAAATATATTTATTTTTTATTAATAATAATATGATTGAAATCAATGGCAGGAAATTTCATTGAGAGAGTAAGGTAATATTGGTATCCAATGATTCGCTATATATTATGGTATTGAAAACCAATGGTATGTTATATTTGAGACAATGAATGGATTCACTTCGTAAACAATAATATCGTAAGCATTGAAGGGAATGTCGATATATTTGAGGAATACGGAATAGAGTGTATCATTGGCTTCAAGCTTGTTTTCTTGAAAATACGATAGTGTTTTCTGTGTGTCCCAATTCTTTGTGCTTTTTTAATATTACTTAGGTATGTTATTGCAGAGAACAGACAAGGGGGAAAATTTAAAATCGGGCATTTCGTCATGTTTTCAGTTTAAGTGTCCTCTTCGGTTTAGCCTTTCGAGGGAACATAATATTATTCAGTAGCGGCGTTAATCAAAAGTTTTTTATTTCGAGTGTCTGGTATGGTTCCGTTTTTTTTTTACTTTTTTTCGCATAGTCATAGAAGCGTATAGAGTGTGTCCCAATTTGATACTTAACACCTCAAAAATATCTGAAATGCAAGGTAAACAAATGGTCTCTATTTTGTATTGCTTGTTCCGAGGAAGAAGAGTATCTCATAGGCGGTGGTATTTGGAAGGGGTAATTATTTCATGACCTGCTATGATTTTTTAAATTAGCGAATTTTCAACAAACGATATTAGGAATTTTTTAAGACAAAATGTTATTAAAAGGAAACTTGTTTAGAATAAAAAACTGAGTGCATTTTAAAAGTCTAGGCCTACTTTCATTTTTAGCCTTTTTCCACTTTTTTCTTAGAAAAATGTCCTTTCGGGCTTTTTTCACATCAAAATGTTATTAAGGAAGCTTGTTCATCGTGAAAAAATAACTTTTTGACGTGAAAGCTACAGAAAGGACACTTTTCTAAGGAAAAAGTGGTAGAAAAGGCTACAAATCAAAGTAGGTCTAGACTTTCAAAATTTTCCAAATCTATCCAATTTTTCATTCCGAACAAGTTTCCTGAATAACATTTTGTCGTAAAAAAAAACGGTAATAGGGTTTCTTGAAAATTGGCTATTTTAAAAAATTATAGCAGGCCATAAAATAATTACCCCATCCAAATACCACCGCCTGAGATATCTACTCTTCCTTGGGATTACCAATAATAAAGTAAAAAAGGAACGGAACAGTTTCAGAACTATATTAATTAATCCGATATTTATCATTATAAAACTGTTAAAAGTTAGATTTTATTTTATGAGAAGGGAAGATTTCGGAAAGAGCGCAGCGAATGGTGAAATACAATATTTTGTATACATGTATACAACTAATATTTAAATTTATAAAAAAAGACGCGTTTTTAACTTTAAGTTTACAAAAATTTTAAAATAATTATTGGCAGATATACTGTAGAGATATTTGACATTTTTGTTTATTAGAAACTTCAGAAACGTTTTTAAAATCGTTCTTATTGATACTGCAATAATAAAAATGGATTGTGAAAAAATTGAATTTAAAACTATTGCAGATGCCGAAATAAATAAATAACTATAATTTCACGCACTTGACGCAGAGAAGAGAAATAAAAATCATCAAATCATAGAACTGTCAGCCAGCCGCCAGGGTCAATTAATAAGTAGTCGCGTAGTTTTGAATCACGATTTCAGCTTATTTTTTATATACTTAAAACGGTTGTAGGAAATATATTGTATGCAAATCGTGTGCAATGCGCCTTTAGCGCAGTGGAATGATATTTTGACGAGGCCTTCGACTCATCAAAATAGTATCATTCTCCACTCTAAAATAGAGCTTTGCATACGAGTTGCAGAAATGACTAGATATTCTATTAGTGTTAAAATATTTGAACACGCTACATTATAAAATAATTATATTTTTAATCCGGGAAGCGTGCACTAAAGGTGTCACTTTTAATGACAAATGTTCCTATAGGTATGTTTTATTTTTCGTTTCTATTTTACAAAATATTGCTCTCGAAAAGTACTCTTTTAATATTTATTTTAATTTAAGATAAGAAAAATAGCCTTTCTACATCTATTACATATCATTTCAATTATCTACTGGTTTACTATAGCCCGGGAGCTGGCGACACTTTTCATTTTCACATTTCCTAAAGCGTAATTTATCTTTTATTTGATAATATTAGTGACACTCATTAATAAAATGAACTCCTGCCATCACGGTGGCGGGACAACGATTGACAGCGGCCTGCCAATGATGTTAAAAAATAAGGTAAAATGCTAAATATTCTAAAAGCTTAAACTTTTTCTATTATTTTTTAATAATATTTCAATAAGATGTAAAACGACCTCCTGCTACTTCTCACGTAGAACGGTCAACTCCTGCCATATTCATCTTTAGGTATGTGAAAAAAAATCAATTGATAAAAATTTACAGCGGGAACACGAAAACTCAAAATAAAATTTCGAAAAGGGGTTCTTAAATGGGACATAGTAAGGTCCAATTATGACCGAAAATTATCTTTTTTGATGTTTGGGAAAATGGCCGCTATGTCGTCATCGATATTAAGCCCGGTTCATAGAGCTTCTTTATCTTTTAATTTCACCTTATCTTTAAGAAATATTAAATGTCATTGGTCAGTTCAAATCAAGGGACAAAATGCCGTTGGTTATTTCTTAAAAATAAAGTAAAATTAAAAGATAACGAAGCTGTATGAACCAGGTATTATTTATCCAGAAACATACCATTTTTCCCCATTGAAAGTCCTTATCATTCTCAACAACTTTTGTAGGAAAAGATTTTCATTGTTCAAAATCTACAGGGTAAAATATGTAAAAAAACATGGATGCAACAGGGTCGGTTTTTCGAAATCTATAGCTAGCCATGGAAACAATTGATAGTTCGAAATTATTTAGGAGTATGATAGGGTGCATTGTGCAACTTTATATTTAATCAACTGGATTATTTTTTAAATTTTCTAAAATTTTTTGTAGGTCCTTGCTGCATAATCCTTGCTAGGCAATACTTTTTGTACCTAGCCACCACTTTTCGTACGTAGCAACAGGGCATCTCGAATATTTCACTTTCACTTTCGCTTTCGGACCTGTTGGCGAGCATGTAGGTAAAGTGAACTTACGGGAGAGGGAGTAGGAAAAAATATTTCTTCAAAACCCAATTAACATTTTTGCTCAGTGGGTATGTCTGTTTTGTTTCGTGTCTATAAATGAATGATTTAAAATATCTCGCTAGAAACCTTACACTATCGCTTCACTAAATTCTAAATACCACTCTCGGTCTGTTGTCTACTCTACCACCATCACCGGCTGACAAACATCAAAGGTAAAATATCTATCTTGAAAACTAAGATGTTTTCGAAAAATGCATTTGGCAAAAGTTGTTGCTTTTGACGAGTTAGATATGTGGTTAAAATTTTGGCAGTTATTTCAGGTAGATATACCCTGTATACTTGGTGATAAACTTTTTATGTTTAATTCGCAAGATCTCGCCAAAATAAAACTGCTTTTCTGCAAAACAGTTTTATTTTATTAAGAGTTCACCGCTGCTAGTATTACATATAAAAACTGAATCATCCTGCATATAGTGCATAACCCTAGAAGTTGTTGAGAATTAAAACTTGTGCCCCTATATCAAATTTGAAGAGGGACTGCCTACTTTGGTTTTCGCATTTTGCCACAAAGCACATGGTACTGGAATAAAGTGTAATCCTTGCTTTCAGTAGATTTTGCCGGTTTGAGGTCCAAATTTGCGAAAATTTTGCCTAAATCGGTTACTTTCCAATGCATTTGGTGACCCTGACCAACATAAACGGAAACAGATCGTGCAGAAAATATCATTAATTGATTTTTTAGTTAGTTGATTTTTGAGTTTAGTTCCAATTAAATTAATTCAAAGTTCTGCGTGTCCCTGAAAAAACGGCAAGTTTTTGTGATTTTTAAAGACAATAGTACAGTAAAGACAAAAAGTCAGTCCCGCCCAAATTTTAAAATTTTCAGGAAATGGGATATTTTGAAATAATTTCGGAGCTGATTTACCAGATGTTAAAGAACTATTTTAAGAAAATCTATACATATATATAAAATTTTACAAATAGCGATCGGCCCTCATATTGGATTTTTTGGAATAGTTATAGAAGGCGTTGTGATACGTCAAATCAAAGGAATTCCCGTCAGTATTGCTGTCCTCGAATTTAGTAATATTTTATTGACGTAAAACAAAATGGAGCAATTTAATACAATTAAACTAAATGTTATGTCATTGTATGCGAAGAAGAAAACAATTAAATTTCAAGCAAAGAGTTATCGCAAATAACTGATTTTTTCGAAAAATAAAGGTGGCGATTTTGTTTCATTTTTTCACTAGACTAGTTAAGTAAAGAAAACTGTGCACCTCATGTTTGAATGTCACTTTCGGTTTAGCCGGAAGAGACGTTTTTTTTGCCAAGTAATAACATTAATTTTGTTACGATAAAGACAGGCCATGGCGCACGAAAAACACGTGACCATCTTAGTCCGACGTTACATGTCTTTTGTCACATAACTGAAAGCGGCAGCTTGTGTTTTGAGAGTAAACTGAGGTGAGTTTTTATTTTTATTTCGTAAAAAATAACCTAAATACCAAATATTGGGTCTGTTTACATTATTGGATTTTTTCTGTAATGTATTCCTATAGTACTATTAGGGATTTTTTAGCGTTGTTCGAAACCCAAACGTACCAATTCGCATTACCATATCTTTATAGGGTGTTTCAAAATTTTTAGTGTCCCACTTAATTAGTGACCACCCCTGTAAAATTTTTATTTTTAGCACGATTTCATAAAAAAAATTTTTTTGTTGGATAGAGCTTCAATAATGGCATTAAATGCATAATTCAGGTGCCTCGTGCGTTACATTCATAGCCCACTGAGACGAAGTTTTAGTGCTGAAATTTCGAGAAGTACTATTAAGGACTTTTTTAGAGAAAAATTAATGCTAGATTTTTATTCAACGTTGTTGGAAACCCAAACGTACCAAGTTGCATTAGAAAATGGAGGACTAATTGAAATGACTGAAATTTGAGTTTATGTTATGTTGTGTTGTTTATTCATATATTTGATGATATTAAATTAAATAATAATAGTTCGCTAATAAATTTTTGAAAGAATATGAGTTCCTCATGAATATTTTAGTGACCAACTTACCAGAAATTAAGAAAATTAATTACAAATTAGTACGTTTTTGTTTGGAACCTCTCACTGCATATAAGAATCCGGCCTTACTTTTCCTTTTAATTTTTTTGGAACACCCTGTGGAGCTATGGTAATGCAAATTGGTACGTTTGGGTTTCCAACAACGTTGAATAAAAATCTAGCATTAATTTTTCTCTAAAAAAGCCCCTAATAGTACTTTTCGAAATTTCAGCACTAAAACTTCGTCTCAGTGGGCCATGCATGTAACGCACGAGGCACCTGAATTATGCATTTAATTCCATTTTTAAAGTTCTACCCAACAAAAAAAAGTTTATGAAAATCGAGCTATAAATAAAAATTTTACGGGGGTGGTCAGCCCTTAAGTGTGGCAATAAAAATTTTGAAACTCCCTGTAGAGCTACGGCAATGCCAATTAGTACGTTTGGGTTTCGAACAATGCTGAATAAGAGTCTGGCATTAATTTTCCTCTAAAAAAATCCCTAATAGTACTTCTCGAAATTTCAGCACTAAAACACCGTCTCAGTGGGTCATGAATTTAATGCAGGAGGCACCTAAATTATGTGTTTGATGCAATTTTTGAAGCTCTATCCAACAAAAAAAAGTTTATGAAAATCGAGCTATGAATAAAAATTTTACAGGCGTGGTCAATCCTTAAGTGGGACACACTGTATTATGCAATAAATATGCTGATATTCAATTCAAAGTAGTTAAATTAATTATGCAAGTAGGTATATGAATAATGATAAATTCCATAATTCTGTTGTTTAAGTTCTATTTTTGATTTTTGAATAAAGATGTTCCCCTTCAGAAAAATAACTCACTTTTATCCTCGAATATTTGCTCCTTTTATTTGCAGCTTTCACTTGCTTTTACTGGTATATTTTGCATAAAAATGTCATATTTATTTCATATTAGTTTTATTGAATAATTCTAGATATATTTGAATAATAATTGAATCATTGAATAAATCGTTTTTAAATTAAGTATAAATATCATTTTTGGGACTATTAAAATGCCTCGACACTGTAGTGTTGTAGAATGTAAAACATATTACAAAAGCCAGGAAGAAAATCACCATAACAACATTTGCTTTGCCTGGAGATGAAAATTTGCGCCAAAAATTGATTCCTCAAATTCTAACTGAGATTTAATTTCTAAAAAACCCTTAGATAAGTATGTGTGACTGACTAACACATTTTCGAGAAAAAGAGAAATAATTAAAGTGGACAAATGTGTTGTGTTAGGAGAATATAGTGAATATCACCTAAGCGAAAGGAAGGTGCTGTCCCAACAATTTTTGAGAATGCGCCAAAATATTTTAGTGCAATGCCGTTTAACTCTCAGCCCAAACAGCTGGGTCAGGTTGAAAATTTTGAAAAAGTAATTTGGAAAAGCCTGGATGCACAAAACCAATAATATAATAGACAAAAGAAAACTCACCAAATTATTACGAAATTTGTTTTCTCTACTTACGTCCAAAAATGCAGCTTATTATATAAAAGACTAAGTTGGTTACGTGACAACTCGATTCTCCGTTAGCGCCATGGCCTGCCTTTATCGTTGGCCTCGCGCTAATTGGAAAAAACTACACAAGTTTCGTTTTCGCACCACCAATTTATCTTTAAAATTACCGAGATAATCCCTCGTAACATCTTAATGGTACACCCTGTACAATATTGTTTTATCACCTAGTATTAATGTGATTTAGTTAGGATATGTATTGTTGTAAAAAATAATTATAGATACTTTTTGCAAGACTTATTTCCAGTTTTGGTGGCCAGAGAACGCAAACAAATGTATTTAAAAGTGTCAATTTTCGGCAAGTTTGGGTCTCACTTGTTGATCTCCCTGTATACTCGCACACAATTCATGGCATATTTACGTTTCTCGCCTCTAACATGTGCCAGGTCCTTAAACATGTCGTGGCATTGTAGAGGCCCTTTCTGTATCTAATGATAACGAAAAACTATAGATTAGGCAAAGCAATTTAGAATTAAAAATAATGTTTGTGTACCAAATTTTAAGTTATTATATTTTCATTTCTTCTGATAAATTCAAATATAGGCTGATTGTACGAAAGCGTAGAAGGGCCACAGCAGAGAAAATGTTATAATTTCGTACTTTTCTACGAAATTATGTATAATTTCGTATTTTTCTACGAAATTATATATAATTAATAACATTTAGTTTTGGCAGTTAGGGAAGAGCCGCACGCCAACATAATATTATCATAATATATAAAAATATTGTGTCAAATGTTGGTTCCTACGATTTCCGTCTCACGTATTTTATAATTCCCATAGAGTTTGACTCCTTCCTTTGGTTCTTTGTTCAAAGGTCTAAGATCCCATTATCTCGAATTATCTCGAAAAAAGAAGCACTCTATTATCTCAGGAGCAACAATTTTACGAGGGTGTTCACAATTTTAAGATAGAATACATTGTACTATCTCGAAAAAAGTTAAACCCAAATATAATCTTTCCTGGGCTTGTTTATTCAAAGTCTTAGACAGTGACTTTGTTGTCAAAGATCCAATAATTTAAATTGGTTTTTTTATTTGTTGGTTGGCATTTTGTAAGATATGAATTACTTTTGTGTATATTAATATTTTTTAAATAATTTCAAAGTTCCATAAAAATTCACACATCTGCAATGTCATGCGCATGTCATTTGTTTCATATTTTTTCGACTTTAGTATCAAACATTTTCAAAACTTGGTAAATATTTGTAAAATTGTTCCACTTGTAAAAGCTCTATATCTGAATATCTTTTGATGAAAGTTGGTACCTTCGCAACTATTTAAGGTTATAAATCATATGGCGGTGTCAGACATTCAATAAAAAATCTCTAATAATATGTTTGCATGTTTAGAGGTATAAACATGATCGTAGTAGGCCCTGTTTGAAAGAGTTTTGGGTCATAAAAAGCTGAACTTCAGAGCCTAACTATTAATAATAATTGTGAGTTTGTCACCTCTATATTCTGATTTTCATAAGTAAAGTTAGTTACAAAATAATAATAATGAATTACAACATTATATTTATTTTTATATTTCTTTACTCTCCTGTGCTGAAATACCTATAATTTGCATAATACCAATCTACCTAGAGTGGGTGAGACATGATGTCGATGTCTTTAACCGGGAATATAATAATAGGTAATAGGTTATAGACCCCGTAAGTTCAAATGAACTTGTATAATCCGATAAACAGTGCTTGTATAATTTTAAAGCTTCATTCTTGAGATACGGGGTGTTAAAGTTAATATAAAAAGGTATTTTTTCAATATCTCAAAACTACTTGGCCTATTCTGATAATGCTTCGTACGTTCTTAGTAATAAGCAAGGAAGTTATTTCAATGCAATCAGATGTTTTTTTTTCCCAAAAAGCGTTGTAAAATTTTAAGGTTTTCAATTCCAACAATCGAAATAACTGCACAATCGCAAAAATAAGTTTTTTTTTTAATAACTTTAACACCATGTATCTAAAAAACGAAGCTTTAAAACATCAACTTAATGTGAACTTTTCTTTTTATTTTACGAGTTCTATCGCCTATTAGATTCTCCCTGTTAAAGCCTGAAACACCTCGTACATAATCTATTTTGAACATATATACAGGGTGGTGTTAAAACATTACCTCATTGCCATTTACAACCATAATACAACGTAAATTATAAATGTGTTGGAGTTTGACGTGTGCATGCTTTGCTAGAAAATGATTTGTGTAACGCGTTTACTTTTGAAAAATCAAATAGACCGTGACAGAAGCTGAAATCTTATTTTTTGTTGTATACAGTACCTTTCTGTAAATGGTATCGACATATTTTATTAAGAAAAGTTGTTCATAATTCAAAATTATTAAAATATTTGGGTCTGGTGTCATATTGTCATGTCAAAAAATTAACGCAGCTTGGCACTTTTTTAAATTAGCATGCATCAGGTCGTATTTCAGTTCGCGCATTTTAACTAGACACTCAGGCAGGAATGCTTAGAATGCATCCTTGTGCTGCACCATTGGCTGCCTAAAATCCCTACTTCCATCGCCATTGACGACGATGTTATCAATTATACAACCCCGCATTTAAATTCAGGCATGTGAATAGAAACGTTTCTGATACATTTGGCAACAGTGCCCGGTTCGTGGTCTGTTGTCTCAACGCGGAATAGGAATAAAAGCCAGCTTACACCCTTCTGCATACCTCAGGCCGCGCGTCTGAGTGCGCCCGCTTTAGCAGTGGGGTTCGGAGTCGGAGATGGTTTTCTGTCAACAATGTTACTGATGCCTTTCAGCAAAGATAATCTAACTGCTAATGAGATGTCCATGTAAAGACATTTTGTTGACTGACGTTCCAGATTTTAGCAATGCTTTTGGTGCGGCTTTCAAATCGCCTCTCAAAAATTACTTCCATTGTTTTTCTAAGGTTATATGCCTTTCAGTATTTGACGCTTTTGACACTTATTGATATTTGCGCCGCGAACAATATGATTGTTTGTATTGGGGTTCCTGGATTGGGAGAGTTGGGACAATAAGTTACAGCAAAACTTTCCAATAGCGACCACCCTCGGGGAATCATATATATTGGTCGCTAAAGAGGGGTGGCCGCTTAAAGGAGAACTAGGAAAATTAAGACAACTAATATGCATTTTATACTGTTTATTTATTAGATACATAATTAATTATCAATTTCCTTGAGAAAAATACACTAAAAACTAAGGAACCAGTAAGATTTTAAAATTACATACCTATGTAGGTACATAAATATTATTTTTTAAATAATCAGGTATCAATGATTGCTTCACGTTTTTCAGTTTATTTTTATAAATTTCAGATTCACATTTTAATAAAAGCTTAGACACATTTGTAAATAATATTTCAAAATCGTTCACGTTAAAAAAAACTTTTTCAAGTCTCTCAAACTTCCACAGACTTTAGATAATAATAATAATAATAATAATTCTCACCCTCACAATACTCCAAACTAGGAGTACCCCAGAAGCAACCACATGCTTGTGCGGGGGGAGGGGGGCAATTACTATTATTTTGTCTTCGTTGCCATTTGCGACTAGGGCCGACTTTTTTCCCGATAGAACTAGGATAGCATTTGCTCAAGTACTACGGAAAACCCTAGAAAACCGTAATAATCCCAGTGAGTGTAGGACAATTAGTAAATCACACGGATAAAGCTATTTAGGAGCAATACCGTGAACCCACATTTGTCCAGCGCTCTTGGCCATAGCGGTGTTTTTCTTGAAAGACATGTGCATGCGCCTGCCTCGACATCGGTTCGAACCAAGGTCGATCGAAGGCAGAAAAACATGCAGTCTAAAAAGTCAGCGCCGGTACGAGCGACGCCACCGCGGCGGTAGCGACGCCACATACAGACATATTAAGTACAATTTCAATAGACCAATATCCTCATGAGAGATAGGCTCGATACATTAGAAATCGGAGCAATTTCAGGTTCCTCATCCTCATGTCCAGAATCTGAAGTAGATTGACTAGTTTGTCGTATCTCTTCAATACAGTCATTGATGGTGAATTCTACACTTTCTGTTGCAACGTTGCGTCGCTATGAATTAATACGAATTGTTTTAAATTGAAAAATGTATCATTCAAAATAGGAAACAGTTGTGCTAGCGGAATGTTATCTTCTTCTTCTTCTTCTTCAATGTCCTCCATATCTATATTTGTACATGTAAATCCCGCTCTATAAAAGCACTTTTTATTGTCAAATTTTGCCAGGCTATTATAATCCATATCAATAAAGCGTTCGTTAACGTAATGTTTTTTCTATCTCTTGAAAAGGACAATTACTATCCCCATATGTTAATAGCATTTTAATAAAAAAAAACTTCTGTAGAGCATTTTAAAATTTTGAATAATGCCCTGGTCCAAAAGTTGGCAATGTGAGGTGGTGTTTGGTGGAAGAAAAATAAGTTTGACATTATCCAGTGCAATTTTGGAGTGAGAGGTTGCATTATCACGGAACAATACCACTTTTCTATTCTGCTTCTTCATCTTGGCATCAAATTTGTGGAGCCATTTCGTCATGATGTCTGCTGTCATCCATGCTTTTTTGTTAGAGACTTATTCAAGAGGTAGCTTATAGACCGTCAGATAGTGACAGATTTAGGTGCCCCATTTTCGCATACTAGCCTCGAAGAGTGTTGAAAAGTACATCGATGCTGAGTACAATGAAGGGAAATTTACGAGTGGCCCCTGGGGATATCATATGGAAAATTCGATTTTCCTGAACAGAAAAAAATGTGTCTGTTGCCCATATTTCCACGCTAGCCATGTTCACTAAATGATTAATTAATAGAACCTGGCTTGGGAAAATCATAGACTTGAGTGTTGCAGGTGGCTAAAGGGTTGAAATAAGGACGTAGTCTTGTAAGGAAAAATCGAAATTTTGACCGATTTTTCCAAACAAGCCCATCGAAAGTATGAAAACGTACATCGTCACTAGCCCGAAAAACATATTGGCTTGAGTGGCGGGAATGGATAAGTACATTTTGGGGTCGGAAAATTTAACGGAATTTATTTTCGATTTTTCAGTTATTTTTCCATGAACGAAATTAATTGCAATAAAAATGAATTTCAGAGTATTTAAAAAAATTATGGCTTGAGTGTAGAGCGTGGCCTTCATATTTTCAGAACATAGGAAAGTTGCAGGAAAATTTATGAAAATTGCCACCATTTTCTCACGCAAGCCGTTTGACATAATATGCTTAGAAAAAGTGATTCTAAGACTATATAACCAAAGGCTTGCGTGTCGGACATGATCATCACATTAATAATTATATATAATTTAAAAAATCTAGAAATTTCCACCATTTTCTCATACAAGCCGTTTAGCATATGCTTAGAAAAAGTGATTATAAGACTATTGTAACAAAAGGCTTGAGTGAAATTGAAAAAAACTTGAAATTGGCAAAATGTGTCCCAAAACACCTGTTGACTCCAAAGTTCGAAAAATAAAATTATCGCCTACCTCATTTAAATGTTACAGATGAATTGTGCTTTCAAAACGAAGAAAAAAATGCCAAATAGGCATTGAGTAAAACAGCACTGCTTTTCTTGAAATAGGGTGTCAAAATTTTGTCGAGCTCAATCCGTTGCATTTTGAAAGCGAACAATTTTTGGTATATTGTTCACAGGGAATCACTTTAAATTGTTCCAGTTTGTTAAATTATTCGAGAAAGTAACTCATTTCATTATCAATATTTTTAAAATAAATTGTAGATATATTTTTTATATGAAGGCAATATCCACCGCACTATTTTCATAATATAAAACATTATTTACATAAGCAAGGAAATGTATGCTAAATTATACATTCAAAATAATAACTCTGCATAAACATTTCTAGATTTTTGTCAGCTCTTCTTTGCACATATAACAATATGCTTCATGTCCGGCAGTCAAGCCTTTTATTGCAATAGTCTTACAATCACTTTTTCCACAGACGTATATAGCTTCGTATATATATTATAGTATGTAGTATATAGCGAAGCTATATACGTCTGTGCTTTTTCTAATCATAATAATATGTCAAATGGCTTGTGCGGGAAAATGGTGGAAATTTCTAGATTTTTTTGTAAGCTCTTTGTTAAATAAATTATGTATAATTAACATAATGACCAGTGATGTTTTAGTCAATGCCTATTAGGCATTTTTTTCTTAGTTTTGAACGTACAATTCATCTGTAACATTTAAATGAGGTAGGCGATAATTTTATTTTTCGAACTTTGGAGTCAACAGGTGTTTTGGGACACATTTTGCCAATTTCAACTTTTTTTCAATTTCACTCAAGCCTTTTGTTACAATAGTCTTATAATCACTTTTTCTAAGCATATGCTAAACGGCTTGTATGAGAAAATTGTGGAAATTTCTAGATTTTTTAAATTATATATAATTATTAATGTGATGACCATCGACTCGCAAGCCTTTTGTTATATAGTCTTAGAATCACTTTTTCTAAGCATATGTAAACGGCTTGCGTGAGAAAATGATGGCAATTTTCATAAATTTTCCTGCAACTTTCCGACGCAAGTCTTCGTTCCGTCCACATCCGATAATCATGCCAATTGCATTATAATGTCTAACACGTCAACAACTTTCTATAGTTTCAAAGGCTTGCATGGAAAAATAACTGAAAAATCGAAAAAAATCCGTTACATTTTCCGACCTCAAAATGTACTTATCCATTCGCGCCACTCAAGCCAATATGTTTTTCGGGTTAGTGACGTTGTACGTTTTCATACTTTCGATGGGCTTGTGTGGAAAAATCGGTCAAAATTTCGATTTTTGCTTACAAAACTACGCCCTTATTTCAACCCTTTAGCCACCTGCAACACTCAAGCCTTTGGTTTTCCGAAACCAGGTTCTATTAATTAATAATTTAGTGAACATGGCTAGCCTGGAAATATGAGCAACAGACACCTTTTATTTCTGTTGAGGAAAATCGAATTTTCCATATCTTATCCCCAGGGGTCACTCGTAAATTTCACTTCATTCTACTCAGCATCGATGTACTTTTCAACCCTCTTCGAGGCTAGTATGCAAAAATGGGGCACCTAATTCTGTCACTATCTGACGGTCTATTATCGATATGTGCCTCTTTAAAACATCGAGGATTTTTGCTTTTGCCTATAATAAGTGGTTCCTGCTTTTCACCTTCCATATTTGCCCAAAACAAAATTTTAATTCGTTGTTTTGCAGTTTTTCTTCTAGAACACTTCTCATTTTTCAAAGCATATGTCTTTGTTGGCAATGCTCGATAGTAGAGACCCGTCTCATCTGCATTAAACACTTCGCTTGGGGCATATTCTTTTAAAATGGACAACAGCTTCTCTTTCCAAGTTTCGACGTCTTCGATATTAACATCAGCAGAGTCACCACATATTGCCTTGAAGGTGATATCGTGCCGCCGCGCCCTCGAAATCTTTCTAACTACCCATTTGATGCTTTGAAGTCACTTAGCCCTAGGCTTTGCGCAACTTCAAGGGCTTTTGCTTGAATTATGGGCCCTGATAGCAAGTCCCTCAGTTTTAAGAAATTTTCTTCTCTGTTCAGCATTACTATATTTCTAATTTTTTCTTTATTTTGTACATGGTCACTTGTGTCTTGTCAATTTAAAATTTTTCAGCCAACTTTCTGGTACTCAAACCACTTTTTTCACTTTCGTTGATGATATATATCAATTTTTTTTGATAAAAAGACGTTTTCGTTTTTCTGCCATACTCAAATATTTTATTTCAGGGTAAGCTTTTGAAACAAAACTAATATTAAATATAGATTTTATGTGCTTAAATAATAAATTATAGATTAACCTGTCATAAAGAAAATTTTAATATTTAGGTCTTTATTGAGAGTGTTTTTACCATTGTTGTGCACTAAGAAATTCCAATAATGAGTGCCCGCAGTCGTTTTAGAGAAGTGGTCGTAGACAGTTAAAGCAAATCCCAATACGTATTTATTACGTAGACGTAACTCATTGACGTAAGCGTGCAATGATCGAATACGTCAAATTTCAAAAGTACAGTTAAAGCATATTTTAAAACGTAACGCCAAGACGCCCCTTGAAGGTGACTTGAAGGTTATTTAGGTATATCCCTTTATTGGACGTTTTTTCTTCCTCTCAAAAATCGACGAAAATAAGTTTTCAACGTTTGAAATATTTTTAAAATGCGATTTCTAGTTGCTTCTTTACGGTTCTATGTTCGTCTATTCATGTCGTATCTATTCCTAGATTCTAATCACTCGGATCATAGTCGGCTGTTTCCGCACCAAGGTTTCGGCTCGATACCGCTGCGTTTCGCACACGCAAGTTTACGTCAACCGTAGGCCCACTCAAGGAACGTACGTTCGAAAACTCTTTAACGCGCATGCGTAGCTGTCATTTTCTACGCCTACGTCTACGTATAGGGCGTTGATTTAACTCTCTAATAACTTTGCTTTTAGTTAAAACGCCGTGAAAATAATGTTGGGTTTGTTAATAATTGTTTTAAGCCCCATATCTACAAAACTAAAGCATTGGCTGTGTAACTAATATTTTATACTTTTAACTTTCATGTTTGAATAAACATTTTAGCTATCTTTTTTTGTAAGAAGGCTAACCGTTAACGCGGCTTGTGGGTTAGTGCACAGGGGGGGCTATGTTTTAAAAAGAACAAACTCTTTTACGTGTTTTTGCATAATTAATATAAAACGTGCATAAAATAATAATTCTCGTTTTTTAAGAAGTTAATAACCCCAAACAGTGTATAGCGTAGTTTTTTACTTCGGTATTTTAACTTATTATAATCTTACTTTCTCTTTACATTCGGTTTTATTTTCGGATATTCGAGAATTTACAAAAGGAAGTTATTACCGTTTGATTTATTTTTTCGTTCTGATTTTCCTTTACGGTATGGCGGATTTCTTTAGGTGCGGTGGGCTTCCTTATAGCCTCTTTTAAGAAAAGGAAAACCAGAACCCGGGCGGAACGGATCGCTCAGGCGCCAGTTTTTTTAGAGCGGTATGCTCCGCGTTTTGCCCAGGATAGCTATAGTTCTGAAAATAAAATAAACAACGCGAATAAAAGAAACAACGCGACTTTAGTACTAATTACTAATCTATGCATCCTATTGTGGCAGTTTAAATGCCCCTTAGGTTAACATAAGCAACGGAAAAGCCGGGTGCAAGCTCAAAATATTCGGTTCGGATGCTAGTTAGCGCGTTAGCGGCTAAACAACGGAATTGGCCACTAGCAGAGTTCTCGGATGCCTAACTTGATTTAATTTATTAGAAAATGATTGAAAATTTAAAGGGCCGCGGTGGGCAGGAGGTTGGGGCAAAGTTCAAACTTTTCCCCCGGTAGAGAACAGGAAATGAGGATAGGTCAGGCAGGTGGGAACACTCTAAGCGCAAAGTTACTCACCTGGAAGTTAAGCAGTTTTGCTGATCTGTGCGCAACGTCTTGCGCACTACTTGTGTCAGTAATAACACATAATTCATAATTTGCAATGGGTTCCATATCTACGCTAAAATTATTATCGATAATTACATCTTCACTGGTTGTGTTTACCAAGAAAACATGAGGGATGCCCTTACTAGGTACTAGAGTGTTACTTAAAAATACACCTGGGGTTATTTCTTTATTAAGAATTATACTATCTTCGCTAATGTGTTTATTAACGGCTTGGATTAATTTGGTTCGCGCTGGGATAGTTATTTTGTCGACGAGCGGTAATTTTGTTTTCATGGGGAGTGTTATTTGAGTATGATTCGTATGTATAGTGAATGACCAAGTAAGATAGTCAATAAAACACGTATAATTTATCAAAAAATCTCTACCTATTATGCCATCTGTAAGAATAGGAAAGTTATCGTCTATCAAATGAAATTCTTGTGAGAAAACTTTGTTTCTTACGACTAAATTTGTTGCAGTGAGACCAAGTGTAAAGTTTGTGAGGAGTTATACCACCTATTTCGCATTTTTCTCCAGGGAAATATTTTTGTGATTTGTTTCCTATGCCAACTTTGCAAAGACTTACATCGGCTCCTGAGTCTATTAAGAAAGATGTGATTTTACCTGTCATTTCACAGTAAATATTCACATAGTTTGAATTATTTGTGGTTATGCAAATTAGTTTCGGGTGACCAACTCTCCTACTGTTGCCGACTGATTCAGTGGAAGTTGGCTCAGCTCGTTTCCCGGATTTGAATCGTTCCTTTCAATAAAGCGAATATTTTGATTTCCCCTATACCTGTTGTATCTGAAATTACGATTTCCGCGATAAGAGTGATTGAAATTACCTCTAAAATTACTTCTGCCGCGACCTATGTTACCATTGTACGAACCGCTAGGTACGCTGCTTTGTCCTCTAAACTGGTTCTATCCATGTCCGCGATAATTTCCTCTAAAATTTCCTGAGTACCTATTATTTCTTCCCCTTATGTTATATTGTTGATTTATACGGTAAACGTTATTTTGCGAAGGACTTTGAGAACATTCTGCATCTAGGGCGATTTCCACAGCTTCAGTGAAACTTTGGGGTCTAGAGGCCAACACGACTGTTTTTATTTCCCTCTTCAAACCTGCTTTGAAACAATTAAGAGCATGTTGATCGTTTAGTTGAATTATTGGCTCTCGGGCACTGCTACTTTGAGAGTTCAGACTAACTATGTTTAAATCACTAATGAGAGATTCTATTTCGGAGGCATAAATTGAGATACATTTTTCTGCTTGTTTGGTTTTACTTAGTTCGGATTGAATTGATGCTAAAGTTTTTCGTGGCTTAAATCGATCAGTGAGGTAGGTCTTAAGTTCTGTGAAATTTTTAGGTGTAGTTATAATAGAATTTTTTGCTTTACCTTTTAGTTTGGTTTTCAAAATAAATTGGAGTAATGAATTTTTGTTAGTTTCGTCCTTAAGGGAATCATGATAATATTCTGCAGTGTCTAAAAAATCAACAACTTTGTCAGCTTCCCCCGAAAATTCTGTTAAGAGTTGCGTTGCTGTTTTAAAATCAAAATCCATTTTAGTGACTCTTAAAGGTATGTTGTGACAATTTTCTGACTCTGAACTACTGAAACTATCTAAATTGTCGTCCTGCTGGACTTTGCTTACTTGTTGACTAATTATTATAATTCTTTCTTGCAAAAGCTTATCTAAGATATTAAAATACTTGTTTATAGATTCAATATAACCCTTAGCTTCTACAATATCCTTTTCCTCAACTTTAACTAAGTTAAATCTACTTTTAATTTTTATTAACTCGTCTTTGAATGAATCTACCTTGTTTTGTCTTCTTTGCGTAGCTGCTGCTCCTCGCCTGGAAACTGGGTCCTTGCTTAAATTGCGGTGAAAAACTCTGATTTCCTCTAGGAGGTGTCGGAATTCAGTTGTGGCCATGCAAAGTAGCTCCCACGTTGCGGACTAGCGGCCTTGCGCCACACTAGAGACCGTTCCCGCGTTGCTGGTTCCCGGTTTTGGGACGGCCAGTTGTTGACTGCTCTCTCTTGTTCTTCTTTTAGACTTGCTCCATACTTCAGTTTCTTCTTCTTTTGATGGATTTTTTCCCATTTCATGTAGTTGTCTGCTCAGTTTTTTTGATTCTGCTAGTATAGTTGAAAAGGCAGGGTCGCCATGTTGTGGAATCAAACAGGTTGGTTGTCGATGTCACATCTTTATTCTACGAATGCTTCAATTCGTCTCCACATATAAAATAATTGTTATAGTTATCTACTTTAGTGTCCTACATTCTAAACTGCTGAATAGCTATATTTATGTTTAAAGTAATAAATAAAATAACGATATGGATAATGATAATGATAATTATAAGAAGGCTCTACATGTCTGAATCAAAAGAAGAAGAGAGCAGAGCCTCCGTGGCTTCCGCAGGCGGAACCACGTGACCAAGCGGTCATTGGTCGGTGTCGCAGACGTGGATTAGCAAGCGATCCCCTCCACATAGGTCTCTCAATGGCGGTTGACGGCCGGGTGCAGTAGCTAGGGGGTGAAACACCCCTGGTACGCCCTCAGCGGCGGCTTCCTTGGATTGGCGATGTCCCAAATACCCGGTTTCCCAAAAAGAACGGCGCTTCTAACCCAAGTTTAAGCATTCCCTTCGGATCTACCCTTACTCGGTATTCCTACCCCTCTCAGATAGACCCAATATTTTTGATAAACGAATTCTAGACGGAAACAACCCCCACAATTAATTGTATTAAATGCAAATGATTCAGAATAAAAAACGCGGCCCTCCGCGGCAACAGTAAATTAAAAATAATTATCGGCATGGAGACAAAAACTACGGCGGCTGGACGCTAGAAATAGCGCGGCGAAAAAATTCCGGTGTAAAATAAAAATGATAGCCAGGAAATTTAGGAACTTCGTTACAAGTGCATTTAATTTAAGTCATCCACATATACACTTGTCTTTTCCTACATATTTCTACAAAAGTGTCGCGTAAATTTGCGACTTGTAACTTTATCGAGTATAGATAATTGCAATTCTGGATTTAGTTATTATTTCAACTTTTTCTGTCAATGAAAGTCTTAAAATTTACATTTCAAAATGTCCTTCGCACTATTTTTCATTTTTTTTTACTTAAAACAGGCGAGGCACTGGGAGAAGTTTTGTAAGAACGCAACGATGCGTACTAGGCACTTGCTGGCTGGGACTGGGGCTGAAGAAGCCAGAGACTCCTCGTATGCTACAATCACGTACGGCCGAAGCAGCCGACTCGGAACTAATTTATTTTCAACGTTCAACTCTAGCCCCAGAGCCCCTTTAGACGAGCTGGCACTGGGTTAGCGTAATAAAAAGTCAAATTTATGATAAAACCGTGACATACGCGACAATTTTTTATTAGTAATTGAATTCTACACCGCTGAAAATTAAATTTGCTCTTACTTTTTTAACGCATTTTGGATAATAGCCAGTAAAAACAAAACAATTTTGCGACAAGCTAGGATACCTTAGGTTTCTTATCTCTTATTATATAGCTATCGACTTAAAAAAATAACAGATTTTGTTAAATAGTGTAACGAGGTTACCACGCTGTTCTTCTTTCTTCATCAATCACAGTCTCTAACAAAGTTGGCTCGCTTTTCTCCCTGATTTTCCGCCTGATTTTCCGTCGCATCGCGTCATCGCTACGTCCGCCCGAGCCACCGACCGAGGGTACCACGGACGCATCTAATCGGCGGCCGCTAGTTCAGATGTGTCCGCCCGGGCCACCGATAGATGGCGCTGGGAGCCGGTATCTCACCGCCGGGTCCCAGTCCTCGGCTGATAAAACTGTGGCCGTTTATTCCATCAGGTGTCTTAGTCTGGCCATACCAATTGAGTAAGCAGACTAGATATATATATCGCTGTGCTTATAAACTGCCGATTCTGTTCTCTGTTGATTGAATGGTGCCAGGAGCGTCTGCTGGGGCTATTCAAAGACCGAAAACCGAACCGTAGAACCGAGCAATAACATTCGCTGATACAACCGTGGGATATTGCCAGGAGATAATGCTGGAAATTATCCTAAGACCGGAAAGACAGCACCGTGGAATGGAATAGTGCCGGGAGTTGATGCCGGACCTATTATATCCCGGGGCGACTGACCGTCTAGGCCATTTAGAAAATTCTGTAGCTGCCACCGGTGCCGTTTCGCTTACGTGCCACGCTCGTTCTCTACCGCTTGCCCTGCCTGTTTGCTACATTTGATAGCTCTTAAGTGTACCTAGGGTTTCTAAACACTAATATCCTCTGTACTCTTTCAGAAACGACGGGGCCGGAGCTGAGGAAGAAGACCAATTTAATTTTCTTTGTAAATAATCAATTTTAGTTTATTTTATTGTTTAGGGTAATCAATATACGGGGTATTTATTATTTGGTGCTTAATTTCATCCCCTGCACACTTCCCTGGCTCAACCATCTCTGGACCTAAAAGAAAAACCACTCCTGGCGCCCGGGCAAAACCCCAAAAGAGGCTAAACAACATCTCTAAAGCCCAAAGTACCTTACAATAGAAACAAAAATAAGAAAGTATTATTATTTGATAGTTTATTCTAACCTAACCCTGGACGCTTCGCTCCCGGATTCGAAAGTCAATTCAGCCTTGGTAAAGTGGGTAGGCGCAAGGCACGGAATGCTGCGTCAGTTGGTTAATATCAATTTCTTTCGCAATTTCATAACTAAATTTTCCAGGAACAAAATTTGAGTATCAGTGTCGAATAGGACTTTAGCTTATATAATAATGTGTCAGTTATTCGCCCGAGTTGGAAATTAATTTGTGCTCTTTGCCCTGGAATGTTCCAATGTCGCAGCTACTTTGGCCGGTTTGTTTATGAAAATGCGAGAATGTCCTCCTGCAGTTTATAAACCATTTTAAATTTAATACTTGCAGCGCTAATTAAAATGTAATATACTCAAATTTCTCACAGTTCATACGGCAACCAAATATAATTATCTAGGCAATAAAACCATATAAAGGACATATCATTCGTTATGTTGAAATAGTGTCAAAAATACTTTAGAAAAGTATTTAGTACTTTAGAAAAGTATTTAGTAATTTAGAAAAGTATTTTTGACACTATTTTTTGTCATATTTATATGGGAAATTTGGCAAGTATCTGCTTCAAAAATGAAAAATCTACGAGAAATAATAATAATTTAGTTTTTTCTTCTGCCCAATTATACAGGTACAAGCAGCAGTAGATGAATTTTAGCGGTAGGTACACCACGCTCCGCAGTCGGCACACCGACTCGAGTCGCCAGAGTCGGTACTGCTTCTAAACCAGCATTGCACATCGCATTTTTTTTTTCCCAAAAAACTCGAACGCGCATGCATATTAAGGGTAAAGCGACTTTAATTGTTATTCAATCACAGCGAAAGTCCGGGGGTGCTAATTTATAAAAAAAATACTCTTACGTACGGCTAATACGGATTGTGAGTGCTGCCTTGTACAGGGTGATCCAAACTCGACGCCCCAGGCCTACAGCGGGAACACGAAAAGTCAAAATAAAATTTCGAAAAGGGTTTCTTAAATGGGACATACTAAGGTCAAATTTTGACCGAAAATTAGCTTTTTTGATGTTTGGGAAAATGGCCGCTGTGACGTCATCGATATTATTTTCCCAGAAACATACCAGTTTTTCTTTACATATTGAAAGTCCTTATCATTCTCAACAACTTTTATAGAAATATTTTCTGTATCTTTTGTCTTTTCAAATCTACAGGGTTAAATATGTAAAAAACATGGAATTTTTCTAATCATTTTTCGAAATCTAGGTAGCTATGGAAACAATTGATAGTCAGAAATTATTTAAGAGTATGTTAGGGTGCCTTGCGCACCCTTAAATTTATTCAACTGGAATATTTATTAAATTTCTGAATTGTGCTTGTTACTAACTTGTTTGTTATTATTGTTTGTTACAAAAATTTTTTTAAAAAATATTCCAGTTGAATAAATTTAAGGGTGCGCAAGGCACCCTAACACTCTTAAATAATTTCTGACTATCAATTGTTTCCATAGCTATCTAGATTTCGAAAAATGATTAGAAAAAATTCCATGTTTTTTTACATATTTGACCCTGTAGATTTGGAACGACAAAAGATACAGAAAATTTCTTTCTATAAAAGTTGTTGAGAATGATAAGGACTTTCAACATATAGAGAAAAACTGGTATGTTTCTGGGAAAATAATATCGATGACGTCACAGCGGCCATTTTCCCAAACATCAAAAAAGCTAATTTTCGGTCAAAATTGGACCTTAGTATGTCCCATTTAAGAACCCCTTTTCTAAATTTTATTTGAGTGAGTTTTCGTGTTCCCGCTGTAGGCCTGGGGCGTCGAGTTTGGATCAACCTGTACGTTCCCACTAGTTGCCAAAAAAGCATTCATTTTTCATCCAATTTCGAAATGATTGTTGTACAGCTGTATAGCGAATCAAAAAACTTTTCCGATGATGTTTCACCTATATTATAATACCTATGGTCCCATTTAAAAAATCAAACGGTGATCCTAAGGTATACAGGGTGAGTCATACAGACATGCACTTAACTTCAAACTTAACCCCAAACTAAATTGACCTGTTTTGCGACATTTTTCAAATAATCGGGGTGGAATCTTTTCCCTGGGCCACCTGTATGTAAAATGTCTAAATATTCACTCCATAAAAATTCATAGTTTTAAACGAACACTGACCGTGATTCCTTAATCTGTCTTTTATCGAATGGACAAGTATACTTAGGAATGAAAAATAATTTTTTGCCTCGGAATTTGTAAAACATGTCTAGATAATCACGGAACCCCACCAACAGATTTTTTTTCCCATTAGTTTGCTCAAAAATTGAAAAAAAAAAACGGTCGCAAAAGTAGGGAATGTGACGTCACGATCCCTAATTTCAATAAGTACCTGGTATTTTCTTAGTACTTATTTCGTCTTTCTTTATATAACCAGGCACTCCCAGGCAAATTATTAGATTCAGTTTGTATGCGCCTGATGAAAAATAATCAAATTTCGTAGCATTTCAATGAAATATCTGGATTTTACTGATCCCATTCTGAACTTATTAGATGCCCCCTATAGAATATGACAGATGACATATTACTCAATTCTTTAAGGAGAATCGTCGGCAACGCCGCACTTTGCAGCGTTTGTGCGTTTATAACCTCACTTTCGCCCGCGGAACACGGAAACCAAAACCAAGGTTAATAACCTTAGCGAAAACTAAATAAATTCTATTCTCGGTTTTAAAAGAATCTTGCTCTGAATACTTTATTTTTTCGGTTTATAATGAAGACAAGATTTGTTAAAGCTTGTCCTGATAACTTGCCTTGCATAGATTTTGATATGGTGTGTCAATTTTATTAATAAAAACGGAGAGCAAAACACGGAGAAATGAAGAGGTATGTTTGTTATTTGATTTGTATATTGTTTTAATATTGCTTAATGATGATGCTATAGCTTACATTCTGGTTTTAGGTAGACTAGAGAATAAATATTATGGTAACAGAGGAAAGAACATAACAATGAATGCATAATGCACGGTTAAGGCAAAAATTACCCCCGAGCACAAACTTAATAAGAAAAATGTTAATGATACTGTGGTTAAAAATGAAGAAATTCAACTGAATAGTTGTGGAAGTAGGTATATTATGTTGTAATTACCAAACATAAGCAGATTAGTCGTAAATTATGAACATACCACGATGTAGGTACGAGGATCATACATCGTGGCACATACATAGATACAGCTTTTTGTGCGTCTAGTTTAGTTATGCTACCCAGTACAGTAATGAAATACTTATTGTGTATATACCTACAGTTAAGATATGGGGGAGGTGCGTGGGGGTGTCGCACACCCCAATGTTGAAATCGATTATCAAAAGAAGAAATCATGCGTTTGTAAAAACGATCGTTGATACCTACATGTGAAAATCATGATTCAGAACTAATTTCAATAATCTAAAGACAATGCCAGTTCGACAGCAGAGTTTCATTCGATATCAAGTGCTTGACCGTCAATGACTACTTTTTGCGGGTATTTTTTTCTTGTATCATCTAATGAAGTAATTAAGTCCGTAGTAGTACACTTTGTCGCATCCATTTTGATGCGGAAAGTTGTACTTTTCTGCACTAGTGACATTAACTTTGTCAACTAATAATAGAACTACGCTTGTAAAATTTTTGCAGGTATGTACATATATTAATGGAAAACTTATTTTAGATGAATGTAAGCAAGGTATTGCTTTTCTTTGCTGACTTCCTGGAAGAAGCGAAGAATCATGGACAACATCAGTAGATTGTTATATTGGAAAAAGTCAACACAAGTGCAATAAAAAATATGAAAGTCTACCTTACAGGACTTAGTTGACAAAGACATACCTCAATAATTATTATAGATTGGAGTATTATGAAGGAAGATTTTTGGCAAAAAAGGAGGGACTGTCTGACATGTTAAAAAACGAAAAATGCCCGGTATCTCCCAAACGAATCGAGATTTTGAGATTCAACTGCTTTCAACTGCCCTCAAAAATCGAGCACAGTACACCTACCTACTCTTTGTCTATTCTTCGCAGAATAGAAGAAACCCTCCAAAAAAACATCCAGTTTGTTACACTCTGTGCATGCGACATGAAAACTGTATTGAGTTTGGAATATTTTCACTAAATTTAATAGATAACTTATTTGGGGTTTTGCCATAGAATGCAAAATAATGTTTTTTTTTCTTGTAAATTAAAGAAATCATAATTTTTGGGCGGCTGATGCATTATTTTTTTTTAATTTTTAACTTCCTTAACCACAATCACAAAATATGCTTATGAAAATTTGGGTTTGGTTTAACCAGCCATATGTTAGTTTTTTTAACTTAACTCTGGTGCACATTGTTTTCTTTTCTGTATTGTTGCTATTGTTAGATATAACAAAAACAGGAAAAACGTAAATAAATCAATTAATGGTATTTTTAATGGATAATATTGGAAATATTTGCTGATATAATAATAGGTAGGTATACGTACTGTAGCTTACCCAAACAAAAATATTTTGTTATAAGTTTTGTCAATAAAATTTGAAAAAGTAATACAATAAGTACCTAACTATTTTATTATTGTGTCCTCTGTCATTATAACGGTATGGTAAATAATATATTATTTGTATTTTCCTTTAGCAAAATATATAAGGTAGATTTAAATTCTCCAAAAATTAATTTGGAATATCTTAGTAATGAAGAGTGTTCCATCTGTTAAAACCAAAAAATCTAAAGATATTATTTTCCAGAAACAATATATAATATGTACAGTGAAAAGATTCTAAAGAATTATGTCATTTTTTTATGAGGATGCTTCGGCAATCACAATATAATTTACCTAAATGGGTCTAAAGTTCAAGCTATGACCTACTATCACAGAAAATATAGTAGTATATTTTCTGTGCTACTATAAAAGTTTTTCGACTGAAAACTTGGCTTTATTGCGTTTTACATAAGTTATATTTCTAACATCACCAAGAACTGGCACCTTCTCCAATATTCTAGCGTTACATTTATGAACCGATGCAGGTCTAACTACTAAAATAACACATTCTGTAAGTAAGGGCTCGTGAAATTAAAGTAATAATTTTTTTATATTCGGACCATGTAAGTGCTTGACGTCTATAGGATTAACTTTTCTCAGTTTAGTTTATAACCAATCAATGCTGTTGATTAACACTAGGTATTGAGGCTAAAATATCATCAGTTTCTTCAAACTAGCAATCGGTGGAATATGCTTGATAATGAGTAAAAAATCGTTTGGCAGAGCCACTAATCTAAAATCGTCAGCTAAAATGTTACACCTGGTTGGTTCTTTATTATCTTTAATTTATCAGCAAGTCTCGATATCTAATTTGTGCAATTTCAGTTAGGTACTTACGAATTGTGTCGTTTTATACACCTCTTATAGATAAAATCGACTTGTTTACAATAAAAAAAAAGTTTTGTAAACCAACCAGCATAACGTCCGAATCATCAATACCAATACCTAGTGTTCTCAGAATTTTCCTCAGCAAAATAGAATGGTTCATTTCCGTCATGGATTATTAGAATGAATGGTGAAAATAGTTCAAATCATAAAAAATAAAAGCTCGTAAAACACGCGGGGCCGCGGGATCCGATAATCCGATTTGTGACGCCACAAAATAGGTTATGTTTATGTTCTCGCAGACTGACAGGCTTGGCATTGAGGTGCGGCGTTGCCAAACATGGTGCCATGGCGGTAAATTTAGGTAAAAATAAAATCCAACAGGTAGTTAGGTATATCGAACTTTAAAAATTAATTGCGGCAAAACGGGGGCGAAAAAAAAATAAAAAAAATACAGCAAGTATATCTCACCCAATACTATCCGATGAGCAAATAAAAAAAGTGGTGTATTAGTCCATTACCCTCAATACCATAAAAAACTCAGTTTCGTATAATTCTCTCGGCGTGAACTTATTAGTTAGACGGGCGGTATAGAAAGATATTGACTTGATCCGTTAATTTTATTCATATCGGTTTTTGGGTCACGACGGAGTCTGACGATGCTTTCGCCGCCCACGCGCTAGCCCCTGCCGCCCCCGAGTGGGGGATGGGGTAGGAGCTGTTCGGGGGATTTCTCCGACGCCCCGGCCCCGAACACCAAACAGAATCCCGACTTTAAACCGAAAATTATGTTCGAAATGTCCGAAAATATTTGTCTTGCTCTTATGGGAGTCGTGCTTAATGCTCCGGAATTTATATGTATGTGTCGGATTAGATAGAAACCGCACTACCTGCTCCTCGTGTATAATAAAAGGACAGACTACGGTTCATGTATGGAGAGAGTAAAAAATGCGATCTATAAAAAATTTCGATGATCTGATCGGGCGTGTTCACTAATTTGTAATTACTATTGTAACCTAGTCGATAGAAAAAATGAAATTCTTACCGAAATAATTGCAAAATCTAAACAGCGAATTTGGCGTGGCTATAAAATGGCTAAGGAGAGTGGTGTGTCACTGCCGCACACGACACGCCGAATACAGAAGCTATTAGGAGCAGTTTTACGGTGCCTATTGTTGCTGTGGAACACAGAAATTATGGCCTATTTCTGCACCATAAATATAGGCTATATAAACTCTACTATACTTCTTCACTATGTCGCAGCAGCTGCGATATACCTACAACGTGTCCCGCTCTGATGTCCGGAAGAGGGAAAAGTTTTTTATTCGTGGGTTTACGACAAAAAGTCACTCTTTATAGAAACTCTTGCTTGTTCCAAAACGCCCAAAACTGTTAAAATATTTTTGAGTTTTATACAGGGTGTTCAGTATTTCGAAAAATGTAGAAAAAATGTGTTAGTCACCAAGAGTAAAGGACCGTTGTCTTTGACAATATCGAAAAATATTATCAAGGATGTCATTTAGAATCCACAGGGGGTACAAATTTGAGGTTTCAGCAATTTATGTTGAATTTTTTTAACAGGGCGTGCCGTTTGCGCATGTCCACTTTACATCGAATAAATCGTTGAGATGATTAACTAACATTCAATTTAAACTGTACTTGGGCATACGCAAACGGCATGCCATCCTTTTTTCAGCAGTTTCATAACAAAAACTTGCATACTTCTCATTGGCAGCCTGTTCAGAGACGTGGAAAAATTAATTATTAAAATACAAGTTAACCTGGCAATAATAGCCCTTTGGGTCCACGCTAACGGTATGCCTATGGTTTTCCGAGGAATTTTCTATTTTGAACTTCATTATCAAACACATGGCAAGCCTAACTAAAATCATATAAAAACGGATATTTTTCGAATAAATCAAAATTCAGTTTTTCATATGAAGAACACAGGATGACCCTCTGATTCATACTTACTATTGTGAGAATAACATAATGCCCTTTGAAAGGCATACTGAGTAAAAGTACGTCCAAAAATCTGTCACTCTCGGTCTATCAACATTAACACCAAATTTGCACGGTATCATATTGTAATATGCGGAAAAATTGCCTATCGGGGTTTTATATTATGCCTCAAGAAAATAATGAATAAAAACTTCCTTTGCCACACACAGTCTGAAATTTGATAAAAATAATTTGTCAGTTTACGTAATGCAACTTTTTGCATATTTTGTTGTTAAAATAGCTGATGAGCTATTTTCAAATTATCTGATTCCTTCTTTACTATAGAGTTCTGAGCAAACCGTTCGTAGAGAAAATCCCTGCCCGAGAGCTCCGAGAAAATAAGAACCTAACCTAACCTAAGATAACCTATATACCTCTTTCTAAGTGTGGACTGACCAAAAGTAATAAATTTTGTTTTTTTTTTGTTTCCTTGATCTCTAATCTGCCCTTTTATTTGGAAATTGTTGAGTTGGAAAATTTTATTGAAACTTAAAACATTTTTGGTGCCTATTTGGCGTAATTTAATCACAGCAATTTTTTCTTTTGTTTTTTATTATTTTAATGGTACAAATCATAGGCGCCGGGTTTTCAAAAACTGTGTGGGGGCAAGGGCAAGCAAAATGTAAAATACAAAAACCAACAAGGGTGAAAATGAAGAATAATATTTTATTATAATTTTCATGCACACTATAGTAACTAATTCTAGAAAAACGCAATAAAATCACATAAAATGTGTTTTTTTTCATTTCATTTTTTAAATAAATTCATTTGCTACTGCATCCAAATTAACATTAGCTTTGTAGGTATTGAGAATAGCCACTCGTTTATACTTTTCTATTCCACTCGGAAATAAAGTGCGCCCTACACGGAAATTGCATAGTGCCTGATATTTTACGAAAAGTCGAGTGTCTCGCTGGCTGGCTACACAAATTTCAAGACAAAACTCCCGCGAATATTGCGTGTGTGCCTAGCCCACGTAAACTGCTTACGTGGGGGCATGCACCCCGTCGCGTCGCTCCCACGAAGTTGGCGTCACTGCTACAAATGTGGCAAATGGCAAAGTTGTAGATAATAAACAGATCTACAACTTTTGTATTTACACTTTTTTCACATAACCTCAAAATATCCGCGAAAAATCGAAATAACCGATTTTTTGGTTTTTAATTTTTATCTCCCACAAAAAAAATTCCACGAAATTTGGTAGAAATTTACCTTCTTATGTCCCGAATACGCTGTAATTGTTTCGAATCAAAATATTTATTGTTACCCCTTTTTTTATTTTAAACCGAAAAAGTGACTTCATTTTCAATTAAAAATACCCACGTCAAAAAAACTGCTTTTTAAAAAAAGTCATAGGTCAGAGCGCTACGATTGGCTGCCAGGAAAGGGGGCGGGGCCTAGGAGGAAAGTGGAGGGGGGCGGCGTAACCCACCCATTACCTACTGGCGTTCATAAGCCTACCGCGGTTTCAGCGCGGCGACAACTTGGCACCCCTCAAGTTGGTGGCGCTCCGAGGTCGGTACTTGTGCTTATCGGACAAAACACTTAATGTTAGTGTGGATGAAATAATTAATCTATGCTTTATGAAATAAAATAGATAAGTAGGTACGGATTTGAACTGAGTATAAATTATTGTAATTACACTGTATTGTATTTACATTGTAATAGATTAGAAATTATTTGAATTACATTGTACATTTCAGATTTAAGTGAAAAAGAGCAAACAACTTATGCAATTTACCACTGATTCTCGAATGTTTTATATTGCCAAGTTATCGAAGATGGAGCAACATAAAATATGTTAGTATCTGCTAGTGATATTATACTGAAACTAATGCCGCTTCTTTTATTGCCTATGTTCCATCAACCAAGAATGCTATAATATTGTCAACGATATTGAAATAAAAAGAAAATGGAACAACGGCTGGCCACTGGTTCTTCGCTGGTTGCAATTACTGAAAAGCAAGAGGCGACGGTAAAGAAAACAACTTATGCAATTTACTACTGATTCTCGAATGTTTTATATTGCCAAGGCATCGAAGAGGGAGCAACAGAAAATATGTTAGTATCTGCTAGTGATATTACTGAAATTATTGCCGCTTCTTCTATTGCGAATGTTCCATCAACCAAGAATGCTATATTGTCAACGATATTGAAATAAAAAGAAAATAGAACAACGGCTGGCCACTGGTTATTCGCTGGTTGCAGTTACTGAAAAGCAAGAGGCGAGGATAAAGAATAAGAAAAATAAAGATATTCTAGCATCTTCTAGTGGTATTACTGAAATTAATGCCGATTCTTCTATTGCGAATGTTCCATCAACCAAGAATGCTTTATATTCTCAACGATATCGAAATAAAAATAAAATGGAACAACGGCTAGCCACTGGTTCTTCACTGGTTGCAATTAGGTACTGAAAAACAAGACGCGACGATAATAAATTAATCTGGCATACGTGAGTTAAATTATTAGGTATCAGGGTAAGGTTCGTGTTTTATTTACATCAAAGTGCGCATGCCGCCTGATTTGCAGCAAAGTTTTTTGTGCATTTGGAGATGTGTGTTTTTATAATAATAAATAAACATGTTGACAAATAAAAGTAAATTTTATTTTATTCCCAATTTCCATAAAATTGATTTAAAATTTTGAATAACTTTTAAACTAGAAAATCTTACAACTGATATTTTAGACTTGTCTCTCTTTGTACGCGCAAGAGCAAATTGTGATAAAGTAATGTAACGTCCCAACCCCCGGCCCCTTACGGTGCCGAAGAAAAGAAGCTTTAATTGGCATGATCGTCTAGTTTAATTGGTTAGGACCTTGTTCTACGTGGTGTTTTGTTTATTTGTAACCTTAGTAATTTTTAAAGTATTGATTGCATATTTGTTAATCTAACTGTAGGGTGTAGCCATAAATTGGCATGATCGTCTAGTTTAATTGGTTAGGACCTTGTTCTACGTGGTGTTTTGTTTATTTGTAACCTTAGTAATTTTTAAAGTATTGATTGCATATTTGTTAATCTAACTGTAGGGTGTAGCCATAAACACTTGTTGACTGGTTATTTTATGATAGTATTAGGTAGACGAGGCTACCGCAATAAAATTTGGTTTGACCTAGTTCTTATAGTCAGCTGTGAGGGAAAATAGTAAATAAGACAAAGATTTGTTCGTTGCATATTAATAGGTCTCATTTATTAATTATGTTGCGGTTTAGGACCCGACTTCGTATTACATTGTGTTGGTAGGGCATTAGCCCGGACGCATTTTTACCGACCCTATACATGTTCAGCGCGTCAATTTGCCGAAGATATGCGATGTTCTTTTTACCGACCCTAGCTGATTTCAGCAGTTCGCGCTGAATATGTGTAGGATTAGTAACCAAATCTCTCGCAGCATTTGCCATGTTTCTGCATAGGCATTTCTTTGCAGAAATACTTATAGTTAGCATTGAGGGAATTTTATGTTTGCACTTCATGCCAAAATCATTTTATATTTTAATGCGATATGGAACATAGGTAAAGTGTGATAAACCAAATGAACCAAAGCTTTATTTTAGTTCGTTTTTTCCCAGGCAGAAAATTACCATTTTTTACACTTAAAGAAATACTTTTCTTGTATTCAGCTACAGTTCTTCTTGATAATATATAAAAAAAATAACTAAGTACATATTATGCGTAAAGGGTTGTTACATTCAAAAAAATTATTTATTAGCAAGCTCCAAACATACTTATAACACAATACAAAAGAAAATAGAATATGTTAATGGCCTTTTGCGTTTGATATCATATGCTTCGGCAACATTAATCAGATGGCTGTGCTCAAAATGTATCTAAAAACAAAATATTAAGTTATCAATATTATCAAAAAATTTAAGCAACAGGTAAAATCTTAAAACCGAATTATCTTATTTCATATAGAACGGACAAAAAATTTGAAAATAAAGTTTAAGATAATAGTTATTTTTGTACCAAGGCACTGAAGTTCAACTTTTTATGACTCATGTGGAGTTTAGTTGCTGAGGCCTCTGGCCGAGGCAAATAAACTACATGAGTCATAAAAAGAACTTCAGTGCCGAGGTACATATTATATTTTTCTTGAAATCGGAAAAAAAATGTTTTATTAGGCAAGAAAATAATAATAAGGGATCACCCGTCCACGAACCGACTACGCGCGGCGTTGCTTGACTTTACCGATCGCTCTACCTAAGACAAGTATAATGATGTACGGCACCTTCTGACTGAAAAACCAAACTGCTGCTTCTTGCGCAGCCTACACAACAAATCTATTGATTTTCAAATTTACTAAAATATGTATACTGAAGGATTGCGCTTCTATAGGAAACAATTTCGCAATGTGTACGAAAAGTTAAATGAGCCTTTATCGGCCGGGTTTTGAATATTTGGTCACTTTTGACGGGCGATTTCTCCGCGTCTGACGTTTGATGTTTACATCTCGCCAAGGCCTACTTATTGAAAAAATCGTACAATAATGGGCTACATTATTGTACGATTTCTGTGCTTTTAATGACGATTTTGGGACATTTTAATGCCGATTTCAAGAAAAAATTATTTAAATTTGGAGTAGTCATTTGAATCAAATTTTGGGTGGATATCGACTATAAAACATTCACTGGATTTAAAATCCTTTGTTTTCTACTTTGCAACTTGTATCAAACGCAAAATACTTATTAATTTTACTCATTTTGAACCCAGTAGCGTGCGATGCAGTTCGTAAACAAACCTAACCTATACTAGATACGTTTAGCACCGTCACCGTGCCCTGAAGCCGTTTACGATCGGCGTACGCCTTACGTTCGGGCATCTTCGGCAAAATGACGCGCTGAACGTGTATAAGGTCAGTAAAAATGCAGCCCGGACACGGCGAGGAAAACCTAATAAAACCCGCCGGACTCCCAACGAAAAGCTATACCAGACAGCACATACACGACTTATACTCCTTCGCCCTGGGAAGGTTAAGCGTTTGGCTGATATTGACCACAAAACACGTGTGGGTAAATACTGGATTGTACGAGGTGGCTATCGGCGGCCACATCGCCGATTGGTTCAGGTAACACCTGTAGGGGTTCTCCTTTCTTCCGGTAACGACGGATCGCAGGGATTCAGGTGGGTGCGTGCAGGTAGGGGAGAACGAAACCCGTCCAGTTTGCGGACCGGGTTTGACATCCCTCGGTCGGGAAGTCTCCCCCGGGACCTTAACCGGTCGAGTTACGTTCGGTAACAGAGGTGCTAACTGACAACCAATCGGACAGGGCGTCCTCCAACATAGCACCACGCTTGGTCAAGCGTTTAACTACACGGCTGGTTTACTGAATTAATTAATTCTCACAAGAATAAATCGAGTAGTACTGGGACATATTACATATTACTCCCTAATTTAATGTAGATGGGTGTCCTCTCGGTGAGAGCGACACGTACAGCGGATAAAACAGCTAAATTTGATTGTATAGTACACATATGTACAAAAGCGTCTAAGGATGAAAGGTTATTTTTGCTTGGCCTGTCGCCTATGGTATTTACATTAACATTGTTATTGTATCCATGACCATGGGTCTCCCTGACGTGGGCAAGGCGTGTGTGTACAACACGCGGCGCGTGCGCCGTGCTAAACATGTAAATGAAAAGTTGAGTGAGTGATGGTGGAATACAGATCTCGTCGGTATTGAAAAAATAAGAAAAAGCTTGTCTCGAGAATTTGCCGTTTAGTTGACAGTTCGCTACTGGGCGAAGTGTTTTTAGTACCATGTTGTAGTAATGTTTTCAGTGAGAATAAACAAGACAAAAATACCTGTACTCAGAGACACTGTTACTGGAATGAGAGGTAATTTGTAGTCTTGTAGGTATCTGATCAAAAATATAATGGAACATATTAGAAAATGGATTGTATGACAGCTGTGTTTTCAGTGGCGCACTGCGACCAAAGAACAAATGCAAATAGTTTGTTTACTCGCCGAGATACATATTCCCGCAATAGATAGAATAAAAATATATCTCCCTCCAAAACCCTTTTTCTAAGAGACTACTCGTCCATGCTATGCATACATTAAAGGTGACGGAAATGAATTAAAGAAATCGTGAATAAATTAGAGATGCCGTGAATGAATTGGGAAAGCTGTAAACATACCAGAGAAGCCGGGAAAATAAAGGATGTCGTGGAGATTAAAGTAGCTGCGCCTAAATTAGAGCTCCGTGAATAAATTAGAGAAGCCGTGAGTATATGAAAGATGCCGTGACCAGAGAACAGGAGAAAAAATGGAAATTCGTGATTTATACTCACCTAGCTCCTGGTTCAGGTTCTCTCTGGGCAACTCGCGAACACTTCGCGTATTAGGTCCGACTTTCATCGTGAATTCCGCACTGACGCGACTGAATACGCGATGATTCTTTATAACTTTCCACCCAGGCCGATACGACTTTTAAGAGAAATTAATGAAATACTTTCCCGAAGGAATTGCATAGATGCAGAGACGTGAATTTAAATACTGCTGCCGGCACTCTCCCGAAGGAGTTGCATAGATGCAGAATATTATGCTACAAGTTCGACTGCCGGCACTCTACCGGAAGGAGTTGCATAGATGCAGAAGAATAGTGTAGGCCAAGGTGGATCAGAATCAACTGTCCTCGAGGACTCCGTGCGGACGCTATTTATGTGAGTTCGAACAAAGCCAAGGAAAGGGCTCGGCGTCATCTGTTTATGGGTGGTCTCCCAGAAGTGCCGACGGGACTGGCAAGTTCTTAGAAAAGGCTAGGTGTGACCGGGCGTTATTCTATAGGCTAAATAACAGATGTGGGCATTGACTAACAAAAAACAGACTGCATTTCGCTTTCCCAAAAAGCGGCGAATTCTGAGGAGTTCCTTGACAATGGCGTAGGTCGGAAACAAAAGGGCTCTGGAGACTAGGTGCGAGTAGCGACCAGATGTGGCGTAGGGCCCGAGCGCAGGTTGGCCTGCCCGTTTCTTTATAGGCGGTTATTGGAAATGCTTCTTATCTCAAAAGAAATATTTACAAAAAATAGTTATAATTTAAAGGGGACAACATTGTAAATATAAAATAGGAATAAGAAAATATTACCAGAAAAAATCTACGAAACAGCGGCCCTAGGGTCGGAATGTTTCAGTAACAATATACCAAATATAAACGGCACAGATCATTTTCTTAAATATCTTACTCCGGTATTACCTACACCTTGGAAACGCAAAAAAATAACTCTAAAATAATAATAAAATAAAGAAATATAAAAACACGACGTTATGTTCCATTTGACAGATCTAGTTCCTGAAATAGATTGACCACTTTTTGAAGGGGACGCGACACAAGTTTTTGTTTATTTTTTGTTTTGTTCGGTGTGGTGGAAATCCGGCATTAGAAACCTAGCAGTTGTATCGATATTTTCAATACGCCTATGAAACTTGCGTTAGGTGTGAGATCTGTGAATTTTGTTTAAAATTTTGATTAAATTTTGGTTCCTACTTGTCTTGGAATGGGATGTTGAGAAATAAATATGATTGCAAGTCTATATGTATGGCAACTGAAAGAGCCCACAGCACACAGATGATTAAATAGCGGTACGTCAACAGAAACAGATACCTACCTTCACAACTTGTTCCGAATCAGACGCTGGTTGTGTCTGACGTTTGATATTTGTCGAGTGTAAATTGAAATAACCTTTAATTAAATCCAAAAAATATGCCTTGAGCTGTCAAGAAACAAACGTGGGTTGGTATTACCACAAATGCACAAAGACATCTGATTTTGCGTTCTCCCGCATATCACATTTAGATATTAATTTCTCTTTGAACCTGGTTTCCTTTTTGAGGCTTCAACGTAATTTGTTGTTTATCAAAAATAATAACTCATGCGTGAAGATGGCCAAACTGTCCGACTGTGCTGTCTGGCACAATGCTGCAAAGTATCGTAAACAGAATTTTTCTACGACTGTAACGAAATGGCCTCATTGTATGTTCTTTTTTAATTGGCAAATGTACTTCATTGTACACTGTTTATATCAACCGTTGAAAACGGTGCGGGTATACCTATCATTGCGCACGGGTCCGGTATGCAAATTTGAGTGAAGCAGTAGCAGGACATGGAAAACCAATGCGACTATACATACACGTGCTCTGGTATAAATGTGACAGTTCAGCTTTGTTGATTTATGCCTATTTTTAATGTTTTAATTTTCATATTGAGTCTTATTCACACGATGTGACAAAACTGATAAATACAACAATATATAAATATTTTTTCTCTATACCATTTTCGGCTCCAGAGACCCCTTGCCGATATTGAGCCCCTTAAAGGGGATACCTAGCCTAGATACACAATAATAGTCAATTATCATCCATCTGTTGACTGCACAGAAATATGTTTTCCTTTTTCCTGCTCCCTCATCTGTAAGTACACTTTAAATACTCCCCAACAAGCCCGAAAGCGTAAGTCAAATGTTCGAGTCTTTTGATTGCTAGCTGCGGAAGTGGTTGCTAGGTACAAAAGGTATTGCCCAGCAGCCCTTACACAGCAAGGACATTAAAACCACTAATAAAATATCTGTAGCAATGCCAAACTAGCAATTTCGAATAGTTTCACAACGGCCGTTGTACAAACTGGTTTTGATCAGAAATAACACGAGTTATGCGAAAGAAAAATTAATAATATCAATCTATCAATGGCGTCAAATAAGAGCCTAATAGAACAATTCCGACAGGCACCTTATTAACAGCAGGGTGAGGGCACGGGACTAGTAATTGGTAGGTCCTGGGTTTAAATTCCACACAAAGATAAACTTTTTTATATATATTTTTTTGCCGCTGCATTCTGCCTCTTCTATGAATCTTATTACTCACAACCTATTCTATAGTGTATATAGAGTTTAACTCATACCTATATAATGTGAAATTTTTCTTTGCTTGTCCTCCTCAAGAATTACACCCTGTATAGTATCGGTATTTTTTTAGACCTACCGGTACAAGTTTTAAGAGTACCTATAGCAAAAAATAGCCTGATATCAAGAGTATAAATAATACACAGTGAACTACTTGATATATCTGAAAAAAATTCCCTTGCAAAATGAAGCAGTTCTTCAACTTTATACTGGAAATATGCACAGATGATTCCAAAATTGCAGTGGCGAAACCACCAGAGGGTTCTGATCACAAAAGGAACAAAAAGCTACAAACAACGATATCTTGCTCACAAGTGACAATAAAACAGCAATTGCTTGAATAAATAAAAAAGGAAGCGCAAAATAACTTAAGCTTAATCAAAGCGCACAAGAAATTTAGAATTGGTGTCAACGGAAAAAAGTTAATATTTTTGCCTCTTACATCCCAACTAACGAAAGTAAAATAGCAGATTATCAATCAATAAATCTCGTTTAAAAATATCGACCCTGAACTAGAACTTAATATAAACAATTTTAATCATATTTGGCTATCCTGATATAGGCTTCAAAAATCAATACAAAATGCAAAATATATTTATGTGTCATGGAATCTGGACCCATGCAGAGTAAAAATTCATAGACGCATTCACAATGTCTTGGAAAAATATTGTCTTCTACGCTTTTCCTCCATTTCCACTAGTTGCCAAAGTTCTAGAAAAAATAATCAGCGATAAAGCAACGGGTCTCGTCGTTTTACCTTACTGGCCTAGGCAACCATGGTACCCGTTTTTCAACAGATTGTTAATTTAGGATTCGATAAGTTTTAAAGCTAAGGAAAATCTTTTATTATCTCCTTTGAGGCAAGTGAACCAGTTTGCCCAGAACCTTACCCTGGTTGTAGGAAGATTATTATTCCTCTTTAAGGACACATAAATCCACAAGAAACTTCATAAATCCTATTAACAAACCCGATGAAAACGTGAAAATGTTTATAAAAGGTGTTTTTAACATAAACTAGTCAGCTTCTAAATATGAAACAACATATCCAGACCCGGTGCTAAAATATTTGAAATCATTATACCCTTTAGAGTTTTAAAGTCTTTAAGCCTAGAAATAGTAACGTACTAACTAATTATTCTAATCGCCTTAAGCTCAGTGCATCGAGTAATAATAATAATAATAATAATAATAAATTCATTGTAGGAGATGCATCGGTAGTGGATGACAGATGCAGATACGGGTGCCCAACTTCAGAAACAATCCAGCACATAACAGGAGGATGTCAGATGTTCGCATCAACGGAATATAAGGAACGACACGATTCGGTTGCCAAGATCTTGCACCAGGAACTGGCAGAAAAGCTGCTGCTTGTGCAGGCAGAGAGGGTCCCATATTACAACTACACACCTGAGCCTGTTCTTGAGAACAGCAACTACAAGATGTATAATAGTTGATAAAATTTCTAGGCAGACAACTCTGATTGATGTGGCCATCCCGAACAACAACAACCTGCGTGTGAAGCAAGTCGAGAAGATCGCGAAGTATAGAGATTTAGAAGAACGAATTAGAAGGCAATGGGAAATGGAGAGCGTCCAGACGATTCCAATCATCATGTCAACAACTGGTGTTATACCAAAAAGTTTGCTGAGAAACATCAAGGAGCTGGGTCTAACTGATAGTCTTTACAGGTCCATGCAGAAAGCGGTACTACTTGCGACAGCCCGAACCGTCAGGAAATTCATGGGGAATGCAGGATCATCCAACAACATCAATGTCACCTAAAGCCCGATAACATGGCAAGGGTCTCGTCCGAGCCAGATCCTTTTGGTATCCGGGATGCCCGGGATCTGAGTGAATGTTCCCCGTAGAGGGAGTGCGAATGCCTTTTGGCTAAGTCGAGATAATAATAATAATAATAATATTAATAATAATAATAAAATATGGCTTCGCTATCAAAAGCAACAACGCAGAAGCGATCAAGTTGAATCACCTATTATATATGGATGATTTAAAACTGATCGCCGCAACCAAAAACCAACTAACGCAAATGCTTAAAATTGTAGAGGAGTTCTCCAGGGACATAGGAATGCTGTTTGGACTGGACAAGTGCCGCACCCTTAATATCATCCGGGGAAAGCTCGAACAAAGCGCACACGAGATGCAGGACGGCCAGGAGATCGAAGCAATGAGCATGGGAGATACATACAAGTATCTCGGGATGAAACAAGCTCAAAGGATAGACCATCGAACAATGAAGACTGATTTAACGAATGAATTCATCAAGAGAGTAAGACAAGTAGTGCGAACTGATCTTAACAGCAGGAATTTGTTTAAGGCCCTGAACACGTATGCGTGCTCTGTACTCAGCTATTCGTTCGGAATAGTGAATTGGACCAACACGGACATCAACAACCTGCAACGAAAAGTTAGGACACTACTGACAAAAGCTCATAAACATCATCCCCGTAGCGCCGTAGAAAGAACAACTCTGCCACGTCAACTAGGAGGAAGAGGATTGGCAGATCTCAGCAAGCAATTGGACCAACAAATATTAAATCTGCGTAATTATTTCTACAGGCAGGCCAACAGCTCCACACTACATAGGGCTATATGCGGAGCAGACGTCTCAACACCGCTACGTCTGACGGAACACGAGCGTCAAAATCACCACCGAACCGACAACGATAAACTACAGAGGTGGTTGGGGAAGCCGCTGCACGGGAGGCATCCTAATGAGGTTAACCAGGAACATGTCGACAAGTTAGCGTCGAACTATTGGCTGACCTCGGGACGAATGTTCCCCGAGACGGAAGGCTTCCTACTGGCCATACAAGATCAGGTTATACCAACTCGCAACTACCTAAAATTCATTGTAGGAGATGCATCGGTAGTGGATGACAGATGCAGATACGGGTGCCCAACTTCAGAAACAATCCAGCACATAACAGGAGGATGTCAGATGTTCGCATCAACGGAATATAAGGAACGACACGATTCGGTTGCCAAGATCTTGCACCGGGAACTGGCGGAAAAGCTGCTGCTTGTGCAGACAGAGAGGGTCCCATATTACAACTACACACCTGAGCCTGTTCTTGAGAACAGCAACTACAAGATGTACTGGGATCGTACAGTTCTGACTGATCAACGAGTTGCCCATAACAGACCGGACCTTATAATAGTTGATAAAATTTCTAGGAAGACAACTCTGATTGATGTGGCCATCCCGAACAACAACAACCTGCGTGTGAAGCAAGTCGAGAAGATCGCGAAGTACAGAGACTTAGAAGAGCGAATTAGAAGGCAATGGGAAATGGAGAACGTCCAGACGATTCCAATCATCATGTCAACAACTGGTGTTATACCAAAAAGTTTGCTGAGAAACATCAAGGAGCTGAATCTAACTGATAGTCTTTACAGGTCCATGCAGAAAGCGGTACTACTTGCGACAGCCCGAACCGTCAGGAAATTCATGGGGAATGCAGGATCGTCCAACAACATCAATGTCACCTAAGGCCCGATAACATGGCAAGGGTCTCGTCCGAGCCAGATCCTTTTGGTATCCGGGATGCCCGGGATCTGAGTGAATGTTCCCCGTAGAGGGAGTGCGAATGCCTTTTGGCTAAGTCGAGATAATAATAATAATAATAATAATAATAATAATAATAATGAACAAATAACTACCTTAATTAATGAAGTCTTGCTCGATCCTGTGAAAATGCCATTGTTTCTTACACAGGGTGCAACCTACCTGTTACCAAAAGACCAGCGGAATACGGATAACCCTGCCAAGTACCGCCCAATAACCTGCTTGCCTACGCTGTACAAGATAATCACATCTTGCCTTACGCAGCGAATATATGCTCACTGCGAGCGGAACAACATCATTGCAATGCAGCAGAAGGGCTGCTCGAAGGGCGCAATGGGATGCAAAGAGCAACTCATCATAGACTCTGTCATCTGCAACCAGGCTCATTCCAAGCAACGAAACCTCCACATGGCTTATGTGGACTACAAAAAAGCATTTGATTCCGTACCTCACGACTGGCTCACAGGTATCTTAAAGCTGTATAAAATAGATCATCATACAGTTTCCTTTTTAGAACACGTTATGACAACCTGGCGCACTAAGATACAACTCAGAACCGCAAACAGTAACATCGAGACCGACACAATCAACATCCGAAGAGGGATTTTCCAAGGAGATTCACTCAGTCCACTGTGGTTCTGCATGGCGATGAACCCTCATCACATCGGTTGAACTCTACAAAATATGGCTTCGCTATCAAAAGCAACAATGCAGAAGCGATCAAGTTGAATCACCTATTATATATGGATGATTTAAAACTGATCGCCGCAACCAAAAACCAACTAACGCAAATGCTTAAAATTGTAGAGGAGTTCTCCAGGGACATCGGAATGCTGTTTGGACTGGACAAGTGCCGCACCCTTAATATCATCCGGGGAAAGCTCGAACAAAGCGCACACGAGATGCAGGACGGCCAGGAGATCGAAGCAATGAGCATGGGAGATACATACAAGTACCTCGGGATGAAACAAGCTCAAAGGATAGACCATCGAACAATGAAGACAGATTTAACGAATGAATTCATCAAGAGAGTAAGACAAGTAGTGCGAACTGATCTTAACAGCAGGAATTTGTTTAAGGCCCTGAACACGTATGCGTGCTCTGTACTCAGCTATTCGTTCGGAATAGTGAATTGGACCAACACGGACATCAACAACCTGCAACGAAAAGTTAGGACACTACTGACAAAAGCTCATAAACATCATCCTCGTAGCGCCGTAGAAAGAACAACTCTGCCACGTCAACTAGGAGGAAGAGGATTGGCAGATCTCAGCAAGCAATTGGACCAACAAATATTAAATCTGCGTAATTATTTCTACAGGCAGGCCAACAGCTCCACACTACATAGGGCTATATGCGGAGCAGACGTCTCAACACCGCTACGTCTGACGGAACACGAGCGTCAAAATCACCACCGAACCGACAACGATAAACTACAGAGGTGGTTGGGGAAGCCGCTGCACGGGAGGCATCCTAATGAGGTTAACCAGGAACATGTCGCCAAGTTAGCGTCGAACTATTGGCTGACCTCGGGACGAATGTTCCCCGAGACGGAAGGCTTCCTACTGGCCATACAAGATCAGGTTATACCAACTCGCAACTACCTAAAATTCATTGTAGGAGATGCATCGGTAGTGGATGACAGATGCAGATACGGGTGCCCAACTTCAGAAACAATCCAGCACATAACAGGAGGATGTCAGATGTTCGCATCAACGGAATATAAGGAACGACACGATTCGGTTGCCAAGATCTTGCACCAGGAACTGGCGGAAAAGCTGCTGCTTGTGCAGGCAGAGAGGGTCCCATATTACAACTACACACCTGAGCCTGTTCTTGAGAACAGCAACTACAAGATGTACTGGGATCGTACAGTTCTGACAGATCAACGAGTTGCCCATAACAGACCGAACCTTATAATAGTTGATAAAATTTCTAGGAAGACAACTCTGATTGATGTGGCCATCCCGAACAACAACAACCTGCGTGTGAAGCAAGTCGAGAAGATCGCAAAGTACAGAGACTTAGAAGAACGAATTAGAAGGCAATGGGAAATGGACAACGTTCAGACGATTCCAATCATCGTGTCAACAACTGGTGTCATACCAAAAAGTTTGCTGAGAAACATCAAAGAGCTGGGTCTAACTGATAATCTTTAGAGGTCCATGCAGAAAGCGGTACTACTTGCGACAGCCCGGACCGTCAGGAAATTCATGGGGAGTGCAGGAACGTCCAACAACATCAATATCACCTAAGGCCCGATGACATGGCAAGGGTCTCGTCCGAGCCAGATCCTTTTGGTATCCGGGATACCCGGGATCTGAGTGAATGTTCCCCGTAGAGGGAGTGCGAATGCCTTTTGGCTAAGTCGAGATAATAATAATAATATTTATTTACCAAAACGTACAATTTCTAGTAGTGGTTCTATAATTTTAAATTAACAGGCAAATAAATAGAACTTTGCAGAAGCTGTAATCTACAGCTTGTTTGCAATGTACCTAAATTTATTCCATACTAATACATTGTTAATAGTTATACTTATAATAATACATAAAAACATAAAAAGAATAGAGCATATTATTATCATCTCAATCTACTAATATAACATTAAAAGATGAAAAACAGAGCATAGAGAAAAGAAAAAGCACAGAGCATATCATCAGAATCCATCAATATAATAATAGCCGCATTATGACACAATAAAGAATTTATAACTTACTGTTTATTATCTCATGGAAGAGAGACCTACTTGAGGTAAGTATCCATTGTTTTATTTTACGTTTGAACGTTTTTATTTTTTTCTCCCTTTTCAGGTGTTCAGGGATTGCATTGTACAGTCTGGGAGCCAAGAATGTATAACAACGTTGTCCAATTGTTTTTCGACACGATGTCAGGGCGGCACGGCTGTCAAAACTTCTTGTCTGGTAATTGTGGGTTACATTATGTAATTTTATTTTTTCTTTCTTTATTGCCATTAAAACGCTAAAAGAATAACATTGCCGAATATCAAAAGCCATACTCTTTCTGTAAATTTCTTCTGTGGGACAGATTAAGGGTTCGTTTTCGATTATTTTTAAAAACCATTTTTGAAGTACCTCGAGATCATTCAAGTGGCAGTCGCTCACCCCTCCCCAGCCTAATATCCCATACGATAAATGAGACTGTATTAATGCTAGGTATAACATTTTCAGGTGGTGTTTATCCAGAAACGACCTCAAGTAATAGAATCTAGATATTATAGGTCTTATTTTTTTAATTATATTTTTTATTTGTAGGTCCCATCTTAAATGTCTGTCTACTACCACCCCAAGATATTTAACAGATTCGGCCTCTGGGATCGTTACGGATTCATCAATGTGAAGTGTACCAAAGTCTGGTAACTTGTTTGCATAAAGTAAAAGGTAAGTATACAGTTTTTTCGGGACTTAATGTTAATTTGTTGTACTTTAACCAGTCACTCAAATATTTAAAATCTGCCTCCGCATATGTTTTTAGTCTATCCCATGAGGTATCTTTATACATGACAACAATGTCATCAGCAAAACCAATAATTTTTCGTGTTTCACTATTCGAAGAAATCAAACCATCTAAATAAATTGTGAAAAGCAATGGCCCCAAAACAGTACCCTGCGGAACCCCATATGATACTTCCCTTTTCTCGCTTTTATGTTCAGCGATATTTACAAATTGTGTTCTTTCTGTCAAATAGCTTTCAATTAGTTTATAACAATTTCCACGGATGCCGTATTTCTGAAGCCTATTCAGCAGTTGGGGATGACATCCTGTATAGAAAGCTTTTGAAAGATCAAGAAATATAGATATAGTTGGAGTTTTTTTATCAAGTGCTTCGTATAAGTATGATGTTACCCCTCCTATTGCATCTTCAGTAGACTTTCCCTCACGGAAACCATATTGATATTCCGACAGAACGTTGAATAACCCAAAAAAGTTATTTATTCTAAATTTGATCATCTTCTCCACAATTTTCGATATATTCGAAATTAACGTAACTGGCCTGTAATTTTCCATTTTCTGTCTATCACCCTTCTTATATAACGGCTTTATTACCCCTACCTTTAAGCATTTTGGAAAGCATCCCGTACTAAAACAGCTATTTACAATCTGGGTCAGTGGTTTGGTAATTTCGTCCGCAATATTCTTTAAAGTTTCAGAACGAATAGTGTCCTGTCCAGGTGATTTTCCACTTTTTAATTGATATATAGCATTTAATATCTTCCTATCACTAGTTGGAAACAAATACATTGTATTTTCAATGTCACCAATGTTCTCTTGAAAATTTCTTACCTCCGTAATCTTTTCAGCATATTCTCTTCCTAGATTGCTAAAATATTCATTAAAAGCATTGCAAATATCACCCCTGTCATCCAAAATCCCTTTAACAGTTATTATATTTTGAATTTCTGTTTTCGGTTGAGATTTATTGCAGAGACTATTTATATGCTCCCAAAGATGCTTGGATGACCCTCTGTTTCTATCAATAATTTTTTGCGAATATTGCTTTTTTGATCTGGTAAGTAGTTTATCTACAGTGTTTTTTAGTTCATTATATTTTTGTTTGGTTGAGTTGCTTAGATTTTCCATGTATTTCTTATATAGTCTATTTTTTTGTTTATCAGAGTTTTTATTTCCTTTGTAATCCAGGGCCTGTTAAAATTATTATTTCCGTTTGTTTGCATTTTAATTTCGACGGTGGAGTTCTCAATATATTTCTGTAAACGATATATAAAGTTTTCAGTCATTAAATTCACGTCATTTGTGGAGAATACTGCCCGCCAACTTTCGTTTTTTAGCATATGTTTTAATTTATCATAATTTATATACTATTTTTGTAAAGGAATTTTCTTGGGTAAGTGATTTTTTGATTCTTTATCTGCATATAATATTACACCTATCGGAAAGTGGTCTGTGATACTATATTTGAAGATACATGATTTATATTTATTTAAGTTTGCAATGTTTGTATTTTTTATAAAAGCATGATCTAAGCAACTCCCACTTCCAGGTCTGGTAATGCCATTTATGTAAGAAACAAACCGAAAAGTGGCGAGAATTTTTTTGTACTGTTCCACATAGTCATTGCTCTTAAGCAAATCAATATTGATATCTCCAGTCAGTGTACAGGTATGACTGCCACCCAAACTCCCGAGATAATCCAGCAGGTTTGTGTTAAATAATTTTGGACACGAGTTTGGCGATCTGTAGATCGCCAGAACATCAACAGATTGTTTATCTAGAGCAATACTCGCCCTCAATACCCTAATGTCACCCATCATTTCGACTTTACATAGACACTGTATGTTTTCTCGGATGTAAATAATTACCCCATCATTGCGATTGACCTTCGTTATAAAAGTGAGTATACCCATCAAGCTTAAACAATCCTGTCTCCCAAACAGTAAATGTCTCCGTAAGAACTATAACATCGAATTTAATTTTAAGTTGATCCAGAAACACTCTCAATGCATCGAGATTTTTTTGGATGCCTCTAATATTCAGTTGTAAAAGTTTCAAATTGGCTCTAGTTGATCTCTCTTCAAATTTAGTAACATCCTCAACAATCTCCGTTTTAATCTCTTCAACTTCAAAATGCTCAATGAATGGATCTATTTTTTATGAGTAAAAGCAAGCAGAGTAATACATTGACAAATATGTAGGTACAACAAGTGCAATAAACAGACAATCAACAATTTAAAAGTGGTTAAGACACAAAAATAAACAAAAGGCAAAATAGAAACAAAAAAGACTAGGTTGGCTTCTGACTAGAACGTGTAGTATATGGCATAAATTTCTTTGGAATTTGAGCTTTAACTGGAGTGCTTTCGGATTTTCTCTTCAGTGGCGGCCCTTGGGCCCCCAATTCTAGATGTTTTCCTTTAGCTTCAATTGCTTGGACTGTTGGCTGTGATATTTGTTTCTCAACTTGGAATTCCGACTGAGCAGAAGGGGTGTCCGATTCGCTGCGAACTTTTCTTGTTGAGTTGGGTGTTTGACTGTCTCCCAGTAGTATTTCCGGTAACTTTCTTCTCTCCTGGACGTCTTTATATGTGAACGTTTCGTTATCAATTATAAGCTTATTTCCTTTTATATAAGCATTAAGTTTGTGAGATTTTGCATCTTTCAATACTGCATACAATATTTTTTATTCGTAGAGATCTTGAGATATTAAATCTTCATTCACAAAAATATTAGATCCCTTTAATCTGGATCTCCTTGATAGAATCTCCCGTTTGTTGATGTTCGAAATTAGCTCTACCAAAACTGGTCTTCCATTATTTTCTTTTCTTTTTCCTAGTCTAAAGCAACTCGAGATATCAGCAATAGTTAAACTAATTGAAAGCTTATCTTCGAGAATTCTAAGAATTGAGTTTACTAGACTACTAACTACCTCTTCAGGATTTTCCCTTATTCCATAAAACACTAGGTTGTTTTTCTTTAGACGACGCTCTGTAGTTTTGATTCTTTCTTTTAATTCATCGTTTTGTTCCTTCAAGTGTATGATTTCTTCTTTAATTTCTGCTACTTCATTATTTAGCTTATTAGAGAGTTCTTTCACTTCTCTCTCGACGCTTTCGATCTTCTGGGTTAAGTTTGTGTTTATTGTCTGCAGAAGAATATATACGTCTTTTATAGTGACGTCGTTGTCATTCATATTATTGATAATATTTATTAGAAGCACAAATTATCGGCTATATATCCACTTCGTGCAGATTTACCTGGCCCGACTGACCAGAGGCACCAAAAAAGCCCAGAAAAAATGACAGTTCTGTATCCAAGGAACTTCGACGAGCAAATACTATGACTATTTCTGGGTCTCTAGCGTCAATTTATATCACATATTACTCACTGCGGTTTCTGTTGGCTCTTCTAGTGTTTAACTATATTTTCAGCTCAATATTGCACGTTAAATTTGGTTTTTAAGACTTAAAGGCGCATGGTGTATGGTGTCGAGCAAATTGCACATGAGTACAAACACTTTCCAAAATTTCCGTAGAAAATATCGTCAGACTAGAAAATCAAATAAAACTCAACACAACCGGGAAACCCGCCTCAGGCTAGATGGATAAAAATTGCAGCATTGCATAATCAAACACCTGTCTTTGTCTATTATTTTATTGTTCATTGTCTAAAATGCTGATATGATAGTTTTATTTGTCTAAAATTATTTTTGTAAACAATCTAAACTTAATAATGAAATTACGTCTTGCCGTCACATCTGTTTAAAGAAATAAAATATATTTTTAAAAAGACCTTAGTACCCTGCGTCCGTGGTCGTAATTGGCGCAGTCGGAAAATACTTAAATTTTATCTTGGACGACGCCTGCTGCACGAAGTGTAAGAGTCAAATCCTTTTTTGATTATTGTCCCAGATTTCTAATGTGAGTTGTTATTATTCACCCATCCCTGAATAGGGATGTAATTAAAGGTAGATTTTAAGAAGGGCAAACATTCAAACAACGAAGGAAACTTCCAATTTTGAACTTCACTTTCACTTCCATTTCAAATATCAATTAATCTTTCACCAATTTTAGTCTTAAGTTAATGAAATTGCAAGTCATTCAACGATTTGAGTCAATTAAGCGATTTAATTGTAAATTTAGATATTTCAACTGATCGAAATTTAAACAATCCATCAACAATGCCTCCAGCTCAACAACAAGTAATTAATCAAGATTAAGAAATTTAAGACTATATAAGATAAGATTTTTTGTGAATATTTAATTCAGACTTATACTAACAGATAAGATCCAAATGATCCCTTAAATAAATTTCTTAATTATAGGAAAATTAACAGGTCGTGCGTTAACTTTAATTGGTTCCCACATGGAATTAAAAACTTGGGAAGTACTTCAATTACCCAACCTTTGGCGATACTAGGAATTTAGACTATCTCGTACAAGATCTTTTAATAATTTAAACAAAAACGTAGACTTATTTTGAAAAAATATTCTGATTTAGTCCTTAAAATATTTTATTAGTTTTCTTCCTGAACGTTTACAAAATAGCGTAAGAAGTAAAAATCTGATATTCCTAGAAGCAGTCACTCTACATTTTTACCAAACAATTATATAGACAAACACCACAAACAAAAATCCCTATTATGATGTCAACAATCCATGTTTGGACAACCCTTACACCAAAAACCTATTTGATAAAAACCCGTATACCATCAACACTCATTACAACAACTTTCATTTCAACGTCAAGTGTAACAAAAACTTTCTTATCCGAATCAAAATGGTACATCCCAAAATTATTATTATTATATTAAATTACTGAACGTTTCCCAGACTGTATACCGGAATATTATATATTTAACACATAACAAAATGAATACTTACCTGAACAAGAAATCCCCGATTTTAAAAATTATGCAAATTTTTCCAAACCGACTATTTTCAAAATAGCGAAGTGATACCATTAGAATATTTATACCCTAAAATCGAGAGTTTCGAGAGTATAGAAACAAATACAGACAATGACAATAATAATACTTTAAACTTACAAAATACCGAAGTAGTACCATTAGCATATTTATACCCTGAAACAGAAATTGTAGAAATAAATACTGATAACGACGATAATACTCTGGCTATATTAAAATCGAAAACCCCTTTTTAAAATTACTTATAGACACGAGCGCAATAAGATCTTTATTAGACTCAAAATTTGTGGAAAAATATTTCCCCGAAACAATCTTTCACGATCCTTTCGTAATAAAAACATGCCATGGAGAATAAACGTCGATTTAAGGCAGGAATTCCCCTTTCAAGAATATTACCTGTAGAAAATAACTAAACCATACTTTTTTATTTTTATGATTTTCATGATTATTTCACTGGTTTACTAGGATTCCCCGATATAAAACGATTAGGATTTAAAACTGATTTTCCAAATAACTTCCTCTGACAATGATCAGATAATATAACTTTAAATTTTTTATAGAGAAAAACAAAACCAACATATGCTCATACAACATATGATATGCTCACGAAATTATTAAAACGAAATTACCTGTTAATGTTGACGTCATTATCCCAGAAATGCAAATTTAAAATTGTTATTATAAGTATCTCCGAAATACTTTATCCAGCAAAAATGGTTATGAATATATTGAAATTCAAAATTTATCCATTGAAAGTAAAACACTATACTTTTCACAACCTCTTCCAGTATAATAGATTCTGTAATGAGGTTAGAATGAAAAAATTCGATACGAGTGGAAGATTCCGAACGCGAGCGTTAGCGAGCGTGAGGAACCACGAGTATCGAATTTTTTCATTCTAACCGAGTAACAGACTGTATTTTCTCCACGACCATTCGTGAATGTAATTTCAGGTGGAGTATTATCAAATTCCATATCAAAATCACTCGATTTTTCACTCATTTTATTTAACTTAAAACACGTTCGAAAATACTTATTATGACGCGCACCCCCACGCCGCTATTGTTGACAGTCTTGAAATCCATGGCACTTTATGCTGTGTTTAGTTCGATTAGCGTATATTCATTCATTGTCTTGTTATGGAATAGAAATTAGAAATATATAAAATAATGCAATGATTTATTATTATTAGTACGAAATATTAGTATCCCTATTATTATATTGTTTATTTATGTGCAATACATTGATTCTGGAAATACATGCAAAACACTCGAGAAGCAAGTATTTAAGAATAAATCATCTCGCTCCAGAGTGATAATTTTTAAATTCTATCATGAAAAATGATTTTAGAATACTTACATTCACGAATGGTCGTGGAGAAATTTCATTTCTAGACTCAAAAAAAGAACATTTTGGTATTTTTAATATAGAAGACGCTAAAGTAATTTTTTATTCATGTGATAAAATTTGCATTAACAATTTAATTCGAACTGCTCACCTTAATTCAGGAGAAAAATCTAAAATTTTCTGATCTTTTTCATAAGAAAACTGCTCAACTCTCATTCACAAACCAAATTAAACACGAAATTAAAACAATGGACGAAATTACCGATACTCTCTTGTATATAAAGAATAAGGTAAAACCCAAATTGAAGAAAACGTTTAATGACGGAATTAGTAGACATTATACAAAAAAAACCGCTTTTAACGTCGAACATGGCAATTACGAATATACCCGCATGCCCTTTGGTTTAAAAAATGCACCAGTAATATTCCAAACCGTAATAGATATATTTCAGCCGGCCTCAGAAAAACACCCCTACGTCATCGTCGCTTGCGCCAACCGAGCAAGAACCGCCCCTGAGTTTTCGAGTACAGAGTTATTCATATAACATTCTATAAAACTGAACTTTTTGGTTTTTAATTTTGGAAAAAAATTAGAACAAATGAATGTCGCGTGTTGGCGATATAGACCAAGCTTATGTTTTTTTTCAGATGGAACACCTTGTATATTTCTCGATTATCGAAATCTACGCATTTCTCTGGTTTCAACGATATACAGTGTCTTGCAAAAAGTATATGAGGGAAATTTTTATTTAATATCTTATTTTGAAATTTAATTTTGGGATTACTTTTTGCTTAAAAAAAGACGAAAAATGAACTACTCAAACGTGGTCATGTGACTTTCGTTATCTGTAAAAAAGACATGTAAAAAATATATCGCCAAAAATGAGTTTGCTAAAATATCAAAAAGTTTTACTTGAAGAAGTTGTTTTTTTTTTGCAATTTTACGTAAGTGTACCAAATTTGAACGCTCTAATAAAAGATTTGCTTTTTGCCAATTTTTAACATTTTTATGAATTTTCTGAAAATTTTAAAAACTTGTAACTTCATAAAAACTATTTTATATCATAAGGTTGATCATTTTATTAACTTTTTATTACTAATTACCGATAAGAATAGGTTTTTTTCAAAAGAAAATGGTATTAGCGCTTTAAAATTCTGTTGACAATATTTTTAATTGCTCTAATATCGTACTGAGTTTACAGAAGATGCACAAACAAAACACGTAATAAGTGAAACAACGGCTTTTAACCCTTATTTATTTATGATAATTAAAGCGGAAGTTGCACAATTTTCTTCAGGCTGAAATCTACAGTTTAGTCGTTTTATACCTAGTCTAGAACTCCAAACGTGGCAACCTCTGTGCCTCTCAGGAGAAACGGCATTGTAATATTGCCGTTGCCCGTTTGCAATAATTCGTGGAACAAAGGCAAATTTTCCTTTTCTATTAAAATGTCTCCATCTTGCCTATGAATATCTACTATTTAAAGTATAAAATGCAATTGCACACAAAAATGTTGTCACATAAATACTTTTTTATTAAGAATGTATTCCGTGTATTGACTATAGCAAAATAGTGTCTGTTTATGCTGCACACTCTGGAAACTATATCCTTCATCTCTGTCACGTGACACTTTGCTGAAACCAGGGACTCTTTAAAATAAGGGGACCCACATGTCCCAGTCTATCACATAGAAAAAGTGAAGCCTTGAAGGGAAGTTTCTTTTCTGTATACTCCAAGGAGACCACATAAGTGGGCTGGTACAAAGTTATGTTCTATGTCAGTGTCCAACTGCCATCAGGTTTTATGTGACATGCCAGTGCCATAGATTCCAAAGGAGGCAAAATATTTACCATCATAGTTCACAATTTTTAAGTTTTCTAACTTCCAGATAGTCAATTAAAGGTAATGCGGCCGCCTGTTGTAGTAGTCCCAACAATTGCAACCAGATTTTTCTTGTCTCACCTTTAGTAATCCTACAATTCCCATTACGTGGGCATTACGTATAAGTAGGTAGTTCGAAACAATTCGTATTTCGAAAATTTTAAATTATTAAGCAGGTAGTTTCAGTCAGGTCTTTTTTTAAACAGTTTTTATCTACAACTATAAGTTCATTTTACGTTTGTGAGGTATACCTTGGGAGAGAAATAAAATTACAAAAATTTTATAATGAGCACGCAAGTACAAGACCTAATCTTATTAGTCCATCCCGAAATCTGTGAAAGTTCTTTGGGTAGATACATTCGACAAGGGAAGAAAGTTCAAGTACGTACCTATTATACCTACTTATTACAAATGGTTTGAGGAACCTGGTAACAAGGTGCAATAGCGACAAATTCTCAAATAAGCAAAATCGGCACTGACTTACCATCCTTATATTACTTAAATGCCTGGAAATAATTATGCAGGAAACCAAATTCAAATATAAAATAAATTTGATTCATTTGACAGTTGCCATATTCTGTGTTTGTTGACAGAACATTGTCAAGTCTAATTTTTAGAAATCATGGAAACCATTATTAATTTTTACTAACAATCAAAATACCTGTTATGTTCATAGATTCTCCAATAAAAAGGCATACTTGGCATCATTGAGACCATTAGAATGAGGAAAGAAACGGCCTCACTTTGGAAAGTATATAATGCTGGGTCCCCTTACATTAAAGGGTCCCTGGGTTAAACTATGTGTATATATGGACCATATATCTACGATAAATATTCAGGACACGTGAGGCCGGTCAGGGCTGTAGTGACATTGCTAAGACTAGGGGGGGAATTAAGATCCAGCGCCCTCTAAGCGTTGTACAGGTAATCCAGTGGCGATGATATTTTTGATGTGACCACGCCCAAATTTTGACAATTTTAAGCAAATGGGAATATCCTTTTTATCAATAAAAACTAATAAGTTTTGAAAGAAGAAATACTTATATACCTAACAGTTTCATTTAATACTAATATTTTTTGTACATTTTTGGGGGAAAACAATGAATTACACATTTTAAAATTAAAATAAAAACTCCAAATTTAATTCTCCTTTTTTAAATTTTCCCCAAGAAACCAATAGGTTTTTAAAAACTCTTTTTCACATTTTAATAATAAAAGGTCATTGGTCTATTATCGCTCATTTTAACAATTTTTAACTGACAAAATGTCCTCTCATTATCTACATAACTTGTCCACAACTAAACTATTGACAAAATGACAAACAGCTTTACTTATAAATTGTCTGGCTTTCTTCGTAAAAATTGCTGCATAGAGCCTTGCAGCTCCTCGGCTAAAATAATTCTGTTTTGGTTTTTGTCGTCGATATGCTGATTTTTTATTAATTTGGTCTCGAGTCGTTCATTGACTTCTATCTATAAGTCACTAGCACAATAGCAGTATAAAACAATTTTACTGTATTCTGAATAAACTGAAAACACAAGAGTATTTTACAAAGACAAAGCCCGCCCCCCCTTGGCTTTACGCGCTTCGATTAGGACTTTTTAAAGATATATAGTATAATAATAGCGCCCGACCAACTGTCTAACAATATCCATCCTGAAAATTATTTTTTTATTTACCTATATACCTACAAAAACTTTTAACTCTTTGCCTATTTTGGCGCCCATGTGAGGCCACTCCCTGGGGGGCTCCCCTACCTCCCCCATGCTAGCTACGGCCGTGGGGCCGGTGAAAACGTAGGGCCGAGTTCGAGGCACCGTTTCGCACGCGCCTAGAGCCGACCCTGGGCAAGATTCTCCCTTTAGAACACTTCCAATTTACACTCAACTATAGACCGATTTATCATTTACAATTAAATGCCTTTAAACAAGGTTTAGGTCAAGTATTTTTTAATGATTCCGGTTCAAAGCTTGCCTAAGAGAAACATTTTTTGTTTTAGTTAATTTGATTCAAGTTTAATTTTCAATAATATATGGGAGACCCATAATTTTTTACATTTTCGAATTCCAGGCGATACCTATACCTACCACATTCAGAGGGTAGAACCCGTTAGAAATCTCTGTGTTTAAAAATTCGCCAATTTGTGTAACTTGTCTCTTCAATATCTTTAGATTACATTAAATGAATATCTCTAAATAAGGTGCCAATGTGTTTGAGTAATATAATATATGACTACGTTTATCTCGTGACAACTCGATCGGATTGAAATGGATCCGATTAAATTATGTCAAATCTTTTATAATTCTACGTTTACATCATCAGTATTGAATCCTACGGTTTTCAATGCTCTCTAGGGACATTAACTTATTATACTTATTCCACAGTAGGTTGGTGCACATTCTGGCCAACTTCTGTTTGGAAATAGCGGCTTGACTTGAAATTTTAAATATGATTGAATTTCAATCTGTATGGTTTACGTCGTCTATTTGAGTCCGCTCCAGTGAATTCAAACCTCTCTCAATCGGGTCGAACGCGTCGAGATAAACGTAGTCTATGTTTAAAACTTGTGGATTGTCAATAATTTAATTTGTATTACAAATAAATCATGGTAGGCCGATTTTTTCAGAAATTGGTTTGTGGACTATCATTTAATTTTGAACAACTTTTCCTAATAACTTTGCATATATTCACAAATAAAGGCAGTTTACTCTTGTACCTTTGTATGTTTTTTTAAATTTGTTAACATCCCGTACAAGAAGTAGTTATTATTTCTATGCCAATCTTATTTTAACAACAAACAAAACTTTTTAAAAAAAGTAACTTTTTTCGATAAAATGAAAAATAAAGAAGTTTTTCCTAATGGGCACCATAACCGTGAACACACTTTAGATATTACACATTAGCAGCCACAGTAGTCCTATTGGAAAAAGATAGTATTTTGCATATGTAGGTAGGATGATTTGTAAAAAAATTTCAAAAAATTTCAATTTGTCTGTGGTTACGAAGGCATATTTAGCAAGTTCATAGCCTTATAGATGCAAAAATAAAATTTTAAATAAAAATTGACAGAGCTGTCAAAATTTAACTGAAATTTTTTGGGGTACATATAATTTCATGGTGAATCTGAATATGTAAAAATATACAAGGCGTTCTATTGAAAAATCCAATGTTAATATTATTTCAGGTAAAACCGGAATAAAATGTTACTAAGTATATGTCAAAAACCCATTTTACATGAAATACTTGTACCCCAAATTTCACTTTTTTATCTTAAAAATAAAAGAAAATTGGGGGTGAGCCACATCCCGTGGCCACCCGGTATATACCTATCATGGGCCCCGATATTACTTTTATCCTTGTCTATCCATTTAGACAAGGCTTTTATTTATACAATGTGTCCACGGAAAAGCGGTATTATAGATTATAGGTGTATATGACAATTTTTTTTGCATTACAAACACAATTTTTTGTATTCTGCACTTGCTTCACCCAAAAACTATTTTTAGTAACTTGGACTTTAAAAAATTTATGGAGGGCGCTGGTAGCAGCTTAAAAATAAAAATCGCATCAGGTAAAGTGCCTTTTCTGTGCGAAATATTGAAAATTTTTATTAGAAAAACTTGCTCAGAATTAAAAAATACGACGTACCAAATTACAGAAATAAATATTTTTTTATTTATATATATATATTTTTTAAATATCATAAATGTGATCATAATTTAATAGTTATTTATGTACCAAGGCACTGAAGTTCAACTTTTTATGACTCATGTGGAGTTTAGTTGCTGAGGCCTCTGGCCGAGGCAAATAAACCACATGAGTCATAAAAAGAACTTCAGTGCCGAGGTACATATTATATTTTTCTTGAAATCGGAAAAAAAAAGTTTTATTAGGCAAGAAAATAATAATAAGGGATCACCCGTCCACGAACCGACTACGCGCGGCGTTGCTTGACTTTACCGATCGCTCTACCTAGGACAAGTATAATGATGTACGGCACCTTCTGACAGAAAAACCAAATTGCTGCTTCTTGTGCAGCCTACACAACAAATCTATTGATTTTCAAATTTACTAAAATATGTATACTGAAGGATTGCGCTTCTATAGGAAACAATTTCGCAATGTGTACGAAAAGTTAAATGAGCCTTTATCGGCCGGGTTTTGAATATTTGGTCACTTTTGACGGGCGATTTCTCCGCGTCTGACGTTTGATGTTTACATCTCGCCATTGATTAAGGTTACGAATTCCTTATTCAATGATCTCGCCAAGGCCTACTTATTGAAAAAATCGTACAATAATGGGCTACATTACTGTACGATTTCTGTGCTTTTAATGACGATTTTGAGACATTTTAATGCCGATTATAATGTTCCTCCAATTATTCTGACACAAAGACGGACCACTTTTATTTTTGTTTCCATGGCATACGCTTCTTAAAACATTAAAATTACAAATGCTATAAATTAAATTGACCTTCAAGTCGTTCAAAATAGCTACAACGAATTTAAGAACAGAGTTGAGATGAGAAAATGGAGGAACATGGGTAGAACAAATAAATTTAAATTTTACCTGATGCGATTTTTATTTTTAAGCTGCTACCAGCGCCCTCTATAATTTTTTTAAAATCCAAGATACTAAAAATAGTTTTTGGGTGAAGCAAGAGCAGAATACAAAAAATTGTGTTTGTAATGAAAAAAATGTCATATACACCTTTAATACCGCTTTGCCGTGGACACATTATATATTATGTACCTATAGTGACTAGCCTAAAAAGTGAAATATTATATTAGCCTGTAGAATATGTATATGTTTGAAAACTGCGTGACGCGTGAGGCAGCCAATTAAAGTTTTTATGGTGTTTCAAGTGATTTCAGCAATACTATACATACAGGGTGTTTCATCTTAAGTGCGAACACCCCCGTAAAATTTGTATTCTCTATCCGATTCTAGCCGCGTTTTTTTCTAAAAATAGTCCTCAAAAAACTCTACACTGGTGCAAAATTTCAGGTCTTAATGTCTATTTTCAAGGCCTACTACAATTTTTTTTTCTAGTAAAAAATGACGTAAACCATTTAGCGATTTTTTTTATTTAAAATCTGACACCACAGCGCTAATCAGAACAACCTAAAACCCCCGTATACCAAATTGGAACAAAAAATATAAAAAAAAACGCGGCTAAAATAGGATGGAGAATAAAAATTTTACGGGGGTGTTCGCACTTAAGAGGAAACACCCTGTAGATGCGTTTTCCCATTCCTTTTTTCATTCCATTTTTTATTTAGACGACTTCAAATACAGGGTGTTAAAATTGGTAAAAAAAAAACATTTATATTAAAATAACTCCCGTGTTTTTGAATATATTTAGTTGAAATTTTTAATGGACTTTTTCTTATAAATGTGTTCCATTAATTTTGAATACCGTGCCATGGCTAACTGTCAAATGTTTAGTCGGCCATATTTGGTACGCGTCTTACAGAAGCTTTGACATTTAGGAAAAAGCCGCGTTACAATTAATTCTTATTGCACTGATGGTCGTGAGATCCACAAATTCAAGTTAAATATTTTTAGTAAAAAAATTTGAAAACAGAATATATCAAAAATGGAAAAAGATAATGATACACAATTTTATATAATTTTCATTGTGGCGAGCATTTTTCAAAAATGCAACAATATATAGGTTTAAAAGATAGAACCAACAGAAACAACTACTCCGAGGGCTAATACCCCTACCGGCATTGAACTACACCATTGATTCTCGATTTTCGTTGGGAATAAACATTGCATAGATCAAAGTTTTCTCCTTTACCAACGTAACGTCAAAGATACTGCTATCTTTGTTGGGACATGTCCTGACATGCTGCAGGCACAATGATCCCAGCCAGCCCATTACCGGTTTCATGCTCTTTGGGAATCATCAGATGGACGTAGGCAAAATCCGGAGTGCAGATGGATTCAAAAGATAGAACCAACAGAAACAACTATTCCGAGGGCTAATAGCCCTACCGGCATTGAACTACACCATTGATTCTCGATTTTCGTTGGGAATAAACATTGCATAGATCAAAGTTTTCTCCTTTACCAACGTAACGTCAAAGATACTGCTATCTTTGTTGGGACATGTCCTGACATGCTGCAGGCACAATGATCCCAGCCAGCCCAACAAAGATAGCAGTATCTTTGACGTTACGTTGGTAAAGGAGAAAACTTTGATCTATGCAATATATAGGTTGTTCCATTTTCAAAAACATACATCCAAAAAAACACAGCAGTGTCAAATTTAAGTTTAACAGCGTGATAACTTTGGTAGATATAGCCATAATTCAATTTCAAAGAAAGAACTTCGCTTAAAAATAAACAATCTTTTATGATAATCGGCGTTAATTTTGCGCATTTTTTATTCTTTTACAATTCTTATTTATTTTTTGGATTTTTTCTTAATAATTATTCTAGAATGGGGAACTTGAACAATTTTTTTATTTCTTTAATATATTTGCCTATCTATAGAAAGAGCACATACCAAATATCAGCCCTCAAATCGCAATATTTAATTTGCAATAAATAATTAAAGCTGTGACCGCAAGCTATTCATTTGAAACGACACGAAAAGCGCGGGAATGGTTGTCACGTCACACCGCTCGATCGATCGGAAGGCAGTGACAGGAGTGACAGCTACACAGAATTAGAGAAGGAAGAATGAAATTTTAACGCTAAAATAAACAGTTCGGCGACCCATTTCCAGAGGGATCTGATGTAGGTCAAAAATACTAACCGCCTAAAACTTACCTTCCTAATATGGAATTGTCAGTAGCAGGAAAAATGTAATACATTGCTCGATGCATAAGCTCTTTTTGGCCTCGGAGAGAGTTTTAAGATCCGAGGCAACACGGGCGTTAAACAACTTCCTCCTCCAAAAAAATGCGTTCTCGTTGCTTTTTCTAAACAAAGCGTGCATGGTGCTGTAGTTTTTATACATATGCCGCCCATATTAGTTTATACATAGTGCCAACGTCCACCAGAGGCGCCATCACCAACGAGCTACTTGACGTCACAACCAAGGAGGGCGCGTTACAAGAATGATTTGAATTATGCAGTTTTTAATTGCTTATATTTATTACATAAAAATAAGAAAATGTTTTTTTTTGTAGTAATATTTTTCAAATTTAATGTTTGTGCAAGTTCCCCATTGCATTTTAAAATAAATCTTGTTTTTTTTTAATATAGAGTTCAAATTTAGTATAAATTCTCTATAAACACAATCTCGCAGTGGCGCAATCAGAAATTATTGTTGGGGCGGGGGCTGGTTGACAAAGTTCATTTTCATAGTTAAAAATTGCGCCGCAGGCGAAAATTTTTAAATTTTCAAGGTCAAACATTTTTAATGAACTAAAAAAGAATTAAGTAACCTAATAAGTAAGTTAAATTAACGATTTCGAAAAATACGTTTTTAAAACAATTTATTTTGACAGTTACAACAGGGCAGAGTCTACTGCTACAAGACAAGATAGAACTGATTAACAATAGAGCAAAGCTTAAATATATAGGGATACAAAATGCAACTTAGCCTACACGTGCCCGCGCACTCAGCACTTTGTCTGCACTTTAACACAATCAGGACCATTGTTCATAGCGACGTAACTCCTCCCTCCTTAAGACGAAAATATCAACCTGGAGGGTTGTTTTTCCGTTTCCTTCTCCACCATTTCAAATTTGACTTGTCCTCTTCTTTTCTTGAATTTTCTTTGATATATTTTCCATCCAATATATCCAGTAATAGAAAAATAATAATGATGCTTGTAGCGAATCCATAGCTGAGGGTATGTATCTTCTGAATATCGGGGACTTGCAATAGTGTAGACTTTTCCTGAAGCTTGTGAATATTTTCTAAGTTAATAGTTTGGAGTTGAAGTGGCTTCGCTCGTAGGTAGTTAAAGTTGAGGTCATTTATTCCAATTTCTGGTAAATTAAACGGTTTTCCATTTATTTCTTCATTTTTATTAATAAATTGGAAATCTTTGACTTTGATTTGACAATTTCCTGGCAAATGTATCAAATTAGGTTCGCTGATAATTTTGATTTCTTCTTTCTTTTGACAATTTGTTGAAATTTTGAGTGTTTCTTCGGCAGGAATAGCAATAATGTATTCACTGTTGATTGCTTGGATTATTGGGTTTATTATGTTAATTGATAAACCATGACAAAACTTTCCTTCGGCTTCCTTTATCATGGAAATTATGCATTCGTTTGAGTGAGGCGTGAGTGAATTTTGACAAATATACATATTTTCAACCTTGGGACATTCCTCGTTCTGGAACTGTTGTTGGTTCGAGCCAAGTATAAGGTAACGGTGACTCGGGATAACAATTGAATTTTTAATTGGGATTGGGAACAATCGATATGTTTGAAATTTTTCGTGTGAAAATATTGGAAAATGAATTGCAAATATAATTTTATCATTATTAAAGTTTACTTCTATTCCAGCGAGTTCATAATAAGAAATTACATTTTTTAATCTTAAAATGGATTCAATAGAATATAAATTTTTCAAATATTTAATCATGGAACGTAATTGCAATGCAGAAATTATTGAACTATGTAAAGTATTAAGTTTTGCGAACATTATCGCGTTTTCCAAATTATCGAGAAAAGTTATGAGATTTTGACAATTAAGAATAGTTTGATCCAAAATGTTTATTGCTTGTAAATATGCAGAAACATCGTTAATGGTTTTATTGATATTAACCTCAAAATTTTCTAATTTTTCTTTTATCAAATTTTGATTTGATTGCAAAATTGTTATAGTAGAATTATAATTATCAATAAGTTGCTTTGTTAATGAGATTTGTAGAGAAACTTCCTTCGTAAAGGATTGCTGATTATTTTGAAGTGCGTAAATCGCTTTATCATACTTTTCACCATCGTCAGAATCTAGTGTGCCAAAAAGCCATTTTGAAGCTTTACCTACGATATTTATTAAACCTCTCTTACTTCTATTATGGGGAGTAATATTATCTAATTTTCTTTCTACTTCCATTATTAAATATTCTACATGTTGTAGTAGGTTATATAAAACATTAGAATAGGAGTTAGTAGCGATTTCTGATATATTATTTTTATCTAAAGATAATTTCATGAGGCTATAAAATTTACGCATATTATTTAATTGATTAATTATAGGATTAATTTTAATATAGTGAATAAAAGTGTGTTTTGTTTCAGTAATTTTTGTATCTCCTAACTGGAAAGGTAGTAAAGGAGTTTTTATAGGTGTAAAAGTCATTTCAGTCGTCGTTGTCAGTGTCAAAACTGCAGTCAAGATTAATAACGTTGTCGTCAGGGACAGCATAACTGCAGGAAGGAATTGTATCAATGTCAATATCCTGTAAACAAGGGTTTAAATTAGATTTTGGGCGTTTTAGTTGCGATTTGTGAATAATTTTGTCATCGAAAGTTTTGACTTTTGTCCCTAAATCTTCCTTAATTTCGATTTTCGTATGTTTTGGTTTGGTTTTATCCCTTAATGACGCTTTATTTTTCTGGAATTGAACAGTACAAGGCTCGTAATTTTGTGGTTCTTCCCTAATCTTGTTGTGGCTTGTATTTTGTTTATGTTTTTCGCTTAGTGAAACCTCATGAATTTTGTCAAAAATTATTTTTAATTTGTTTTTTCGCTCATCTATGTACTGGTTTAGTATTATTTCATCTGTGATGTCGAATGGGTCGAGGGCACTGGTGTGACCGTTAATAATATCAAAAGGCCTTTGTTTTGTCGTACTATGAACAGAATTATTGTAACCTAATATAGCATACTGCATTAATTGTTTTATTTCCGAGTTCGCGTATACTATCAAGTAGCGTATTATGTAATCTTTCTATATTACTATTACTGTTCGAGTTACCGGGTGTCGTAAAATGTAGATTTGCATTATGAAGTTTACAAAAATCAGTAAGACTTGTTTTGAACTCAGTACCGTTATCACATGTTATTGATTTTGGTATTCCAAAGTGTGATACAAAATTAAAAATTCCATCCATTACATCAGTTGAATTACATGATTCTAAAGGATAAGCTTGAGCGTATTTTGAAAAAACATCAATTATTGTCAAATACTTTTTTCCTAAAATTTGAAAAGTGTCCATATGTATGGATTCAAAAGGTTGTGACGGAGTTGTAGTTAAGGCAAATTTTATTTTAGGTGGGTTCCTATCATATTTAGCATTACAATATTCGCATCTATTAATGTATTCCGTTATGTCATTTTTCATATTGGGCCAATAATATAATTTTTTCAAAGCTATTCCAATTATAACAGAGTTTCGTTTATGCCACGATGACATGTCTTTGTTTCATGATGGTATCGTAACAGTTCTTGTTGACGATCCTTTTCAGTTACATCGGTTAAGAAAATGTTAGAGAAATTAAGTTTATACGCATGATTTTTGAAAGTTTTTGCTAGTAAATTGCAGATTCTCGGTTTCAAATCAATTTCACTCTTTTGAATATAAATACTGTATAGTAGTTTCGGATTTATGTATTCCTTGAAAAATTTAATTAATTCATAGGCATAATTTTTCAGTGTTAGGTAGACCGTTAGTCTAATTTTATTGGGAAAAGGACATGTCTTTATAACATGATATCTTCCAGAGTCTTTTAAAATAAATATAATTTGATTAGTATAAGTGTTTAGACAATTTTCAGTTATTGGAATGGTTAAAATTGGATCTTCTATTGCAGAATGAACAGTTTCAATTTCGTCTCTATTTTTAATAAGTTCTTCAATCTCTCCGGTAGGTTTAATTAGAATATCGGATATTATATTTATTTTTGGTTTTGAACGATTTTCATTTACTTCACGATTTTCTTCGGGGAATTCGGCCTCTAAATATTCTCTGATTTCATCATTAGTTATAGGGTTATTCAAAAATCTATGAATTTCTTCATCAATATCACCGGGATTTCCTAAAATTGACTGATTCTCGATAGCGTTAAGGTCATTGTTATTTTGACTTTTCCTAACGTTTTCTTTTTGTTCTTTTAAAAATTCGTCTAACTTTAATTCGAATTCTAAATCCGGGTTACTTAATTGAAAATTATTTTCAGGAATATATTTTACTGTTATCTAGTTTCCGTCAACGGTACGTTCTTTATAAAATTTTATTGGTTCTTCGAAATTAATTGTTCGTTGATCTTTGTTTAGAGAAATTTTTATGTTTTTTGGTACACCATATATAGGTTCTGGTGGACTTTCATTTGCAGAAAAAATCGGGTTTACTTCTGAAACATCATTATCTATGTAGCAAATGACTATTTCCGCTTGCACAGATTTAAAAATAAAATTAATCATTTCTTTCATTATATTCCAATCTAATTGGTCAAGACCGCATCCTATCCTTGGCATAGCTAAATATTTTATGTCATTTTTGATCACATGACTTCGTAAGTTTTTAAGACAAGTAAATATGTTATAGTAAGTCGGTTTCTCATAAAAGTGTTTCTTAGTAATTAAATAATATATAAAACGTTTTCTAGTATTTATAACTGTTAATATTCCTACTTCGCCTACTTGTTTGTTTTGTTTCTTTAATTTAGCAACGTTATCATACCTTTCTTTAAATTCAGCTGCAATACCAGCGCTCATTTTAAAATCGGACGACACACAATGTGCCAGTGAGTACCTCTCGGGCATCTCAAATAAATTTCTTTTTATTTCAACAACATTACCATTATTTTCATTGTTATCATTATTTTCTACAATTTTCCTAAATTCATAATATTCTTTATCAATATCATAAAATAGGATATTATTGACATTATCGTCATTTTCAAATTGAATACGAGATAATGAATCCGCATTAGTATTTATTTTTCCTTTTTTGTATTTAATTTCATAGTCGTATTCTTCGAGTTTCAATCTCCACCGAACTAAACGTGAGTTTGGTTCTTTGAGGTTGAATAACCATTGTAATGGTTTGTGATCAGTAATTATTGTAAACTTTCTTCCAAATAAATATGGTCTAAAGTAATTTGTAAAATAAACGATAGCTAAAAGTTCTTTTTCTATAGTGCTATAATTTTGTTCAGCTGGACTTAATGTCCTTGATCCATAAGCAATTGGTAAATCACTACCTATTTTTCCTTGACTTAGAACTGCACCAATAGCGATGTTTCAAGCATCTGTTGTTAAATTAAAAGGTTTTGTAAAATCTGGGTATTGAAGTATAGGGTCATTACATAGAATATTCTTGCAAATTTCAAAAGTCTTTAAAAATTCTTCAGTATGTTCTATTTTTTCACCTTTCTTTAAACATTGCGTAAATGGCTTAGTTATTTTTGCAAAATTTTTAATAAATCTTCTATAGTAGCCTAAAAGACCTAGGAAAGATTTAATTTCTTTAGTAGTTTTTGGTATAGGAAAGCGTTTTATTGCCTCTATCTTTTTTGGGTTCGGTTTAACACCATCCGGCGTTACCACGTGACCTAAAAATTCAACTTCCTTTCGCAAAAATTCCGATTTGTCTAACTGAATTTTAAACCTAGCTTTTCTCAGTGTAGTAAATAATAACTTTAAATTAGAAATATGTTCTGTAAGATTTGTTGAGAATACTATTATATCATCCATATAAAGTAAACAAATTTTTCCTTGTAACTCCCGAAGTACATTATCCATAACTCTCTGAAAACTTGCCGGGGCATTTTTTAAACCAAAGGGCATTCGAACATATTCATAGTGACCATTTTAAACAGTAAAAGCGGTTTTCTCTATTGAGTTCTCATTCATTTCAATTTGATGAAAACCTGACGCGAGGTCAATGGTCGAAAAATATTGACAACGGCCTAATTTGTCTAAAATGTCATTAATATTCGGTAAGGGATACCTATCGTCAATAGTTTTTTCGTTTACCTTACGATAATCTACCACAATTCTCCACTTTTGGATTCCGCTAGCGTCTAACTTTTTCGGGACAATCCAAATTGGGCTACTCCATGGGCTTTGACTATGACGAATAATACCATCGTCTAACATTTTTGAAATTTGTTTTTGAACCTCATTTTTATGAATAAAAGGATACCTATAAGATTTCGTATAAATTGGGATTTCGTCAGTAGTCCTTATTTCATGTTTTATCTGATTAGTAAAAGTTAATTTGGAACCATCATTATGAAAAATATCTCGAAATTCATTACAAAGTTTAAATAAAGCGTTCTTTTCCTCTTCGTTCAAATGATCCATCCTAATCATGTTCCTAACATCTATACAGGGTGTCCGGTAAGTTCGGGGAAATCTCTCGCCAGCGTGTTGGTGACGTCAAAATATACCTGGTGTTTCATATATTTTTTTCCCCTAAAGTACTCCGTAACAGAACTACAGGGTCCCAAAGGGGTACTCACTGCTTTACATTTTTTGATTTAACTTTTGAACGCCCTTGTATATTTTGATGAAATTTTGGAATTTTGCATAGACGGTAAAAACCAATTACCTCATATTTGAATCATGCTTGGACAATGCCGTGGAAGTCAGGAACGGACTTCACTCAATACCCATGGGCTCAAAATTTTGACTGGTATAAATTTAAAAAGCCGAAAACAAATTTTTTTAAAGCCTTGAACATTTCTCTTCAAAAAAGGTACTCTTTATTCGTTTCGAAAAAGTCAACCGTTTTCATGGAAAAATCGCTTTTTTGAAATCCGTAACTTAAGATGCAATAATGGAAACTACCAGAATTTAGTGTTTTCACCTGACGGATAACAACAATTACGTGTGACAAGATTTGTCAATAATTTTTATTAGCAATGGAGCATTTTTATACTTATGCCGAATATGCAGACATGCATTTAATTTATGGACAAGCACACTGCAATTCTCTGGAGGCAAGCAGAATTTATGCTCAAAGATTTCCAAATCGCAATTTGCCAAATCGAAAAACATTTGTGAGAGTTGATCGTCGTTTAAGAGAAACAGGTAGTAAACAAACCGAGTTTAGAATGTCTTAAATCAGTCTCCTAAAATTTACATTAGGTAGTTTTTTACCTCGTCGTGGTGGGGAAGGGCCGCAAAGGAGAGCAAGAAATCAAAACTTAGAAGAGCACATATTGGATGAAATATCCGAAAACCCTTCTAATAGCGTTCGTAAGCTTGCAGCTCAGTTAAATACCACAAAGGGGGTTGTTCATGAAACATTGCGAGAACAGCTACTTTATCCTTATCACGTCCAAAAAGTGCATGCAATGTCTCCGAATGATTATCGTCCACGGCTTAACTATGCAAACTGGTTTTTGCAACAATTTATAGGCGATCCGAGTTTCACAGAAATTGTTTTATTTAGCGACGAAGCTGGCTTCACGAGAGACGGTATTACCAACAGTCGAAATCTGCACATTTGGCATGACGAAAACCCTCACGCCATAGTTCAGATCAAGCACCAACAAAGATTTCTGGTTAATGTTTGGGCAGGGATAATTGGGAATAATTTGATTGGTCCTTTTGTTTTGGATGAACGTTTGAATGGAGCTCTGTATTTACATTTTTTACAAAATAATTTAAATGATTTACTGGAAAATGTGCCCTTACAAATAAGGAATCAAATGTGGTTTATGCACGATGGCGCTCCCCCACATTATTCCCGGGAGGTACGTCTCTACTTAACCCAGCACTTTGACAATCGTTGGATAGGCCGAGGAGGACCTGTTTTGTGGCCACCTAGGTCTCCTGACCTCAATCCGTTAGATTTTTTTTTCTGGGGTCATCTCAAGGGACTAGTATATTCAACTCCTGTAAATACCAGGGAAGAGTTATTGGAAAGAATATTTCACTATTCTGATCAAATTCGAAATGATCCTGAAATGCTGTTTAGGGTGCAGCAAGAAAAAATTCGCAGGATAAGCAAATGTATTCGGGTAGAAGGAGCTCACTTTGAACATTTGCCCGACTAAACGAAACATTTTCTTTATAACCAAACTTTATTAAACTATTTTTAAACAGTTTCATTGTTTTTTTTCATTTTCTCGATATTAATGCCTACTGAAAATTGCAGTGTGCTAATAAAAATTATTGACAAATCTTGTCACACGTAATTGTTGTTATCCGTCAGGTGAAAACACTAAATTCTGGTAGTTTCCATTATTGCATCTTAAGTTACGGATTTCAAAAAAGCGATTTTTCCATGAAAACGGTTGACTTTTTCGAAACGAATAAAGAGTACCTTTTTTGAAGAGAAATGTTCAAGGCTTTAAAAAAAATTGTTTTCGGCTTTTTAAATTTATACCAGTCAAAATTTTGAGCCCATGGGTATTGCGTGAAGTCCGTTCCTGACTTCCACGGCATTGTCCAAGCATGATTCAAATATGAGGTAATTGGTTTTTACCGTCTATGCAAAATTCCAAAATTTCATCAAAATATACAAGGGCGTTCAAAAGTTAAATCAAAAAATGTAAAGCAGTGAGTACCCCTTTGGGACCCTGTAGTTCTGTTACGGAGTACTTTAGGGGAAAAAAATATATGAAACACCAGGTATATTTTGACGTCACCAACACGCTGGCGAGAGATTTCCCCGAACTTACCGGACACCCTGTATTGTCAGAATTATTTTTCTCAGTGTATGTGAAATTTTCGATATTAAATAAATAAAAGTCATCTTTGCGTTTGTTAGAAAATTCTTGCACCTGCATGGGCTCTACAAAAGTTAATTGTATTGTCTTATCTGTATTATTATGAACTTCGGTATAAGCAAAGCCTTTGTTTGCTGTCGTTAATGTTTCAAGAAAATAAAGTCCGTTTATATTACTTTCTGGGACAATGATATCTTTATTAAATTTATTCACTGGTATTTTAGCTGAAAGCGCCTCGTGTGCGTTAACTGAAATGGAGTATTGTTTATCATCCGGTCGCCTATAATAAAAAGGAATTGTTGTTACATGGTTGACAAGAATATCATTTTCGAGGTCAATATGGAATTTTAATTTCTTTAAATCGCGTAAGCCTATAATGCCATCAAAATAAGGGTGGAAATCAAATAAAATTATCGGAATGACCATATCAGTGTTTAGTTCTTCTGGAGCCGGAATATTGGCTCTGAATTTAATTTCTGTTTCGCCTAAACTCGTTTTGACTTGCGTGGGACAAGTATAAATACAATTTGGAAAATATTTTTCTACGATAGAAGGTCTTAAAATTGAATGAAAACAACCTGTATCGATAAGCAATTTCATTTTAAGATTTTTAATTTGAATATAAGCTAAACTGTTATGTTGTTCCACATAAATTTCGACTATTTCTTTTTCCTGGTTTATTTCTTCCGTTTGGGAGGATGACTCACCAATGGAAAATTTCCGGAGTTAATTTTTTGAGTTTGAATTTGATTTTGGGGTTCATTCTGAGAAAGAGTTTGGTCATACGCATCGCGCATTGACTGTGTTGAATTATTACTCGCGTTTTCATTATTAATTTGATATAGTTCTTCGACTATAGCGTTATTTTGCGGCTGATAATTATTTCGGGGAAAATTATTCTGTCGTGCTGAAAAGCTTCTGTGTACATTAGAAGGTACACGCGAATTTGTTGACATAGCTTCTGGGTTTCCAAAATTTGTGTTATTAAAAGTATTATTTCTAGTCATTTGGGAATTGACTTGCATAGGCTCGTATTGCCTTTGTATATTTTGTCCTGTGGGTCTAAAAACGTTACGGGGTGGTCCAAAAACTTGTCTGTTCGTGGGGAAACGTCTCTGTTGGTTATTAAAATTTGGTTGAATGTTAATGGGTTGGCTTGGGAAGTTTGGTCTAGTTGAAAAACTCTGATTTTGGAAATTATTCCTAAAAGGTTGGTTATTATAACTTTGGAAATTATTTCTAGGGAAATTATTTTGATAACTAGGACGAGGGAAGTTATTTTGCAAATTGTTCTGATAGTTAGGGCGAGAAAAATTACTTTGTGAGAAATTATTTTGTCTTTGATATGTTCTCTGATTATTTTGTGGAAAACTTGGAAAATTACTTTGAGAACTACTTTTAAAAATATTTTGGGTATAGTTAAAATTTTCTTCTTGAATGATTAGTGTCATTGCATCTTCGAGAGATGCAGGTTCCTTCAAACGAATGATAGTCTGTAGGGGACCTGTCAAACCTCTAACAAAAGTCCTTAAGAGGCTACGATACTTATGGAATCCGCCCGAAGTGCCCGACTCAATTCAGGACAAACGTCGCTCGATTAGATATGCCTATCCTTTTCCTTCCTCTAGTCCCCACGACTCCCCACTCCAGCCTGCCCCTTCATAGTGCTACGATTGAGGGGCAGGCCGGCCGTGGGTACTACACTGAGAAAAATCTGGCACTTTGTATAAAAACCCTGTTTAATTCAATATGAGATATTATTCCTCAAACTCAAGCAGAAGCTTTTTGTAACTAACAATAATCAATTCAATTACAATTGATATTGAATTCTAATGAATAATTTAAATGTAATATTTTATTTCAATAAATAGCGTGTTCTGGAATTGATTCTATAATACTTCTTTTCTAAGCACATTCTTTTGTCAGAACAACATAACGTTTCATGGTGTTGAATTGAATAGGGATACATTTAACTGTTCATTATACTGAAATTACAACTATTGTCACTGAATTTTTGCTGGATTTGTAATACTTAATTGTGGGTACTAATATCAATTATAGCCATTCACTTGCAGTGTTCATTATGACTACGAACGATATAGAGTGTAGGATCGATTCAAAACCTTTAATTTGCGATCACTGTGTGCACTCCTAAGTTAACCCCCAGTTAATCCTGAAAAAATCAGCTTGTTTTAAAGATTTTTTTTTTACCCATATAAAGCACTTTAGATAGTGGTGATCTTTTACCTATATCTCGTGAAGTATTGAAGTTAAAAAAAAAAACTTCATGAGGGAAAGTTGTAGAGAACGTAATAATGTATACATAAGAAGAAAAAAAATTGTACACATGAGAAGAAAAAAAATTGCAAAAAAATGTTTGCAAAACCACTCCTATTGCGGGGTTCGTAACACGACTTCGACGGTGATTTTTTGGGGTTATACTCAGGACGCTACCCACAACCAACCCTGAAAATATCTACCTGTTAAGAATCATTTTTTTTTCTACCTCTATAAAAAAATGACAATTTGCTTGGACTATGATTACTTACATTGATGAATATAAAAGTTGCAATTAAGTTATTTTGTTCATCCAATGAATTATAATGTTTTTTCAGTTGCTTCTGGGGTACTCTTATATAGTTTGGAGTAGTCTGAGGGTGAGAATTATTATTATTCAAATAAAATAAATTTAATTGTTTAAATAAAACATAAGATATTTTAAAACCGAGGTTATGCTTTCATTGTAGTATGCCAATTTTAGTATCGAAGTGACAATACGTCTTCTTAACGGAAATTCAAACTATTTTAAACTTATTGGTTCATCTGCAATTACGTCAAAAGTATAGATTATATTGTTGGGACCACATGGATTTGCTTGTATATTTAAAGTAGGTAATGGAAAAGTGACTATATACACGAACTCACTAAAATCACAACAGTCTTTTTTCCTGTGTAGACGTGTAGATAATATGAAATAATAACTCGTGCCGGCCGCCGCCGACGGCCGCCGGGGTCACACGAGTCTCGCCGATGCCGACGAAGAAGCGCGAATATATATTTAAAAAACGACGGTGGCCTGTTTGCTTTATTGCAAAAATGATATTTTTCAGGGCGTTCACTTTTCGTTGGCAAGCTTTTTGGCGTCGAAGCAATTTTACTATTATTTTTCATATCAGCAAAGGTGCATGCTATGAAGGGTTCGTGTATAAAAAAACTTCTGTAATTGCTCAATTATAAAATCTAAATTAACGATTCGATTACCGAATTCTTCTTGAACCACATTAGGGTCAGTTGAACATCTATTAATGTTTGATTGGATAATTGTTCTGCATAATAGTGTTGCTACGACTAAAAAAGTGCGTCTAAAGTCTACTTCTTCAAAATGTTTTATATAACTAGAGTAGTAATACAAAGAGAGTTCTAACCCACGACCTTGAAAAAAGCGTGCAAAGTGGCTACGTCATGCCCGAGGTCACGTGACGTCACCGGATGACCCCAGTTGACCCCTAGATCCTGATAGATTAACCTTTGACCTTTGGGCCACGTGTGACCCCCAGTTGACCCCCCCCCCCCACTCCAACGGCGGGTGTCAGCCCCCACTCCAACGACGGGGCAACCCCCACTCCAACGGCTTGGTGGGGTGAGGTCTATATATTCGTGCGCAAGAGCAGTTTTCCCGTTATATACACTTACAATTTCCTACAGTCTGATTTGCCGAGTTCAAAATGCAGTCGTTCCTGAATCACCTGAACAAGAATTTGATCTTCAAGAAATTCGAAAGCGTTCAAAATATGGAGGTGGGTGAAAATTTTCAAATCACGAGCGTGGACAAAGTCAACACGCAATACGGAGAGAAGGTCTACGTCGAGTTCGAAGAATTTAAGACGGTGCTGCCGCAACGATACACGGCCGAGTTTACGCCCCAACGGATCGAAGAAATTAATAGGGATATCGGTAACGGAAGGAGGTATTACATGAAGAGTCTTGGACCCGTCGGCCGATCTACAAATATCGAATTTATTGTAGAACCATGACGAAGCTGGAGTACAGAAGAAAACTGCAACAATATTTGAAGAATTTAGAAGCATTGAAATATGAACTTATGTTATATGAAATTAAAATGAAGATAAAACATATTGACTTACACAATTAATTTTTAATAAACGTTTAAAAATCTTTTGTTGTGTTTTTTTATAAGAATCTTTGTGTTGAAGGGAAAACACCTGAAGCATCATATTATAATAAAACTCTCACTCTAAGCAATAATATCACTCTATTCCACTGTTATGTGTATACAGGGTGATTCTTAACTTATACACATAAATTTGGAAAATTGTAGGTTATGTCAAGTAATGGCTAATAATGAAAAAAAAAGTCTAATAAAATTGTTATCGATAAGGTCTGCGTTTGTGATCTTATGAACCATAATTTTTAATTTATTTGTGCAAATAAACCCCGAATTGTTCAAGTACACAAAAATATAACTCAGCTGTTGCGTCGCATCGGGTTACTCGCTGCGAACGCGTGACCGCATAGTAAATATATAGTAAGAGAAAACACGTGGAATAGTTCACGACAGACGCCTGCTTTGTTTGGTCGAGCACTCAGCGATTTTGCTGAAACCGCATATAGAACAATAGGCTACAAATTTCACCCAATTATCTTCTAAATAAAAAAATCTGAAAAAATTGCAGATAGAATAATAAACGGAAAATTTGGGAAAATCAGCATGTAACGCAAACGATTTAGGCCGGAATCTTCAACTAGACACGTGGAAATCCGAGGTAGACTCCTTGGTATCAGGAAATGTGATACATTATGGTAAATAAGAAACCACGTGGAACCGTATATGATGCGATGTACAACGTAAACAATTAGTACGTCAGGGGCTCGGATTTTCTGCTGATGCAGGTATATCGTGATTTCCAAATATATCTTCTGATCGGCTGATCGGAAAAAATCCTCATATAGCGCAATCGATTTTGTGGCCACCCCTTGGGGGGGGTGGACTTAGTCTACCCCGGGGTGGGTGGGGGGTGGCGGGTGGGCAACTATGTGCCAGGAGGAACGGAGGCCGAAGGTCTCCGTCCGACTGGCATGTAGTTGCCCGAACAAAATCCACCCTTCCCCCTTGCACGCGTTTCGCGCATGCGCAGTTCCGCACTTTTGATACCTATGAAAAATCGAAAAAATTTGAAAATTTTTTATTCAAAAAATGTAATTTTAAAAAGGTCCTGATCCTATAATCCCGATAACATTTTGGGAAATTTTCATTTTTTGACGGTGAAATGTACAAGACAAGACTCAGACGAATGTTTTATATACAAGTGCAGATAGAATTTTTTCGAGTGACTGATAAAAACAGTTATTATAATAGTTAGTCGGAAGGCCCCAGATAACATAGGAAATTTTGTTTGAACAAAATCTGTAAAAAAAATCCAAGACGTGAAAATGTAGGTAGAATTTTCGAATAAGTTTTGTATACCGGTAAAAATATATGTAAAGGTAAAAATAACGTCAGTTTCACTTGGAAAAAAATGATGAAAAAATTTCAGTAAAAAAAATACGATGTAGAGGTTGTACCAAAAAAAATTGGAAATAATTATTTATTCCAGTAAAATATACACAAGACCGAAAAAGGTAATTGCGCGGCTGTCCCATTTTATACACCCTAGCTGTTTCAGTTCATCTCGTTTGGAAAAATTTTAGGGGTTATTACTTTTTTAAATACCGGTTTCCTCAACCTTATTTGAAAGTAAATATTTTTTAGTTCCCCACAGAAGGAAATAATGACGATATTTTATACCGGTGGATTCAAAAAATATATAAGGTTAGGAAAAAACCTTGGTAGGCAAACGCGGCTCTGCTGACCAGACAAAAAAAAACCTTAGTCGACAAATAATGGCCTATAAGAAGGGTGCGTGATTCCACGTATCAGTTCGAGTGCTCCAAGATGCAAGTAAGTATATACCAGCTGTCCCATTTTTAAACAGCTAGATATTTGGAAACCTTTCGTAAAAAAATTCCCAAGGATTACATGAGCAAAAGAAAGAAAAAAATGTAAATATACCAGCTGTCCCATTTATAAACCGCTTGATATCTTGGAAACGAAAACTTATATAAAGGAAGTAAAAGCTATATCTTAATAGGCGGAGGACCGACTGTCATTCAGACAGGTGAAAATTTTTTGTGATTTTTTGTAGAAGTTTTTTGCCAAAATTTTTTTTTGTCAATTTTTTTTTCGTCAAAATTTTTTTTTGTCAAATTTTTTTTTGACAATTTTTTTTGCCAAAATTTTTGTTTGCCAAATTTTTTTTTGCCAAATTTTTTTTTTGTCAAAATTTTTTTTGTCAAAATTTTTTTTTTGTCAAAAATTTTTTTGTCAAAATTTTTTTTGTCAAAATTTTTTTTTGCCAAATTCTTTTTCGACAAATTTTTTTTGATACAAATATAATTGCTAACGTTTAATTTGTTTACCCCATTTATGAAAATCATATTTTCTACGGATTTTTATCCTCTGAAAATTGTTCTTGTGTAAAATTCAGTTTCTCTGGGTCAAGCTAGGTGGTAACTATATAACCAAAATAAAAAATACTGAACGTTATAAAATTTAAAAAATCATATTTTCAAGGGATTTTTGTCCTCTGAAAATTGGTTTTGTATAAATTGAGTTTCAATAAGTTACTAATTGAGATAATAGGAAAAAAATCTTAAGAATCTCTTATAGAATTCTGAGACAACGACCCTGAGAGTAAATATCATACAAAAATCTTTGTGCGTTGACTTTCAACTCAATTTAATAATTAGGTTTAATAATGACAATTTTCTCGATTATCTAGAATCAAAAATATTGCGAGTGGCAATTTTCTAGATATCATGTGAAGCCTTATTATTGCGTCGTAAGTTAGAGGATCCAAAAATATTGGCTTAAATTGTTTAGTAAATGCGATTAAAATATGTTTAGTTTATCAACAGTTAATTGTAACAGCTTATAATCTTAGAAGCTAAACTCTTTAAAAAATTTTTTAGACAAAAAGTTGTAGTTTAATAATGGTCAGTTGGATTCCTTTTGAATCATGTTTGCATATTACCTACAAGGAGTTACAACCTCAAAACATAGAAATCGCTCATTTTAAACCGATTTAATAAAAATTTCACCAAAACAATACTTTCACTCATATGATACACTTCTGATTAATAAAAAAGGCACCATAGGTAGTAATAATAAGATATTCAACGGAATTTTTATCGACTGTTTGCCCATTTTGCTAGCTTTTGGGGGTATTCCTTGATATTTTAGACTGATAAAAATGAATAATAAAAATTAAAAATAAAAATTTCACCAAAACAATACTTTCACTCATATAATACACTTCTGATTAATAAAAAAGGCACCATAGGTAGTAGTAATAAGTTATTCAACGGAATTTTTATCGACTGTTTGCCCATTTTGCTAGCTTTTGGGGGTATTCCTTGATATTTTAGACGGATAAAAATGAATAACTAAAATACAAAACGCACTGTTGACTTTACTTACGTGAATAGTAAGCCTATAATACGTATCGAAAACAGAGAAATATTCAGGTCAAGAAAAAAATGGCCTAATTTACAATAAAAAATATAGCAGACAACATAGCGATGACACCGATTGACCCGTTTTGCTGGTAAAAAGTAAACAAAGGTACCTATTGCGATTCTAATCAGGCATTTCCAACGGAGATGCCTTCAATACACCCACGTGGGAGAGCCGCCGGTGTTTCGTCACATGCAAATCGCCGCTCGAGATGGAAGCATCTCGGCCTTTCGACGCATTGCGCGCCACTTCGTTTGTTGAAATCTGGCCGCCGTCAACTTGCCCGGAGATGCCTCGCTACGTGGTGCGTCGCATACTCGCCGTCGCGTGGTGTATGGGCGCCAGCTTTTGGCCAATTTCAAGGGAATCGTTTTTCATATTTTCGACGGATTTTCGTCCTTTTTGCAGACGTTACACTGCTAAATTGATCCGTTTTGCTGGCAAAAAATATTTCTATCGCCATGACTGAGTCACGACGCTTGGCCTTATGCGATAAACAATGTGTGTGGGTAGAGACATTCGCGGGAAAAGGTGTAACATAATATGCATGCTTTCTTCATGCAATGAATTGTAAATAAGTCTTTATTTTCCAACGTTGTTTATAGATCTTTTAGTTTTAAATTTAATACGTATTCTTAGCTTTTAAGTATATTTTCTTTTATATTTTTATACACAATAAATATGTTTTATGTATATTTTTGGTTTTTTTCTATCCTCCCTTATAAGTGCAAAAACATGTTGAAACTAAAATGTAATAATAATATAATCCTAGAGACAAGTATTTCCTGATTTTGTTCTCCTGAGAAACATGTTACAAACTGAAAATATGTTAAAGTGCACCATAAAAAGATAAAGATAAAATGTGTAAGTATACATTTTTATTAAATAAACCAAAATTCCATTTCTGAATTTCTTACAACAGTACCGATTAAAATAATAAGTCGCTGTTCGAGTCCTATACACAAAGAGTGAATTGCCCATTTTCTTTAAGACTGTCTCGTTCTGTTGTGTTTGTATAAGTAGGTATTGTCCTCTCAACTTTTTTTCATTCATAAACAGCTCAACTTATATGAAATTTCCACTTTTTCTCTGCATCCAGCATATAATACAAATTTTTCCAACCCACATTAACTTTCTAAAACTGCGTAAAATTCAATGAGGTTATTCATGAAAACAGTCGATTCTTATTACGGCATTTTTATCCAGTCACCAGTCACAGTTCGATGTATGAATTTTATTTACAATTCATTGCATGAAGAAAGCATGCATATTATGTTACACCTTTTCCCGCGAATGTCTCTACCCACACACATTGTTTATCGCATAAGGCCAAGCGTCGTGACTCAGTCATGGCGATAGAAATATTTTTTGCCAGCAAAACGGATCAATTTAGCAGTGTAACGTCTGCAAAAAGGACGAAAATCCGTCGAAAATATGAAAAACGATTCCCTTGAAATTGGCCAAAAGCTGGCGCCCATACACCACGCGACGGCGAGTATGCGACGCACCACGTAGCGAGGCATCTCCGGGCAAGTTGACGGCGGCCAGATTTCAACAAACGAAGTGGCGCGCAATGCGTCGAAAGGCCGAGATGCTTCCATCTCGAGCGGCGATTTGCATGTGACGAAACACCGGCGGCTCTCCCACGTGGGTGTATTGAAGGCATCTCCGTTGGAAATGCCTGATTAGAATCGCAATAGGTACCTTTGTTTACTTTTTACCAGCAAAACGGGTCAATCGGTGTCATCGCTATGTTGTCTGCTATATTTTTTATTGTAAATTAGGCCATTTTTTTCTTGACCTGAATATTTCTCTGTTTTCGATACGTATTATAGGCTTACTATTCACGTAAGTAAAGTCAACAGTGCGTTTTGTATTTTAGTTATTCATTTTTATCCGTCTAAAATATCAAGGAATACCCCCAAAAGCTAGCAAAATGGGCAAACAGTCGATAAAAATTCCGTTGAATAACTTATTACTACTACCTATGGTGCCTTTTTTATTAATCAGAAGTGTATTATATGAGTGAAAGTATTGTTTTGGTGAAATTTTTATTTTTAATTTTTATTATTCATTTTTATCAGTCTAAAATATCAAGGAATACCCCCAAAAGCTAGCAAAATGGGCAAACAGTCGATAAAAATTCCGTTGAATATCTTATTATTACTACCTATGGTGCCTTTTTTATTAATCAGAAGTGTATCATATGAGTGAAAGTATTGTTTTGGTGAAATTTTTATTAAATCGGTTTAAAATGAGCGATTTCTATGTTTTGAGGTTGTAACTCCTTGTAGGTAATATGCAAACATGATTCAAAAGGAATCCAACTGACCATTATTAAACTACAACTTTTTGTCTAAAAAATTTTTTAAAGAGTTTAGCTTCTAAGATTATAAGCTGTTACAATTAACTGTTGATAAACTAAACATATTTTAATCGCATTTACTAAACAATTTAAGCCAATATTTTTGGATCCTCTAACTTACGACGCAATAATAAGGCTTCACATGATATCTAGAAAATTGCCACTCGCAATATTTTTGATTCTAGATAATCGAGAAAATTGTCATTATTAAACCTAATTATTAAATTGAGTTGAAAGTCAACGCACAAAGATTTTTGTATGATATTTACTCTCAGGGTCGTTGTCTCAGAATTCTATAAGAGATTCTTAAGATTTTTTTCCTATTATCTCAATTAGTAACTTATTGAAACTCAATTTATACAAAACCAATTTTCAGAGGACAAAAATCCCTTGAAAATATGATTTTTTAAATTTTATAACGTTCAGTATTTTTTATTTTGGTTATATAGTTACCACCTAGCTTGACCCAGAGAAACTGAATTTTACACAAGAACAATTTTCAGAGGATAAAAATCCGTAGAAAATATGATTTTTTAAATTTTATAACGTTCAGTATTTTTTATTTTGGTTATGTAGTAGCTTGACCCAGATGGAATTTTTCTTTTCATCACATTCTGTTCTAACGGGAAGCGTTTATGATGTTGTCTCGGTCTATTGAACAACTATTCTAAAATAACCCAACCTGTATAAAACATAAAATGGGACAGCCACATCACTACTTTTTTTGCCTTGTATATTTCCAAACTGGCTGTTAGATGTGTTTCTCACCTTAAAAAATTAAAGCCAATATTTTTTTGGACCCTCAAACTTGCAACACAATTAGGTTTCACATCTCTGGCATATTTCTCATTTATTTTATATATACGTAGGTATAAGTTTCATTGTTTAATAAAACCAACTCGGCACTTTTCACGTCCTATGCGTCGCACTTGCTTCAGTAGATTCTCGGTCGTGGCCACAAATAAAGACTCTATCGAGGCGTTGTAATAAATATATGAAAAGTCTGAGTTTCGTGTTTGTTTTTCTTTGGAAAGATGGAAGTGTATCAGTACCTACTTCAGTATAATAGATACGCGTAGTTCAGTGAAATTTTGGATTACGGCAGTACCTATCTATGGAATTTGAACGGTTACTGGTTGTTTTTCCCGTGAAAATGACTGTGCCGTTAGAAAAATGATGTTTGGTTATATCTGATAGCTCGGGGATGTTTATTTTACTGTCTGGGGCATTAGATGTAACCTGATTTCTTTTTATACATCATCAAGAATCTTTCTGTGAGTTGTATTTTGTTTTCTTATCTCTAGGGTATTTTTTTTATGTACTTGCGTCGCATTTTGAAACCTATATCGTAAAACCGGTGGTGGCACCCTGTGTTTAAAAACTATACTTCGAAAAAACATCTTGTCTGATCCAATTTTGTTATCATTTTCGTAAATGGGGTAAACAAATTAAACGTTAGCAATTATATTTGTATCAAAAAAAATTTGTCGAAAAAGAATTTGGCAAAAAAAAATTTTGACAAAAAAAATTTTGACAAAAAAATTTTTGACAAAAAAAAAATTTTGACAAAAAAAATTTTGACAAAAAAAAAATTTGGCAAAAAAAAATTTGGCAAACAAAAATTTTGGCAAAAAAAATTGTCAAAAAAAAATTTGACAAAAAAAAATTTTGACGAAAAAAAAATTGACAAAAAAAAATTTTGGCAAAAAACTTCTACAAAAAATCACAAAAAATTTTCACCTGTCTGAATGACAGTCGGTCCTCCGCCTATTAAGATATAGCTTTTACTTCCTTTATATAAGTTTTCGTTTCCAAGATATCAAGCGGTTTATAAATGGGACAGCTGGTATATTTACATTTTTTTCTTTCTTTTGCTCATGTAATCCTTGGGAATTTTTTTACGAAAGGTTTCCAAATATCTAGCTGTTTAAAAATGGGACAGCTGGTATATACTTACTTGCATCTTGGAGCACTCGAACTGATACGTGGAATCACGCACCCTTCTTATAGGCCATTATTTGTCGACTAAGGTTTTTTTTTGTCTGGTCAGCAGAGCCGCGTTTGCCTACCAAGGTTTTTTCCTAACCTTATATATTTTTTGAATCCACCGGTATAAAATATCGTCATTATTTCCTTCTGTGGGGAACTAAAAAATATTTACTTTCAAATAAGGTTGAGGAAACCGGTATTTAAAAAAGTAATAACCCCTAAAATTTTTCCAAACGAGATGAACTGAAACAGCTAGGGTGTATAAAATGGGACAGCCGCGCAATTACCTTTTTCGGTCTTGTGTATATTTTACTGGAATAAATAATTATTTCCAATTTTTTTTGGTACAACCTCTACATCGTATTTTTTTTACTGAAATTTTTTCATCATTTTTTTCCAAGTGAAACTGACGTTATTTTTACCTTTACATATATTTTTACCGGTATACAAAACTTATTCGAAAATTCTACCTACATTTTCAATTCTTGGATTTTTTTTACAGATTTTGTTCAAACAAAATTTCCTATGTTATCTGGGGCCTTCCGACTAACTATTATAATAACTGTTTTTATCAGTCACTCGAAAAAATTCTATCTGCACTTGTATATAAAACATTCGTCTGAGTCTTGTCTTGTACATTTCACCGTCAAAAAATGAAAATTTCCCAAAATGTTATCGGGATTATAGGATCAGGACCTTTTTAAAATTACATTTTTTGAATAAAAAATTTTCAAATTTTTTCGATTTTTCATAGGTATCAAAAGTGCGGAACTGCGCATGCGCGAAACGCGTGCAAGGGGGAAGGGTGGATTTTGTTCGGGCAACTACATGCCAGTCGGACGGAGGCCTTCGGCCTCCGTTCCTCCTGGCACATAGTTGCCCACCCGCCACCCCCCACCCACCCCGGGGTAGACTAAGTCCACCCCCCCCAAGGGGTGGCCCCAAAATCGATTGCGCTATATGAGGATTTTTTCCGATCAGCCGATCAGAAGATATATTTGGAAATCACGATATACCTGCATCAGCAGAAAATCCGAGCCCCTGACGTACTAATTGTTTACGTTGTACATCGCATCATATACGGTTCCACGTGGTTTCTTATTTACCATAATGTATCACATTTCCTGATACCAAGGAGTCTACCTCGGATTTCCACGTGTCTAGTTGAAGATTCCGGCCTAAATCGTTTGCGTTACATGCTGATTTTCCCAAATTTTCCGTTTATTATTCTATCTGCAATTTTTTCAGATTTTTTTATTTAGAAGATAATTGGGTGAAATTTGTAGCCTATTGTTCTATATGCGGTTTCAGCAAAATCGCTGAGTGCTCGACCAAACAAAGCAGGCGTCTGTCGTGAACTATTCCACGTGTTTTCTCTTACTATATATTTACTATGCGGTCACGCGTTCGCAGCGAGTAACCCGATGCGACGCAACAGCTGAGTTATATTTTTGTGTACTTGAACAATTCGGGGTTTATTTGCACAAATAAATTAAAAATTATGGTTCATAAGATCACAAACGCAGACCTTATCGATAACAATTTTATTAGACTTTTTTTTTCATTATTAGCCATTACTTGACATAACCTACAATTTTCCAAATTTATGTGTATAAGTTAAGAATCACCCTGTATACACATAACAGTGGAATAGAGTGATATTATTGCTTAGAGTGAGAGTTTTATTATAATATGATGCTTCAGGTGTTTTCCCTTCAACACAAAGATTCTTATAAAAAAAACACAACAAAAGATTTTTAAACGTTTATTAAAAATTAATTGTGTAAGTCAATATGTTTTATCTTCATTTTAATTTCATATAACATAAGTTCATATTTCAATGCTTCTAAATTCTTCAAATATTGTTGCAGTTTTCTTCTGTACTCCAGCTTCGTCATGGTTCTACAATAAATTCGATATTTGTAGATCGGCCGACGGGTCCAAGACTCTTCATGTAATACCTCCTTCCGTTACCGATATCCCTATTAATTTCTTCGATCCGTTGGGGCGTAAACTCGGCCGTGTATCGTTGCGGCAGCACCGTCTTAAATTCTTCGAACTCGACGTAGACCTTCTCTCCGTATTGCGTGTTGACTTTGTCCACGCTCGTGATTTGAAAATTTTCACCCACCTCCATATTTTGAACGCTTTCGAATTTCTTGAAGATCAAATTCTTGTTCAGGTGATTCAGGAACGACTGCATTTTGAACTCGGCAAATCAGACTGTAGGAAATTGTAAGTGTATATAACGGGAAAACTGCTCTTGCGCACGAATATATAGACCTCACCCCACCAAGCCGTTGGAGTGGGGGTTGCCCCGTCGTTGGAGTGGGGGGGGGGTCAACTGGGGGTCACACGTGGCCCAAAGGTCAAAGGTTAACCTATCAGGATCTAGGGGTCAACTGGGGTCATCCGGTGACGTCACGTGACCTCGGGCATGACGTAGCCACTTTACACGCTTTTTTCAAGGTCGTGGGTTAGAACTCTCTTTGTATTACTACTAACTAGTAGGTATTCCATATTTACATTTGTGTAATAATAAATAAATCTAACTAAAAACTTTCTACACTGTAAGAGTTCACTTTAGAGGGATTAGAGTGAATAGGCGATATTATATCACAACGGTTTCGTTAATCTATAAAATTACATCCTCAAGGACTAATTTATAGAGTTACGAAACTGGTCTCCCTTTTTAAATAAAGTAATAGTTGTGAGATAATAGGAGCTATTAATTTCTAATCCCTTGTAAATGTTCCATTCAAAGCCCTGTTTTTCCCAGAAAGTTTGTTTCCCAAACCCTATGCACCTGCAGTACTACTTATACCTAAATCCGAATAAGTGTGCAAAATGCAAAATATGTAGGTACCCCTCTCTCAAATTCTGGAAACCATATTAGGTACCTACGGGAATAAAAGCACTCAAGCCCACAAATTACTCCTATTGTTTTCACTACATGTGACTGTTGTGACATCATTATCAAACATTATAGGTATTCTTGCTCTGACTGCGGTTCAGTTTCAGAACCTTATTCTGACAAATCTGAATTATCGAACATCCTAGAAAATGTATTAAAATGTCATAAATTCGACAGACTGGAACAATAAAATGTACTATTTTTATTTTGCCCGATTTTCAACTCCAATGACTTTCGAACAATCTTCTAACGAAGAAGTTTCTAAAACTGACTGGATGTCAGAATTATTATCGTTCCCTCTGGAAAGTATATAAATTAGCTTTTATCATGCAGCGATTTACATAGGAATTCGTTTTCAAAAAATGCTTCACATGACCCATTTATTTGGCAAAATTATTACTTGTACCTATCACATTTTTAAAGTAAAAATCAAGCGCACAATTTGGTCTAGAATTTAAATTTACTCTTTTTGCACGACCAGGCCATTTTATGCCCTAGGGATTAAACCATTTTACACAAAAGCAAAAAGTAGGTACTTTGTGAATAATAATTATTTATTTTCTAAAATTTATTTGTGGCGCAATGGATTAATAATTATTTATTTATAATTCCTGGAGGAATAATAATAATGAGTATTATTATATGCCAGTCGACATACATAATGTCGCGGTAGAAAATATTTTCTTCGGGTACTCGGAAATATAAATATTTGCTAACATACTAACATTCAAAATAAGCGAAACACAAATAAGGGAGACTGAGACTAATAAAATGAAAAATGAACCATCTGATATCGATTGAAAGTTCTCCTGACGTGGTTTCCGAGCCCGGTGAGGTACGCCGAAGTAGGGGGAAGTAGGGGAACCACGAGTTCCAGCGAACGCCCGCCCGCCCTCCTATCTCCGTACGTCTAATTCCTGCTCGAATGGCCAATTCACGGATCATTTTATTGCCGGGCAATGGGTTCGTAGTTTTCAAATCATAGCCAAACGAACAAACGTATCGACTTGAAAGTAGTCTTAAAATAATGTTATAGAATGCCTCAATCGTCGTTGTGTCCTTCGAATTATTTTTGAGCGGTGGAAATACTCGAAATTCTTAACCGAATATAGTCGAATTTCGGGTATGTTTGGCATTTTTTTTCACAGTGTCGCATTAGTCCTGCACAGTTCGTGATACACAACGACGATTCTTCGTAGTTTTATCTAAGCCACAAAAAAAAAATCAAGTGAAAATATTAAAAAATGCAAGTAGGAGATGTAAACTACGAAACCCTTGAAAATGGGGGGTATCGTAGCGCCTTAAACATAATTCATCATATTGCCTAACATAAATTTCTTTAGCGGCTTGGGTTAAGTATACATCTGAATTCACTTTTTGTCTCAGATTACTCCTCATAACCTGAAGTCGTTTTGCGAAATCTAAAGGAGATTCATTTTTAAATGGCCTAGCCGTAAATAAGTCCTGCTCTAGGCACTCCAAATTGCGACGATCACCAAAGCATTGATTTAGTGCGTCCTTAATTTTCTGCCACGTATTTAACTCATTGCGGCAACCTATCAATAATTCAGCGCGTCCAGTGAGTTTCATCTGAACCGCTCTGACTAAGTAATTTTTTAAAAATTCATCATTTATGCCATTATAAGTTTCTAAAAGGTAATCACATGACGAGATAAATTTCGGCAAGGAAGTTGCATTGCCGTCAAAATTAGAAATTGTTTCTACATATATCTTAAGCATTTATAAGTTAAGTTTTTCGTCTGCCATTGCGATTATTTTATTTTTACTTTCTTCTTTAATAACTTGGTTAACGTCAGATGAACTACTTGGTTCGTCAAAACTTAAACTTGATGAAAATAAACTTGTAATATCCTCAATATCAACGTCACTCATCAAATAAATATATCAAAATCTTCAAAAATATCTTAAAATCTTCAAAAATATCGTAAAAATCTTCAAAAATATCGTAAAAAAATAAGGAATAAAATAGGAATCCAAAGGAACACTTGACTCTTACCAAAAGCTGGTTCTGGTCGCCGGCCAAAGTCCTAAGGTGAGCAATATCTTGTCTGTAGCTCCTGCGGTGTTGGCTGCCAGGGGTTGATCCAGGGGCTGCTGCTGCGATGCCTCGAAGATCAGGTTGTTGGACGACGTCTTCAAGATAAAAATCTTTCAGCTTCTCGCGACGCGGTAGAATGCGGTGCCGATACCGTGGGGATTCCAAACTACGGTCGCGGAAACTGGACGCACGTCCTACCGACTGCGCCAGTTAAATTAACGATTTCGAAAAATACGTTTTTAAAACAATTTATTTTGACAGTTACAATAGGGCAGCGTCTACTGCTACAAGACAAGATAGAACTGATTAACAATAGAGCAAAGCTTAAATATATAGGGATACAAAATGCAACTTAGCCTACACGTGCCCGCGCACTCAGCACTTTGTCTGCACTTTAACACAATCAGGACCATTGTTCATAGCGACGTAACTAGTATTAGCAAAAAATATTATGCCACTGATTGTAGTTTTTCTTTGTTAACTGTGGAACCATAATAATAATTTAACTATGCAGTAAATGTAAGTAGGTATACTCTTTTTTTCTTTTACATAAAAGCCCGAGAGAGAGAATTCCTTGAGTCATGTGGAAGTAAAAATATAACTTAGTGCCTATAAATTTATTGCCACATCCTCTCAAAGGGCCAAATGTAGAATATATAGATAGGTAGGTAACTTCCTATAGAAATCCATTTCCCTGTGGATTCATAATGATTATTGATTTTTGAAAGCAGGAATTAAAAGGTGTTCGCTTATTAAAATGCGAAGCACGCGAATTTTTTTAGAAATTTTAAGTTCAGACAATTTAACTGAGGCGTAGAAAATTGTAAAGTTACATCACCACGATATTATCTATGTTTCCTCTCCTTTTTTCTCAATGGGACGGTTTTGAACACTCAACCCCCCCCCCCCCCCTTATCTATGGCCATATGCCGTATATGAAGGACAGTAGAAAACAGAAGGCCAGGCGCATATAATTCAGGTCAGATTAGTTTTAAGTTCGGCGCAGGTTTGGTTAGGTTTTAAAGCCCGCGGCGCGAAGCGCGCGTGTGCGTGTGACTTGTGTTTCTGTTACCTATGTGCCGACTGCCGGCCAGACAACTACTAATCTTTCATTAAATGTAAACTACTAATGTGTACCACAGACATCCATATCCTCAAATCGTAAATTTGATAAATCATAACATAAATTTAAAAAAAGTTTAAACAAAATACAAATCATTCGGTCTTGTAAAGAAACGATACTGTAGAATTGTTCTTATCTAGCATTGTTTAGCGCGTTTTCGCTTGGTTGATACGAGCTCGGAGGCCAGGCTGCAGCCCCCCCCCTCGTTGCGCCACTGCAATCTAGTAATTTCCGTAACCCTGGTAATTGATAGATTTTGAGGGGTTTTCGAAATATTGCCCCCCCCCCCCAGCTTCTTATGCGCCGTAGAAAAATTAGGTTATTAGGAAAATTACAAAATTGCGTGACGCCTATACAGGGTGTTCACTTTCAAAATGCCCACCATTGGTATTTTTAAACGGTAAGAGCTACAAGGTTGGTTAAATTAGACAAAAGTTGCGCATTTTGATGTGTTTCAAGAATCTGTTGTAACGAAGTTACTGCGCTTTTCTTCTTTTTCCATCAATCACAGCCTTTAACAAAGTTACCACGCTTTTCTCCCCGATTTTCCGGCTACATCTTACCGCCGAGTACTACTCTAACAGTAGGCCCCATCGTCATTATTATTCGCGGGCCCGCCTGGCCCGCCTGGTCCGCCCGAACCGCCGATAGATGGCGCTGGGAACCGGTATCTCATACAGTGGCTTTATTCAAGACAGTGGCGACACGGCCGCCATGTTTCGTCAAATTAGAGGTGGGACTGTCTAAAAAATATATCGATATTGTGAATCCAGATCCAGTATCGATTTTTTTATCGATATGATTATTATATATTAAATAAAATCAATCTATTGCCCATTTTTTGAGAAATAAACGGTAAAACGTACCTACCTGTTCCGTTTCGTTTATATTTTAAAATTAATTACTAATATCAGTGACTATATTGCTAATATTTAATGGTTCTCACTGGACATGTCTACAATAGACGAACAAATTTTGAGCATGTGTTTGTATTTTGAAAAGTTTAGAAATGGGCAGGTAGCAATATACAGAAAATTTTAAAAATATAAAATAGGGAAAACACAATATAATTATATGGTACTTTTAGCTTAGGAAATAAAGTAATGATAACTACATTATTATAATAAAACAACTCCAAACGTAGGCATGTTCAATTTATAATTGGTGTTTATTGGTGTTATTATGTACATACAGAATTAACAATTTTCTTCAGAGCTGTTGAAGTCTTAAAGCACTTGGTACACGAGACTAAAGCTCAAAGAATTATTGCTTTTATTTTTGGTTTTTGACACTTTTGATTTACTTATTTTCATGGATACACCATAAGAAAAATGAAAAGTGATATTACAATCTTCAACATCCTTCCCTTTGGATGATTTTTCTTAAGCCCATTGTTTTACAGGAGTAACAGCCTCTCAAAATATTTTTCGTTTAAATAGTAAAGCTTTCATGAAAATGTTCGCAATTTGCTCCATTGTGCTTGTTTGAGTCCATAAAAACTTGTCTGGAGTCTACAAAACTCTATTGGTTGAATCTTCATAACCTTTTGGTTGTTTCACATAAACATCTTCATCGATTTTTCGATATAAGCGCTTGCTGTAGAGACATCCATGAAGTTAATTCAACATTTTCACCAGCAGCTATATGCTTAATATTCCTTTTATTATCATTCCAGATTTGACTACAGGGCTAAAAGTTTGGTCGTAGTCTTCACCTTTTCTTTGTGAACAACCTTTCATTACCAACCTGGCCTAGTATTTTTCTATTGATCCACCCGGAATTATCCTCTCCTTGTAAGTATATCCATTTACAAGATACTATACCTAATGCTTTCTTGTCTTCTGGAAGTCTCTGTAAAACTCATTTTTGTTTTATTCATGTGACTTCATTTCTTTATCCATTACAGCTAACCATCACTTTATCCATTACAGCTTCTTCATAGTTATTAGGACCACTAATTTTTAGAACATTTGCAACAGCTTTCATAACAAAGTTTTCAAATTTTGCTGGTTTTGCTACTTTCTACGGTCCCTCAGCTATTTTCATTTCTTCATGATCTTCCTCCTGCTAATCAGTCTTCTTTTGACCTTCTGTACCGCTTTTTCCAACTTCTTCATTGTATTTTTCTTCTGGATAACCATCATCTTCTTGCAACCTTCCCTCGCTTTTATACATTTCTTGCATGACAACCATCTACGTTGTGGTCACCTTACTTTACTTTTCTCAAAGAAAAACACAGATAAAGCGCAGAAATATGATAATACACACATAAACAAAGCGTACGTCCATAATAAGGGACAACATGAATGACGGATCTGTATAATGACGCCGTCATTATGAAATCGATACAAATAAGTCGATCCATTATGACAGAATTTGACGAAACATGGCGGAACCAATCAAAAATCGGACCACGGTTGTCGCCACTGTCTCGTATAAAGCCACTGTAGTATCTCACCGCCGGGTCCCAGTCCGCTGGTAATAAATGCGCAACCGCTTATTCCATCTGGTGGGTGTCTTCCGACTATCAGGTAGAAAAGACCGACACCGTTAGATAAGTGACGGGTTGTCATTAAAGGCCGAATTTCTATCCGCCGGACCGCTGCTGGAAAGAGCCGTTAGATATGTGACGGAGCTATCAAGCAACACCGAGCCGATAAATCCGACCGTTGCACGGGTAGTGCCGGGAGAACTGCCGGGGCTACCCTACGCTACCAGCTACCAAAGAACCAACCGCTGCTGGGAGAGCACCGCTATAGAGTAGCGAGACTGTCCTAACCAGCTGTACAGAGCCGTATCCGCTCCGCTAAATACCATTTTTGCCAATAGAACTCTAGGCTTGCCTCTGTAGCTGACACCGGTGCCTTTCCCGTGGGACATATACTGCTACTCTCCCCAGCTTGCTATATGCTAATAATGATTTTATTATAGGCCCTGCGAATCCGGAACGATTATCTAATACGCACTGATTTCATTTCAGAGTTCGTGGCCGCCCGCCGGAGGAGGAAATTTAATTTAGAATTATTTAATTTATTTATTTAATTATTTTGTACATAGTTTTGGGGATTAATAAATGGGATAATTTTGGCAAATTGCTGGTTTGATTTCACCCCCTGCAAACTTCCCTGGCTCGAACAATTCTGGACCGCACCACTCCTGGCGCCTGAGCAAGAAGACGATAATAAAAGAGGCTAGATAACACCTAAGGCCCAAAACATCGCTACACTGTAAAGAAATTTGACATAGCTCACGTGGTTACTAAAATAACCTGAAAAAACTGAAAACTTCCATTTTTTTTATTTTGTCCGTAACTTTTAATATCAAACGGAATTGAATGAAATTTGGTGGAATTACGTAATTAGGTACGGGCTTTCGAATGCACTATTCAGAAAAATTCTCTGCCTACTGGATCTTTAGGTGTTCATAACCAAGTTTCGATTTTCTTATGGCGGCCATATTGGATTTTACCACCATTGGAAAAATTACTAATACAACCATGTATCACAACACCTAATTAAACCCACTTAAATGTCAAATTTCTAATATTTTAAATATTTTGAAGCCAGGCGGTAGGCCATGATACCAGTGTTTAGGTAGGTTTTCGGCTATGATGATACCGAAAACAATATCAATAACTGTCACCTAATAAACTGAAACGTCAGTTAGTTCCCATAACCTTTGTTAACTACTTAAAATTGTTGTTTTTAACCGTCTTAAGTGACTAACGCTTATTGAATAATGCCCCAACAATATCCAATAAATGAAAGATTGGATATGTACAATGTTTATATTCGAAACTACCGTAATTCTAGCCAGTATCAAGAATTATACCCCGAACGAAGGCAGCCTAACAGAACTATTTTCCAGGGTTGTGTAGGCGTATTGAAGCGGATGCCACGTTACAAAACAAAATAAGAAATGATTTTGTAAGAGCTAGAGGACCTGTAAGTGAAATCAATGTTTTGGCTCAAATTCATTTAAATCCAGAGACATCGCAAAGGAAAATAATTGCTAGGGATTGTGGTTTGTCGTTAGGGGCAGTTAACAAGATTTTAAAAAAAGCACAGAACGATATATGATATGGATCGCAGAACATTACTTTGCATTCAAAATAATGGACAGCATTTTCAGCAGCTGCTTTAAAGTGGAGTTGTTGTTAACTTTTAATATCTACTATTTTTTATTACTATTTAGTTTCTTGTTCCTATTAAAATAACGTTAAATAAATAAACTTTTGACATCAAATTTGACGTTTCTGTTTATTAGGTGACAGTTATTGATATTATTTTCGGAATCATGGCCTACTGCCTGGCTTCAAAATATTTAAAATATTAGAAATTTGACATTTAAGTGGGTTTAATTAGGTGTTGTGATACATGGTTGTATTCGTAATTCTTTGCTCTATCCAATGGTGGTAAAATCTAATATGGCCGCCATAAGAAAATCGAAATTTGGTTATGAACACCTAAAGATCCAGTAGGCAGAGAATTTTTCTGAATAGTGCAGTCGAAGGCCCGTACCTAATTACGTAATTCCACCAAATTTCATTCAATTCCGTTTGATATTAAATTAAATTACGGACAAAATAAAAAAGTGGAAGTTTTCCGTTTTTCAGGTTATTTTAGTAACCACGTGAGCTATGTCAAATTTCTTAACAGATTCTTGAAACACATCAAAATGCGCAACTTTTGTCTAATTTAACCAACCTTGTAGCTCTTACCGTTTCAAAAATACCAATGGTGGGCACTTTGAAAGTGAACACCCTGTATACTATATTCCTTTTGCGAAGCCAATTATAGCTTTTTTTCTGCTGTTTCAAGTGCAATACTATACCATTTTTATACCATATAAACATAATGACGATATGGGAATTTTAATTGAAACGAAAGCGAGCTGCTAAAGATTTATTTTTAAAATACAAGTATCAAAAATACAAACATCTAAATGAATCGCTGTTTTCTGATAAATAATATGTTTTTGATACTTGGCCAAAAGACGGATGCTCCAAAAATATGTATGAGATTTAGTAATGTTTAAGTATATTAAATATTAGCATTTTTGTTACAAATAAAATTAATTATTTGTGCATCACGTGAAAAAAGTGTATTGCACGTGGCGTGAAAATTATTTACCGACGCGAAGCAACATTCGCGATGCACCAACTTCAATAGCACATTTACATTATTTCCATTACACTGTAATTATTTCCATTACACTGTAATAAAGCTGCAGGTAGTTCATGGCACTTTTTGTTGTACAGTTTAGTATATTATTCAATGTACGAATTATAATTCTATATAATCTATAAAGGATTACTCCATTCGATAGATTACTCTTTAGGTTTGCCACGAGTCCGTTAGGACCGACCAAAAATAAATTTGCTTAATATAAGCCCTAAGAACAGCTCTTAGTTGACAACTTTTTATTTTCTTATCGATCAATTTCATTTGTGCGATGCGGCTTCTCGTGCGTCTTATAAGAGCGTTTTCACACGGAGCAATATATCCTGGACAAGAAAAAAATAATCGCGTACGATATATTGTTAATAATTTTCACACGAGATGTTATTGCTTCAATATATGGTACAATAAAATTGTGTTGTCTATATTATTATTTGCGTTCTGATCTGAGTGAATTTGGTAGTTTCAAAATCATCATGGAGAGAAGAGAGAAGACGTACAATTTTTGGTGCACCCTACCCTATAGGCTAGATATTTAGATGGTGCATTTTATACGTTGTTCGAATAATTATAAAATTATGTGAGAATCAATAAACATGTTTTAACTACCTACTTTTGTCTTTTGTCCCATAGACACGGTCTTTGTTCTACTAGTTCAATGAGATTCACAGGACCATATGAAAATTTCATTTTCTTAGCCATACTTTTTACAGTAACAACGCGCTCACACACCTTTCAGACAACACTGCTCGGACGATACTAAACAAAATGCCACAATAAATGGTGAATCGTGTGAAAACAAGCATAAACTTGCATGTGTTTCTACTATGGTCGATATATATGATATAGAGCGATATTTGTAGAACCAGGGACGGATGGGGTAGGGTCAACCGGCCCGGGAAGTTTAATCGTTCCGGCCCAATAAGAAATATTTCAATAAAAAGCAGGTTTATTTTTATTGGGATAGTTTATTTAAAATATTTTGCAAAAGTCTTGAAATACATATACTAGAAATAAAACGTCAAACACAATTTTTCACAAATAACACAAAAATGGCAAACGAGTTTTATATCTATTATTTGAATTTAATATATTACTGCCTTTTTACCACTATTTATTACTCGCTTTCTTTTGCCCCGTTCGTCTGTTCGTCAAATCTTGCAATGGATTTTAAACTAATTTCCCGATGAGTTAGACTTGAAACTTTATACTTTATACTTTATTTGACTGGTGGAAATTTATCAACAGATAATCACAAGCATTGGTAAGTAAGAAGGATCATCTGGAATTAATGAATAAATCTGAAATTTGCCACATGTCTCTGTCATAATCTTATCAAGTTGTTTAAAATCGATTGCAAAATTTCAAACAAGTCTAAAAAGCAGAAAATAATAAAATTTAAATATATTTTTTTAATATACCACATTTTTAAAAAGGACTAAAAGTAAAAAACAATATAAACACGGACTACAAAAATTAAATAATTTCTCATAGTCTCATAAACATTCTAAAAACGTGGGGCACATGCAATAAATAATAAATAGTAAGGAGTGTAGAGGCAGAGAACAAGCTTGGATACACCTCGCGCCACCATCTTGAGGGGTGCTGAGTTGTCGCCTCGCTGAAACCGCGTCAGACTTACAAACGCCTACGCGCAATACTCCATTTATTAAAGTTGTTTCACAAATAACAATTTTCCCCCAACAAATCCCCCAATAAATCGTACAGTTTATTGGTATAAATCGTAGAATTTTTTGTTTTCAATTTAATGGTAGGTATAAATTACAAAATTGGCGAAGAAATTAAAATATTGAGATGACGATTTACAGAATAAATTATTCCAAAATTCCAGAGCTGTCAACACAAAGCATTCTGCTGTTTGCGGCAACTTATGGCTAATTTCGACATTTTTCTATTTTACTGTATAGAGGTTTTTTTTAACGAATTTTGATATTAAATTTTGAATTTCTACTGGGAGGGAATTTTTTATCATTTATTTTACTTTGACGGGCCTTATCTTAATTCAAATGTTGTATCAGTTTCGATAGAACTAAGATGAGTGCCATGGAAAACCCAAGTCGTTTGTATATCGCTAATAATAATAAACTTGTTAACCTCCAAACAATTCTGAAAATAAAAAATTGTTAAATTCCCTTATACATTCCAAAGACAATGCAAGTTGTTCCAAATATTTATCTTTAATAATAAAAAAAAGTTACGCCTCTTTCGAAAAATAATTGAAATATCGACCTTTCGGATTGCTTTCTGTCTATAGTAATACACTAACTTCAGAATTTTTGCGCTTACCATCGATTAAATAAAAGATATTTTTCAAAACTATTCTTTTTACGGCCGTTTTCTTCCTTTTGATATGTGGGGTCAAACAAAAAAAAATCCCATATCTCTACCTGCTCTAATAATAAAAAAGTGATTCACTTCCAAAAAATCCTTGGTGGCCATGAAAAAAATTTGGTTCAATCCCTTTTTACATTCTCAACACAACGCAAGTTATTGTCTTAATTTCTATCTTCACTAATAAAAATAAGTTAGTTTTTTTTTGTAATGTCATGGGATGTTTTGTTGATCGACATTTAAAAATAGCACACTTTTAATTGGAGATTAGCGGTACTTATATCAAACAAGTCTGAAATAAAAATATAGTTAAAAAAACTAAAAAAAAAACACGCTTACGCTTAGCAAACTGAACTAAAAAGTAAAAAATAGTAATAGCAAACCGAATTTTATTGTAAAAAAAGAAGCGTGGGGTGCATGATATCAATTGTTATAAATATTTCATTAGTAGCTATTGATAAAAGTAGAGTTATCATAAAATATATATATATATATATATATATATATATATATATATATATATATATATATATATATATATATATATATATATATATATATATATATATATATATATATATATATATATATATATAATAAAAAAAGCACCCCGCACGCTTCTTTTTTACAATAAAATTCGGTTTGCTATTATTATTTTTTACTTTTTAGTTCGGTTTGCTAAGCGTAAACGTGTTTATTTAGTTTTTTAAACTATGTTTTTATTTCGGACTTGTTTTGAGTTGAATAAATTTTTTATAATTGGGGATATATGTAAATGAATAAGTGCGAAAAAATTCAGGAGGTGATTGCCTTTTTAAAAATAAGGAGGGGTTCTCGTATAAAATTTTTCGATTTGGCGTTTCCCTGCAAAGTTATTCGGGTTACAGGGTGACCCAAAAGAATTTTATTTATATCTCTAAATAATCAAGTTGCACAGCTGAAACTTTGCACTGTTATGTTTTTGGCGATGGAGAATAAGCTGAAGGTGTCAGTTTTTATGTATCTCATAGAGGGCGCCGCTTGTGCTGTTCTGTGATCGTGCTTTTACTCCTAACTTTTTTGAGGTTATGTTTTTGGTCTTGAAGGTTCGTCATTTTAGTGCAACTTTTCATTTTGCAACTAAAATGTACTCTTTTTCATAACGATAGAATCAACCGTTTGCGTTGAAATTGGCAAAACGTGCCCCAAAACACCCGTTAACTTCATCATTCGAAACATAAAATTTTTATCTACCGCTTTCAAACGTTACAGATTGGGCAAAACACCATTGGTTTTCTTGAAATAGGGTGTTCAAATGTTGTTAAATTCAATCCTTGTAGACCAAATCGAAAAATTTTATTTATTTTATACTATTTATTTACACCCTGTATATTTAATAAATGGAGTATTGCGCGTAGGGGTTTGTAAGTCTGCCGCGGTTTCAGCGAGGCGACTACTCGGCGCCCCTCAAGTTGGTGGCACTCCGAGGTCTGTGCTTGTTTTGAGTTGAATAAATATTTTATAATTGGAGATAAATGGAGTATTGCGCGTAGGCGTTTGTAAGTCTGGCGCGGTTTCAGCGAGGCGACTACTCGGCGCCCCTCAAGTTGGTGGCGCTCCGAGGTCTGTGCTTGTTCTTCTGTGACCATTAAATTTCCATTGATGCAATGTGAATTACACATAATTTCAAATAGAAAATTGAATTGAATACTTATTTTTTGTATCTATGGCGAATGCGCTGGGATAGTTAAAAGAAACATTAAATTAATTACGTGAACGATATCTAGTCTTACTTTTCTGTGTAATTTCATTTGGAGTATTTTGTATATTCCATCATTAGTGTTAAATTTTTCGTAAATAAATAATACTTCCAGGACCTCTTCACTGCAGTTTATTTTAAATAAAGTACACATTGCATCAGTTCGATAACTTCTCGACAATCATAGGGTAAATACTCCTGCAGCTGTGGTCCATATCTGAGTGTACTAAAAAGGAAATTATATTTAGGTGATTATTCACAACTACTGAGCCAAGAGACCAACCTTGTAGCTTTCCATTAACCCGCCTCGCCGATAAGGTGCTTTCAGTTTTTCGTTTAAACACGTATAGACAACAATAACAAACTTTGAGGTTATGGTTGGTTGGCCGAAGGATTGAGGCCTGTCATTTCTGGCAGTTCCGTCTAGCTGTCATTTCTGGCATTCAATATTTGCGTTCACTTTTAATACAGAAAAACAGAAACTAAGAAATTGTCTCCATGTCTCGTCAATCTCTGTCGCTACTTCGGGAGATGTACATGACCCAGGGGCCGCTGTACTTTACGGTTAAACGTTTGAGGTCCTTAGAATAAGATAGAAACTGACGGTGGTGTTTCGTAGCCATAAGACTAACTAATCAAAACTACCCCACAACTTTCCTGCCAGGGGTTCTTTTGAGCACACATTGACTGTATTATAGGCGAAGACTTCCAAAGCAAGAAGAGGGCTAGTGCGAGCGTTCTTCACACCTGAAACAAAATTTATGTATTGAGATATAATTCTGCGACAATTAAGCAGATATTTAACGTAACATAACCCATATCGACAGAAACAGGTTCGAAATATGTATATGTGCTTTTTTAAACGGCAAAAACATATCTAGAAATATCTACTTACGACAAAGTTTTCCGTCGGGTTAGACTTGCCAAAACCCATGTAAAAGGACATTGTCTAAGAAACCCTTTCTTCGGCACAAGCATCGATCAAGTTTAAACGGCAAATTGATACCCCTCAGTCTTCCGCATATATTCTTTTAACGGTGCATTGTCCTCGCTTCGTTTCGCAGGATTATTAGACGGCAACAAAGACCCCAGAGTACCTAAAAATCTGAAATAGGTGAAGCAAATCGTATCTAAAAATGCTCTCCATACCTTTCTGTACAACTCAGTTTTCCATTATTCCTGTTAAGCCGGAAAGCGCCAGATCACCACTAGAGGGACAAGGGCACGGCCATAAGTTCGTTCTAACACGGGTTTCTGAGTTTCTCAAGCCTGATTTTCCAAGAAAGGCAAAGTAATAAGTGGATCGCTCCCGTGGCGTTTTCTAAAACCGAAATTTTACATAAAAACCTACATACATACATACCTAACCTACAGTCCGCCCGTACCTGGAAAACTTACCCAAGGAATAACAGATGGGTTTCTGAGCTCCCAAACTCCCAAACCACTACGAATGTTGGAAATTTGGAAATTGTCCACACCAAAACCAAACGACAGCTGATTACTACCATTTTGTTTCTGAATTCTAACTAATCGATATATTATCTAGCGAGTGCGCCTCGGCGACGATGAATATACAGGGTGTTCTCGGGCCCTTTCTTTCCAAAATAGTCTAAAAAAGTCGGAAAAAAAATTCCGGGGGGGCGAACGGCTCTTTTAATCCGGACGCTTTTCAATAGTCTTCTTCCTCATGTACTTCCGCGGACGTACGCGAAATTTGGGCTCGAAAAATCGAAAACTGCGTCCTGTAGAGTGTTGCCAAGACAGCCCGGACTAGCTAGAGGCAAGGGCCATAACAAGCGCCTTTCAGGCGTTTGTTAACAAGGAAGGGGAGAATATAAACTCGACGGCGCGGCGGCGCCTTTAATCTTTGGAAGCCGGTGGTCGCCATGTGCTTTGCTTAGAAAACAGGGCCGTATTTAGAATTTAGTGAAGGGATAGTGTAGGTCTGTACTCAGATATTTTAAATCATTCATTTATAAACACAAAACAAATCATACATACTGAAATGATTATTGGAACAGGCAAAAATGTTAATTGGATTTTAAAGGAATATTTTTAATTTAAGCTAGTTAGATAAATGAAATATTTAGTAGGTACGGAAAGACGATTTTTCTTATCTTATTCCAAAAATTTAATATTTTATTGATCTTAAAATTTGATGACTGCCCAAGCAATATTTTTTAAGCAATCATTTTTTAGAATACCAATGAAGAACAAAACGTAGGTATATGTGTTAGAATATTTGTTTTCATCGGATTAATTAAATATACCTACCCAGTTCTACAACAGTTTCGTTTTTGTCTCCTTCATTAAAATCAGTGTCAACTATGCGAAAAAACTTGGACATTTGTATGCGAATAGATATACTTAGTAAAAAAATCTATTTTTCCATAAAATAAACTTTATTGATGTTTCCATATAATAAGCTTATTTTTGTTTGTACATTTTCAATTTCTGCCTATAATTTTTAATGCTATTACGCACTACGTACTATATTACAGGCGTGTTGTCGTTATTATGTACTTTAGAAGGGTGCCTAACTTCTTGATAAAAAAAAACTAAGCGCAATTAGTATTCATAATAGGTACATAGGTATGAACACAGGTAAACGGAGTAAACCCACCACACAAGTAACAATAACATATGGCCGTTTATGCAGACTTAATTTAAGGACAGGATTTATGGTTTAATTTAACCCTTATTATGTATTCCATTTATACACATTTGCTTCATGTAAAATTTAGCCCAAAAACATATTTTTGATTTGAAAGGGTTTTTGTTGTTTTTGTGCATTTTTGTCTTTACTTACATGTAAGTTCGATAATTTTATTTACGAATGACTTAAGATATTAACTTATTCTTAAGTGAAATCGCGTGAACTACACCATGTATTTTCAGTGTTTTACCTTACGATTTTTAAATTAAAGCCTTAAATTAAGTTTGCCTTTAGATACCTACTTAGGTGGAAGGTTATGATAATACAGTAAGTTGCACCTGAACAGCAACTAATTCCCAGAGATTTCACAATTAATTATCTACCAATGCTCTTTTGGAAAGGAGAAGAACGATAACCTGCAGTTATAACTTTTGTTCACGCACGCAGCCTTTCGCTGCGCACACAACGCCCTTGCTTTTGTCTTAATCATTCATGATCATAAGACAAAACACTGAACAAAACAACACACTCGCAATAAAGAAAACTTCAAATTAACGCCGCCACTGAAGATCTGTTCGCCCGAAACGGTAAACTGAAAGTGACGCCTCTGGCTACACAAAAAACATGGCTGATATAGGCTGCGCCGCCCAGATGCGCAGGCTAGCTCCGCCCCCTTGAGTTTAAATTCTCCCCTTCCTTGTTCTCTGGTAGAGGGGTAGCTGCCGTTGAGAAAACATTATATACCTATTTTATACTTTTTAGACCTTTTCAAAAAAGTGGTAGGTATATTTTAAAAAATATATGTTTAAAATTTATTCCTAATAATCAACTTTTTGATGGCAATGTATTGACAACTTCTTTGTTATCAATTTTATTTGTACTTGGACTATTGAGGAGCTACTTGTCGGGTCGAATACAGATGGTTACTATTGACGGGGTCGATAGTGAGTTTAGAGATGCTTCTTTTGGTGTTCCCCAGGGTACGGTCCTGGGACCACTTCTGCTCATTGTCTATATTAATGGCTTGTTGCAGCTACCGTCAAGGGTAGTATTCTTTGCTTCGTGGATGACACACAGTGGTCAGTGGTTAAACGGAACTTAAAATTCTGCCAAATTTTTGAGTAGGTTAGAAAACATTGCAAACATGTTCATTAAAAGCTGATATAACAACTTTAGAGGTATGTTTCGTTACAATATATTTATAAATTTGTAAAGAGCAGTGTACAGGAATAAATATGAGTACCACGTTATTTTTAATTGTGTATTTTGTTACTGTTTTTTTTGTTCGGCCTGTTCTGTGCCTAAACACCGAAGTGGACCGATTGTGATAAGATATTAGACCGGAGTCTATGTATACCCGATATGTCGTCTCCCCAAATTTTGTACATCCCAAATAGGTCTATGTATACCCGATGTGTCATTTCCCTAAATTTTGTCCATCCCAAATAAGTGACCTAGGTTGTTTCAGTTATTTTGTAGTGTTATTATTTATTATTATCATTATTAGCCAAAAGGTATTCGCACTCCCTCTATGGGGAACATTCAGTCAGATCCCGGGTATCCCGGATACCATAAGGATATGGCTCGGACGACACCCTTGCCATGTTCCTGCATTCCCCATGAATTTCCTGACGGTTCTGGCTGTCGCAAGTAGTACCGTTTTCTGAATGGACCTGTAAAGATTATCAGTTAGACCCAGTTCTTTGATGTTTCTCAGAAAATTTTTGGTAGTTGTATAATACCAGTTGTTGACACGATGATTGGAACCGTCTAAACGTTCTCCATTTCCCATTGCCTTCTAATTCGTTCTTCTAACTCTCTGTACTTCGCGATCTTCTCGGCCTGCTTCACACGCAGGTTGTTGTTTCTTCCTAGAAATTTTATCAACTACTATAAGGTCCGGCCGGCTTGTTATGGGCAACTCGTTGATCTGTCAGAACTGTACGATCCCAGTACATCTTGTAGTTGCTGTTTTCAAGAACATGCTCCCGAGTGTAGCTGTAATATGGGACCCTCTCTGCCTGCAGAAGGAGCAGTTTTTCCGCCAGTTCCTGGTGCAAGATCTTGGCAACCGAATCGTGTCGTTCCTTATATTCCGTTGATGCGAACATCTGACATCCTCCTGTTATGTGCTGGATTGTTTCTGAAGTTTGGCACCCGTATCTGCATCTGTCGTCCACTACCGATGCATCTCCTACAATGAATTTTAGGTAGTTGCGAGTTGGTATAACCCGATCTTGAATTGCCTGAATTATCGTAAAATATGCTGACAAATTGCCAGATGTGTACTTGATGAAATAAAATATAATGTATCAGGTAAAGTAATTATTCGAGTGGACCACGCACTTACTATTTGCCATATCTCCCTAATTCTTCCAACTAGCCTTCTACCGTTTTGCAACTAGTGTTATTTTGAGTTACAGAAATTGGCAGAAGTTTACTCGGTCACATAATTGTTGCAACAATTTTTGCAACATTAGCGCCTTCTGCCGACTCTTTATTTTCCACCTAGCCTTCTGCCAATTTTTTCTTTACTCGTAAGTACTTATTTGCACTATCTCCGATTATCCTGCAAATTTTCAACACTATACCTACCTTAACAATTTTTTTACGAAAAAAAATTGCATGTTTAACCCCCTACCCTCACTTTATTCTTCCAAAATGCCTTCTGCCCGACCGCCTCTCGCTATGTCAGTAACAACGGAACCTATAGATAAATGATCAAATTCCCACTTTACCGAGTGACCCCTACTCCTACGTAGCCAGCTCTTAGACTATTACGCACCCTCCAGTGAACTCTAAACACTTACTTAATTAAACGTCCAGATATACCCGAAACTTAGGTCGCCACCATCATGTTCCGTGATGGTTTTCCAGGCCTGCGAAACTGACTGAATCTAACCTTTATTATTATTTCGTGGCGCTGCTCGTTCCACTTTAATTGTTTCCAAATTGGTGCTTTTGCATCCAAGTTTGAATATAGGGGTATCCTCTTGAAAACGTCACCCCTCTGGATATAAAGCATGAGCAGTTTCAAGCAGAAACCCATTTAAAATCTCACAATATTTTTCACTATTAACGGTGCCATCAATTATACGAGAGGTGTAACACGTAGCACCACGCTGAGAAATTGCTCCTCAAACCATTATTTTCGTGGAAAATTTGGAAATTTGAACGATGACCTTTTCTCTTAAGAGGATTTTTAGGTGATTTGCACCAAGTTGAAAATAACCTTCGTCAGAAATAAGAACATTACTAAAAGTATCTTCTCGAAAACGGTGACAAATAGTATATTACACACCGAGGTGGGAAGTGTTTCATTACTGTCGAGAGATTAAATAGTTAACCGAGGTGCGAAGCGCCGAGGTCACCTTTATCTCGAGACAGTAATGAAACACGTCACCGAGGTTTGTATACTATTTTATTTACAACCATCAATATTTTACATTACATACATGGTTGTAAATAAAATCTATTCTTCTTTGTCTTTGCACAGGTATTAGGTATTGCAGGGATTTTTTGGCTTCCTTGATATGTAGCCTTGTCTTTTCAGTGCCATACGGACAGTTTCTAGGCACATTTTTATCCTTCATTGATTTACAAATCTGTTAGCCAATTTTCAAAACCGTAGGCGCGGATTTGGTCGTCCCAAGGCCACTAAAGCGTTTTAACTGTTTCCTCAAATCATACGCGGTCTTCCCGAAATTGGCCTACGCTTCATGTCTGTGCCATTTTTATCATCTTTATTGTCTCATGCATTGCACTTTCCCAGTGTCCAATCAATTACACTAATTTTTTAAAGTTTCTAAATTTTTTTTTATAGAAATATTCTACTCCTTTTCTTTTTTTCTAGTTGCGACATTAATTCGCAAAAAATCTAACTTGTTTACAATCAACAATATATGACAGGTAGTGTTGTTTGCGATTTTGGCCATAGCGTACTGGCGACACAACCTACTTTTGTCTTAGAACGAAAAAATATATATATTGAAATTAGGAAAAATATGAAATTCCCAATACTTTCTAGACGGACTACATTTTCTGCTTCCTATTGGGAGCAATTATTACAGAAGATATATGTCAGATTTATGTTTGATAACTCATTATATAAATTTAATCGTTGCCGTTTGGAATTAGTTCATTAGTTGTTCCCCATAATATATTTTTACAAAACTTATGCAACTTGTAAAATATTTTAGGGAGAAAAGGTTTTATTTCGTTATTTATTTAGACGATTTTCTTCTTGGTGGAAATATATTCGAAGGCCGAGGAAAGTTTCCGAAACAACTACATTTTTGGAAAAAAACTGGAATTGGTGGTTCATTTTCCAAGAATGTCTCCGTTTTTAGGTATACTACGTTACAACAAAAATGTATATTCCGCAACCAGAAGGTAAAGAACAAAAAATAGCTAATAATATTCATAAAATGAAGCAAAAGAAATATTGCAAAATTAGGGTGTTTGCTTAATTCATTGCAGTGGCACTCAATTTCAACATATAGATATGTTTTGTGTAAAAATATTACAACACTGGCCCAGGGCATGAACTTAGCTTAAAATTAAAGTGTCCTCACCAATATTGTGTTTTTACACAACAACTATTTTAAAAAATCTTATTTTTTCCCTGTTTTGCGTTGAAATTTATTTTTATGGTTTAGTAAGAAAGCAACCAGTAAATAAGTGTCCTAAGTTATTTTGCGGGAACAATCGTGTACCAATTTGAAGAGATATAATGAAGAAAAACAAATATCCTGATATCTTTCTGAAAATGGCATGTAACACATTTTTTTCAGATATTTCCAAAGGAAAACCCACTTTTTCCCAAGTTTTAGTTTTAAATGTCAAATTTGATAGGCATGGGCTGTGACGTCAAGATCCTCTTTAGGCGCAATATGCCCCAACATACCCTGAAATCATGTTTTCAACGTTTTTTCCATTTGGTGCAAACTTTATGAATAACACTGTATATTATTTATTAGAAAATAATGCCTATACCAAAAAGTTATGTTATTCTTTGGTTTAAAATAAAAGTAAAACCTGTCACATAAAAAAAAAACAAAAAAATAAATATACTTTTTAATACAGGGTTAGGCAGAATGAAGTATCTATCTATATACTGGTATTTATTAATGGTTAAACTTTAATCAAAAACTGAAACAAAATGTTCTTGAGTAAACATGGCAATTCTATTTTCTGAATATCACATCAGTCAAATGACTGAATTAGGCAGAATAACCTATCCATTTTTGAACTACATTTATTCAATAATGTAAAAAAATCCAATTTCAAATCAAGTCACCATGTGTTCCCGATGCATGAAAATTTATGACAGGTGCCAAACTGTTTGCGAAAAACGTCAGTTAAAAGCTAATCGAACTTTGGAACAACTGAAGCATAATATTCGAACCGAGATTAACGCAATCCCAATTGAAATGTTGCAACGAGTGAAGCAAAATGTTTGTGCTAGACTTCAAGAGTGCCAGCAGCGAGGCGGAGGTCATTTGACTGATGTGACATTGAGAAAATAGAATTGCCATGTTTACTCAAGAACATTTTGTTTCAGTTTTTGCTTAAAGTTTAACCATTAACAAATACCAGTAGGTACCTACATAGAAAATAGATACTTCATTCTGCCTAACCCTGTATAACACGTTTTTAAAAAACGGACTAAAAACGTGGGGCGCATTTAATAGATAATCCTAATAACTACTGATGCATGCGCACTTAAGGACGGAAATAAAACGTCATCACCTCGCGACGACCTTCATTTGACCGTGTTCCTAACTAGGATAAATGTTGCTAAAACAGAAATTGGATACTGGAGCGCAAAAATTGCGCAAGTGTCTGTAAGATGGCGCTGGAGTTGGAGAGCGGCCATTGGTACAGAGCGAGAATAAAAAGTAATGTTTCGCCTTGCTAAAATAAGTTTCCGTTCCTTATAAGTTGTTTTGTTGCCCGGCAAGGTCGTTGGTCGGAACCAGGGGTCTAGGGGGAGGCAGGCGGACCGACCCCCTTTTTTATACAAATAACAGCACATCGCTTCCATCCTGGCGTATTTTGGGATTGAAACTGTGAATTGTTAAACACAAAATAATAATGTGAATATTTACGCTCCTTTATTTTTCTATATTTTTTCATAGTTATTAAGAATATTGTTGAGTAAAATATTAAGTAAGAGGACTACCTACCGGCTGTCAAATCTACTGTCATGACATAATAATTCTCCCTCAAAACCGCATGAATGATCACAATACTTACCCTAACTGACATTTAGAATTTATGTCACTATAGTTTTATCTTCTATCATTCTATTAACTTTTCATTAAGTACTTAATATTGATAAACCGAAAGAAATTAAAATTCTGTTGTATTTGATCCAAAGTTGACGTAAAGTTGTGAATTTTGTTAGATACGTGAAATACCTACTATTTGCTGATATCTTAATATATGTATTATTTTGGCATACATTTAGAGTAATGGAAAATGTAATGTAAATAAATTTATAGGTACTACCATAGAAGAATTTACGTAGTAAATGTGCTTTTTGAACCTAACAAAAAAAAGTTTATCAAAATCGGTAAACAAATAAAGATATTTTACCAGGGTGGTAACTCCTTAACGGAGGTCACACTGTAGATGTTTAACATATAGGTACAGAAGATGTTCTTTCGCATCAATATATCGTTTTCTTTTTTAATTTTTTATTTTCGAGATATGTATTTATCTTAATTATTGCGTTACTTAAAATGTGTGTTTGAATGTAGTGTTAATGCAAACGAAGAAACACCTTATGTACACATAAAAGACCATGTTTCATTTCATTGAAAAAACTAAACATAATTTTGTAGAAATTTTAAGCCAGCAATACTATACCTACAGAAAACGTGCCGAATAACATTCGTTAACTAAAGGTATGCCTTTAACAGTAAAAAACACAGTTGACATTCAAGTGACCTTGAAAACGTCGTCTGCCTACAAGTGAAAACGTGCGTCTTACATTGCACCTCATATGCTTCAACTTTTATGTGATTTTTTGCGATTTTCGTTTTTGAGATATTTATAATAGCTGCATTTATTAAAATGGAACACCCGGTATAGATAATTTTCGACATACCTATACATATAGAGACATAGACATATGAATTCTCCCCTAATGTCAGTTTATATGCTAACGATTGTGTTTTCCTCACGAAAAATACATAACGGCGACATACGTATAAATAATGCAAAGTCAACTAAAGCAGTTTTTAGTGCCGCCGTGTACCTTTCACGCTAAAAATCAATGAACCATTGCTAAAAAGAGAGGGGTTAAAATCACAAATCGGAGTCTTTGAGCTACGGGGGTCTCCCGAATATACCTTTTGAAGTTTTATATTATTTTAATATTAAAAATTCGCAATTCATAGTATATAATAATATGGAAGTAATAGAAAAACATAAAAAAATAATCAGACAGCTTAGTTGCTTAAATATTATATCGCCAAAACGTAAAATTGATCATATGAACATAATATATGTAATTATTAAACTGGACCTGTAACAACAGCGTCAACCGTTCATCGATCGTCTGTTTTTCGCGCCATCTGATAAACAATAGCTACACTTTTGGTATTCCCGCTGCATAATTTAAGGGTATTTTGCCTATGTTTTTTATTTACAACAAGACTGGATAATTACAATGTTTACTACCGGGTTTTCGTTCCGAGCATATTCGGAAACCTCTGCCCATCTTAACGAAGGTAAAATTCCGGCTCAAGAGACAAAATAGACGAATTTATGCCGGCATAAAGTTTGAAATTAAAAAAAAAATCTCGCCCATAACTTTTAAACTAGTGTCATTAGTATCTATGGATATTTTAAAAATACCCGTGTTTTTTGTAATCCTTTGAAATTCGCTACTTTTTCCAGCTAGTTGGAAATAAAAATACATTGATACAGGCAACCAAACATACAATGGCGAGGCCCCCCTTAAGTCACTAACGATAATAATTGTGTACGTAGGTATTGCACTGCAAATAATATTTTCCAATGGCAGCTATTTCTATGGGTCTAGTAGAAATTATTTTATACTTTTTAGTCTCATTTTATAATATTTTGTACATTTTAGTTCGTTTTAAAGCGTGTTCTAAAAAACATTCTGGCTGGGACTGCGGGGAGGGGAGCGAGGCAGCGGGTAGTGGGCCAAATCGGCGCAGGCGGCAGGGCGGGGGGCGCTCAGGATAAGAGAGAGGGAGGGAGATCGCCCCCCTCGCCCCACCTACCTACGCCACTGGTTAATTTGGTTAACTTCGGTGTGTCCCGCTGTTATGTACGAATGGCTGTATACAAAAACTGTCTAAAGGAAAAATTCTTAGCCCTTAAAAGAAATGGGGGAAACTATAAGGCTACAATGATGATTCCGGACCATATATTACTGGATAATGGTGGTTGGATAATATTAAAAAGTAAAAAAAATCCATTGGGAAGCGAACGGTTCAAATGTAGGTCTAAAAATCTGGTGGCAGTTTTGCAAAGAACAAAACTGAAACCTATTTACAGTCACAGTATAAAACTTCTCTATTTACTTTTTAACGTTGCATTTTAATTAAGGTGCATCTTATGGGAGACTTAATATCGCTCAGCGTATCTCGCACGAATGTGTCAGATGACTATAGAGTGAGACGATTTTTTAAAGGAGTATTATTTAGTCTACATCCTAACATTACTAAGTATAACAAAACATGGGTTCGGGCATCGTTTAAGATTATATTCGAACACTACCTGTAAATTTGTCTTGAGAATTTTTATCTTAAAAGGTTGCCTCATTCTTGCGGCTTTATCCACCGGACAAAGAGCTCGAAAACTATTTAATATAGAAATAGAAAATATTGTCACACATAATTATATTATTATAATAAAAATTCCAAATCTAATTAAAACTTTTGGCTCTAATAAATTGCAGCCCACTATTATATTTTCCATATTTCAATAAGGATTCCAAGGTATGCCCTGCGAAAACTTTAATAGAATACTATTTGGAAAGAACAATAACTTTAAGTGGCAATGCAAACAATTATCATCACTTTTAAAAACCCATATCACAACCACACAAACCATCAGTAGATAGATCAAAACTACTTTAGAAAAAAGTTTAAATGGTTTAAATACGTCTATATTCTCTACACACAGAAATCTACATGCCGCAACATCGAAAGCGGCAAAGAATGGTGTAAGTTTATACACTAAAATACAGTCAGCAGGGTGGACGGAACGATCACAAACTTTTTCAAAGATTTATCATAGACCTCTCGTTAACAAAGACTGCAACTTTACTGAGGCTGTAATGTTATTATTATTTTGTTATTCAGCTCTATATAAGGTATCGATGATACTATGAATATAGTTTTACAAAAATGTTGATATTTACACTAATTACCATTATTTACTTTGTAATAAAGCTGTTGATGATAAATAATTATTGTTGGAATAGGTACCTATATGTTTGCTGCTAAAATGCCTAAACATCCACAGCTATAATTAGGTATTTAGCAAACGAGACCGAATATAATCATAAGATCAAATCAACTTACCTTAAGTGAAGTTGAAGTTCGATCTTGATTATATTCGGCCTCGTTGAAATAAATAATTAGCCACCTTTCCCCGTTTGAAAAAATAACCCTCAGCAGTTAGTTTTATTTGCTTTACCACCACCAATACAAGGTTTCGGAAAACGCCATGTGCGGTAACTTTTTGGGTGTTAAATTAATAGTAAAAAGTAAAAAGCAACGGTATATGACTGTCTACACAACGTCGCAGTTTATCAAGTTAGCGCGTTACAGTAATTTCGCAATCACAGCTAGGTTGTGCTAGAAAACTTCACTTTCTTACCTTCAGGTTATGATAGAACAGTACGGCAGCTATCGTCGTGATCGTGAACCATATAAACAACGTCAGCGTCGACACCTCCGATATGTGTAGAAGATTAAGCGTGGTACTTAATAGAAACGCAGCTGCATGGCAAAACAACACCGGAAGCAGGCACCTGTCCAGCATGTCCCACGGCACTTCCTGAGCTCCCGGGGTGCCCGGCGGTGGCTTCACACCCAGTCCAACCGACGACTGCCTCCTTATGGAGGATTTTCTAAGGGCTAGCGCCCCTACCGGCGGTAGGGACTTTAGGGAGGGACGACGTTTGAACGGGCCGCTCATGGTGGAGGATTTCCCGGTAGTTTTTTCTTCTGGAACGGCAGAGGTGTGACTGAGAGCTTCGCTGGGAGATTCTGCCGGCCGGCGATCTATTTTTGAACTGAGGAACAGCGCGGATTTAAAATATGTCGTCTCCTACTTTCTGATTTAAATTTAACTTTCGCTACCCGGCTCCCGATTTCTAAAAAATAAGCTATTTTTCATATGGAAGGAAATTCCTGAGGCTGTTTTTTGTTCTTTCCATTTTTCATCTGCCAACTTTCTATTTTAGACGTGTATCTGTTATCGATTACATTTTCATCGTAGCTTAAATTAATTTTTGACTCTGATATGTTTCAAATATATCGTAATCAATTTTAATGCTGGTATCAATAAATTATTTTTGATAAAACATTTTTTGCGTCTCAAAATCGTCATTAAAAGCTCAAAATCGAAGAAAATTGTAATAAAAGGGAAATTTTTTAAATTGCGCCAGGCAGCGGTGACCACGAAATTCGAAATGACCGTACCGGACAGTCATTTGATAGAAGTAGGAAAGCTTTCGTCAACAAGTCCAAATTCTAGCAATTCGGTTAAGCCAAACCGGAGTTAGCAGCATTTTTTCAAGACAAGGTTTACCTATCCGGCCAGTTTCACCTCTATTTGAAGAGCTAGAGAAAAAATTCTTGACGAAAATTGTTCAGAATTTGCTGAAGAGTGCAATAATATTAGTCATTTTTTTAGAAAACTCATTTTTCAAATTTACTGTTGCGAATACGCCTCCTAGAGCCGACCTACGAACTTAAAAATAATTTCCAGCGATTTTTCGTGACCACATTACTTAAGAAGATTTTTCACAAAGCTCCAGGACTATTAATTCCTGAGATATGGTATACCTCTTCACCCTGAATGAAACACCCTGTATATACAGGGTGAGTTTTTTTATGGTCAGTACGGGGATTTCGGAAACAATAACTAGCGGAGATATAAGGAAGGTTAAATGGGGAAAGAACTGCAGTTTTGTGGGCCCAATTTAATGCGCCTTGTAGATTTTTGAAAAAGTCATGGCTTACTAAATATTTTGAAAAAAAAAACAAAATTTGTCGATTTATTCTAATCTATCTAGCTTCATTGTTTCTTATTTTAGATAAAAAGTGTAAATACAAAAGTTGGAAGGAATTGTGTTCCCAATGCGGTTATCATGTCCTACTTTCCATGGCAGCTGTCATTTTCGAGATATGACACAAATTTGTGTTTTTTTAATGGAAACCATAGTTATTTCCGTTATTTTTCCGAATAACCATATCGACTATTATATCGTTGGAAAACGAAAATATTGTCTACGAAGTCTACGAGTATAATATCATACCTTTCACGTAGAGGAGAGTCGCCTAATTTGGTGAAGTTTCCTAATTTGGGGAGGTCCGACATTTTTTATTAGGAAGTGGTGAAACGGTTTTGGACGTACGGCGTCTTAAATAGTATTGTTAGTTGCCTACACAGGTCAGTGTTTGTTTACGCGAAGTAAATGTGCGTATTTATAAAGTTTGTCAAAGCTATAATTGATCGTTAATTGCTTTGTCAATATAAGCAATTTTAACAAAAAGCACTCTACGTGAGCTAGGCTGTGAAGCTTTATATTTGTTTTTTAAATTTAAATTGCACGTTACAGATTTATTAGGTTAGAAATCTGGGAGAGACGAGGCTCCCAATATGGGGAGATGCAAGGCCCCTAATTTGGGGAAACCCATTTTAGGGACCTGGTGTACTTTCGGCATTAATTCAAAATAGGTTGCGAGATTATTAGAGCGATTTGAATATACACATTTCCTTATTTACTTGCAGATGCCAAAAAGAATGGCATGGGACCCTATTCAAATAAAGGCGGTGGTACAAGCTATGCGAAATAAGGAGATGGGTAGCTTCAAGGCTTCTCAAGTCTTTGGTGTCCCTCAAACGACTTTGGAGCGTTATGCTAAAAGTGATAATATCCCTGCTGACGAAATATATAATGAATAAAATCTATTGCAGGCATAAATTATTAATGTGCAAAAAAATTTTTAATTGCAAATATACAACCTCCCCAAATTAGGTTCCCATGGATCCCTAATTTGGGGAGACGCATTGTTTTAACAAATTCCCATATTTAGGTCATTTTGAAAAAATAATAACTTTTTTGTTAAAGTTGCCTTTCCCCAAGTAAAAAGCAATACTACTACAATTTTTTTCGATTTTCGATCATATATTTCATTTCATTTAATAGCTCTAAAAAAACATCCCCATATTAGGCGACTCTCCTCTGCACTATAATTTTGTTAAGAACCCGTTATTGGCACGTTTTTCGTCCATTATCTCCAAGCTCTATAAAATGGATTTATCTGGTAAATATGTCATTGCATTTAAAATTTCGGAGAAAATTGTAATAAAAGGGAAATTTTTCAAATTGCGGCCTCTAGCGGTGACCACGAAATTCGAAATGACCTTACTGGACAATCATTTGATAGAAGAAGGAAAGCTCTCTTCAAAAAACCCAAATTCTACCAATTCGGGTAAGCCAAACCGGAGTAAGCAGCATTTTTTCAAGTCAAGGTTTATCTGCCGTTTCACCTCTATTTGAAAAGAAAGAGCAAAAAATCCTTAACGAAAATTGTTCAGAATTTGCTGAAGAGAGTAATAATATTAGTCATTTTTTTAGAAAACTCATTTTTCAAATTTACTCTTGCGAATACGCCCCCTAGGAGCCCCTAGGAGCCGACCAAAGCTCCAGGATTATTAATTATTAAGGCAACTTTATGTCAGATCGCTATATGATTATGGTGGATGTAGATCTCTACAGGGACCCCTTCTAGTAGGCGCACTGAGAGATTGCGTCCGCGGGGAAGCGGGGAGCGCGGAGAACGATTTGTCGCTATTGGCCGACTGCAACATTGCAAAAAATGCACCGCGCTTTCGAATTCGCAATTAAAAATAGAACCAAGGCGATGTTCAGAGGACTGATTATCCCTAGGCGTGCGCGTCGAAATTTATAGTTTTGAAAACTTCTTAGTATTCTTATTACTTTGGTCCAGGGTGCACAATACACAGCAAAGCACGAGAGATTATTTGCAATATTATAAGGAGTGTCGACTTAAAAATTCCACTTTCAAATAAGTCATTGAGGGCTTCGATGTATACTGGGGTTTCTTTAAAAACGATTGTAAGTATCAGAAAAGAAGACAGAGAAATAATTGCAGTTGATCCAACTAAAAAGCTCGCATCTCCGGGAAAAAAACGACCAAGACAGAGCATATTAAAAAAAAATTGACGACTTTGGTTGCCAAGTAATCCGAATAAAAGAATTTTATACGGGAAAAAAATAGTCCCCACTTGTTCAAAGATTTTAACTGCAATAAAAAACAAAATAGATTTCCCTTACAAAGAAACTATGTTGCGAAAATTATTACAAAAAATGGGATTTGGTTGGAAGAAGTGCCAAAATAAGCGAAAAATTCTAATTGAAAGACCACACATTGCGGTTTGGAGAGCAAAATATCTCAAAGAAATAAAGAAGTTCCGTGAGGAAAATAGAAACATAATATATATTGACGAAACATGGATCGATAACGATCTAACACAAAAGAAATGTTACAAAAGCGAAGAAACTTTAGGAGTAATACAAAGTGCCGGAGAACAACAGGTAATACCTACATATTGTCTAGAGTTTCTTAGTAGCGGTTAGATACGGTATATCCAAAATTTGATTTGGGTTTTTCCTGAAATAATTATCAGTTCTACTATAAATATAAATTAAAATTCAAATAATTTTGCCAATTTAAAAAAAGAATATAATTTAATATTTGGCTTTACTTGTACTGCCGATTAAGATTTTGTAAAACATTAACATTTAAAAATTTGCCGCATCCCAGTATTTTTTACACTGCGAAAAATATTAGAAATTGATTAGCGACCGCATTTAACATTTTAAAGTTGGGTTTGTTGGTGCTTAGATGGATGAATCTACCGTGATTCTGTTTACTCAAACAAAGTCACTATAATTAGAACACAAATCGCAGCGTCCAAGAAACGGGAGTGGGGAATTTTCAAATGAACAAATTTACTAAATATTTGATATTATAACAAGATTTATCTGAAATATAAAACTAGAAAATCTTTTGAATAAAGCTTTCATATCTTAATATTCGCCTTGAAACAAATAAAAAACACAGTAACTTTTCGTTGGTATGTATTGTATAATAATCTCATTTATTTTAAATAAATAGTATTTTCTTGAAATCGGCATTAAAATGTCCCAAAATCGTCATTAAAAGCACAGAAATCGTACAATAATGTAGCCCATTATTGTACGATTTTTTCAATAAGTAGGCCTTGGCGAGATGTAAACATCAAACGTCAGACGCGGAGAAATCGCCCGTCAAAAGTGACCAAATATTCAAAACCCGGCCGATAAAGGCTCATTTAACTTTTCGTACACATTGCGAAATTGTTTCCTATAGAAGCGCAATCCTTCAGTATATATATTTTAGTAAATTTGAATATCAATAGATTTGTTGTGTAGGCTGCACAAGAAGCAGCAGTTTGGTTTTTCTGTCAGAAGGTGCCGTACGTCATTATACTTGTCCTAGGTAGAGCGATCGGTAAAGTCAAGCAACGCCGCGCGTAGTCGGTTCGTGGACGGGTGATCCATTATTTATTATTTTCTTGCCTAATAAAACATTTTTTTTCCGATTTCAAAAAAAATATAATATGTACCTCGGCACTGAAATTCTTGTTATGACTCATGTGGTTTATTTGCCTCGGCCAGAGGCCTCAGCAACTAAACTCCACATGAGTCATAAAAAGTTGAACTTCAGTGCCTTGGTACATAAATAACTATTATTAGAAAGTTGCGTCTTCTTTAAATAACAGTAGGCCATGGAATAGGACTATTTCAAAAAATTTGAATTCAAAATCTAGAGCTTTTTTAGTACTATAGGTTGAATTTTTTTTTTTTGAAAATCGGCCCATCTTTCGAAAAATACGGAGTTGTCTCCACTCAAAATGAAACACACTGTGTGCAACTGTGCAATTTTTTTAATTAGTTTGTTAAATATGTAAAAAATATGTGAACCTGGCGGAGGCCCAAACTAATGCTTAATTATAGTGCCTTCCGGAATTCTCTCGCATCGCACATACAGGGTGTTCCCGGTTTGTTTAGTACAAACTTTCACAGATTATAGAAAAAAAGTCATTACTCAAAGAAACATATGTCCTAAAGTTCTTCGTTTCTGAGATACAGGATGTTGTAATTATCTTTGTTAAATTAAATTATGGCAATATATCTCAAAATAATTAAGCTGCTGAACTGAAATTTGACACTACTGTGTTTTGTGGGATGGAGAATAAGCTGAAAATGTTAATTTCTACTTAACTCACAGAGGGCGCCACTTGCACAGTTTTTGGCTCGTGCTTTTACTCCTAACTTTTTGAGATTACCTTCTTGGTCTTGTAGGTTCAACAATTTAGTGTATTTTGCACCTTCTGCAACAAAAATGTGATCTTGTTTCATAACAATAAAATAGAGGGTGGTCACTCTTACAGTGCATACCTACCATTGGGATATCCGAAACGGTATTTCAGAATCTAGTTGGCTTAAGAAATTTTTGACAATGCCATGGAAAAGCTCATACATATCGAGAAATGTAAACCTGCCAGGTTTCATAAATTTTCCATTAAATATAAAAAAGGTATGAAGGAAGAAAAAAACGCATATTTTCAGTTGTTCAGTCAAATTTCAGGAAGTACCCAAGATATCTTAGATTTCTTTTCAGATTATTGAAAGGCATACGAAAACGCAAATTTTCTCTAATTGAACCAACTCTGTATCTCTTACCGTTTCGGATATCCCAATGGTACCTATGCACTGTAAGGGGTATAACAACTGATTTTGCCCAAAATTTGTAGTAAATTTATTTAGAACAAAATCTTCCTTATTCCTTGTACTCTAAAAGTGACTTTGGCTGTTACTTTTAAATAAATCTTTCTCTGAAATTTTCGGAATCAGTTATTCAATTAAAAGTACCTATTTGCAACTATTTTTTGATTTACGGAAAATAAATTTAGTAATAGTAAATGTATTTGTTGTACATTTGGGTATTTGCCACAATTTAGAATCACCCTCAAGGCTCGGTTTTGTAACTTTTATTATTATTGTTATAGGGCGTCTTATTCTCGTGCACGCAGGTTCGGAAAACGGTTTTGTCCCAGGGGCACTCTTGGTATTTAAGGCGGGTTTGTTGACTATCACGGAATGAAATGAATAGAGAAAATTTTCTGAAATGGCTGGAAGACAAATTATTACCAAATATCCTACCTGATTCAGTTATAGTGTTAGATAACGCCCCATATAATTCTGTGCAAGAAAACAAACCTAATATCTCAACTTTAAAATCAAAAATAATAAAATGGCTTAGCGTAAACCACATACAGTTTGACAATACCATGACTAAGGCAGAACTTTTGTCCCTGGTGAATCAGAATAAATCTCCAAACAAAAAATATTTAATAGACAGAATTATTAAAAGTCATGGACACACACACCATTATACCACCTTATATGTGTGACTTTAATGCTATTGAGTTAGCTTGGGCCCAGATTAAAAAGTTCATAAGGGATAGAAACGTATCTGGTGAATTCTCTTTTAGATTTGACCAATATCACACACGAGGACATTTTGTCCGTATCAAATGATGACTGGGGGACATTTGTTGAACATGTAAAAAATTGTAGAAGATGGCTATTTCCAATCTGACAGATTATTGGACACTCATATAATGAACTAATTATTAATATTGGTGGAAATTCCGGTTCGGAGGAATCAACATCCGAAGAAAGTAGTAATGATGAGCAATAATATAGAGTTAATTTATTATTTTTGATTTTTTATATTTTTTGTTATTTTTTCTGTTCATTTTAATTTTAAGCGATTTTTTTGTGCCAAAATGTATTATATCTAATTATTTTCAAAACGTGTAATAAATGTAATTAATAAAATTGAAATCTTGGCAAGTAATATTCTAGACTCTAGTCATTTTTTATTATTATTTTGAATTAGATCGCAATCTCATATTACCTACATATTTTTCAATGAATTATTTCCGCAGATAAAAGTAGAAGTAAAATAACGATTTATTTACTTTGACAAAAAGTAAAAGTGCTATAGTCCTGCCCACGGGCGAATCTCCACCCCTCTAAAATTTCTTCGCTCTGTCAACAACTCTTTTGTGTCAATATATAGGTAGGAACTTATTATATTTCTATTTTCCTTACGGAACTTTTTTTCACATATTATGTTGCTTTCCAAACCGCGATATGTGGCCTTTCAATCAGAATTTTTCGGTTATTTTGGCATTTCTTTCAAGCAAATCCCATTTTTTGTAATAATTTTCGAAAATCTATTTCGTTTATTATTGCAGTTAAAAGTTTGGAACAAGTGGGGACTATTTTTTAATATACAATTCTTTTATCGTTTTTCTAATTACTTGATAATCGAATTCGTCAATTTTTTTAATATGTTTTGTCTTGGTCGTTTTTTTCCGTAGATGCGAGCTTTTTAGTTGGATCAACTGCATTTCTTTCTCTGTTCTCTCAAAACAATCATTCTCAAAGAGACGAGACCCCAGTATACATCGAAGCCCTTTGCACTGTTGCAGTCGGTCAATATCGACCAATCGTTCTCCGCGCTCCCCGCTTCTCCGCGGACGCAATCTCTCAGTGCGCCTACTATACAACATAATAGAGCAACGAGGGCATTTACATGCAGTAATGTCACTGTACCGGCTGTTTCTTTCAGTGCTACCCAAAGGCATATATCCTATACCGGCCCAAAAATGTACAACCTCATCCCCTATGAATATAAAAACAAACCTTACAAATTCTTTAAACACAAAATAAATGAATGGATTACTCTTAATTATAATCTAATCTCCTTCAGCTTACCGTGGTTTGACTGAAAGGGAACATAATCTCCAATTCTAATTTCTTTCATATTCCTTTCCGTTAGGGATAGTGTTCAGATATTTTGCTTATGTTGTTTGTCATGTTGTGTGGTATGTACCTACTCAGCCTTATGTTTTTGCCTATATTGTATATTGTTATTATTTATCATTGTTTTTTTAATATTTCTAGTGTGCCTTATATTAGTGATTTAAATTTTGTTAAGCAATTTTTAAAATAAATTTAAAAATAAATAAATTTTTTATAAAAGAAATTTATTAAATAACCTGGAGTCGTTTGAAATTATGAAGCAGATTAATAATAATAACGATAAAACATTAAACGTCCAGGTTGGTTTCGAATCTCCCACTATAATTTTTACAGTTTTCTTTAGTACCTAATTATTGATTTTCAGATCTTTGTCTTGCAGTTTGACATGGCTCTCTCTTTTCGATACTTAGTTACCCTTACTACTTGTTCAGTAATATCATAACTTCTATAACAGATGGCGCGCGACCCCATTACTAAGTTCTAAAAATAGAATAGAACCTTCCAACAATTTGCAAATATATCAATCTTTTTTTACATACAACGTGGCTGTTCTGACCAAATACCTAATTTTATTTCTAATTGAAGTGATGGTTTCCACTTGCCACTCCTGTTAATTTATATTTATATGAGTTGTATTATTGACTGACATGATTGTTTTAATGATTCATCAAGAGTACTCTTGCTTCTGTGATATTTGTAAGTACACCTATTTTGGGGCTATATAAAATTTAAAATTTTTATTTTATTTTAATTTTATATTGTGTGATGATTATCTATACTACTTATGTTAATCTTATTCAGCTGTGGCCTGTTGATGCGACTATTGTAAAGTTACGAAACAGGTAGCCAAGATTAAATTATAGAAATTATTAGATAATGGTTTTATTTACTTGAACAAAATTCTTCAAATTATTACTAAGTACATAATGGATTTGTCTGATTTTGCTTGAGTTGAAGTTAAATATTTAATTTTATAATGTAAAAGTGTTTATCTGAATGAAGGTATTTTTTAATAATATATTTTATTTCTTTATATGTTTATTTATTTATTTAATTTTTCATGTAATTATTATATCCCACTACATTTTTTCGTAACACCTGACTTTGGCAAGTTAAAGCCGAAAATACATTATGTATATGCAAAATATGACGGATAGAGTACCTATTCTAAATACTACACTCGCAGATGGATTTATCCAGTTTTGCTTGAACAATTCCTATGGAATTTAATTTTGTGGATTTATCTGGTTTTGCTTGATCGGTCTGATTTTATTGTAGATTTTAAATAGAATTTAAACGGTTTTGCTTGAAACTGGTGCCAACATTGGATTTATCTAATGAAAAGGAATAAGAATCAATCATCAACTCATTTTTGACAAAAAATTGATTTGTCTGGTTTTGTCTGATCGCTCCTCAATTATTAACATGTTATTTGAAAGAAGAAGGAAAAATCTGCTGGAGCTTTTCGTAAATACCTGACAGCATATATTCACGTTTCGCAAGTGGAGCATGTTCAAAACATTGAAAATATACGGCAAGCATATCGTAAGCCTTGGCATTCGTATAAGGCATTTTTAATTAAATGCAACACACAATATTAACTCAAAATTTACAATTTGATTTTGACACAATACTAATATTAAAGCTTGATTCATGTGACGTTTACTTTTTTGCTTCCCTTGAGACCAAACGATTTTATTTCATGGATTTCCGAGATAATTTCATATCAATACAACAGGTAAAGTAAGTAAATTATAAATACGTTTAAAGGAATAAAAAGTCAGAAAAATAGCAATTTACAAAAAGGTCAAGCAGATTTTTATTTATTGCATGGCATGCTTGACCACGGAAATCTTTGACAACAAATACCTATCTTCATCCCGCAAATAACATGTTAATAATTATTCTTTTTACGCTAACTCCGAAACTAATGAAAATATCGATTTGAACCTGTGGGATTTTTTGTTGCAAATTAATCTACTTTTTGATTATAACAGAATAAATGTCATTGCATTTAAAATTTCTGAGAAAATTGTAATAAAAGGGAAATTTTTCATTTTTGCTCGATGTCGACATTCAAACCTTAACAACTCTAATAGGAATTTTAATTTATATAAAGTTTAAAACGCTTTCCTTTAGCACGTAGCACGTCAATATTTAGGCTATCATAATTTCAATTTACAACGTTCGGTGCGGTCACTGGATGTATGATTCATAAAAGGCCGTGATTGGACGAAGCTCTCTCAGTGATTTGTTATTCATAACACATTTAAAAAGAAATTAGTACGTTGCTTTAATTCATTATCGCTATTGAATTACGTAATGCTAGGGAAAATATAAGCTATCTGATCGTACGTGTTTATGAATCATTCTCAGACAGATCAACTTCTTTATACGGATACGGATAGCTTAGTTTATGAAATAAAAAGCGATGATGTTTAGGATGAAATCATGAAGCGGGACTTGCATCGCTTTGACGCCAGTTATTATATTATATCCAGTTATTACATACTGCATGCCGGGCATGCGGCGATGTCAATGTGGGACCGGCTGAACTTAGATCTCCGCGGCGGATGGTGTGCGGCAGTCAAGCGGTCGGATGATTATACAGGGTGAGTCAGAATGTACAGTAAATACTTTAAAGGGGTGTTCGGCAGGTGGTTTTAAGGGGGGGGGGTCTTTCATATAAAATTTTTCGAATTGGGCTTTCCTTGCCAAGTTATTCGGGTCTACAAGGTGACCCAAAAGTATTTTAACGGCGCTGCTTAGAAATTTGAAATTTGGTATGTGTTATCTATTTACTGGAAGACGCCTTAGGGTAGTTTATTCATTTACAGTGTCCTAAAAAGGGTAAAAACTAACAACTCCCATTCATTTTTTCGCTCAAACTTTTTTGAGGTTATCTTTTTGGTCTTGCAAGTCCATCATTTCAGTGTATCTTTTCATTTTGCAACAAAAGTGTACTCTTGTTTCATAACGATAAAATCAACCGTTTGCGTTGTAATTGGCAAAACGTGCCCCAAAACACCTGTTAACTTCAACATTCGAAACATAAAATTTTTACCCTAAAATGAAGAGACCAAAAAGATAACCTAAAAAAATTTTGAGCAAAAAAATTATTAGGGGTTGTTAGTTTTTACCCTTTTTTTAGGGCACTGTGTAAATGAATAAACTACCCTAAGGCGTCTTCCAGTAAGAGGATAACACATACCAAATTTTAAATTTTTAAGTAGCGCCTTAATTGAGATATAAATAAAAAAATACTTTTGGGTCACCTTGAAGACCCGAATAACTTGGCAAGGAAAGCCTAAATCGAAAAATGTTATATGAAAAACCCCCCTTAAAACCACTACTATTTCAAACTGATTGGCCTTGTGGTTTTTCGCCATATCCACTTGTCCTTTGTAAACCAGCGAGTATTTTTCACTAGAAAAAACGACACCATGCTCCAACTCCAGCAAAATGGTCTCCCCGAAGGTTGTTTTCACCACCTTCCCTGAGAAAATTTTCATCGGCACGCCTTCATCCAATTCAGTCAACTTTACCGTCGGTTTCTGAGACAAACAACTAAATTTGTTTATGGTTTTCAAATCCATTTCTTTGCTGCAAGCCATCTTTTCTCACCCCGGCTACGGAACTCCACACAACAGCAATCTTTTATCAAAGCTAGAGAGGTGAGGGGACCAACGATTCCCCATCAACCTTGAATTCTCCGAAATCAACCTTGAAGCGATTCTCGGAAACCACGCCCCTTGACCTTGAACCCGATTCTCAGAAACTCTCGTAGGTGAAAGTTTATAACCTGTTATATAAGTAACCAAAATTTCAAATCAAAATTCGCACTCCTTCCCCGTAAACTTCTAATGAACCACTTACGTGAATCACCCTGTATATTATAGGGTGAACTTATTTCTCCAGTATAGCTTATCGACATTTTTTTATTTGGGAAAGAAACATTATGCAGTGAGAATCGATTTCAAGTTTATACCAACAACATGAAATTTCAATTACTATTTCCTATAAGAACTTTCATTTCAGTTCTCACATACCTACAATAAATATAATGAGATTTGATCTATTGCTGGAAGAGAGCGATAGTTGTTAAAAATTGTGCCAGCATTTGTGTATTAATATCATGTTATATTAGTACCAGGAAAGGCAAAACAGTAGTCAAAATATTTGGACATCCTAACAATTAAACTGCATACCTGTTAATAATTATGTGACTTCTTTAATAAAAAAGTCAGGAATATTTACAGCACTCTCACATTTTCTTAAGTTAACGACAAACTTATGCAATATTCAAGGGAAAGGGATTTTGCGCGAATAAGGGACTGATGAACTTTTTTTAAATACATCCCACGACTTGTTCTGAACTGGATAAGATACCTCTAGGACTCACCAACTCGTCATGTAATCTGCCCACTCGTGCAATACCTAATGATTTACTCTCCAGACTAATAGGTGCTTACGAAAATAACCCATTCCGAATCCCGAAAATAAATAGACTAATGTAACATGTTTGTGCTTTAAAATAATCTTATTTTTAAGTTGTCGGCATTAAAATTGAAACACCTTGTACATTGCGCCTTCAATGTAGCTTTTTTGTGTGTCGAGACGATTTAATTGTTATTTATGCATCTTCGTAACAGGGGCAAATAATTTCAAAACTAATGGTAATATTTTTGGCACAGGCTGCGCGTAGAGCCGTTTAATACCCCACAAACACTTGGGTATTCAAAAATAGAAAAATACTTATGATGGTAAGTTGACACATTCCAGATTTATAATATTACATCAGGAAAGACTGCTGACTATGGAATCATCACTTCCTTTCTCGTAACATTTTTTATTGAATTGTAAAAATAATATTAGGATGAAAGCAATAATAACATAGACTAATTCAAGGAATAGGTTACTTAAGTTGAAAAAACCACGTTTATATCCACATGATACTCCTTTGATGATAAAGTAATTGGTGCCATCTATCAACCTAAGTTGAACCAACCAAGTTCTGAAGCACTCTGGAGATTGGGATACTAGCCTACTGCTCATGAAAAATCGTATCACTTTATGTACACGTATTTTTTAAGAAACAAACTATAGGTAGGTAACTATAAAATCTACAAAGATATAAGTAAAAAATTACTTGTCACATGTTAAATGCGGCCCTCGGCTCTGTGTCTACACAACAGACCTTTATTATTGCAGAGAGCATCGGTGCATCGGTAAGCACACGACGACAACGTTGATAGAAGAAATAATTCCTTCACTCAACGTCTCTAATATAAAATAAAGTACATCTTTTGCTTAACTCCACTCCACACACCAAAACCACAGACTAACGAGTAATACAGACAATTCCTTAGTGACGTGTGTCAAAAGGAGACTCGCTTTTTAGCGAAATATCTTCTAAAGACATGAATAATATGCATTTTATTTGATTTTTCGTTAATCTACATAACAAAGAGATTGTATTGGAACCAAATGTATGCTTAAAATACTGTCTGTCTTTCTCTAAATTGAAATGCAGACTCGCTTATTTTTTACATATGTCCGTAAGGAGGCTTCTGTTGCAAAGCTATTTATTCTGTGCCAAAACTTTGTTTTTTGCACTCGGCCCACGTTTTGCTAACCATGTTAGCATCATCAGGAGATGATTTATGCCCGTTTGCACTACTTCTCCTTAAATATATTACTTAGCTAAGGTAAACCCTAACTTTGTTGCACTGGTTACACTTAGTGAAAACTTAGCTAAGGTACCGAAAAGTTTGGCAACAGCAGATTTTTATGTTTTGTAGATTTTGACATGAAATTGACAGGCGCCGGATTATTTTTGTGGTATGAAGTTTCATTTCCGTATTTTTAACATAAACTTGTAATAAAAAAACTTGTAATGAAACAACAATGAAAAATCATTATTGTTGAATATCATTGCACACTTTAAGAGTGTGATTGAAAACAAAAAAACCGACTTTGTTACCTGGAGACAGAAAGACGAAATGTGGATGGAAGTCTGCAAATTATTTAATTCACAAAGCCCTGATGGCGTCCCACGATCTAAAGATTCTCTTCGAAAGTTTTACGACAACATCAAGAAAACGGTACGTAAAGAAGTCGCGGAGAAAAGGTCACACTTCAATAGGACAGGTGAGCCTCCCGACCGTAAGGTGGAAGACCCCATGACCGATTTATGCCTTAGCATAATGAATGAAAAAACAGTTTTTGGGTTGGAAAATCCTTTCGATGGAGATTCAATGAAATATATTTTAGTTGAAGACGAAAATACGGAAGAAAATGTTATGGAATTTCAATCTTCGAACAACATAATATCACGAAGTGATAACCATGAATATACAAGAAAGGTTGTCACCCCTCCATTATGCCCAGAGCCTTCTACATCTAAGGTTAATGTAGTCGAAGACGAAAATATGAAGGAAAATTTTATGGAATTTCACTCTTCGAACAACATAACACGAAGTGATGACCATGAATATACAAGAAAGGTTGACACCCCTCCATTATGCCCAGAGCCTTCTACATCTAAGGTTAGTATTTTTGTGTGGCTTTCATTCCTTTTTATCATTTAACAATGATAGGCTTTATATTTTATTTGATCATATATTTCTTCATGCACTTGTTCTTTTCCTTTTGTTAATTGTAGTATTTACGTAGGTATATACAATGTACATACGTAACTAACCGGATTCATATTTTTCAGAAAGATATATCCAGTTGGAAGAAAGTGGCAGCAAGTCAGCTCAAGAAGAATGTGTCTGAAAGTTTGAGACATTCGTGGACCAATCGAAGAAGACCTGTTACGACTCGTGTTACTAAAGAATTGCACTCGAAGCTGTAGGAAGATTATTCAGCTTTGGTAAAATTAAAGTTAGATATGTATAATGCGGAAAAAGAAAATACTAAAAGAAAGCATGAGAGGGAAGAAGAAATTTTTTTTATTGGAGATACAGCTAAATGAACTACAATTAAAAAAAATGCAACAAGTCTGAGTATTAGCTAGTATTTTTATTATTTTCAATGATAAAAAATATATTATATCCTGTATAAATTATTATAACCTACACAGCATACAAATAAAGGTTCATTCTTCCATAGCTGCAAAATAATTAGTTATGAGTTCTTGCCGAACCTGGTTTCCAAGTACTACTGCATGATGTTGGGCTTGAGGGATACCTATTCGGTACTTCATCAGCCTCCATAACTTCTAAAAATGTTTGGATATTATCTGGATCTGGAGGTGGTTGTTCCTTCCTTTCTACACAAATGTTATGTAGCACGGCTGTGGCAACTATTACAACAAGGGTTGTCTCCATTTTAAGTCGACACCCGTATGCTACTGCTGGGAATCTCCGTTTCCAGATGCCAAACACCCTCTCGATTGCATTACGCGTCCGGATGTGGGACTCGTTATATAAGTGCTCGGCATGGGTTTGGGGGTGCAATAAAAGTGTTAATAAGTAAGAGCGTAGATTATATCCACTGTCTCCTAGAAATATATCAAATTTTATAACAATGTTACAATACCATGAGTTTATACCTAATAAGACTGAGTTTGGGTAGATATTGTGATCAAAATTTTGTCTTATATTACAATTATTAAAAATTGTGGCATCATGCGTCGATCCAGGCCATCATGTAACCACATCCATGATTTTTAAGTTTGCATCCGCTATTGCCTGAACATTTACCGAAAAATACCCTTTTCTGTTCCTAAAAACTTCTGCATCTTCACCACCTAAAAACAAAATATTGCACTAACTAACCCTAATAATTTTGTTTTTTGTCAAAGAATGCATTCAGTTTATTTATAATTAGACAAACCTGGAGACTGCATTCTCACGTGAGTGCCATCAACAACCCCAATGACCCGTGGAAAACGAGCAATTTCATAAAAAGTTGAAGAATACCCGTGTGAGTTCATTTTATTAAGAAGGAAATGAATTATAGGTCTATGTCTCACAGCTCTTTTTTATTTATTTCAAATGGCGACCGGTTTCGTAATATTAAGTTATTACATCTTCAGGCCACAAGAGCATTACATATGTGGAATTATACAATAAACACAGAAGTCATCAATGAACAATAACAAACGAAATTCATAGGTGTGTAAAAGTCAAATCTAATAAATAGGTTAAAATCAATACTTAGAACTAATTAGAATCGATGCTAAAATAGATTTACCTATTACCTATTTACCTATTACCTATTTACCTATTACCTATTTACCTATTACCTATTTACCTATTACCTATTTACCTATTTACCTATTACCTATTTACCTATTACCTATTACCTATTTACCTATTACGTATTACCTATTTACCTATTACCTATTTACCTATTACCTATTTACCTATTACCTATTACCTATTTACCTATTACCTATTTACCTATTACCTATTTACCTATTACCTATTTACCTATTACCTATTTACCTATTTTAGCATCGATTCTAATTAGTTCTAAGTATTGATTTTAACCTATTTATTAGATTTGACTTTTACACACCTATGAATTTCGTTTGTTATTGTTCATTGATGACTTCTGTGTTTATTGTATAATTCCACATATGTAATGCTCTTGTGGCCTGAAGATGTAATAACTTAATATTACGAAACCGGTCGCCATTTGAAATAAATAAAAAAGAGCTGTGAGACATAGACCTATAATTCATTTCCTTCTTTATAATTTCATAAAAACCCAGCTGGTTAGTATTTATTTGATGATGATTTTGCGGCATACAAATATATTGGCCATATAATTGAGCAATTGCCGTACCAACTCTAGCTATAATTCGAGAAATTGTTAACAAATGCGTGCCAGAGAAATCGCCAATACAAGCTAAATGAGTACCCGTTGCACAAAATCTCAAAAATGCCAATAATTGATTTATGGGCGAGACACAGTTGTGGCTGAAATTGTAAAGGCAAGTTTATGTAGGTTTATATATTATTATTATACCTACATACATATAGAAATGAAAACAAAAAGTAAGGTATGTTAACTAAGGTAACTCGGAACTTTTGGTAAAAAGTGAGTTCATCAAGGGTAACAAAATATTGAGCTCTTTCATATATGATACGCCCGGGTAATCCCCGTATAATTATGAAAATTACATCGTCCTCATCGTCAAAAATATTATTAACATCCATACTTTTATTATTATTGTATCTTCTTGTGACAAAAAAATATCCACAACTCGCGAACGATATCCATCGACGATAATATATAAATTTTGTAGGTTATGACGCCTGTCAGTTCTCAAAATCTGGGTTTAAGCCGTAAATATCTTCGGCTTAAGTTACCAGCCGTTTAAGTGGAGCTCAAATCAAAATTTTATCCCTCTGCAAACCAAATCTACTACTTAAGCCTTACTTAATGTTAAGTGGACATTAAGTAAGGTCATTTTTCCGATTTTCGGTCTCGCTTTTTTTTTTCAATGGGCTAGCGTTTCAAACCTAGATCATAAATCGAGTTCAACTTTCGCGCGGGGCCCTGGACCGATACGGGCTTCACTCGTGCCGATGGGCGCCCCGAGCGGAAAGGCCGTTCGGCCGCTTGGTCCATTTTTCCGATTCTGGGCTTCGCAATTGGCGAGGCCGGTCGCAAAGATCACCCTGTATATACAGACCCGTTCGCACTTCGGCACGGTTCGGTTCTTGGTTAGGTTTCTGGCGGCTCTCCGGCAGGCGGCGTGCACAGTGGAAACAATACCCGGTAAACTAACTGGATGCCGTTACCTACTGTAGGTTTTTTATTTATATATGTTTATATATGCTAATGCCGTTGTGCTGTCTACTTGGATTAAGACATTACAATTACTAGAGGACGATGCAAAACACTTTAGTCCATAGAAAGTGGCTAATAATTGGAGATAGTTTATGTGTCTCCCTACCTGCTCCGTATCCCACCATACATTGGTGTATTGGCCAGCCCAATATGCTCCCCAACCAGTCGTCGAGGCGTCTGTATACATGGAAATATGAAATTTACCGTGGTTGATCTTATTTTTACCTTTCGCAATGCGAGAAAGCCACCAATGAAGATCTTCGTGGATCTTATTACCAAGTTTCATTATGCTATTATAATTTTGCTGAGATCTCCTTAAGGCGAGAAATTTCATTCTCTCACAGTCTCGTTTATAGGGTAGTATAAGGATTGTAGGGCTGGGCATGCTGAAGCTAGCAGCCCAAGATAATTTGCGAAATATCGGAACTAGGCAGCTCTTTTTCGTATTTACTACGAAACCTAGTGTCTGGAGTAACTCCGTAGTGCGAAGGACTCCTTCTAAACACCCATCTTGGGTATTCGATAAAATCAATATGTCGTCTAAATAACTGACGCAGCTAACCCCTTTTTAAGCGGAGGTGTTTTAGGACGGGACGAAACAGCTTCGTAAGCATAAATGAGGCAGTTGCCAAGACAAAGGCAAGCAGGTAAATTTGTAAAGGTTACCTTTTACACGGAATTTCAAGTAATTGCAGTGCGGTTTGTGTATAGGCCCGAGAAAGTATGCGTCCTTGAGGTCAACCGTTGCCATGTAGCAGTTCTCTTTGATGAGTTTTAATGCTGTTCGGCTATCTTCTAATTTAAAATGAGGGGTAATAAGAAATTTGTTAAGTGCTCTTAGGTTCAAAACGAACAGTTCGATTTTTTGCCCAAAAAACAGGAGGATATAAATTTATGCCTGGTTGGTTGGCATTTTTGCACGGCCCCCTTTTGGAGGAGAGCTCTGAGCTCGTCCTCTAGAACGTCTTCCCTCTGGGGAGTTGTCCGGAGACCCCCAGCTGTCGGGGATTGAACAGGTCTAGCGACGAAGAGTATTCCGTACCGGTTGACCCATTGCAAGATCTGGGAATCACTGGTGATTTTCCTCCATTCTGCCTCGAAATATTTCAATCTACCCGCGAATCTTACCTGGTTTACGCTTTCCTGGGGTATGACTTCCTGCGGAGGCGTTGCCTTCCGTGCTGAAACTCCCTCCTCGATTTCAGCGGGCGTCTGAAATTTAAGGATCTTGTTTTAGAGGGGGTTTTGGCCTCTTTAGTGTCCTGTTTGCTACTGGGACTTTGAGGTCATTGGCAGATTTCTCAAGAGCCTTGGCGGCTTTCATACGTTCAGATAGATTTTCACCAAAAAGGAAGTTTCCAATGGGGGTATTATCTGCTAGGTCTTTCACCGTTTTGTTCAGTGTGGGAGTGATATTCTGCCTTCTCGCTACCGAAATATTATTATGGACGTCCCTAAGGCTAATAACCCGGCCCCTAACATGGCCTATCTGTTTGCCTGGTGTTTATCCCGATTCAATTGGAATGCGGGCAAATTTGAAAAAACCTCTGGGTTCATCTTGGTGGGTTGTAGGAGATTGGAGGGATGTGTGTACTTGTCCAAAAGAGCCTCCCGGTCCGACGATTCCAAACCACTTATTAGAATTTTTTCCCATCTTCGCTGTAAGACAGGATGGAGGCTATATCTATTTTCCTTAGGAGCATCGCACTCCCCTAGGCAGCGGAGTGTTTCTGAGTCCAAGTCGGTGTCCACCGTGACCTCTTGTAACGGTCAATTTTGGCCGTAGAAGTTGCTTTGTCTAGGCACTTGCATTTCTACGAAGGTCAACGCACTCCCGAGTGGAAATTGATTACGCACTTTGCATTTTCACTCGTGGCACTTCACTTTTCACTAATTGGGGCACTGACGAACCTTCCTGCCTAACCAGAATGTCCCTCTGTGGCAGTCGACGGTGCTCCGCTTTCCTCAAATAAGAACAAGAAGATTAGCCAACCTATCCGGGGAAAAACCAGCCTCTAACTTACCTTATGTTTTGCCTAGTCATAGGTAGTCTCCAATGCCAATGGCACAGCATTCCCGTTCCTGTCCATCTCGTTGTTTTCTTGTCGCTGTCCGGAATCTTTCTAGCGAATTTTACTTTTATTTTTCTTTCTTTAGGTATGTTACCGGGTATAGCCTGATGTGAAACCTAATACCGAGTCTTGGTACTCGTATTGGGTGAGTTTGGGGGTCCAAAGACTGCTTGGCACCTAGCTTTCTTGCTTTTGTCTGCCGCAGTCCTAGGTTAAGTTTGGGGAGAGTGCACTGTTTTTCGTCGTTCTTTTCTTTGCTCTCCGCCACGCTAGTCGCCCCTAACGGGTGTGCATTGTAGATACTTGTAAATATGTTTGGGGTTGGATGTATTTTGTTTGGAATATCTCGTGTGGGTATTTGTAGGTTAGATGATCGACAGTGCTCTAGCGACGTGGAGTTCTCGTAGTCGCTTGATTTAGCTATCTGTCGCTAGGTGGCGCGCGGAACTAGCTACCGGAGCGTTAGTTAGTTCAGGTTGCCGTCTAGATGGCTCTGGAGGTGTCATACCTGATATTTTCGGGTCGTGGGCCAATGCGTTATTGCCGCCGGTCGGGCTTGCGGGACGCTTATAACTTGGACAAGAGGCTAGCGGCAGCGCTTCAACTTTGGCTCCCTGCTTCCAGGCATGGGCAGATCAATGTGTCGACTGCTGAAGGTCGTTATAAGTTGGTTTGTTGGTTATAGTCAGAGACAAGTCTCTGCTTATAGTCGTGTTGTAATCTGTGGCCGTGTTTATTTTATGTCGCAGAGAGAATATTGTTTCCAGCAAAATAAGCGAGAAAATCGCCTTAATAAACGCCTCTTCATGACCTCAAAGGAGCCAAAGACCCTGTGTAATTTTCCGAAACAATCTGATTACCCGGTGGTATAAAGTTTATCAGTGCCATCAATTTTCAATACCGTAGCGCGGTGTTACTTTACAACAGTTTTGACATATTTGTCACTAAAACTACCGTAAAAATAAGCTAGTAAATTGGAGGCTAATGTATGTGATATTTCTGATACTTGGCTACAGCTGCAAGCATTTAAATTGTCTGACAAATATGATGGTTTACGAGTTTTATTTTTTTAAATTTTTGTGTAAAGTCACCTAACTGCGGTGTCAAATTACACAGTGATATAAAAATGCATAAAATTCAAAGTAGGACTGTATGAATGGAGACTTTACACATTTTGTAAATTTTAAAAAGTGTGTCGACCCGAAACATTTATTTAATAAAAAAAACTGCAAATTTTAACAAAAGTAAAAGTTTAATTCTTGTAAGACATAAAATATCAATATAGAAAATTTAAAAAAAAACATTCTAAAAACGAAAAAAAAAGTATATATAAGTAATATTCAGTCTTAGAAATTGTACTTTGTCGTGTCTATTAGTTGGAATGAATATCTCTCTCTTCACATTTTGAGGTTTTAAATGTTTAATAATATCGCCTTCACTTTGTTGTTGCCCAGTTTCCTTTTATATACGCGGCCCATATTGTAAACTGAAACAAAAAGTTCATATTTACCGAGATATTTACCAACTTTATAAATCCAAACTTATGTGTAAAGTAACCCTAATGTACAAAAACAACATAACTTCCTAAGGGAATATTACATTTATTTAAAATTGTGAATACGCAGTCTTCATAAACCAACTTATGTTGTATATAGCCAAACAATGTCAAAACAGTTACCAAATTAAGGGAGGTACCCTTAGCACATACCTGTTGTTGAGCCGTCCAAAATTCCGCGCCACTACAAGCGTCCACCACGTTGTCTCACAACAGACTAAAAATTGTTCCCTTATTGTAAAGCTCCAGCCATCATGTGGCCTTGACGAATGCTCAGTTGATTTATTGCAACTTTGCCAGATTTCATCAAAATTTAATTTTTAGAGGGAACATGCCTGTCTGTAAAGTGACCAATAAGTTGCAAAGTAGCACCGCGCTACGGTATAAAAGTTTTCTTCTATCTTTTGAAATAAACATGCTACGGCTATTAATAGTCTCAAAATATTTACGCTTTTGTTTCTTCCGTTTTTTCCGTGAGTCGTAAAATAAGCGGGAAAATCGCGGTGGTAGTCTTAAAAAAATCATCCTGTATAAAATGTACTTATTTGAATTTATTTGCCTTGGTCATAACCGAATCCTCCTCAAATATCCTCCAGATAAATTTTATTTAAACAATTTAATGATTCCATAATAACAATTCAAATCAAATACAAAAGTGCCATGCATTTAAATATATAGTTTCTCTACTTCCAATAATAATTAATTTAAAGAAAAGCATATTGCTTTTAATATCCCCATGAAAAGTATATTGATATTTCTTAGATATCTAAACACTAGGTATAGGTATTTACTCTTTACTTTCAGTGATAAAAATTAATGTAGGAAAATAATCACACTTTCTAATTTTATATACTTACCTATTTAAAACTTTTAAAGAGTAAAAAAATAATAATAAATATAACAAGATTATCTCTGGCATTAAAACTATTAATTCCTCTTAATTTAAAAGACAAAAGATCATACTGACAACATAATTCCCGCGCTGGGAAGTTGGGCGCATGTCTGGAAGCCGGGAGCCAAAGTTGATGCGCTGCCGCTAGCCTCTTGTATAACTTGGCTGGGCGGACTCTAGGTTTTGCGATATTTTTTGTGGTCATTCGCCGCCAACTAATATCGGAAATTTCGAGTTTTGTACGTTATTCAGTCTACGGTAACTAAGAAAATTGAATTGGTGCCTTGAGTTCTTTTTGACGGCCTTAATTATTGGAAGGGATTTCTGCACTGACTACTTATCAGTGTCCAGAGTGGAATTATGTTGAAGTTTTGCTGTTTTTCCGGGGCCTCTACCATTATTTGGGAATATTAAGCCGCCCTCACCACTTCGAAGCCTCGCCGAATTGTTTTAGATCAGACTGGATCGCTTCTAGACGTAAGTAGTGACTTATTTCACGAAATTTCGATAGTTTTGGCCTAACCTAGCGCGATATTTCCAGTGAATCAAGCAAGTCTGTCGATTTGCCGGAGCCTAAGTTCAATTGTTACCTAAGTTGGATGTTATTTGTGAATTTTCGCCTGAGGAAAAGTCACAAATTTGGTGATTGAATAATTTGGTTATTTTTAATGGAGGAAGAAAACCCTCAGATTGAGGTAAGCTGTGAATATAGTTGTAATATAGTTGCTGAGGTGTTCTTCTTTTTCAGGTTTTATTTTCTTGTTTTTTTTTTATGGAAGTGTCAGTTTCTTGGAGGTGTGTTTATTGGCTCGCGTGGGCAAAGAACGTGTTGAGAGGAATGGAGGTGTTGCGGCATTCCAGAGTTTGAGTGGGAGCCTGCCGCCTACTTTTTCCACAGCGGAGGAGGGAGGGCTGAAGCTACACTAGAGCTGCCATCTCGGCTGACCAGCCCAACGCAAGCTAAGTTTTCTATAATTTACGTTTTCATTTACTTGTTTTAAAGCCATTCAGAGTTCATTATTGGTGCCTACGTTTAAACATATATTATTGTGTTTACTTCTACGGACGTTGTGTACTTATTATTATTTGGACGTTGTGTCCTTACTTTTACGGTCGTTGTGTTCATGCTTTTATACGGACGTTGTGTCCTTACTAATTATACGGACGTTGTGGGAACCTGTTGCGGACGTCGTGACTAGATTAATTTTATATTTTGGTGTGAACTGCGCGTGCGCACACGGAGATACAAGCCCAATGTAGTAAACATAATTCCTTTGAACAACATAATAAGTAGGTGACCAATATAGTGTGCCTTCAACACACTTGCAATATAGTGTGCTTCCAACTCTGATGCAAATATACATGTTTTCTTAAGGGGACAATTTGTTTTCTTTATTAATAAGAGGTGAAGACAGGGTAATAGGGAGATAACGTGTCCTACCTTGACTTTTCTTGGTTATGTCATACCATAGTGTAGGTATATATGCCATCACGTAAACCAAGTGGCGCCTAAAAATTTACCAACTACTTGACCCAGCCCGACTCTACTGTTTAAAAGCTAGCGGCCGTGGTGAACATATATCTGTACATAGTGGTCATCGCCAAGTTTTTGCCACTTTTAGAAGAGATTTTCACGGTCGGATTCAAATGGGACACAGTATACAATATTCTCAATCGATAGGAAATAGAATGGGCTAGTACGATTAAATTTTAAAAATTAATTTGATGTTTGCAATGGTGAACTACAGTCATCTAGTTCCCTAAAAGGCTCCTTGTTCAAGATAAATATCTACAATCTTAGAAATTTGAAAATACCTTAAGATATTTAAGGTAGTAGTAATCTTCTTCACCGAGATCATAATATATCCATGGGTCTCAAAACCGCGTGCGGCAACTTCAGAGTACCTAATTGGTTGTGATTTGTGGGCTGACAGTATGACAGCATGCCAGCTTAAAGTATGATTACTTGCTATCTGCTGGATGAGACTGAATTCTAAGAATAAAACTGCTTTCTTCAAGTGTCCCTGTTGTATCATACCAAGGCCTGGAGGGTAGGTACAGGGTGATCCATCCAAGAGGAACACCCCCCTTAACTTCTTTATTTTTCAAGTTAAAGAAAAAATTGTAGAGATAAAAGCTTTAAGGTTTTTTGTGAGCTTTTCCATGAACTTACTGAGATTGACACAGGGTGTTCCGTAAAAGCTGGACAAACCAAGCTGATGTTTTTTCACAAGAACACCCTGTATATTATTGCATTTTTAGAATCTACACTTCGTCCCGACTCCAACGACATATATATGTCATATGATTTCTCCAGCCGTTTTTACAATACAGGGCGTTATCGAACTCCATTTATTTCATGTTTTCACATCCTGTATCTCTGAAACGAAAAGTTTGCGGAGAAATTGAGTATGAGAAAAAATGATGAAAATAGTGCCTCTAAAACGTTCATAGTCATTTTGAACCCACTCCGAATCAAGGTTCATATTTCCATATTTTGCCCTGGACTAGAAAAATATCAACCTTATCTTTTTTGTGTGGATGATTACAAAATGACTATTATCGTTTTAGGGGCATCATTTTCATCATTTTTTGTTATACTTAATTTATCAGCAAACGTTTCGTCTCTGAGATACAGGATGTGAAAACATGAAAATATGTAGTGTAGATTCAGAAACAGTTTGTCCAGCTTTTACGGAACACCCTGTGTCAATTTCAGTAAGTTCATGGAAAAGCTCACAAAAAACCTTAAAGCTTTTATCTCTACAATTTTTTCTTTAACTTGAAAAATAAAGAAGATAAGGGAATCACCCTGTACCTATAGGTACCCAGTAATACCTTTTATAAATAAATAATGTAAGCACTTAAATCCCACAGTATTTCCGTAAATATATTTAGTTCATTTAAAAACATATTTTCCTTTTAGTGCTTGTGAAAGTGGCCTTTTGAAGTTTATTAATAAGCTGCAGAAAGTAGGTATGGAGAAGAGTTTTGAAAAAGCTTATTCCAACAATCCTCCCATTATGGTGACTGTTGCACTGAAATTATATAAACAATTTAGATATATTTTCACCAGAAAATAGAACAATGAAAGTACAAGGGTGGGTAAATTGACATATTTTTAATATTAGATTAGCTAGTAAATATTTTAAAATGCATCTTTTCCTCTATTGAAATTAGGGATGCTAGTTTAGGTAAAAAAGAATATTGGGCAGACCGTCAGGGTAATCGAAGGCAATTCATTGTATTTTCTTCAAGCTGGGTAGGAAAAAAATACATTGCAATACAATTATAGCTTGGTATTTAAATAAGTACTTACATTAAAAGGTAGTTATTTCGCATTCACTATTCATTATTGACTTAATACAGCAAACAGCACAAAAAAACAGAACACGAATCACTATAACCTCTTCAGCAGAGGAATCTTGGAAGTATCTGTAAATATAATAACCAGATTTTATACCTATAATAGACATTTCTATATATTTCCTACCTACCTGCATTATAAATATTACATAGGTTTATTATTTTGATAAGCAGATAAATAAACCTAGGTATATGTAGTTAGCGAAACAACTTTGGATTTTTTAAATCTAACATATGTCATAATTTGTCGCTTTTTTGTCGCTAATTTGTTATGCAAAAAATAATTTTGTCGCGCTCTTATTTTTTTAATATTCGCTGTTTCGCTAAGTACATATCAACTTAGCGAAACAACTTATCTGCCGCGAACAACTAAACGGTCAGGGTTGCTCGCCGATTTTGTCGCTAATTTGTCATGGCAAAAAAAAACATTGTCGCGCCCTTCTTTTTCTTAATATTCGCTGTTTCGCTAACTACATATCAACTTATTAGCGAAACAACTTATCTGCCGCGAAAAACTAAACGGTCAAGGTTGCTCGTCAATTTTGTCGCTAATTTGTCATGGCAAAAAAAACATTGTCGGCGCCCTTCTTTTTTCTTAATATTCGCTGTTTCGCTAACTACATATCAACTTAGCGAAACAACTTATCTGCCGCGAAAACTTTTGGTCAAGGTTGCTCGCCGATTTTGCCGCTAATTTGTCATGGCCAAAAAACATTGTAGAGCCCTTCTTTTTTTTTAATATTCGCTGTTTCGCTAACTAAATATCAACTTAGCGAAACAACTTATCTGCCGCAAAAACCTTTGGTCAAGGTTGCTCGCCGATTTTGTCGCTAATTTGTCATGGCAAAAAAAACCATTGTCGCGCCCTTCTTTTTCTTAATATTCGCTGTTTCGCTAACTACATATCAACTTAGCGAAACAACTTATCTGCCGCGAAAACCTTTAGTCAAGGTTGTTCGCCGATTTTGTCGCTAATTTGTGATGGCAAAAAAACATTGTCGCGCCCTTCTTTTTTTTAATATTCGCTGTTTCGCTAACTACATATCAACTTAGCGAAATAACTTATCTGCCGCGAAAACCTTTGGTCAAGGTTGCTCGCCGATTTTGTCGCTAATTTGTCATGGCAAAAAAACAATGTCGCGCCCTTCTTTTTTTAATATTCCCTGTTTCGCTAACTACATATCAACTTAGCGAAACAACTTATCTGCCGCGAAAAACTAAACGGTCAAGGTTGCTCCCCGATTTTGTCCCTAAGTAATTTGTTATGAAAAAATATTCCACGCTATTGCACAAAAAGTTAATTTTCCACAAATAAATTCTCAACTTGACACTATTACATACATAGGTACTTGCCTTAACACTTGACAGTCTCCTACGGAAAAATACATTTTCAGTAGCGCTTGTTAGGAAAATAGCTATACGAGTATTTAACTAGTACCTAAGTACGCAAAAAAATGCAGAAAACATTTTTTTTAGCAATTATGAATTTAAATGAGACCTCCGCTCCGGATTTATAATACCCGCAAGATACCTCCCGACAATATCTATATTTTTTCAAAACTATATCTTCGAGTGCACACCTTGATGTATTTAGAAGCGACTTTTCAGCCTCTTATTCCCCGACTAAAAAGAACTATAGCAAGTTGCTTTTGAATTTCTTAAATTTCTTACGTTCAAGTTTACGGGATTGAATTTACTTCAACTTTGTCGCTCGGCAAAACTTAATTGTGCAGAATTGTGTCATTTGGCATAGTGTGGACGCACCTTAACACTTTCACATAAAATAATAAAATGAACTGTAAACTTTGCCTACGTTTTGTACCTCACTAATAGGTGGCAGCGTCTTAGCTATGGTCAGTTGATTGCTACAACTACTGCTTGCAAGTTTTATACAAGCATAAAGCGTTGAAGTGGTATCAGTGTGTGTTTGCAACAATGTCATATATTTCCACCTAAGTTGATATGTAGTTAGCGAAACAGCGAATATTAAAAGAAAAAGAAGAGCACGACAATGTTTTTTTGCCATGACAAATTAGCGACAAAATCGGCGAGCAACCTTCACCGTATAGTTTTTCGCGGCAGATAAGTTGTTTCGCTAAGTTGATATGTAGTTAGCGAAGCAGCGAATATTAAAAAAAAAGAAGGGCGCGACAATGTTTTTTTTTTGCCATGACAAATTAGCGACAAAATCGGCGAGCAACCTAGACCGTTTAGTTTTTCGCGGCAGATAAGTTGTTTCGCTAAGTTGATATGTAGTTAGCGAAACAGCGATTATTAAAAAAAATAAGAGCGCGACAAAAATATTTTTTGCATAACAAATTAGCGACAAAAAAGCGCCAAATTATGACATAATATGTTAGATTTAAAAAATCCAAAGTTGTTTCGCTAACTACATATAGGTGATAAATAAGGTCATTTTTGGTTTTAATAGATAGGTATAGATAATAATAAAAATTCGTTATAACGTTAAAACTAAAATCTCAAAATTAAAATTATTTCAGTTTGAAATGTTTGAAGTTTAAAGTATACCAGGTTAAGTAGTTAGATTAGATTTGTAAAAAATTGACATTTCACAAATAATAACAAGGAAGATTGTGTGAACTTAGCTACAGAGGATTTTCAGCATATTGACTGTATCTAGCGCCATCTTTTGAGAGCAAAAGGAGCAATACCTTAAAATTTTGGATTACTTTTTATTTAAAAACTAAGAGGAACTGGCAAAAATGAAATATTATGCTAGGGGAGTCTACTAAACTTCTATTATCCGCCTGCATGCAGTTTTCTATATGACCAGACTAGCCCATAAAAATTGTCCTATCACTTTTTATTCTAAAATCTAAAATGTCAAAGCAATTGTTCATTTTTTAAATTCAAGTCAAGGTGGCTACTGTTATTTCAAAAACATTTGTTTGTCTTATAAATGCCATCAGATTAAAATGTCAAAAGAAAATTTTTCTAGTAAAGAGCCTATAGTTTGTATTTTTGAGAAAAATGCCCTTCACGCATTCGGAAAGCTGTGATATTATGGAATGTTATATCCTCAGACTAAAGATAATATAGACTCTCCTTTCTTATGGCATTGTAATCAACCAGCATATACAATACGGAAACAAAACATTCCCTGTGATAGTGGAGCAGCTGGTTGGACAAAGCCCACCAGTAGCGTATGCAAAAAAATATTTTTATGGTTAAAGAAATAAATAGAACAAGGAAAATTTATATCATTGAGGCCTAGGTATTTATGATTTATTAATTTGAATGAATTTTTAACTCTGGCAATACGGATTCTGAGGTGGAATTCATGTAAAAATCACAAGAAATTACAACAATGCGTAAGGCAGGAGGTGCAACGCCTCTGAACTCATTGTAACTGACGTCACTTACCTGTGAAAGGTTATGCGATTCTGTAAATTACTCATACCACACACAAAGCACTTTATGTACCTATTCCCTTTTTAATGTCCCTTGTATAGTTCAACTTAATAAATAATCTATCGAACACAGAAAACGACACAAACGGAAGAATTCTCACGAAACTGTATCTGAAACGCCACAACAAACGCACATGGCTAAACAAACACCGGCTACAACGTGGCGGAGGCGATAGCGGCATTGCCGAATTGTGCGATTCAGCGCAATTTACAACTTTTCGTTATGTTTTTTTCACAAAATATATAAAACAAAGTATAATCTTACAAACTTATTTTTATTTAAATATCCCATTATTATGTAACGTAATCAAAATTGCAACGTAGGGAAGCTACGTCTTCTTCTCCATTATATTCTAATATGTTTTTAAATGTTCCAATGAATTCTATATAGAGTAAGTGGCAATACAACAAAGTTTTGTATTGGTAAACATAGAAATGTTGGCCACAAAGTTTTGTATTTGAAGTTTCGTCTATATTATCTTTAGTCTGAGGTTATATCGTTTGTTAAAAAAATATCCACCTAGCTCGTGACCCTTATAACTAACCCATAAGCCATCTTGACGCATTAAAAAAAGTCATCAATGCTTTGTCATTTTTGATTTTAGGATAAAAGCGTTGACTGATATATTATTTATTAAAGACTGCTCACGGCTGTCATGTCTGACACATTTTTGGCTCACCATGCGCTTTCCGGAGATAAAATACAATGCAGAATACATTGTTAGCCATCAGAGCCATCTGTTTTCCAGAACATAAAACTATAGCCGTGAGAAATCTTTTATAAATACGCCAGTCAACGATAAAAGGTCATAGGGCAACTTTTGTTTAGAATTCAATTTCCTATCGATTGAGAATATTGTATACTTGGTGTCCTATTTGAAAAAATTGAACATTTGATATAACTCAGGATTTTTATTCCATTTCACTATAGTAATAAGCTGAACAAATACTAATAGATTGCATATTTAACTGATTTTGTAGCTCCAATAATAACGAAGTTAGTAATAGTGCCGACTTAAGTTTGAAAACTTCTATGACGGTTAGAAAATCATTTTAGACTTTAGGGCTCGAACAAAGTAGTTCTTCGTTTTTTACTTTTTAAACCCATAAAACTTAAAGAGGCAGTGTGATATATATAAAATGCAGAATGAAAATTCCGCCTCTTAGAACAGCCGCGCCTGAGCAGAATTAATATGGTAAGTTTACAAGCAGTTCGCTTTTTCTCATTGTTTTAGTGCAGTTTCCTTTTAGGTTACGCCGCAGATATTTAATGGAAATATATGAGATATCTCGCTTTTAGAACTTATATTTTCCTCCCATTGCGACAGAAAATGCCTGTTGCTTAAAATAATTCCACAGGGGCGAGAAAGGATGCCACTTTGAAACAACTATTTTTGTCCCTGTGACATCAAACAACAAGCACAGACCTCGCAGCGCTAATAAATTGATTAAAATAACAAATGGACAGGTCTAATTCCTCTATTATCTTAAAATTAATCAATTAATCCATTTGTAAAAAACAAATTTAAAACTTTTGAGAAATAAAATTACCGCCCAAATATCGTACAGTGTGACCAACTTCCAACCGGAACACTGGCATAAAATTTGCATTTATATCATCCGATTTTGATCTAGTTCTTTTTAACGATAGGGCATCAAAAACTGTACTTTAGGGCAAAACGTCACATTTTATTTAAAAAAGAAACCAAGGTCTACTGCAACCTATTTTTTGGGTCAAAATTTGACAAATCTTGTTATACTAAAATCTCTCTTTAACTAGACACCAGAAATGGCATTTTTTAAATTTAGTTAACCAAGTTGGCGACATTTAGACCAGGGGCAAATTAAGCCACTTTGCATATTCACAGATTATGTTAGTTTTTCTGCGCCACATTTAAATCAAAATGAAAGAGAATTCTTTGTTATGATGACCACATATATTTAATATGTACATCACAGAAAATGTAAATGATACTGATATTAAAACAAAATAATGCCGATATCAAATCAACTAAATTGACACCGGGAAAACTTCCCGAAATTTTGCCATGCCATCAGAACTCAAATCTACCCAAAAGTCGGGCGGCGAGGGAAAAAACCTAATTCCGCCGGTTCCAGAGCGATAAAAAAACATAATTATTGCTGGAATTCAGTGTGCGAAAGACATCTACATTCTATCTTATGCAAATCAGCGAAGATTCTTCCCGGCAACACTCTATGCAGAAGAACTTCCCGCCAGAAATCAACAGATGGCGCCACGACAACCAACAGGCACCATATAGACATTGGTACCTACCTATATATTCGTTTCTCAAGCGGATGACCAGGTTGAACCAGGTTTTAAAATTTAAATTTTGAGTAAATTTTACAAATTTATTTATTTGATCAAGGGCCAGATTATATGGTTTTAAGGCACTGTGAACACACTAGATTTTTCTATTATCATCAAAAATTATTTTAATGTTCAATTTCTTATAATCTAACCTAACTTTTTATAACCTGGTTAAAATCGGTCATCCGCTCGAATTCGGCTTATGACAGGGACCCTATGAATAAAGGACCCCAGGAAGGAGCAAATTTGGGCTTTACGCTGGACCGGTCCAGTCTCTGCATATGGCGGCATGCCGTGTCCGGTTCACAAAAGTACTTACCGATGGAATGTTATCCCCCAAACATTTTGTTCCGGTAGTCACGGAATAGCCGCAGGCTGCACAGCTAACCATAATAAATCTTCAAAAAGTACTTATCGAAGAACTACACAAATATCTAATAGCACAAACCACCGGGACAACTGTCGAATATAAAAATATTTTGTCAAAATTCAGGGCGATTTCCGTCTCATGTATTTTATAATGCCCATAGAGCTTTGGCTCCTTCCTGGGGTTCTTTATTCATTGCAGGCACCGAAAACTGCGCCCATTGTCAATGTCAATCCATTTTGGTAGTGTTTCACAAGAAAACAAAACCGGCCAAACCGGCACCGTCGCAATAACAAGGCCCGCCAGCTGAAAGCGATGAGTCATCCAAGGGAGGTGAGCCTGAGGCGCCAAATTCAAATTTCAAGGTGTCAACTTGGTAAATTTGGTAAAAAACATTTTAAAATGATTGTTTACATATAGCTCATGATTTTACAACACGGATAATAATCTACGAGAGTGAAAGTCACATTTTCAAGGGGTTTTGGTGCATTTAGATATCTACCGCTAACATTTTCGTAAATGCCAATTATTTCTTATTTGCCTGCCTAGATACAACCCTTGTTTATGAGACTAGTTTGCTTTTGCTTATGGCGGAATTTCTATATATTAATAGATTTAGTTGCTTGTGTCGGCCTCTAAGGACTAAATCTAAAACTAACGGAGATTTGATTCACAAGGCGCCACCTATTATCAAAATCTAAAACTAACGGAGACCTATGATCGGATTCACAAGGCGCCACCTATTATCAAAATCTAAAACTAATGGAGATGTGATGATCGGATTTACAAGGGCGCCACCTATTATCAAAATTAAAAACCTTAGCGCTTCTTACTCGATCTCGTTTAGAAACCGGTCACGCTACGCAGATCCCATACGGTGTATATTCGCAGACTTATCGATCGGCAGTGACGTCACTGGAGCCCTCAGCCGGTTTGTTTACACAGCCGACCAGAGTAATAAAAACGGTTGAAAACGATTTTTTCTATAGTTTTTGTATCGATCGCTGAGTCATCACCAGACAACATTGTTCTCTGTCATCACCATATGCCTCGCAAGGTCATTATATTCTTCCCTAGCTAGGTCGACGCATTATATTACAAATAAATTTTAGGTGTTGAAAATAATTCCGGAAACAATAATTATAATAAAGTTTATTCAGATATTTACAATTATATACCTAGCTATATACCTTGGTATTGAAAACATTTTAAATAATAAACTGAAATAATCCTCAAGAAAAATTTGCTTGTGCATGCTTTCGTTGATTGAGGATTTCTTCCTCCATCGACGAGGCTTTTAATGAGGATAAGATCACAGACCTATACAGGATGTCTATTAAAGGGGAGCCAATCAAGAATATCTTGATAAATATGCATTTTTCGGTTTTGGACAACTTTCTTTGAAAGAAAAGATTGCTTTTTTGATGGTCTAACTTTATGCAAAAGCATATTCGAGAATTACGGCCTATACTTCCGAGATAATTTTGAAAAACCTTTGTAAAAACCGCCTTGTTTTAAGAGTTACCGAAAAAAATCTTAATGACGTTTGTGGGCAAAACTGACTGCTTTCAGTTTACTTTATTAGAATTTGGAAAAAGGCCACCGTTTATAGCACTAAAAAAAACTCAGCTGGCATATGCTAGAAAATTTTAAAACTGTCCGAGATAGTTTTACCTTTACCACAGGATAAACAATACCTTTACCAATACCTTCTGAGAAATTTCCAAGATTTGCAAAATAGTAGTTATGTTGTGAAATATATCGTTGATTTCCATCGACGAATGTAGGTATACAGGGTGAGTTTTTTTCGATGCCCACTATGGGGATCTCGGAAACTAGCAGAGTTAGAACAAAGGTTAAATAGGAAAAGAATTGCGGTTTTGAATGCCTCTTTTGAAATTTTAAAAAAGTTCATAGCTCACTAGATATTTTGAAAAGAGTGTTTTTTTGCTATTTTTCATAGGATCTCTGTAGCTCCGTTATTTCTGATTATACAGAAAAACTCTAGAGACAAAAATTGTAGATAATTTTGGGCTTAATAAGATAATCTTATCCAATTTTTTATGTTGTTTCTGATTTTTGAGATATGACATAAACTTGTGTTTTTTTTAATGTAAATCATAGTTGGCTAAGGCCTTATAAAATCGGCCATTTTTTGAGCTTTCCAAAGATATAATACTCGACATAGTTATTATAAAAAATAAAAGAGCTATGCGGCTATTCTGATTTTTTTCAAAATTTTCACATAGTCGGCCATGGAATATTTAAAATAAAAAAAGGTGTTCAAACAATCTATCATTATTATTTACGCAAATATTGCATCTTTTTAAAACTGAATTTGTCGCCTTTCTTAGAGAGCGCCTGTCAATACTGGCAATTGCTTCTAAAACAGCTGCTCTTAATTCAACAATTGTCTCGTACTTTATTTTGTACTATTCCCCACAAAAGGAAATCCAAAACAGACAAATTGGGGGATCTGGGTTGCCAGGAGATAGGTATATTTGTCCCTATCAAACTATTTGGATATAGCTGATCTAGGTAATTTCTTACGGGCAGATAATTATGCGATGGAGCTCCATCATGATAATTTTTGTTTTATTTTGTTACATTTTGTTACGAGCTAAAAATAAAATATTTGAAAGTTTGAAGTATGTCTTATTATAAAATAGAACGTAATTATGAAAATATTCCATGGCTGACTATGTGAAAATTAAGAAAAAAATCAGAAAATTAGCCATAGCTATTTTATTTGTTATAATAACTATGCAGAGTATTATATTTTTGAAAAGCACAAAAAATGGCCGATTTGATAAGGCCACACACAGCCAACTATGATTTACATTTAAAAAAAAACACAAGTCTATGTCATATCTCAAAAATCACAAACAACATAAAAAATTGGATTACATATCTACAATTTTTGTCTGTACAGTTTTTCTGTATAATCAGAAATAACGAAGCTACAGAGATCTGATGAAATAGCAAAAAATCACTATTTTCAAAATATCTAGTGAGCCATGAACTTTTTTAAAAATCCAAAAGGGGCATTAGATTGAGCATTGAAAACTGCAATTCTTCCCCGCAATTCTTTGTTGTAGTTCTGCTAGTTTCCGAGATCATTATAGTGGGCATCGAACAAAACTCACCCTGTATATACAGTGTCTGCCAGAAAGTTGGACACAAATGGGAATTTTTTATATTTGAAGTTTCTCAGAAAAAAAGTATTCTTGATAAAAGTTTGTACTTGTGCTTAAACTCAAAATGTACCCGAAAAATTTTATGAAAATTCCTCAAGAGTAAAGTACCCTTATTTTTAGAACTACAGAACTATGGCACTAAGAAGAGTTGTTTGGAATCCCAAGACAATGTCAAATATGAATTCACAGCCACCTACTCAAAAGAAGAAGAAAAATCACACTTTCGCATTTTTTATTCACCACGCTGTATAATAGATAATATTAATATTAGCTATGTACCTATTTTGAGGCACATCTTCGAGCATGACAGTACGATACCAACGATTTTTATTTATGATCAACTAGCATCTTAAAAACACTTAATAACTGAAACTTCTGCAAAGTTTGTCGTTTTTTTGTGTCCAGGTAAAATACTACTAGGTACAATTTCAAACATAACATAGTAACTAATCTGTGGAACACAAAAATATTTTAATACAGCAACAATTTAAGAGTTATTTAATAAAAGATAATTCAACAAAAAAAATATTTATAATATTCCTTCGTATCGCCCTCTCGGCAATATCAAAAATTTTTGAATACGCTTCCTCAATGTTTGCAGACTTGTAAGCTTCACAACTCTCAACGCATTCGGCTATGGCTTTTTCAACCTGTCCAAGTTTAATTTTTTTTTTCTCATTTGGGACCTTCTTTAGGACTCGTACTCGATTTGGACAAATAACTAGGGCAACCTGCTAACTTACAAGGTATTGCAGCTAAAAAAGTAAGTATATTTTGTAAAAATATAATAAAATAACTTGCCATGAAAATTTAAAACCTTTAGCTAAACGTGGAATTTTTAAAAGTGTACGTAGTTTCACCAGGCGATTCTACAACACACCGTTGATTGAGGACCATCGACGAACACACGTAGTCTCCCTTTCAATGTCTTGTGTTAAAAAGTGTTGTTCACAGACCTACAATAACCCGAAGCTTTATGAAAAATATATAAAAAATGTAACCTTAGAATGTTTGTAAGCCCTTTTTATGGCTTGCACCCTTGTTTGTATAAATAAGGCTTGCACCCATTTTGCCCTCAAAACTGGATCCTTAGGAAAGGCAAAAACGGACACTTTTGGCTTTGGCCCGGTTAGGTAATTGCCATCGACGATACAACCACAGACATATATTAGCGAAGCTATACATTAGCGAAGCTATATATGTCTGTGATACAACAAAACACATTTTCACTTCATAACCTCTGTACCTATTTATCGTTAATCTGATGGCTCAAAACATGAAATGCCGATCGATACCCGCTTAAATACAGTTTCCTGCGCTGTAAAATTTAACCTTCCATCGTCGATGGAGCGACCGTTGACATCGACGGAGCGACGCTTTGCCCGAACCGTTGATTGAAGATTCCTTCCTCAATCGACCGACTCGAACGGTGGTTTCGGAATTTGGCGCCACCGTACGGACGCGTCTCGGTGAAATGTAAGGGAACGAGACAGAAATATTTAGTAACAAGTGGGAATGTGACAGACAGACCATAAGGACATATTTGAAGGTTATAGAAATTCCGCCATAAGCAAAAGCTAACGAGAACCTCCATAAACAAGGATACAACTAAATTTGAATAAATAAAACCATAAAACTTACTGATTTCAAGGCGGTTACGTTTAATCACGTAAAATTGTTAGGTATAACACTCTCCAACAGTCCAAACCAAAATCATGGAAAAATGTGTAGGAACAAAATCTCTTTTGATGGCCTTAACCCACTTTTCCCTTAAAATGGGGTCTTTATGGAGGAAAAAGCGGACACATTAGGACCGCCTTTGTAGTTTCCCTTGCAGTTGGGAACGGAACACGTCCACGGCATGATTTAAATTAGTCCGAAACTATAGACACAACCTAAAACCTATAAACTAAAATTGAACTTTAATCACTTTATTCTAAACCACTGCTGTTTTACCACCTTAATAATAAAACTCCACGTCCTATATTACTAAAAAACACAGTCCAACACACAACAGACGGTCTTTAAAACAGGAAAATCGCCAGACAAGTAAACGTAAACAACTTCCAAAAGGAACCTCCCGACCTCCCTGTGATGACGTAGTGACGTTTTGCGTCGCCAGCTGGCAGGCCTTTATCATTGCGACGGTGCCGGCCAAACGGCAAAAACCATTGAATGTATGGAACAATAATAGCAATATCGGTAAGTAGGACGGCAATAAATATTCGATAATCCGCGAACAAGTGTTTCAACAATCACAAGTGCCGATCAAAACATAACCTATACTTGTTCTTTGTTATGTCCTATAGCCCGGTTCAAACGTAGCCAGTGATTTAGTAGAGTAAAGTAATTTAGTCGAGTGATGAGTCTGTTGTTCACAGTTAATTAGTAGAGTTTGCTTAACTAAGTCGAGTCAAAACAATCGTTTACACGGAACCAGTAGTGTTTCGACTAGCAGCAAGTCCAGCAGCATTAGTATTAAGTGAATTTTTAAAAATGAATATTTTCTTGCCCTCCGGATATCGGAGGAGTAATTGAATATTTTGCTAGACAAGATCAAATTATCTATTCAAAGGAGTGATACTGCCAAAAAGTTGCAGGCAGTATTAAATTGTATAGCTACTGCGAACAGTTTGCGAAGCCTACAGCATTTCTATAGAATATCAAATTTTAAGGTGGTATCCTCCGACCACCTTATTGCCATTATTATTATACAATAATCAGTACTTTTATATATTATTTTTTGAATACCACGCCACGAAAAACAAAATCTTCAATACCTATACTGTTTGTCTATTCAACACTAATCAATTTGTTGCCTGTGCAGACGGGTTTATAGTTAGTGTGCTAGTCGGTTGTCCTATGTGACGGGGGCTGCTACTCGCACAGAAAAATAGAATAGAGTTCTATTTACTAAACTCGACCGCTGACTCGACTAGGCCAGTAAACTCGACTAAAATGAAGGTGTTCAGACTGGTCAAGTACTAAATTACTCGACTACTCGACTAAACTACTGGCTATGTCTGAACCGGGCTTATTCGACTAACAGCTAATAATATTCCACTTTTCCATTTCTCAGAAGAAAATAATAAATCACGAAGGCAATGAGAAACGCTAAAACCACCTACAAATAACACGAGCAAAACAAAGGCACTGAGGCACTCGACAGGCACACAATGTAAGTAAGTACACAAATCACTTCTAGCACTACGACTCTCCCATATGCTAGAAAGCACCTAAACGCATCACTAAATAGTTATTTTCCCGGAAACAAACACTACAAAGCCAAGAAAAATCCATACAGAATCAGCGTAACCAATTCTCGAAAGCTACAAGAATCAAGTTGACGTCGGAACAAAATCTGAAAGAAGTGAGACTACTAATGAAATGGCATGTAAATACTTAAATAAAATATCTAAAATGTCTACAATTTTATTTACTTCAGGCAGAACAAAATAACTCGATTTTTTTCGGTGGAACATTTTTATTTATAATTCAGTGGTCCCAGATCTTCCTACAAATTTTTAAATACCTATTTTCAACATTTGTAAAAGAAAATTAGCTTCTCGTACAAGACTGCATTTTTAACGTAACCACATCCTTAATCAAATTAAATAGTGCCTCAAAAATGGCACTATTTGGAAGACCAGTATTGTCATTCCCATAGGTGGAACAAAACTTACCGAAATTTACACAAAAATTGGTATGAACCACCAACTTTATACTCATAAAATAACAAAACCAACGTCGATTCGAATAAAAACTAATGTTACATCCTGTTGTTCTGTGAAAATAGTGAAGTTACAATACAGTAAAATAAGTTTTTCTCGCAAAACTTACCAAAATGTCCACAAAAAGAGCCTGAAATCACCTATTCCAATACACTATAATGTTTTTCAATGGGGTTGCACCAAAAATTCGGTTTTTTATTTACGAAAAAAGGGAAAACACTTCAAATCCAATGCTCTCACGGATTTGTTCTGAGGGTGGCCTAACCAACCGGCGCTCTAACGTCAGACGACGCGTCAGATTAAATATAGCCCGATTTGCCTCGCCACGCCGCTCATTTTCCGGACAGCCAAATTCGAATTACGGCGCGAACACCAAAATCGGAAAAATGCCCCAAACGGCCGAACCGCTTTTCAGATCGGGGCGCCTTTCGGCCCGGGAGAGGCCCATGCGGGCCCGGGCCCCCCGCCAAAGTCGAACTCGATCGACGACGTAGGTTCGAAACGCCGGCTCTTTTTTAGACAATCTAAGGCCAACCTATAACAGCGCCGAATTTACTGTTTTTCGTACTGTAACTGGCAATGTCGCGTAAGGCAATGTCGCGTAAAAAGATGTTAGATTTGGCGTCACTTACGCCTTTCTATTATGGCTGTCACTTACGCCTTTCTATTATGGCTGGCTTTTAAACCGCGAGATAGAGTAGGGGTAATTGCAACGTTATCAGTAGGCAAACATTTTTAAAATAAAAAACATATGCTATGAGTTAAATAAGACGATTATAGGAATGGGTGAAATAAAAGATGGTGTTTCAATTGTTGTTTCATTAATCTTAAAAGCCTAAAAACATGAAATTTTATAAGACTAGGTAATAATAATAGCTTTTTACTGAAGTTCAACTTTTTATGACTCATGTGGAATTTGGAATAAACCACATGAGTCATAAAAAGAACTTCAGTGCCGAGGTACATATTATATTTTTTTTTTAAATCGGAAAAAAATGTCTTATTAGGCGAAAAAATAATCATAAGAGATCACCCGTCCATGAGCCGACTACGCGATGCGTTGCTTGATTTTGACGATTGCTCTACCTAGGTCAAGTATGACGAGACACGGCACTTTTTGACAGAAAATCCAAACTGCTGCCAATTGTGCAGCCTCCATGTAAAATAGATTAATATTCAAACCTACTAAAATATTTGTACTGAAAGATTGCGCTGCTATAGGTAACACTTATTTCGCAATGTGTACGAAATGTTAATTGGGATTTATTGACAGGGTTTTGACGGGCGATGGCTCCCCGAACCATCTATAAAATCAGGAGCTGACGGTAAACTTGTAATTGCAACAGACAGTGGTTCTCTAATCTCCAGGAATCTTTCTAACATTGTCAAGACCGAATTCCATATGGTATTCACTGCCTGTTTGACTTTAAGAAAAGGAAGGCCCATTTGCTGTTGGCAATTCATAAGCTTCTTACCTGTGGCAAGACCGCTATGTTTGAAATAGGCAACTAGATTTTTGTATTTGGTTGTTAGTATTCTGAACTGCTCATTTCCATTCAATGCCTCTTTCATGGATAGATTTAATGTGTGCGCCACGCATGAATGGTGATATTTTCTTTAGTGTTCAGTTATGGCAATTTTTATGTTTGCCCCATTATCTGATTTTGTGTCTAGTTCCCATTCTGCAATAACTGTCGATATATCGTCAGCTATGTTCTTTCCCGTATGATGTTCATTTTAATATCCGGAAATTTTTCTCTAACACGAATTTTTTTAAGAAAATTATCCCTCGTCGCTACGCGACTCGTGATCATTTTCAAAAAATTCGTGTACTCGAAAAATTTCCGGCAATAATTCAAGCACTGGGGCGATTACTAGTGGTAATTTTTTCGAAAGCGCTATTTTGCCTAGAAAGATCACGAGTATAAATTGGTCTTTTATTTTCTGATATCTCTGAAAATAAAAGCCCAATTTGTAGGAGTGGTTTTGCTAATGGGCAAAATAGCCCTTGAGAATAAAATTATTTAGAAAAATTTTCGGCACGAGTGGTATTTGTCGAAATTATTTGACGAATATATAATATATATATAATTTCTATGTTTACATTTCCAAAGCGACTCATTTTGAACGAGTTTATTGACAGCTTCGAGTGTAGCGTTCGAGCAGTGATTATAGTATTGAGAAGATATCCGACCTCTGTGCATTCAAACGACTAAGCTGTAAGCTCCATGTATACTGATTAGAATGCTAATAATCATGACTAGATGCACTATTGTTGGTCCGTAACATACCGCCCTCTACGGATGCTATTTGAAACACAAGAGAAATTTGAATTTGACCTTCTACTGTTATAGTTTCGCTATCGGCCGCTAGATGCTCGTAACGGCGCAATTGACATTGCCGATACAAAGGAGGAGAGAGAACCCGCGATCAAGATGACTCATTACGAAATTTTGTTGAATATTTTTTATTTATTCTATTCGCGGCAGTGATGGTGTTTCTGGCTGTTCTAGTAATACCGAGAGTAACCAGGTAATAAGCTTTTTTAGATTGCCCCTGGATCCTGAAAGGTAAGTGGCTTTTATCATTGAGTAAAGGAATAAATTTTACTCAATGCTTTTATGCATTTTCAATTCTCAAAAAAATGGCAAAGTTTGCTGATAATGTATTTGAGGTTATAAACACACTGCCTATTTTTTAATATATTATATTTTTGCTTATTACGCGTGAACACGTTCAAACAAAATGTATTTTTAATTCCTGTAGAAAGCGTCGATGTCCTATTTGCATGCTTGTTTCTGCTTAAAACAATCTCTATAAACTTTGATTTATATTTTTTGTAACAAGAAGTAGTGGATACCCTGTATCCTGTACCAGTGATTATTATAATCACTGCGTGTAGACCATTAGGTATAGACAATGACGTCAGAACCTATTGACGTCATTGGGTATAGATATCCTATAAAGAAAAAACAAATTTGTATATTATTCTGTGCATATACCATCGAACTTCGTATACCTACATTGTATAAGTACCTACCTGTCTCAAATACTTTCGATAATTTTTGTTTCTGGCTGTATAAATAATATATTAAGTAATGCAATAGCATAACATTGTCTGTTGATCGTACGGAACTATTTTTACAAAATTTGTAATCATGGTAATCGTGTAATAATCTGCCATTTGCAAAAATTGGGTTGTACAACTATTTTGTAAACTTTTATGTTAACTTCAAGCTTGTTATTAAAGTACGTTTCACGAATTATGGCGTACACGTCATCAATTTTTGTATCAATCAGAGACAGGTTATATCTTATACGCCCAGAACTGATTTACTGCATACACCCTTTTGTCTTTGATTAGTCGACATACGTTCGGCTGATTTCAATCCGTCCGTGCATGTGTCAGACAAAGACGCCAATAGATCGTACAGCGTAGAGTTCATAACCGCCGTCTCGGGAAGGATATGCCAGCTAATCCAAGATAATTAAATCCGTCTTGTAATGGGCGCAAAAAAATAAATGATGGCAAGTTGAATTTTTCAGGGTTCCTGAGTATCCAACCAAAAAATCACACTCGAACCCCTTCAGGGTTTTGTGCAATAGGGGTGGTTTCTTATTAAATTTTTTTTTGAATTTTTTTTTCCAGTCTGTGCATAATAATAAGCTCTACAACTTTGCCTTATAAAACTTTTTTATAACTTTCATATCTCACCAGTTACAGCGCATTTCATGTTAAAAAAATGATCCAGGATATTTATCCATTGTGCAAAAAAAATAAATGCTGGCAAGCTGATTTTTTCAGGGTTGGTCGGGGACTGCCTCCTGAGTATCCAACCAAAAAATCACACTCGAACCCCTTCAGGGTTTTGTGCAATAGGGGTGGTTTCTTTTTTTTTTTTCCAGCCTGTGCATAATAATAAGCTCTACAACTTTGCCTTTCATATCTTACCAGTTACGGGGCATTTAATTTTCGTTCGTTCAATGTTTGAAAACTCGTGAGATATGAAAGTTATAAAAAAAGTTTCATAAGGCAAAGTTGTAGAGCTTATTATTATGCACAGGCTGGAAAAAAATTTAAAAAAAATTAAATAAATAAACAAGAAACCACCCCTATTGCACACTTGCACAGAACCCTGAAGGGGTTCGAGTGTGATTTTTTTGGTTGGATACTCAGGAGGCAGTCCCCGACCAACCCTGAAAAAATCCGCTTGCCAGGATTTATTTTTTTGCACAATGGATAAATATCTAAGCTGTCACAGCATAAATGTAGAAATTATGTCATTTTGTGCGTATTTTTAAGAATTTTCTTTGTTTTCAAGTTTGGCTCTTAGTTTTTACTTGTTCTTGTTGTGGATTATTTTGCTATAAGTTTTGTAATAATAGTTCGGCTTTGGTAATATCTGTTACTGCGTTACGGGTTTGTGAATAAACATTTCCTAATAATCTTAAGATGCATGGCTACAAACTATTTAATTTGCAAGCCAGAGAAATTGTAGCGAAGTTATTAAATTATTTCATGGATGAAAAACGCAACGGAGGACCACTTTTACCAGTTCACGCAGGTAAATTGCAAACATTATGGCAGTAGATAGTGATTACGGAATCAAATATTTTTCAGCGTGTTTCTCAAGCTTTGGGCATTAGTTTACGCACTGTTTCACGCATTTCCCATGAAGTGCAGAAAGCAGAGGGTCAAGATGGTCCCCAGGAAAATCCAACTACTTCTGCCGCGAAATATGGACCTCGACAAAAAAAAACCAGAGACTTGCCAGAGGAAACGAAAATGGAAGTCAGAAATGTTATTTATAATGTGTAATAGTAAGTTTGCATTCTAGTTGAATTCGGTGTGTGTGTAGTTAAATGTTAAATTTTCTTTCAAGTCTCTACATTGCTATAACTAGATAGTCAGACTATCACTTTACAATTTCAAGGCGCGGTAAAATTTATAATCATAATATATAAAAGTAAAACCACACACATACCTAATATTATAACTTCTCTAAAAAGGTGATGGTAAAACGCATTATTTTACAATTTAAATTTGGGTGAATTCATCGGGGTGGTATATCTGCTTGCGTTTTACAAGTTGAATCCTTGTTTATATTGTCACGAATAAAAAGTAAGCAATTAAATTATAACGAAATAATTCAATGAACTCGATTGAGTTCAGGCACCGCCGGTATTATCGAAACTTAACATAAAAATCGCTGACTGCTGATTCCGCGACAAAATCAAAGTTTACCTAAAACCATGGATCGGTTCAAGGCGACAGTCAGTCCGTACGAGTGCTAAAGAAAAGATCGACCAACCGGCGGGGCCAACCAGCAACCAGGTATTCCAGCTGCGATGACGTCTGCCCCTGCTGTCTCTTCACAAAAGTAAGTGTCTTTCTCTCATTGTGTCAATTGTCAATTGTGTCAAGCTTTCTTAACCCTAAATAATAAATTAACCTATGTGAAATTAAGGCCAATTGTTATTATTTGCTACGCTCCCAGTCACAGCTATCCAGGTCGTGACATATGGTGGAGGCGCCGGTTCATTTTTTATTTACAAAATTTTGATAATAATTTTTTGACACTTACATCATGTCTTATACTAAACTCAATTCATTTTTTCTTAACACAATTGACATTTACTTGGCAATATTAATGCTTTTTTATTAAAAAAAAAACACGTCGTAAAAATAACGTTTGTCATATTTTATTTTTTTTTAAATTGATGTAATCCTTTTCCAAATACAAAAAAAACAATGTTTATTTATACGACGGGTTAAATTTCATTGGGTGCATTCTGTGAACTTTTTCTCCGTATTTTCTTTGCTTAAAAGCGTTTATTTCGTCAGAGTTATTGCAGTTTTTTTTCCGTACCTTGTTATAATTTTTAAGGATATTTTATTGTTTATTGATTTAATAATATATACAAAAACTAAATTGAATGAATAAATGACTGAGCCTACAGCTAACAAGCCCGTTACAAGACTCCAAAATAAAGAAAAAGCAAAAAATCTTAGATTAAATTTAGAGGCGGATAGTTTTAAAGATTTCGAACCTCGTCACCGCAGCACAGACATAAATCCCTTTCAACCGCGAGCGTCACTATCTCGAAGTCCAAAAGATACTCCGAAGAGTCCTAGTTTAACAAGTCCTTTTAGAGAAAAATTTAATTTTGAACACCCTTTACAGTTAGCAGAGGCAAATCAATTTGTAGATTCTTTAGCAAAATTGCCAGATAATTTAAATTTTGATATAGGTACACAAACAGCCCAAGTAATCACTATAAATCGTAGGGTACAGACAGAAATAAAATTTACAGAAAGTCCCTCCCACCCTTACAAAGACATTCAAATCGATACTAACGACAAAAAACAAAAACAAACGCCGGTAGAAATTACGGACAAAGAAAAATTACAAAAAATGAATACTACTTTGGCAGAAGCCTTAAATGACGCTAGAAACCCGACAGTGCCAAAATTTATTCCCCCTCCTAAATTTGACCCCGCTCTTGACTCACCGGTTAATTTTATAAAAAACTACGAAACCTCGACAACAGCAAACGGCTGGAATGACAATTACAAAATAACGTATCTCGGCAATTTTCTCGTAAGTTCTGCAAGTGTGTGGTACCAAAAGTACACAAATGACGAAACAAACAGAAACAAATACTGGGGAGACAAAAAAGAAATTATCCACGTGAGCAGGATACTCCCGTACTATGATCCCTGGACACCAGACACCAGCCCGAGACCGTAACAAACGACAAAACAAATTTCGCCTGACAATACTTAAACCGACAGCGTACCACAAATATAATATAGGCGTATTTTTAATATTTAAAGCTATATAGTGAATAGCGTCTCGACCATGTTAATATTATAGAAAAATATATAGTATAGGTATTATTTTGAGTAAGAAATAATAAGAATGGGAATACATAGGTATTTAAAATTAAAAGTTTTAATACATATATACTTAAAGATAAGAATATTATACTTTAGACAATAATATTAGGCATAGAGATAACTGAAAAGGGAAATAAGAAAATTTGAAAATAGGATATTTTAACAATTGGAAATAATCGTAACGCTAACATAAATTTTACTTAACAGGATGTTACTTACTTTGGGGATGTTATGTTTTCCAATACAAATGCACTGTAAATTGGAAATAACCGCAGGTGCCTTCTGGAGAGCACAACCTGACACCGTAAGGTACGAGTCAACGGTTCCTTTAATTTACCAATCAAATTGGGTTGAAAAGCAAAATTACGACAAAATTAACAGGACATGTGGCAGCGACAGTGTGGAGTGTACATTTCTAAAAAATTTTACTGCTTTGCAAAACGCTTATATTACCGATTTCAAAAATTTAGAAAGAGGATGGAGTCCATTATACTTAAAAAATTACACAGATGAATCAAATCATATACAGAAACGCTCCTTAGACTTTCTAGGAGAAGGACTTGCATGGTGTTGTGGTGTTGCTACCCATCATAATTCAGATTCTTTTATAATAAAGGAGAGAGATTTGGAAAATAAAATTTTTAAATTGACAAATGCATTTTCAAACTCTATTCAAGTAATAGCAAATAATTCAGAAAAGTTCAGCGAATATCAAAATCAATCTACACACACTTTCCAAGAAATAGAATCCCCTATACACAATATAGAAAATTATTTTAATGACATAAAAAGTAAAATAAATAATCAATATGACACAATTGACTCAATATTAGAAAACCAATTTATTAATTTGAAAAATACAGTTTTATTATAAAGAGCGATTAAAAATCAATATGTAATAGCATCATGTAAGCAACACCATATACCAAGCGTTATTCTCGAGCCATTAACATTAAGCCAAGATTTAAGAAAACTTTCTGAAGAATTATTAACAAGAATTATTATGAATACCTAGATCACAACTTTCTAAATATTACCAACTTCCAATTTCCGATTGTACATTTACTGACGAAGATATAATTATACACATTAGAATCCCCATTAAGCAAAAACTTAGACGCTGGAAACTGTACCAGTTATTAACTGTGCCATTTGCTTGGTATAATCAGACGTGTAAAATCCAACACGACACACTTTTTCTTGCTGTATCAGATACCGTTCGATCTGAACCAACCCAAATAAGGCAAATTTCTGGAGAAGGTCTTCGACATTGCCGTCCCTACGAGGATAAACTTTGTTTTTTGCCAAGATTCCCAGCTAACTCCTTGCAAGGACCAATCTGCGCTAAAAAACTTTTTAATGGAGCCACAGTTGAGGAAATTAGCCATCACTGTCCACTATCGTGCCACAAGTCCACTTCCACTATTATTTCTGAAATCGATGAAGAAACCTACATTCTTACACATATAAAACACCCAAGTACAATTGAGTGTCCTCATACAACAAAAGAATTATCTAAAAAATCTTATGAAACTCCAGAAGCAACAAAAATATACTTGCCACGTGATTGCAAACTTACAATGCAAAACGAAGAGGTAATTCCCTCAAGATTTCCTTGTCCCGATAACCACCCGTTATCAGCAACTATTCACCACATTATCCCAGCATCTTGGACAAATCTGAAATCCTTTGTCCTAAACCCCACCTTAAAATTGAGTGCTCCGATTTTTCACAACACCACAGAAGCAATAAATATGAATTGGACATTACACATTCCCCACTCAAATTTTACTTCCGATGAAGATACAATTAAGAATATTTTAAGTAACATAAATAGCGTTTTTCCAAAATTTACTTCCTTACGTTACAGCTAAAAATAAATAATTTAATGATAATTGCAGCAACCCCCGTAACTGCCGTTAATAGCCAAAGTTTCGGCTACGCGCCGGAACAAGATGCACTATTCATTTTATTATGTACTTGCATAACGATTTTCATTTTATACATAAGCTACCATATAATAAATAAGTGTTGCCAAAAATATAAGCAAAATAATAATTCCAATGGGCCCAACAGAAATCAAGATTTTGAAGGCATCGAACTAAGCACATTCGCATATTCTCACTAAATTCAAGAAGGAAAATAATTAAAGTAATACATTACGTTAAAGAATATAAAAAGTACAAAAGTGGAATACAATTATTAAATGGCTGCGATAAGTTTTAAACAAAGAGAAAATAATGAAAAGTTAATGGTACCATTGTGTCTTTACCCCTTGGAGCTCCTCTAGTGCAATTTTTGTCTTGTTATTTCGACCAAGCCTTGCGCTATAAAATAGGTACTTGGTGGAATATCATCCCAAATGGCCATTGTGCTAGATTCCTTTCAAAATTCGGTGCAGGGGTCATCGAACGTTTCTAATGTTATTGAAGTAAATATTGTAGAAAGCAAAGCCAAAAATAAATAAATAAAAAAGTATGAGTTAATGAGAAAAAAAATTATATTGTGAGAATAATAGATAAAATATTAAGAATAATTTTGTACTAGTAAGAAATATTTTCCACTGTTTTTTTTAAATGGCAACACAAAAACAATTAAAAACGAACAAAACATGCAACACTGTTATATCATATCAGATAACTTTTATCAATTCCAAGTATTTTATTTTCATTTCTATCAGAATCATTAGAAATGAACATTTAAATTTAACGTTTCCCACTAAACTTGTGGTCAAGACAAATTTAACATTAGTATAGGATATAACGCTGCATAACAGCATAATTATACTTACACTTAGTTTTAATTTTCATGATAAAAAAACCCCATCTCCGGACACGCCGCACAAGCATGCCGATGCCACCCCACCCCCAGAGACGTACGTAGATGGTCCACAGACATCGAAGACATCGGACTAGGCCCTACAACTTCATGCAAAGCAGCCTCTTGCCACGTCTGAGACATATGCCATGCCACATTTTTCACTGCCGCAGAACCTAAGAAAAACCAGAACCTAAGAAATAGCCGTACAAGAAAAGTAAACCTTACCACATCGCAACTCCACGACGAAAAGAACTTTTCCACGCCTCAAACAGGGTACAACGAGTCAAGAAAATAACGGACACCTCCAGTGCATAAATGAAACGATAATGCACCAAAAACACTTCACTTGAATAAATATATCAGCAGTAGCAACCACACAAAAAGAAACGAATTTACCCTGTTCCAACCGAAACGACGCAACAAGAAAACTGAAGCATCTTCAAAAGAAAAAAATGCTGAGACCAGCATTTGCAATCCCAGCAACCGCAGAAAAAGAAGGCCACCAAAGCAATTCACGGCTTTATTACGCCCGCACGGATGGAAACAACGAAAACATGGCATTCTCGACGGAGGCGAGTACGGGCTTGCTAGCATAGTAGGCCTAGTTCAATATTTCCCTACACCAAGACGAGGCGCATACCGGTAGTATTTAATTGGTACTGCCTATCCACCAGAAGATGTCGCAGCGAGTCCCAACCGAAGGTCCAGCGTATGGAAGGTAGATCATCCATAGTCCAACGCTCAGCATCCAGTATCCCAGAGACTATTCCGAGCCAAGATACTACAGGGTGCAAGTGTATACGCGAGACAAGCCAGTGCAGTGCGGTCCGCGAGAAAAACTTCATATTATATTTTTTATTATATACCTACTTTTATTTTTTTTTTATTTAAAAAACACGATAAACTAAAATTTTAATTTTGTCTTTATATTCATTTCTTTTCTTTTAATATCATAAATAAGTTATATTTGTTTTATAATTTTTATAATTTTTTTTTATTTTATTTTTACAATTTATTTTTTTAGCTGGAGTCCAGCTTTGAAGAGACGGGGGCATGTGTCACGAATAAAAAGTAAGCAATTAAATTATAACGAAATAATTCAATGAACTCGATTGAGTTCAGGCACCGCCGGTATTATCCAAACTTAACATAAAAATCGCTGACTGCTGATTCCGCGACAAAATCAAAGTGTACCTAAAACCATGGATCGGTTCAAGGCGACAGTCAGTCCGTACGAGTGCTAAAGAAAAGATCGACCAACCGGCGGGGCCAACCAGCAACCAGGTATTCCAGCTGCGATGACGCCTGCCCCTGCTGTCTCTTCACAAAAGTAAATGTCTTTCTCTCATTGTGTCAATTGTCAATTGTGTCAAGCTTTCTTAACCCTAAATAATAAATTAACCTATGTGAAATTAAGGCCAATTGTTATTATTTGCTACGCTCCCAGTCACGGCTATCCAGGTCGTGACAATATAAATAAGGGTAGAATGTGTTAATACAAGGAAAAGAGCAGAAAAAATATTCTAAAATGCAAAAGATATTTAGTAGTTTTGTATCTGGGTTAATGTTTTAGACACCAACTTTTAAATTAACAAATTACCTTTTTTTCATTCTTGCAAATATCAAAATTTGCTTACAATGTATTTGTTTTAGGGTTAAGAGTAGCTAGAGTGGGTTAGAGTTAAACATATATATTTTTTTGAATTTTAAATTCATTTACTATTTATAGAAAAGCACCTAACTCTGAAGACTTTGAGGGAGGAATTGGCTACTAAAGTACCGCTTGATATTAGTAAGTCATCCTTGGGTCGTTTATTACCACAGATTGGTTTTAAATATGAAAAGGACGACAACCGCAGGGCGTTAATGGAAAAGGGTCAGATTGTCTTGAGAAGAGCAGAGTTACTGCGGAAATATAAAAATAATCAAAACTCTGAGTTGAAGCGGCAAGTTGTTTTCCTTGACGAAACTTGGATATTTGCAAGAGGAAACCAAAAACTATCTTGGCAGGATGAATCCATAAAGAGCGTTCGAAGACCTGAGGGATACCAAGGAAAGCGCTTTATAATTTTGCATGTTGGTCATAATAAAGGATTTGTGGACAACGCTTCCCTTGTTTATTACACTCGGTCAAAACTAGCTGACTACCACGGAGACATGAAAGGCGACATTTTTATAAAATGGGTTAAGGAAAAACTTGTTCGCTAGTCACTTCTTTTTCCACAAAGTAAATTTTTACACGAATTCACCCAATCCAACACAGAGTGAGAATAACGATAAATTCAGGCGTATAAAAATACGCCTGCCGCTTTTTAGTTTAAAAATAAACTAAACAAACACGGTTGAATAGCAAACCCAACTAATAAGTAAAAAATAATAATAGCAAACCGAATTTTATTGTAAAAAAGAAGCGTGGGGTGCATGACATCAATTGTTATAAATATTTCATTAGTAGCTATTGATAAAAGTAGAGTTATCATAAAAATATAGTAAAAAGCACCCATGCTTTTTTTTACAATAAAATTTGGTTTGCTATAATTATTTTTTACTTTTTAGTTCGGTTTGCTATTAAAGCGTATTTTTTTTAGTTTTTTAAACTATATTTTTAAATTTATTTTGGTTTGATGTGTCTGTTATTAATATACCTATGTACTTTATCTGTGTTCATATATTTATTTCAAAATTTGTATATTTACCCTAATATGTTTATATTCTTTGTGTTTAATAAGTTCTTAAAAGATGTGGTCAAAATTTTGATTTTGGATTTAGTTGTATCTACTTATCTTTTGTCTTTATAACATCCTTTTAGTTAGCTACGTACATACATTAGTTAGCAACATTGCTATAACTGGATAGTCAGACTATCACTTTACAATAATTTCAAGGCATGGTAAAATGTATATATATTATATAAAAATAAAACCACGGACCTAATATTACAGCTTCTCTAAATAGGTCTGTGATGGTAAAACGCATTATTTTACAATTAAAATTTGGGTGAATTTGCCGGCTAAAACGCATTATGTTACAATTAAAATATGGGTGAAGTCACCGGGGTGAAAGGACTGGTATATCTGGTTGCCTATACAAGTATAAATTTTCCCCATTTAAATCTACGGCACTGGAGGATGCAGCCTCGATTTGATTGATTCAGTGACGTAAATTGATGACGTGTACGCCATAATTCGTGAAACGTACTTTAGTATAATGGACAATTTTTTGTGTGAAATGACTCCTTTCATTTCATTCTTTTAGCTGTTGTCAGTGGGTACAAAATTGTGAGAGATTCGATCTCCTGGGAAAAGATTCTCGTCAGCTATATGGCAACTACAGATGAGTATGTTCGGAACATTTCAAATTGGTGGATCTCATATTGATTAGTATCAAGAGGTAAGAATAAAAACAGTGTAGGCTTGTTTATATATGTTTGTTTTGTATTTTTTTTATATATAGACTTATTTCTATGTACAGAGTGTGCAACAATTACTGCTCTGAGTAGTTCGACCCATGGTCGACGCAAATTGGTGAATCTAGTCTTGATACTACAGGTAAAAAACCGTATATAAGTTTGTTCAGCGAATGTTCGGCCCTACGTCACAACTCCCGTCCTTGTCTAGCTCGTGAATATACGACCGATATCTATCCGTATATTCATGACATGAGTAATACAAGGACGGGAGTTGTGACGTAGGGCCGAACGTTTGCTGAATAAACTTGTAGGCTTATTTCTATAGGCAAGTTCTCAAATGTTTCCACAATGTAACAACATTATGAGCAATGTGTAAGCCCAGGGACTCTTTAAAATAAGGGGACCCAGCATTTCACAGTTTATCACATAGGAAAAGTGAAGCCTTGAGGGGAAGTTTGTTTTCTGTATACTCCAAGGAGACTACATAAGTGGGCTGGTACAAGGTTATGTTATATGTCAGTGTCCAACTGCCATCGGATTTTATGTGATAGATAGTGCCATGCATAGATTCTAAAGGAGGCAAACAATTTCGCATCATAATTCACAATTTTTAAGTTTTCTAACTTTCAGATACTCAGATGTGACAATTAAAGAATTTCAATTATACAATAAATTTGTTTCATTTGACAGTTGCCATATTCTGTAATTGTAGACAACATTGTCAAGTCTAATTTTTAGAAATCATGGAAACCGTTATTAATTTTTACTAACAATCAAAGTACCTGTTATATTCATAGATTCTCCAATAAAATGGCATACTTGGCATCACTGATACCATTAGAATGATGAAAGAATAGGCCTCACTTTGGAAAGTATAATGCTGGGTCCCCTTATTTTATAGAGTCCCTGTGTAAGCCAAATGGTTTGTTTATATTTTGTTTAGTCCGTTATGTCACATAGTAGATGCCAAGCTTAATATATTTATATAAAGTACGTTTCACGAATTATGGCGTACACGTCATCAATTTACGTCACTGAATCAATCAAATCGAGGCTGCATCCTCCAGTGCCGTAGATTTAAATGGGAAAAATTTATACTTGTATAGGCAACCAGATACACCAGTCCTTTCACCCCGGTGACTTCACCCATATTTTAATTGTAACATAATGCGTTTTAGCCGGCAAATTCACCCAAATTTTAATTGTAAAATAATGCGTTTTACCATCACAGACCTATTTAGAGAAGCTGTAATATTAGGTCCGTGGTTTTATTTTTATATAATATATATACATTTTACCATGCCTTGAAATTATTGTAAAGTGATAGTCTGACTATCCAGTTATAGCAATGTTGCTAACTAATGTATGTACGTAGCTAACTAAAAGGATGTTATAAAGACAAAAGATAAGTAGATACAACTAAATCCAAAATCAAAATTTTGACCACATCTTTTAAGAACTTATTGAACACAAAGAATATAAATATATTAGGGTAAATAAACAAATTTTGAAATAAATATATGAACACAGATAAAGTACATAGGTATATTAATAACAGAAACATCAAACCGAAAATAAATTTAAAAATATAGTTTAAAAAACAAAAAAACACGCTTTAATAGCAAACCGAACTACAAAGTAAAAAATAATTATAGCAAACCAATTTTTATTGTAAAAAAAGCATGGGTGCTTTTTACTATATTTTTATAATAACTCTACTTTTATCAATAGCTACTAATGAAATATTTATAACAATTAATGTGATGCACCCCACGCTTTTTTTTAGAATACAATTCGGTTTGCTAATTATTGCTTATTATTTTTTACTTATTAGTTGGGTTTGCTATTAAACCGTGTTTGTTTAGTTTATTTTTAAATTAGGTATATTTTTTTAACAATCAGACTAAAAAGCGGCAGGCGTATTCTTATACGCCTGAATTTATCATTATTCTCACTCGGTGTTGGATTGGGTGAATTCCTGTAAAAATTTACGTTGTGGAAAAAGAAGTGACTAGCGAACAAGTTTTTCCTTAACCCATTTTAGAAAAATGTCGCCATTCATGTCTCCGTGGTAGTCAGCTAGTTTTGACCGAGTGGAATAAACAAGGGAAGCGTTGTCCACAAATCCTTTATTATGACCAGCATGCAAAATTATAAAGCGCTTTCCTTGATATCCCTCAGGTCTTCGAACGCTCTTTATGGATTCATCCTGCCAAGATAGTTTTTGGTTTCCTCTTGCAAATATCCAAGTTTCGTCAAGGAAAACAACTTGCCGCTTCAACTCAGAGTTTTGATTATTTTTATATTTCCGCAGTAACTCTGCTCTTCTCAAGACAATCTGACCCTTTTCCATTAACGCCCCGCGGCTGTCATCCTTTTTATATTTAAAACCAATCTGTGGTAATAAACGACCCAAGGATGACTTACTAATATCACAGACCTATATAGCTTAGCGAAGCTATATAGGTCTGTGCTAATATCAAGCGGTACTTTAATAGCCAATTCCTCCCTCAAAGTCTTCAGAGTTAGGAGTTAGGTGCTTTTCTATAAATAATAAATGAATTTAAAATTTATAAAATATATATATGTTTAACTCTAACCCACTCCAGCTACCCTTAACCCTAAAACAAATACATTGTAAGCAAATTTTGATATTTGCAAGAATGAAAAAAGGTAATTTGTTAATTTAAAAGTTGGTGTCTAAAACATTAACCCAGATACAAAACTCGTAAATATCTTTTGCATTTTAGAAAATGTTTTCTGCTCTTTTCCTTGCATTAACACATTCTACCCTTATTTATATCAACCAGGATTCTACTTGTAAAACGCAATCAGATATATCACCCCGATGAATTCACCCAAATTTAAATTGTAAAATAATGCGTTTTACCATCACCTTTTTAGAGAAGTTGTAATATTAGGTATGTGTGTGGTTTTACTTTTATATATTATGATTATAAATTTTACCGCGCCTTAATATTGTAAAGTGATAGTCTGACTATCTAGTTATAGCAATGTAGAAACGTGAAAGAAAATTTAACATTTAACTACACACACACCGAATTCAACTAGAATGTAAACTTACTTTCTTAATACATATTATAAATAACATTTCTTACTTCCATTTTCCTCTGGCAAGTCTCTGGTTTGGTTTTTTTTTTTGTCGAGGTCCATATTTCGCGGTAGAAGTAGTTGGATTTTCCTGGGGACCATCTTGACCCTCTGCTCTCTGCACTTCATGGGAAATGCGTGAAACAGTGCGTAAACTAATGCCCAAATCTTGAGAAACACGCCGAAAAATATTTGATTCCGTAATCACTATCTACTGCCATAATGTTTGCAATTTACCTACCTCTTGGACTGCGTGAACTGGTAAAAGTGGTCGTCCGTTGCGTTTTTCATCTTTGAAATAATTTAATAACTTCGCTACAATTTCTCTGGCTTGCAAATTAAATAGTCTGTAGCCATGCATCTTAAGATTATTAGGAAATGTTGATTCACAAACCTTTAACGCCGTAACAGATATTGCCAAAGCCGAACTATTATTACAAAACTTATAGCAAAATAATCCACAACAAGAACAAGTAAAAACTAACTAAAAAACTTGAAAACAAAGAAAATTCTTAAAAATACGCACAAAATGACAGAATTTCTACATTTATGCTGTGACAGCTGGCATATCCTTCCCGAGACGGCGGTTATGAACTCTACGCTATACGATCTATTGGCGTCTTTGTCTGACACATGCACGGACGGATTGAAATCAGCCGAACGTATGTCGACTAATCAAAGACAAAAGGGTGTATGCAGTAAATCAGTTCTGGGCGTATAAGAATAGGTCTTGTGTCTCTGATTGATACAAAAATTGATGACGTGTACGCCATAATTCGTGAAACGTACTTTATAATATTTGTACTGTGATATACATGGTATTATTTAAGTACGTGGCCAAACTTCAAGCATTGACTGACGTATTAATAAGACTTCTCACGGCTATAGCTTCATGTCCCGGAAAAAAGATGGTGCCTATGGTCAACAATGTATTTTGTATTGTATTTTGTCTCCGGGAAGCGCATGGTGAGCCAGAGAACTGTCAAACATGACGGCCGTGAGCAGTCTGTATTAATACGTCAGTCAACGCTTCAAGGGTTAATTCTTTGAATGATTCTAAGAGGAAAAGTTTATATAAACATAGGTCCGGTAATGCTCCATTTTCAAGATACAGGGTGTCAAATTTTTTAAAAAAAATATTTTTTCGTATTTGGTCTTAATAATCCCTTAACCGATTTTGTTGAAATTTGGCAGTGTTATTTATGGTAGATAGGGGTTAATTTAGCACTAAGTAGATTGAAATTATTAAGTGGTGTCCCGGGAGGCAGCTTATCCTATATTTTTGAGAGAAAAAAAGCGCACCACTGACTTTTTTAAAACTTTTATGTTTTTCTCACATTCAGCATGTAAAAATACAACTTTTTTGTCTCTTGAATGTTTTTCGTATCTTGCTTCGTTTTCGAGAAACAATAAAAACCACTTTATTGTACGTCATTGCTTTGTAGTTGCATTGTTGCTTTATCGAAAACGAAGCAAGATAGAAAAAATTCAAGAAACAAAAAAGTTGTATTCTTAGTTGCTTAATACGAAAAAAATATAAAAGTTTAAAAAGTCAGTAGCGCACATTTTTTTCTGAAAAATATTGGTTAAGAACACTAAACTATTTACATTTATGTTTTTTCTTTTAGATACGGCCAGCCAAACGGTTTCATCGAATCACTGCAGATACTCCAAGAAAGCATTCTACACGCAAAAAAATTTGAAATTTGGAAAGAAAATTGAAGACATTATGATGCACAAAAACAGCAAGCTCCGAAGAATATAACGGCCGAGGAGTTCTTTGATTTCTGCAACCGACATTTGACACCACCAACAGCAGCATTTCTAATTATAAAAATCTAGAATTAAGTGAAAAAAATTGTGTAGCATATGTTTCTGGTTATTTCTTGAAAAAATGTTTAGAAAAGCATCAGTGCGACGTTTATACTTCGGATTTAAATAATCCCACATTGTTAAGAGAGAGTGACATGTTCACTTTCTTTAAAGCTTATGAAACTTCAGATAATGAAACTTTTGGAAAAATTATTTCTCCCCCACAAGACTTTTTGGATTATATTTATAAATTAGAAGACCAGTTTTGTTAAGTTTTCCTAAATACGCAGCAGAAAATAATGTAGGTATAAAAATAAAAGAAGAACTTTATACGCTATATTGCTTGTTTCGTTTGCCTTCTTCGTCAGGTGAATTATCCCTCAACTTTTTCTTTGTTGGCGTTGACTTTGCGGACATTATCAAAGAATTATCTGGCTCTGAAAACTGGTCGCTATTGTCATCATCAGTTTCAAACTTCGATGGCGTAGGAGGGAAAGTAATAACGGCGATATCTTCAATACTTATTATGTTGCCATGATCTGGTGATCCAGAATATATTTTTTTCTTACAGTATAGGTACGGTCGCTAGGTTGTTTATGGATAGTAAGTATCTTTGGAGAAGTTGGTTCCACTGAGTCTAACTGATTATTAATATATTATATATTTACAGAATACACAAGACCCTCATTTCATTGATTTTTTAAAGATTTATTTTTATTTTTGCTTTTCTAAATAATTTTTGAATTAATGTCGATATTTGGACGAAAGTTGGTACTTGGTTTTTTAACGAATTTTGATTTGGTTTGAAAGGCATTGACATTTTTTGTTCATGTAAAGCTTAGCCTTTTAAAAAAAAAAATCATGATTTGTTAAATATCAAGCTCGAATCTAGTATGAATTTTCTATAAACACAACCTCGTAATTTGCCTAACTTAAAATGAGAAATCAAAAGATGAAAATTTTCCAAATTAGGTAAGGCAAGTTATTACAGAAATTTGTTTAGCAAAAACTCATCGAAAAACTCATACCATAATTTGAGCTCCATATTTAAAAAAATACACATTTTTTATAGGCGCCAAACCTAAAATAAAACAAATAATGTAAAACGAGATGTAAAATCAATTTTTTTTTTTTTTTGAAAAGTTTAATCATTTGAGTTCATCTTTAAAAGGTCCCGCATATAATGTTATCCAAAACGTCAAAATGACAGCCGCAAACTATTCAATTGCCTATAACGCTTTAATGAAAAGATACACAAATCAGCGTAAACTTGCTCTTGCATATTGGTCAAATATAGACGAGTGTCAAAAAATGAAGTCAAACGATCCAACTGAACTTTTAAATTTGTTAGATATTTTTTCTACGAATCTACAAGCTCTAAAAAACATGAATGTGCCAGTAAATAGCTGGGATTTTATTTGAGTTCAGATGTTGTTGAACAGAGTGCACATTTCATTTGGTGAAAGTTTTGAATTATATCACAAATCAAGTGAATTTCCGTCATTTCAAAAAGTTTTTTACTTTTTCCACGAGCATTATTGTTGTGCGTTACAAAATTTAAATACGTCTAAAAATCAAAATGTCAAATATCCAAGGAAATGTGAACAAAATAAAACACCTTTACGCAGTACAACTTCATTGATGGTAAATGCTGATAACCGCAATAATAATTCGACATGCTTCATCTGCAAACTCAATCATCTCGTTTACAAATGTCCGGAACTTTTGAACCAATCACCTCGAAATCGCTTCAATCTCATAAGAAAATGCAATCTTTGCCTTAATTGTTTGAATCCGCATGCAACTATAAGTTGTAACTCAGCTTCTTTATGTCATAAATGTGGACAGAAGCATCATACCCTTTTACATTTTTTTGAATCTTCAAACTACAGTAATAATGCGCAACAGTCATCTTCTGAGAATCGAGAGCAACAACCTTCTATCGCTCAAAATTCAGTATCCATTAATGCCGGTTTTTTGACGGAAAAAACAAGCGTATTGTTCTCAACAGCAAAGGTTCAAGTTTTGGACAACTTTGGCAAGTATCATACTGTCCGCGCCCTGCTAGATCCAGGTAGCATGGCTTCCTTTATTTCCACGAAATGTCTCCAGTCACTGGGTTTCAAAGCCAAAGATACACGTGTCAATGGGCTCGTATACTTCGGACAGAAATATGATTTTTTTTATCTATCGGTAGAAAATCACAAAAAAATCGACCCGTGTCTTTCATTTTTTTCATATTTGCTTTAGATTTGCTGTAATTTTATAAATAATACTTTCCCGCCAAAGGTTGTGACGTAGTTGCCCTTCCTTATACAAGTGGTATTTCATAATTTTTACTGGAATTCTGATCTAGTTTGTTAGCATATTATGGTATTATTAAATACCTGATGTACCTTTTATTAAAAGAATTTATTATTGTTAATATCTTTCAATATAATTTCAATGCAGATCAGGGTAATTAACAAAAATATTATCATTATATTAATGCATTCTATACGACCCCCGTCGCCAGGTAAACGGCCATGGAAGTTTGGCAATACTGCTTATTTACGAGGATTCATTTGCACTCAACGTCTGACGGGTTGGAACTTACTTATGCAGTTCAAATTTGCACTGCAAGTTTGTGTTATTATTTGAATAGTCTTTTACATAGCAAATCGAACTTTTCAAAGTATGGAGCAAGGATTAGTGAACGCGACATCGGACAATCTGCCATATTACCTATGTGGAATTGGAAATGGTGTGTTCGTTTCTTCTTTTTCGGTTCTGAATATTTGTTATTAACAAAAAGAAAATGAACATATCACTTTAGACATGAATTATTATTCAAATTTTACTAAAAAGGTAACCAATTAGGGAAAGAATGAACACAAAATAATTTACAGTTTATTGAGCAATCATTTACAAAACAACTTATAATTTAACTTAAATATATTTCATAAAATTAAAGGCCTCACACAATAACCATTATATGATCTAAAAGGTACCTATATTTATTGATGATTTACCCTGGAATGTATATTGAGCTTTGCAAATTCTCGAATTCGTCTTATTATCCTCTCTACATGAATTGAAAGGGAAGCAATTCGTTTGCTTTTTATGCTTTTTATATAGCGCTGAGGCACAACTTCCTTTTTCAAGATAATCTTGCTTCCCACAGTTTTGAAGAACAGGCAATTCTTAGCATCACGCTCAAGGTAAAAAAAAAAGAAAAATGTATCTTACTATTCTTTTACAGAAATTATTGCAATAAAAGGTGCTCGATTAGTAAAGAGTAAGTAAGAACTTAATATTAGTATACACTTTTAATCTCTATATGTAATATAAATTATGAACAGGGGTTATTTTGAGGTTTATTACATTCAGGCATAGACGTAACTAGGGGGGAGCTAGGGGGGGCTTAGCCCTCCCCCTACATTTCTATTAGCCCTCCCTAAAATGTAAAGGATGTGCGAAGATATGCTTCTCGTAAACAGAATAGATCTAACATTCTGACAACGCAACGTTAGGCAACACGGCGAACACCGCACGCGCCTTTTTAAATTCACCAGTTTCGACGAATCGCTTGCTCTTGGGGAATCTTGCGCCTTGTGCCCCCACAAAATCCCACTGAAATTTAAACGCGCAAGCGAGAGCGAACACACCGTGCCTGATGCCGAGAGAAAGAGAGACGAGACGGGCGTCGGAGAATGTACTTTTGCTGTGCCAGACTCCAGACTTTTATTTTGTTATTCATCCAGTGTATTGTTGTTTCGTTATAATATTTCCTATGTAAATAATCTTGCATCACAAAATAGCAGACATTCCCAACATTTTTTCTCTGGTTTCTAATCGGAAACCTCTACTTTTTCATAATGTTTTTTCTTAAATGAATTAAAGATGATTCAAAATTACCAGCAGATAGACCTATACATTATTTTTTGAAGCCTTAAAATTAACGTTTTTGGGTGTGGCACCTCAAGGGTGGTACAGGGTGATCCAATCAGTAACGTATTTAGAAGGGCGGGACCGAACCCATTTCGGAATTTGAAAATATTCACTCCAGCTTGTAAATTTGAAGATAGTGCCTGCGGCGCTTTTTTTTTAGAATTATTTTAAATGCCCTTGTTTAAAAAAAAGACACAAAAATTGTCCCTCCACCACTCGAAATTAATTCCTATATATACGTCACAGAAGTGATCCAAACTCGTAGCCCCGGCCTACCATTTTACAGAACGACATGTAAAAAATATACCTTTGTAAGTAGCGTACTGACTTTCAAAAATTTCTTCTTAATGGATGAAATAATTCCTTGTCGGGGCCCCGCATTTTCATGCGGCACCCGGCCCCGCAAAATCTTGAGCCGGTCCTTATCAGCCCCCCCTAAAAATACGACCTAGTTACGTCTATGCATTCAGGTAGATGTAGGTAGTCCTAAGTAATAACCCCAAGACAGTAAGTATTAAAAAAAAGAAGTAAAAGTGCTGCAAACTATCTATAACAGATAATATGTACTTACGTTGAAATGGTCTTCGTAACAATATAAAAACGTTTTCCTCATTGGAAGGCCAACTATTTCCAACCACCGTTTTCGGTGAATTTCGTCGGTGTCGATAAAAACAATTTTCCAGAGTTTCTGCCGAAGTTTTCACAAGAGTGAACGAACAACCTCCATCACTATTATAACGACGCGCAAACTAGTAAATAACTAAAGATCACTTGCTTATTTTCTGCTAACGCATTGGGCAAAGGGCTGATAATTTTCGCAGGTAGAAACGTTTTCAGACAACTATTGATAGTTTGACAGCGGTTGTATTTATAAAGGTTAACAGGCCAGGTCAGGTTATTTTATTTGACGGAAGACGAAGAGGGGAGAATGCGACTTGCCGGTTCTTAAATTAATGCTAACTACGTCACAGGCATTTCATTACGTATTCAACTCAATTTTGCAACTAAACTACCGGGAAAAACAATTTCTTTAGCGTTTCCGGACGTTTAAAGGCGATATCTATACATTGCAAAAATAAAAAAAAATTGGTATACGAGCCCATTTATCAGGTCTCGACTCCATGGAATTCGTAGCTTATCAAGGATATATTCCTCTTACAATAAAGCCTTGCAATTCACAAGAAATTGTTATAAATATCGATGCGTTAATCTTAAATAAAATCTGAGACCATTTGCCAACTGTTCAGATATCCTATACGCAATGGTCTCATATTTCAAATCTGTCATTTGCGGATCCCAATTTTCACATTCCGGGCGCGATAGATATCCTGTTCGGTGCTGATATTTACACAAAGCTTCTTTTAGGAGGGCAAATTATATACGGCGAGAAGGGGCAACCGGACGCACTTAATACAAATTTTGGTTATGTCTTGAGCGGCAAGGTAAACTCTTCGTTAAACTCATTCCCATCATCTTCTTTAAAAACTTTATTCTGTCGCTCCCTAGAGATTTCGTCGCTTGAAGAAAGTGTAAAAAAAATTCTGGGAAATTGAGGAGGTTCCTGAAGTTATATCAATGTCCCATGAAGACACTAGATGTGAAGAAATCTTTCTGAAAACACATCAGCGTGACAGTGAAGGTCGTTTTGTTTTAAACTTGCCCTTTAAAGACGACACTTTGCCTTCTTTTCAAGACAGTCGTTCTCTTGCTCTTCGAAGGTTTCAGTCTCTGGAAAATCACCTTTTAAAAAATCCGTCCTTGTATGAACTATATTTCTTATTCATAAAAGAATACCTCGAGTTAGGGCACATGGAAGTTGCTGAAAAATCATCCTCAGATTTATCTTATTATATTCCCCACCTTTGTGTGGTGCGCCCTGAAGCTACTTCCACGAAGCTCAGGATTGTGTTCAATGCCTCAGCCAAGCTGCCAAATCAGTCATCCTTGAATGATCATCTCCTCGTTGTAGCCAAATTACAAAAAGATATTTTCACTATCTTGCTTAATTTTCGTTTACACGCTTTTGTGTTCACCGCAGATATCAAAATGATGTATAGACAAATTCGCATTATTCCAGAGCATTGTGAATATCAGCAAATCCTCTGGAGATTTTCTCCGCAAGACGAAATACAGGATTATCGTCTTTTGACAGTTACCTATGGTCTGTCAAGTGCACCTTTTCTCGCTATCCGCACGTTGTTGCAATTGGCTGATGATGACGGTGAAAAGTTTCCTTTAGCTGCTCAAGCTGTCAAAAGTGACACCTATGTCGATGACATTGTTACAGGAGTATCATCCTTAAATGAAGCCAAGTTGCTTCAGCAAGAACTCATTGAGTTAATGTCGCAGGGTGGATTCGTTCTACGCAAATGGTCTAGTAATGACCCGCTATTATTGGATAATTTTTCTCCTACAGATCTTTGTGTGGATCCTCTATCATTTTCATCAAATTTTGAAAATTCGCTTAAGGTTCTAGGCTTGCAGTGGAATCAGATTGCTTCAAATTTCATGTCCAATCAGTGGATAAAGATTGCACTAAAAGGAACATCCTTTCAAATTTGGCGCGCATTTTCGACCCTCTGGGATTTCTATCGCCCCTTACCTTTTTTATGAAACATCTTATCCAAAGGCTATGGGCTTTGAAACTAAACTGGGATGATCACCCTCCCTCGGAAGTACTCCGCATGTGGGAAAGATATCTTGGAGATCTTCCCTGCTTGTCCGCATTGGAAATTCCTCGCTTCCTCCTACCTTTGACTTTTCAGGCATGTGAAGTTCACTCATTTGGAGATGCCAGTGAAAAAGGTTACTGCGCCGTAGTTTATTTACGTTTCGTAAATTCTATGGAGGTAAAGCTTCGCTTCGTCACCGCAAAATCAAAAGTAGCACCGTTAAAAAAGATAACTTTGCCCAGACTCGAGCTTTGCGCAGCTGTGCTAGCTTCACGGTTGGCTTCACTAGTTTTTCAACAATTTCAGGAAAAGCTGTCAAATCAGAATGTTTACTGTTGGTCAGATTCCACCGTCGCCCTTAATTGGATCAAGTCTCCTCCGCACCGGTGAAAAACTTTCGTAGGAAACTGTGTGGCTTTTATTCAAAAGGAAGTTTCCCCTGAATTTTGGTTTCATATTAAATCAGATCAGAACCCAGCAGACGTAGGCTCGAGAGGTTTGTTACCTCGGGAGTTATTGCAATGTTCCCTATGGTGGGCGGGGCCTTCTTTCTTACTATTTACTGATACAAGTCAATCCTGGAAAAGAGCTTCGGAGTTTTCTGAGTGTCCTGATAATCTATCAGAAGAACGTAAGGTGGTTCTTTTAACTAATCAACCACCGTCAAATTTTTTGGAATCACTTATGAACAAATTCTTTTCGTTTAATACAATTGTACGTATTTTGTGCTATGTTCTTCGATTTATTCATCATTTTAAAAATAAAGCAACAATTTGCATGGGCGTCCTAAGTACTCAGGAGCTTGATGATGCAATTCTTCACCTCGTGAGGTATACACAAAATTCTTATCTTTCTGAAGAAATTGAAAAACTTCGTAACCACGCAAAACTCCCTAAGAACTTTCTCAAACTTTCACCATTTATCGATGACAATGGTGTTTTAAGAGTAGTCGTAGTCGAGTAGTCGTAGGCGACTAACAGGCCTCATTATTCAGAGCTTTCATGTTAAGTAGGTACTTTCATGCCGGCATACAAACGGTTCAGTGCTTGATTGCTCAAAGGTTTTGGATCCTGTCCTTTAAACGCTCAATTCGCAGAGTTCTTTCAAAGCGCGTTCGTTGTTTCAAATGCAATCCCATTCCATCAGCGCCCGTTACAATGGGTGATTTTCCACCTGCAAGAGTTACCAGCGCCAAACATTTCCTGCACACGGGGGTGGATTATGCTGGTCCTTTCTTCGTGACCATGGGGAGATTCCGAGGTGTAAAATCATCAAAGGGTTATTTATGCCTATTTGTATGCTTCACTACCAAAGCAGTACATATTGAGCTGGCGTCTGATCTATCTGCGAATGCCTTTTTAGCCGCCTTAAAACGATTCCTTGCTAGGAGAGGTCGCTGTGAACATTTATATAGTGATTGCGGCACCAATTTTGTTTCGGCCCATCGTCAACTTAACGTAATGTTCTCCCAGGCCGCTACCTCCGAAGCTATCGCTTGGCATTTTAACCCCCCGTCCTCCCCCCATTTTGGTGGTCTGTGGGAGGCGGCGGTAAAATCAGTTAAAGTCCATCTTATGAGAGTCATTGGTTCACAAGTTCTTACCTATGAAGAATTGTATACAGTTTTTACTCAGATTGAGGCAATTTTAAATTCGCGTCCGTTGACTACTTTGAGCAGTGACCCAAATGATTTCTGTGCTTTGACTCCTGGTCACTTTCTTACATTCGAGCCACTCATAGCACCGCCTGAGCCTAGCTTACTAGAGACGCCCGTAAATCGTCTAACTCGCTGGCAACTGCTTGGCCGTATGCATCAGGATTTTTGGGACCGATGGTCAAAAGAATATCTTCATACGCTACATAAAAAAACCAAATGGTTTAATTCGGGTTGTAATATTAAAGAAAACACGTTGGTTCTAATAAAATCCGATAATTTGCCCCCTTTAAAATGGGCTATGGGTCGTGTCATTAAAGTCCATCCTGGTGCCGACGGTCAGGTGAGAGTTGTGTTTGTCAAAACGGCTTCTCATATTTTAAAGAGACCAGTTTCAAAACTGTGTCCTTTGCCTCTCGAGGATTCGTAAAATACCTCGTATTTTAGGTGGGCGGAATGTTACGTCCCCATAAGTATGGTGTTGTCTAATTCATGTTAAATTTATAATTTCATTCATTCTTGTCATCAAGTACCTACTGTTATTCTTTTATTTATTTTGCGTACCTCGTATCACACTCGCATTTCGTCACCCCGCACCTCGCACCTATCCAAATTTCCTACATCGCGTGTGATAGCCGAAACAGTTCTTGACTGTTTAGTGAACTGCCCGCATGGATATTTTGCGGCTGTGATTTCCGCAACTTCGCGACGGTACTAATTGCCAAAAGCCACGGATTACTTGTCTACAAGACTACTGCCGATCAAAGGAAGTCACACAACCCCACGGAGGAAATCTCTGGCCAGAGCGAAGACGTTTCAAAGGAAGATATCTACGCAGCAAAGGTTAGATTTCTTTCCTTCCCGCATTCCTTCATTTTCCTTTTTTTTCTGAACCTCAATATTAGAATACGGTCCATTTTTCTCTCCAGCTGATGCCCAAATTTATTATAGTAATTTTTTATTCTCTCACGCACGCAACAACTCCTGTTGGGGTATTTCAATATAAAATTTTGATATTATTATTTTTCTAGATAATCTGACTCCAATTAAAAATACTTTTATGCTCTTCTCTTGTTCTCTTCTTGTTATTTATTTATTTATTTATCCATAGCAACATGTAAACAAGTACCGACCTCTGGGCGCCACCAACTTGAGGGGTGCCAAGTTGTCGCCGGGCTGAAACCGCGGCAGGCTTATAAACGTCTACGCGGATTTTTTTTTCGCAACGCCATTGTCGCTTCTCACGGCACCCCTACAAGTATTTTTTATACACCTATATCCCCTGCCTGTACCTATCTTCCAGAAATCTTTGAGATTGATTGAATTTTCTTCTTTGAGATTTTTTTGCGACGCCGTTGTCGTTTGTTACGGCACCCTTACAGATTCTTTCTATACTCCTACGTCCCCTACGAGTTCTCCACAAATATCTTTGAGATTTAGATTGATTTCCACAAAAAAATCAGAATTTTCTTCTTTGGTATTTTTTGGAAAGCCACTGTCGCGAGCACTGTCGTTTACCACGGCATTCCTACGCGAAAAAATTTGGGTTTTTTTGCGACGCCACTGTTTTTTGTCACAGCACCCCTACAGTTTTTTTCTAAATTACCTACTACATCCCCTATGCGTCACCCAAAAATATCTTTGAGATTGACTTACACAAAAAAAATCAAGTTTTTTTGGGATTTTTTGGGACGACACGGTCGTTTGTCACGACAACCCTACAGGTTTTCTCTATAATCCTACAACCCCTACGCGTCCTCGAAAAATATTTTTTTGAAGATGATTGATTGGATTTTTTTGCGACGCCTCTGTTGTTTTCCACGGCACCCCTCGAGGCACCCCTACAGGTTTATTCTAGATTCCTACATATCTTACGCATCCCTCAAAAATATCTGATTGAGATTGATCTACACAAAATAATAAGATTTTTGTTTAAATTTTTTTTGAATATGCCAGATTTTCAAAAAATCTCATACTTAATTGTCAAAGTAATACTCGCTTCCATTCAAACCGGAAGACAGAAATAAGAACCGACCATTTTTTGCTACTCCCTGTTTAGTCAGTCATTACCAACATATTCCGTGATAAAAGTTTCCCTCAATTTTTTACTAAAAATTATTTATATATTTGTAGTTTTTAAATCCTTTTTGACGATCCCCCATATATAAAACCTGAAATAATATTCTGTTTATATTCTCCGTAGTAGTAGTGTGTACAATCAATTATCGAAAAAAGTGGATAGATCAGAAAAATTCCAGGAAAGCCGAATTTTCTATTTAATTTGCCCGAATTGGCGTAGGTAGGTGTCTATTACTTAATATATTTATATACTACTTATGTATTATAAATATATTTTGTTCAGCAAGATGTTTTTGTCTACGTAAATACCTACCTTATTTTAGAAATGGAACTGAATTGAGAGATTTTATTTTTAAATTTCCTAAACTTTTTTCCGATTTTTTTCCATCCAGAATTAAAAGGCCCAATTTACAATTCTACTGAATAATTGACTAGAACTAATTGATTAGAACATTTGTCAATTGACATCACATTTTTCTTAGGTATATGTATTTGTGGTAGGTACGTAAGTCGAAAATTACCTCGTAAATAAATTATTTATTTACCCTCCCCCTCCACTCCTTCCTTTATCGGAGAAGCACATAGAAAAAGTCAACATTGTTTTTATTTTTTGCTTCTTGGATAAAATGCCAGGAAGTGCGGAAGTTCAAATGGTATTTCAAAAAAATACTGGGAAGTGTATGGGAAGTGCGGAAGTTTGGATGGTATTTCAAAAAAATATCGGGAAGTGTGGAAGTATTTGGACGGTATTTAAAAAAATACCGGGGAAATGCGGAAGTTTGGACGGAATTTCAAAAAAATACCGGGAAGTGTTTGGTATTTCGCGAGGTATTTCGGGTATTTTTAGGGTAAAAATTTTTGCTAGTGATTTCCCCCTCGCAAAAAACGAAATGTAGAGCAAATCTAAAAAGCCATCTTAAAGCCTGTTAAAAAGTAAAAAAAAAATTGAAAATGCAAAATTTCACTTTTTTCAAAATAACTCAAAAACGAAAAGATATATTATTAGAAATCTGTTTGTACCATTTTATTGACATCAAAATTGCGCTACTTTTTCCCCATTTAACCGTTGTTCTATCTCACCGTTTGCAAATCCCCATGCTGTTCAATCTTATCCGGGACAAATTGTATATCGATTTGCAATCGATTTGCAATTTCTTGGTTTATCAATATAACATAGAATCTTAAAATTTCCAAGTAGGTACCTAATTAAAGTGTAAATTTCAATAAATAGCTCAAAATTTTAAACAATGATTAAATTTTTTTTTTCTAAATCGAGTTTTTACGTTTTTTTGCTTTTTCTGAGAAAATTTTCCATAGTGTTGTATATTTTTTTACACCACCAGAAAGTAGAGGTTTCAACGAACAAAAAGCAAACCGATTTTTTTAAAAAAGCAGCTTTTTTGACGTGGGCATTTTCGATTGAAAATGAGGTTACTTTCTCGGTTTAAAATCAAAAAAAGGGGTAAAAATAAATATTTTGAGTCGAAAAAATTACAGCGTATTCGGGACATAAGAAGGTAAGTTTCCACCAAATTTTGTAGAAAAAAAATGTGTTTTTGTGGGAGATTAAAATTAAAAACCAAAAAATCGGTTATTTGGATTTTTCGCGGAAATTTTGAGGTTATGTGAAAAAAGTGTACTTAAATGAAAAAGTTGTAGATCTTTTTATTGCCTACAACTTTACCATTATTTAACTTTTTTCGATATGAGTTGCAGTTTTGCCGTAAATAATCGTGATAAACCGTTTTCCACCCCTAAAAGATCACTCCCTACAACCACCGTACCTCAAATCGCCCTTAAATTATTTTTTCTGTTATTTTTGCTATATTTTTCTTCCTTTTGCAATGGGTGTCATATGCTGTTCTAGATTTTTTTGTTCTCAAAAATTATCTACCCTGGCCTAGTAGTAATAAATTCCTGGCATCGCGAAGCCAAATACTTATTATTATAACAGATTTTTCTTGAAATCGGCATTAAAATGTCCCAAAATCGTCATTAAAAGCACAGAAATCGTACAATAATATAGCCCATTATTGTACGATTTTTTCAATAAGTAGGCGTTGGCGAGATGTAAACATCAAACGTCAGACGCGGAGAAATCGCCCGTCAAAAGTGACCAAATATTCAAAACCCCAAATATTCAAAACCCGGCCGATAAAGGCTCATTTAACTAAATTGTTTCCTATAGAAGCGCAATCCTTCAGTATACATATTTTAGTAAATTTGAAAATCAATAGATTTGTTGTGTATTCTGCACAAGAAGCAGCAGTTTGGTTTTTCTGTCACAAGGTGCCGTACATCATTATACTTGTCCTAGGTAGAGCGGTCGGTAAAGTCAAGCAACGCCGCGCGTAGTCGGTAGTCGGTAGTCGGTTCGTCGGTTTATTTGCCTCGGCCAGAGGCCTTAGCAACTAAACTCCACATGAGTCATAAAAAGTTGAACTTCAGTGCCTTGGTACATAAATAACTATTACAGAACTCAATTCTCAATTAGTAGGTATTTGCTCTACATTACATTCATAGTTAGGTATATATATAGGCATTAATTTCGGTTTTCGGTACATACTTACATAGCCGAACGAGTAACTAAACACTGATAGTTACCTTTATAATTTTCTGGAACTGCATTTCGTGTCAAATGGGTCCTGGAGTTTTAACTTAATAATATATTTTTTTATGAAAATGTGTTTCACACAGCACAGCTCGTCCGGCCAACTTATCAACGTCAATATCCATCGTTTCTCCATTGCCACTACTTATTCACAATCCACTCTTTACACCTTGATTCCTCTTTGGGAAAGTTAAAAAATTTAATTCTCGTTGTTCCCGTACTCATTTTACAATTTACATTGAAACATTTTTTAACTTCTGCCATTGCAAATACCCGAGCCAATATCCGACAAAGCTAATCAACTAGCAGCAGTTACCCTGCTAGCAACTAGGCTAATAATATTCCGCTAGATTTTCCAAGCCTAATAGGTACATACGCCTAATTGTTATGAATATTAATGATAGGTACCAAATCAAATATCAAGTAAGAACTGACATATGACATTGCCTCAGCCGAATCAGAGCCAATGTCTGTTGCGCGCCATCTAACGGTCGGAAGCTGTGCTCCACGCTGGAACACCGAGCTATGCAGAGTTCTTTTGTACAATTAGTAAGGAATCTTCTCAAATACTATAATCACTGGTTCGAGTAAACAAACATGACGCTTGGATATCCAAGGCAAATGCGATTATATCTACCTATACCCTGTTAACGTTGGTTTATTTTCAGAACGTGTGTCATATACACAAACGGAGACAGAGGTCTAATAAAAACAATTTAGCAATGTAAAAGGTATATAAATTCATTGATACAATGCTTAATAATACCGCAACATAATTTATAAGCTGCATAATTTAGAACAGTGTAAAACACACCAATTTTAAGAAGTACGTGTTTGTATCGAACAGATTCGCGGTTGCTAAGAAGCGAAGTGATAATTGCACAAGTATTAGGTATTACCGCTTTGGTTTTGCACAAGTGCAATTATCGCTAGCAGAGGCATATGATTGGTTGGATTTTTATGGAAGAAGCTAGCTTATTGGATGCAAGCAGTATGAGGGAAATAATCGCTAAAATCCCCTCGTCGAGGGTCGCGTGAGGGGCATTCTCTAGAGTGGTAGAATGTGGTTACATAAAGCTTTAAACTTTAAACTTAATTTTTTCTTACTAGAGTGTTCTACATATAATTTCATGTCGACTTTTAAGGATAATAAAACAACAATTTAAACATTACCTTTTATTATACATTTTTGCTACTAGAGTAGATATTATTTCATGTCGATTTTTAAGGTTAATAAAACAAAGGGCCGAAGACGAGAGCCCTACAGCGGGGTTAAAATGTCCGCCAATTCTTTAATATGTCACCGCAGTCTCTAGTTGGTTGTTCAGAAAATATAATATTAGGCGTTTGTCAACGGGACCCAAGTAAATTTTGTTACCATCATTCAACACATCTATTCTTGAGTTAATTCATGCGCTGGGGTAGAATGGTCTACAAATTCCACGGACACCTTATCTCCATAATATTTATTCTATTAAAACTTTGAACTTAAAATTTTTAAATTTATTTCGAAATCTAGAAACACATTTTTAAAAAAATATATATTTAAATTATTTAAGCCCAGGTTTGGTGTACCCAAGTGAGGCAACCCCCACCAACCCTAATCAATATTCCACCAAACCCCTCGCAAACAGTACATAATTTTTGTTTCCATAATTTTACAATTTTACATTTCTAAACTTTTTATTTAACATGCCCAAACTAGACGAACAATATGGGGTAAAGGTTTTTGAAGTCAAAAATACACAAACAAATAATATTTGTATTTGAACACATCGGTTTGTTTATCCGTAAACCCCTGGGGCAGAATGGTCTTGAAGTCTGCAAATTCCCCAACCACCTTTTTACCATACTTATACTATATCCAAGTTACAGAGGCAGTGAATCAAAACATTGGCCACCACGTGGTCGCGATGTGACCTATTCTCTTATTGGTCTGGAAGTCGTAAAATCTCAAGTGTTTAGGCGGCGAGTGAAATGCAGGGCCGGCTCTTCCCTCAGTCGAGTTTCCTGCATAGGTAGGATCGCGAGCAGACTTGTTGCAGATGCTCATATATTAGTCCGACCTTGGTAATCGATCGCAATGTGGTTATGTGGCTTTGTTTATATCTACTGCCTCTGTAACTTGGATAGACTATAGTATTTATTCTCTTCAAACTCTCAATCTCAAATTGTTCATTTACTTCCAAATCTCGAACGTTGACTAGATTTTTCAGCAGGACTACATAGCTATTTGGAGTGGGGTTGAGTGGAGGATACCTCGCCAACCCTATACCTAATCGATATCTCTCCAAACTCCTATGAGAGTACCAGACCAGACAAGTCTCGACAGATTTGGTCGGGTACTCTCTTTGCTTTACTAATGAGTTCAAAGGTCTGCAATGAAATAGGAAATGCATTCAACACGTTAGAATCTTTCTTCCATGATAAATGAGAATAATATGTTGTTATTTTTTATATTATTGCCGTTTTTAATGTGCGATGGACTCGCTTGTGCTGTAAATATATTAATTATTACAACATGGTAGTTGTATACTAGGTCATAATAATACCGTGCAATTTAAAAGTTTTTAAAATTTGCATGTTCCAGTATTATTATAGTTACATGTCATGAAATCAGTAATTTATATTCAAAAAATTCCATGCATAATGATGCTAATTTTAACTTGAAAATTTTGTTGTGGCTAAAAATAAAGTTTAATCATTTATGTCGCAAAATGTTTTTACTCTATATGCTTATTGAGTAGGGGAGGGTGAACCACCTTGAGACAGGTTCACCTCGAGACACTAACCATATTTTGAAAATCGCGCGCCAATTTATAAATTTGTCACCGCACCTGTGTATTATGTGCTAGAGGCCCTGTATGACACGAAAAATGACAGTTATTCGTTTTAACAGAGGTTGGACAACGATCGGATCTCTCTCTCTGGCGACGGTCTTATTTTCCCTATGAAATTCATTTTGTGCCACAGACATATGTTTTTTCGCTCTTTCTATCATTCCCCTAGCAGCAGGATTTGTCAAAATAGGATTTTAAGGTTAAGCTAAGAACAGTGAACTGCCATAAGCGTAGGTAGTTGAGGGCACAATTGAAAATGTATAAAATATAGATAAAACCAATAAATAGGTTAAGTAGTAGTATGTTATTTGCAAAGCTTCACTAATAATAATTATTGAAGTTTGAATGGAAAAGTGAAGAAACATACAATTTGTTCCAAGCAAACAGCAATTTTAGGATATCAGGATAAAACCATTTATTAAATTTTTGTAGGTAGATGAATTAAACTAGGCTCTAGCATACCAACTAACCAAACTTTCGAATATTTCTTCAATAGGAATCGTAGCTGCAATAATAATTATTATTCCTTTCATTTAAAAATAAAAATCAAAAAGGTCTTTTAAATGGCTTTACTGTATGGTGTCGTTTCTTCAAACTCTCTTCTTATACCTTCCATCATAAATTTAAGACAATTAATACTGACATTTGTACGGAACAAAAAGTTGGAAAGTTTATTTTGGTAATATTATGAATCAACCACTATTGGAAAACGGGGTTAATAGAATTAGTCTGAATAAAAAAATGAGTACCTAGGTCACAGATTAACCTAGGTATTTAATATCGATATTAGTTTCTTCTTTTGTAAAATAAAAGTTAATAACTTTTTAATGCAAGAGAGAACATCTATATTTCAATAAAGAAGACAAGAGTATTTATGTTTTCAAAGATATATTGTAAGTAAATAGGAAAAATAAAACTAGTACAAGTTCTCAGAAATTTATACATAATTATTGATGCAACCCATGCAATTAAAGGGGGGAAAAACAAAATCATATTATTATATTCTAAGAGTATTGCTGTACAATAATAACTATTGCCTATTATACAAACTATAGGTACTGGAACATGTTTTACAAACTATAACAATAATGATAATGTTTATTTATTGAAATAGCCCGATCAATAGAGACATAAAAATATCATTACCTTACAAAAGGTCGTGGAGAAATAATTTTTGGCATGGACCTCTATTTTGGTAAGCCTAATAAAACCGCAAGTTTTCGACCTTGAGGCATTGCCTCGGGCATTGCCGCTCGCGCCGCCATATTGGAAAATAAGTACAGAAAATCGGTTTTTCACAAATTCTCCTAAACAGTGTGACCTACGTGAATTGTATTTATTATTAAATTTGTAGATTATGAAATTTCTTAAATTTTTATGTAACACTTTTTTCTTTAAGACAAATAGTTTCTGAGATATAAGTTCAACAGTAAATAAAAATCGAAGAAAAAGTTAAATCTCTTAATCTGACCGTCTTCTGGCTTCCTGTTGCGAATTCCTTTGCCCCACGACCCTATTTGAGATCTCCTATCGCCTAGGTCTCGGCCGCTACAGTTTTCGGAGGGAACTGTACCTCCGAATTTATATCTGCCTATTTACCGCACCCCCCGAGCATCGAAATTTAACATTGCGATTTTGGCCGTATTTAGGCCCTAAAAAATATCGCTTATTATGATTTTTTTGCATTTTACTCCTTTCCACACCACCCTTGAGGTGGAGTTAGTGGCACTTTTTTTTCAAAGTGATTTTCTCGGTAGTAGATATTAATAGCTGATAAAGGTAGCCTTTTCAAATTCAGGCGAGAAAGGGCCGTTTTACCATGCACTGTTCTGGACGAGGAGCGAGGAGGCCGCCAAGCGGCTGACGAGCGTTTTCGGGGCTGGGCGGGTACAATTCACGTAGGTCACACTGTTTAGGAGATATTTTTTGCGAAAAACTGATTTCTTGTACTTACTTTCCAATATGGCGGCGCGAGCGACAATTCCTCAAGGTCTAAAACTTGTGGATTTATTAGGCTTACCATAATAGAGGTCCATGCCAAAAATTATCTCTCCATGACCTTTTGCAAGGTAAAATGTAGTTATTGCCTGGGCTAAAATATAACATTGAAAAATAATTAACATATTTATAGGGGTCTAGAGTTCGGTGCGGGAGGAAATAATGGAGTATCGGTGGCCAGTCCGACCTCCCACCGTTCCTTTTCTCCGGTTAATCCTACAAATCCTGTAAAATGGTCATTTGCTATTATCACAGCCTGTAAATGGAATACCACTTACAACCACGGGCTATAATCAATATAGTGTCCCACTAAATACATTCTCGTCGACTCACGGTCCATACCACAATACCACGGTACACAGCGCCTACAAGATTCGAACTCGACTCTTAGGCGGTGATAGTACATCTACACGTAGAGTTAGCTTTTCGGAGCCACTTATTGAATTTCCTGAAAGTTCTCGCGGTTCTTTTAACTACGCTGGTGGAATGGATCGCTACAAAGTTTTCAAGGCTATATCCCAGTGGGATATCAAATTTGATGGGGTGACCGGAGTCAATTCGTTTCTTGATAGGGTGGAAGAATTACGTGTTGCATGCGGGGTACCCAAGGAATATTTATAAGTTCAGCAGTTAAATTATTTTCTAGGGTAGCCTTGGATTGGTTTAGGGTTAACGTTACTTATTCCTGGTGTTTGTGTTGCGTTCAGCCTTTTACCGAGTGAATACGAGGAAGATGTGTGGGTCGATATGCGCGGCAGAATTCAGGGTAAACATGAACGTTGTTTTGTTTACATTTCCATAATGCAAACTCTTTTTAACAAACTTCGTTCTCCACCTACTAATCTGACTCAGTTAAAAATTATAAAGATGAACTTGCTTCCTCACTTACAAAGTCAACTTGCTCTACATAGTTACGCAACTATTGCAGAACTGTCAACAGCATGCCAAGTGTTAGAAGATGCTCAGTCACGCATTCAGAGATACAGATCCCCTCCAAGTAACCCTAGCTTGGTTACTGAACCAGAACTGATGTATCAAGCAAGGAGGAATCGATACCCAATCTCTGCAATAGCTGATACACCCTCAAATAATTCTTCGATGCAGCCAACTATTTCGCGTGTTGGTGGTTCGAGAGCTATTTCAATTACTTGTTGGAACTGTGGGCAATAGGGGCATATAGGACGGAATTGTGGCCGACCCCTTTCAAAATATTGCTATAGTTGTGGAAAACCGAATTTTACCACGAAAACATGCCCTGACTGTTCGGGAAACGCGGTCCCTCCTCGTTGTTCGGCCGCACAGTGAGATGGGGAGGGCGAGCGGCTGATTTGGATGGTAGAATTAAAACTCACTTGGACTTTGTTCTTGCTAATGTTGTCGGGGATGAAAGGCCTTTTCTTTGGGTTGATGTTTTTGGTGTCAAGTTTCTGGGGCTTTTGGAGAGCGGCGCTTCCCGAACAATTATTGGGAATACTGGTTATGAGAGGTTTAAGCGATTTGATATGAAATTACTACCCTGCCGAGTGGGAGCAGTGTGGCGAGTGCGGAGGTGTGTGAGGTGTTGGGTTGCTATCATGTTCCTTTTGGAGTTCTGGACCGAGATATTATGTTCGAGGTGTTGGTGGTTCCTGGTGTACCCCAGAGTTTGATCCTTGGTGTGGATTTCTGGAAAAAGTTGGGTATTGTTCCCGATATTAGGCGTGGATTGTGTCACTTTGCCGATTTTCATTATCAAGTTCTGTTTCTGACCGAAACTGGAAGTGCGCATTTAAGTAAACAACAAGAAGAAAGTTGGGAGTTTTTTTTAAGGAGATATTTTCTGATATGCCGGTAGGGATAGGGTGTACTAACTACGTTCATCATAAGATCAAGACAACTGCGGAGCCTGTGAAGCAGAGGTTCTACCCTATTTCTCCCGCACTACAAAAACATGTAAGTAAATGCGGAACTTAACGACGTGATAGCACAAGGGATTGTGGAGCCCTCGTCTTCTCCTTAGGCATCATTCATTGTTTTGGTCAAGAAGCCATAGATGGGTCTTATAGGTTCTGTGTGGACTACCGCAAGGTTAACAAGGTGAGGGAGCGGGATGCTTACCCCTTGCCTTTAGTGACTGTTACATTAGATAAATTGCGAGATGCTAAGTTCCTATCCTCGTTAGATATTAAGAGCGCTTTTTGGCAAGTGCCGCTGGAGGAGAAGAGTAAGCCATTGACTGCTTTTACTGTCCCTGGAAGGGGTTTATTCCAGTTTTGTAGGATACCTATGGGATTGCACAACTCTCCCGCCACAAGCGACTTGTCGATAGGATCTTTGGCGATTTGGAGCAACATGTTTTTATATACTTGGATGATATCGTCGTGATCACCTCCTCATTTGAGGACCATCTGAAGATACTCAAGGAGGTGATAGACCGTCTCAGGAAGGCAGGACTAACGGTAAGGCGCGACAAGTACCTACCGTTTTTGTCGCCCTGAACTGAAATTCTTGGATTATAGAGTCAATTCCCAGGTATTGTCGTGTGGCCCAGATAAAGTGCCGGCAATTTTAAACATTTCTCCACCTAAGTCCGTTAGAGAAGACATTTCCTTGGTATGACTGGGTATTATCGAAGATTCTTACTTGATTTTTCCACTTTGGTGGCACCTATAATTAATCTGTTAAGAAAGAATGCTCGATTTTGTTGGAGAATGTGACAGTGCTTTTGGGAGGGTTAAGGAGATGTTGATATCTTCTCCAGTCATGGTTTGTCCGAATTTTGATTTGCCGTTTACCATTCACACCGATGCCAGCGATTGTGAGCTTGGGGCAGTTTTGACACAGACCTTCCCAGATGGCGAACGACCTATAAGTTTTATAAGCCGCTCATTGACTGGTAGCGAAAGGAAGTTTTCAACTACCGAGAAGGAGTGTCTGGGAGTCGTCTGGGCAAGAGAGAAATATAGGCCTTATGTAGAGGCCACACACTTTTCTGTTGGTACTGACCATTTTGCTCTTCTCTAGCTAAATAATCTTAAGGATCCATCGGGTAGGTTGGCCCGCTGGAGTGTGCGTTTGCAATAATATAGTTTCGATGTTGTCCACTGAAAAGGGAAAGAAAACGTAGGCCCTGATGCTCTATCCAGACCTGTGCCCGTTTTAAATGCAATTACACATCAGGATCAGGAACTTTTCCTCGGTAATACGGCGTATGATTGGAAGACAGTGGTACCGAAAACTAACCGGTCACCGATCCTTAATCAGTTTTATGATACACCTACCTCGGGACATTTGAAAATTTACAAGACGTATCATCGGATAGCTCAGAAGTATTATTGGCCCAAAATGAAGGCAGATGTAGTTAGGTATGTGCGGGCTTGCCAGGTTTGTTTAGCAAATAAGTCCGACCATCAAGCACCGGCAGGACTTATGGTTGGTAGACCTCATATAAACAGGCCATGGAAGTTTGTTTTTTTACTACTAACCTGAGAAATCACCATTATTTACCTCATTCCTCTAATGAGAAGTAATATTTCCCTACCTAGGTAAATAATGGTAATAAAAAAATACGTAGGTAAATAATGACAAATTTTCTATGTGACATTTAAAAATTAGTGTCATTTTATCAGCAACTCCCAGGCTACTTGATATTTTGAAGTATTTGAAAAAAGCGAGAAATGACTAAAATATGGCAATATTTCAATGTTAGTAGTAAAAAAAATTCTATTTACACTTCGGTTGAGAAGGCCATTATTTACCTTGCATATTATATCCTTCGGCGCTACGCGCCTCAGGATATATAAATGCTCGCTAAATAATGGCTCACTTCTCAACCTAGGTGTATAATATACTATTCTGTGGACTTGGTTGGTCCTCTCCCTGCATCTGCATCAGGTCATAAATTCATATTAAGCATTCGGGAGTGCCAAAGCTAAAAATATGGTTTCCCAGTTCGAGGATCGCGTTCTCTTGAGTTATGGTGTCCCGAATGTTCTCTGGTCGGATAATGGCAAACATTTTGTTTCTAAGGAATGGCAGGAGTTGGCAGTACAATATTCTCATTCGGCTCATTATCACCCCCATTCAAATCCAGTGGAAAGGCCACACGCGTGCTTGAAGACGATCCTTGCCACTTTTGTTAAAGATAACCATCGGTTGTGGTCTTTACTCGTTTCCAAGACTGTGTGTGCTTTAAATACAGCGAAACACGAAGCTACGGCCGCTACACCTTACTTCATTATATCCGGTAGAGAAATGCCTCTTGATGGGGGACTATGTACCACCGCCAGTGGGAGACGGTTTCGTGGAGGAGGATAAGACGACTCATGCTACCAAGGCAGCTGCGATGCAAGAGTTGTTCGTAGATATACGCAAGCGCCTCGAAAGAGCAATGTTGAGGAATCAACGAGTCTACAATCTCCGTCGTAGGGACGTCACCTATGAGGTGGGCGATAAGGTGTAGAGGAAGAGTTACTTGCAGTCGAATGCCTCGAGATATTTTACTTCGAAGTACTTGGGTCCCTTTACAATTCATAAAATGGTATCTAGATGGACATATCAGTTGCGTGACAAAGCCAAGGATGCAGTAATTTGGCACGTAAAGGACCCTAAACCGGATACTTCACCTTTGTAATAGTTTCGTTAGCTGCTAGGGAAGTATGGGGCTAGGAGAAGGAGTTTAGGTATCGCAGGATTTTCCCTGGGACGAGTTGGGTTCCACCCGATTTAATTTACGTGGCCTAGGTTGGATTTGGGTTGCGTTTATTGTGAAAGCTTCATGCCATATATTTTTTTTTGGATTTTGGAAAGTCCTTCGCCCCTGGAGCATGGGCGAAATTTTGGGAAAATTTCTTATGGGTAAGAGGAGAATGTTGTTGGTTCTGCGGCGTCGTCTTCGTGTTCACCTTGCAGGCGGTTCAGTCTTGCTTCGACGGTTAAGCGGTGAATGGCAGTAGATAGTTTTGGTGGAATTGCTCGTTAAAAAAGTGATTATTTTCCACGATTATCGTATTTTCCTAGTAGCCTAATCGGCTGGGAAGCATCAATTGGTTATTTTGGAGGCTTGTGAGCATTTGCTTTTGGGGCGAAGAGGATATAATTGCCAGTTTCTTCGGCCGTTCAATCGCTGTTTCCATGGAGTTCTAGAAGGTCGTCGACAGATTTAGTGGATTGTAAATTCGATATCATTTAAGTTTGGAAACGTTTGCTTTTGGGCTTTGGAAAATTTTTTATTGCCATCAATTTTTCTGGATCTGGCGCTAATCCACCCCCGTTTACAATGTGACCCAATACTTTAACTTCTGGTGAGGCAAAATTGCACTTGATTGGCTTCAACGTAAGCCCTGCTTTTCTTAGACGCTCAAATACTTCTTCTAATTTTGTCAAATGCTCTTAAAAAGTTTCAGAAAACACAATAATGTCGTCCAGATAAATCAATAAACTGGACCATTTAAGTCCTCTGAATACTCTGTCCGCAAGACCAGAAAAAGTTGAAGGAGCATTACACAGTCCGAATGGGAGTTTGTTAAATTCATAAAAGCCGTGCCCAGGGGTTACAAACGCTGTATATTCCTTAGAAGATTCTTCCATTTCAACTTGCCAATAACCGCTGAATAAATATAATGTCGAAAAATATTTTGACTTTCCAAAATACGTTAAAATCTCTTCTATATTAGAAAGGGGATAATTTGATTTCTTGGTTATCTCATTTAGTTTTCTATAATCGACGCAAAATCTCGTTTTTTCACTTTCTCCCTTCTTTTTTACTAAAACTATTGGGCTAGAAAATGGTGACTGTGATGGACGAATGACATTTGTAGACAACATTTCCTCAATTTGCGTGTCAATCAATTCTCTTTCTTTTTGCGAAACTTTATATGGTTTACTTTTAAATGGCCTATGTTCCGTTAATTCTATTTTATGCTTTACTATATTTGTTGAGCCCATCTCGCTAGTTTCTGTGGCAAAAACGTCCCTATAAGAATTTATTAAGTGTGTGACTTGAATTTCTTCTCTCTTTGTTAAATTTGTTCCTAATTTATAAGTTTTTTCTAACTTAATTTGATCATTTCTCTCTTGCGACCCTATGGTATAAATTTTTTCCTCGATAAAAGTATTTTCCTCTTGCAAAAAGGCAATTGTGGCGCCCTTATGAAATACCTGAGGCATGTTTGACATATTCTTGACCTGTACTATCTTACCATTTCCCCGAGTTTTTAAATTTGTTGACTTAATTAATAAACCTCTTTTAATTAAATAATGTTCATTTGGCTCTAGTGCGTGCTTCTGTGGTAACTCCCCTAGAATTTTTACAGATATATTTTTGATTTCATAAGCTCCTAATCTAGTGCCTTCTTTTATTGCAAGTTTAATTTCGATGTTCCCTTACTAAAAAAACCGTTTCACTAATATTTTTACATGCCTTTATTTTATTATTCTCTTGTTTCTTGCCCTTATTTGGATTAAATTTACAAACTAAAATTTCAACGTTCGTGTCTTTAAAAATACAAGAAATAATATTTTCCACTATATCCCACTCAAGGTGGTCCAAACCACACCCTAATCTTGGAATTGCTAACTTTTTTACTTTATATTTTACAACATGTTCCTTAAGCTTTCTTAACGATTCCCACAAATTTTCATATGTTGGTTTTTCACGTGAATAACTTTTTGTCACTAAGTAATAAATAAATCGCGATTGATCTTTCAGTACGGCTAAGCCACCTTTTTCTTGCTTTTGTCTTTTAAGTTCATCAATACGTCCAAATTTTTCTTTAAATTTTAGTGCTATCCCTTTAGACATTTCTAAATCAGCCGCTACACAATGTGCCAAAGAATACCCTTGACCTACGAGAAATAAATCATCAAAACATTCCGTTAATTTGACTTTTAAATTCTTCCCTCTAAAATCTGTGCAACTATCACGAAAAAATTGATAAGATTGTGTACTGCATGGAGTTTCAGTTGAAGGTACTTTGCAATTTGTAATTTTAGACACCATGACCTCGAAATTTAAAGAATTGTTATTGTTATTGATATTCTGTCGTGAGTAGTTCATGTTATTAAAATTGTGCATTTTGTTTTTGAAGGTAATTGGGACAGTTTTGTAATTTGAACCCCGTGCGTTTTGCTGACTGCGACAATAATTATTACGTCGATTATCCAGTGGCCTACTTGCCCATTGTTTATGTTTATATGAATTAAAACTTGGCCTTGGCCTAAAATAACGCCTTCTGTGAAAGTAATTTCTATTATTAAAAAAATTATTACGGTTGAGATGCAATCTTTTGGGAGAATAATCATTTGGAACCTTATTTTCTAAAGAAATTGTAAAACATGAAGTTTCGTTATTTTCGGAATTCGAATTTGTAAAAATTGTTGTGGAATCATTATTTGTTTTAAGAGTAATTTTTCCTTCATGCGTATATATAATTGCCTTATGACTAACTAAAAATTTCATTCCCAAAATAATATTAGCTGAAAAATTATTTACGACTAAAGCTTCACAGGATGTAAAAAAAATTGTTAAAATTTAGCGAAATCGTTTTTCTTCCTAAAACGGGGAGTCTACCTCCACCAGCACCTACAACATGTGTTGCAACTCTGTTTAAGCTATTTAAATCACTATTTTGGAGAAAATGTTTAGACACTATATTTTCTGTAGACCCTGTATCTATGATAACTGTCGAAACTATTCCATTTATAAACCCTTGGACAGTAAATATTTCTGAATGATCATCGAATGCGGCATAACTATTACAGACGATCACACCATCCTGCGTAAACAACTGACGGGGAATTTGAGGAGCCTTGTCTATCACCTTTGAAAAATTTTTTAAATCTTGCAACGTAATTTCCGTCCCTTTTGCGTTTGTTAACCAGTATAAATGATATTTGGAAACTTCATTTAACCCATTTTCAAAAAATTTTGTTAATTCTTTTACATTCATCGTTGAATCGTAATCATTGTATAAATATACAAGTTCAAAATAATACACTAACATCGACTTGTCTTGCTTTAAATTTTGTAGTTTCTCAAGCAACTCCTTTTTTCTCAACTCGGTATCCTCAAATTCCTCTAAAAATGCTGCAACTACGTCAGTCCATGTCTTAGAAAAATTATACTCCTTTCCCTTATACTTCTCATACCAAATATATGCAAACCCTTCCAAAAAATCACCAAAATACGTCAGTTTAAGTCCATTATGCCAGCCATTAATAAAATCAGTGGGACAAATATTCTTACACGGATGGAACATATAGGAGGAGCAACTTAAGGGGGAAAAACAGGAACTAGGCACGATTGTGATTGGGATATCGTAGGAGCCGACATTATGTCGAGAAATATAAATGTTCAAAATTAATTAAAAATAGCCCCTAAAAACCAAAAATAAAATTCTTATTTCCAAAATTATGCATTACACGACCACAGTGCAGTTAACTAGATTACCTAGTTGGCAACATTCCGTTGCCTAGCACAACTAAACTGCTTTGCCCTTTGCGAGAAACTGAAACCAGTAAATTTTTGAGAATTTACTCCGAGAAAGACAAGGCGCCTCCACCATTTGTCGTGTTGGGGGATGCATAACCTTGGCAAGTAAGACAACTCCAGAAAAACAAATATAATTTATTATAAAAAAATTGAAAATAAAAGTATAAAAAAGAATAATAAAAATAAAAGAAATACTTACAATTGCAATTTAAAATTGAAGAGTAACTTAAACCTTGACTTGGACCCTCTTTACACTTGATGTGGGGAGCGACCCCTGCATGGTGCTTCCCACCAGGCAGGCCACCTTTCCCCGAACACCACTAGCACCCAAGTGTCGAGCCAATTCGTGCTCTCGATACGCGAGGCCACCAATATTGTTTTGTCAGCAGAATAAATTTATTACTGTTTGTCCTAATTAAAAATCTCATCTACAGGGGGATTGTAATTTTCACGACAATACAAAGAGGTAATATTTAATTTGACATTTCAGTTTGGGTTAATTGAACTAATGTGCTATAATATTCTAATTATCGGGTTACCAGGTATACTTGTAGGATTCGGAGCAGAGGCAAGCTTGTATCGTCCTAATCCAGCAACAGGAATCTGTCAAACTAGCTCACCCCTAGCTGATAGTTGGGTGCAGGAGCATGTTACGTAACCAAGAAAATCGTGCAAGGTGCAGGAGCAGGTTGTGCAACCACAGCAACCGCAGCTAAGTCACGGTGTTTGTCCCGTGTCGTCCCGTTAACAAAGTGCCCAGTGTGTGCCAGAATAATTTCCTAATACTTAGGGGAACCTATATTATTTTAGTTGAAATTTTATTATTGTCTCTATATGTGTTATTATTGCTGAAATCACTATCGGTACCTGAGATCTTGTGATCCCTGAACGTATAGCGCTATACATCTGGGTGGTTGTTCGATTGTGCCTTGATGAAAGATACACCTTTACATCTTTATTATTTATTCACATATTGCCATTAATATATTTCCATTTATTTAATAAATAATAGTAACCACTTTTTATTGTCGGTTGTGGGTTTTCGTTTTTTACGATTTTTATTCACTACTCTGCGAGCAAATACCTCGAGAGGGAAGTAGCTACTCCACTTAAGACAAATCTCGTGGCGCCTAAATTTTATCTGTTATTGTGTAATAAACGAAACCTCCTTTTAGAGGTTGAATTTTGGTTGGGTTTGAGTATTTAATGCCGATAATTATTACTCTGAGATAACCCGTCTCTAGCCAAATTTCCAACAGGGCAAACTACGTGGCAGCCCTTTCCCATAGAACTGCTTAGTTAGCAAGTGCCGCGTGCCGGCGACCCGGAGTACCGCCGAGTGCAGCAGCTTTCCACGAATTATTATATTATTTAAAATCATGTTGCTTCCGCAGCATAGAATGTAATTTTTCTTGTTAAGTTTATAATTCAGTCTAGTAGATGAACTAGGAGAGTTCTGGAGCAGACTGACCGAGACCTGTTTGGCGCGGCCATTGACCTGCGGTTCGATGAAATTTAAGGGGTCACCTAGAGGGCAATCAATTTTAAGAGGTCGATGAATTTTATGGGGTCACCTTGAAGGCCACCAAAAGGTTAAAACTCTCTAAGGAGTCGAGATTGATGACCTTTATGTGGTCACATTAACCTGAAGGCAAGGCCACCTCAAAACGTGGCACCTGGCTTCAACCTTGATTTGAACTTTGCTTGTAGTTCTGGAACGGAAGTGACGTTAAGATGGCCGCCAAGCCGGTAATTTTGAAAATGCCCTTGACCTGAGGTTTGCTGAGCTCGTGACCCTTGTCAATGAACTTTAATAGGCCACCTTATGTTAACCTTGATCTGAAGGTCAATCACCTAGAGGTCAATGACTTTTAAGGAGGTCGCTGACCTTTAAGGGGGGTCACTTTGACACGTGACAGAACAGTCACCTAGGTACAACCTTGATATACAATTACCTGTAGGTAAGCAAAAATTAGTATGCCAATGTTCGCACGAAGGTGGGGGATTGGGCTTATAAGGAGGACGCTGGTGGAGAGCCCCCATCAACAATTTTACTACTTGAGTTTATCTAAATATGTCTTTCATCAAACAATTGAGAATAAAAATAACTTCGTGAAAGAGATTGTGAGTGCAAGAGAAGAATTGAAACACGTTACGGTTTACGGTTTACGGTTTACGGTTTACGAATTTGGCAGCTTTCAGGCTGAACTACGTGCACGGTTCTTAAAAGAATGTACGTCTGAACGTATTGAAGAAATAAACCTGGAAATCACGAACGAAATAAAGATCTTCTTGATGAGCTGGGCCCCATTGGAAGGACAACGAATATTAAATTTGAGGAAAAATGAATCCAGCTGGACAGAGGAGACGCAATCATTTTCATCTAAAGCCGCTTCAAAATATAAAATATGAGATCCAGATGCATGAAAAGGTTCAAACATATAAATTTAGGGCTTTGTATAAAATACGCAAAATAAAACGTAAAACCTAATCATTTTTTATTTACCTCTACTATTGTAAACAGAACAATTTAAACTTATTAAATAAAATCTGAATGTTCAGTTCAATGTCATTCTTCACAGTCGAGTTACTTCTTCCTGGATATCAGTTTTGCGGTCCTGGTATAAAAATACAAAAACGAATTGCGAGAGTTGACTCTGGTATAAATAAGTAAGATGCTGCATGCAAGGATCATGATGCATATTCAGAAAATAGGTCTTTAAGGAAGAGACACCGAACCGATTTAGAATAATTGGAAAATAGAGTTTGGGAATGTGCTAAATCAAAGACACAAAATTTGGCGAAAAATCTGCGGCTGAAATATTGAATTTACCTACAGCCTACTTGATTCTCGGTTTTAGGTATATCATGGCTCACTTGATTTGTCATAAATTTGGTTTTATTGTTTGGTCTACTCGGATCGAATATCCGACACTTGACATGAGACCATGTATCTACTTTGATAGAGCTTCTCTGATAAATAGGTCGGAAACCGTTAGAGTCAAATAGGTCAAATTATATATCTTTGGATTCAGAATTTAGAAAGGAATCCTATAATGGTTAAATGAAATGTGTAAGTTGTAAAATAGAGAAATATACTTCCATTTCCGCCACAACCGGAAGTTATTTCAAAAAACTAAAGATTCAGGAATACTACTTAAAGTTTCCTAATGGTTGTGCGTGTAAGTAAAATAATATTTTTTTATTTTGCAAAAAATGTTTTTTCGTGACTTTTTTACCGACTCCTATATACAAAATCTGAATACACCCTCGAATTCCTCTTAATTTTTACTACAATCTCATTTTTTGAATGTCGATTTTATATTAACCACGTAACACATTTTTTCCACTTGGATGGGCCACCCTGTACCAAATGTTTGTTTAAAATACTAGTTATTTGAGGTTATCTTATCTTTGGCACACATAATATTAATGGGTCATTCTCCAGAAGTGGTCAAATTAATGTCCTTCTGATTTTACTCTTCACTCCTTCACGAAATTATTATTATTTTTATTGGGTATAAAGAAAATTACCAATATTAACACATGCTTCATGAAATTCAGTTATGTGTAATTTTTTCCAATGGAAAATTTGGAACACTGATACCGAAATCTCAGCTCCGTGCCTGTCCCTACACTGAGGAAAATGGCCCTATTAAACAGGTTTAATTAAAAATAATTTAATTGTCGTAAGTAAACTAATGAAGTTTTGTACAATAACCACAAGTAAAAAAAGGTTTCTGAAATTTAATTCTTGCCACAATTAACCTGATCAATTGCAATTAGCATTATGTTATTTAATTTTCCAATGGCAATTAAACTAGTTAATAGTCACTATTAACCTGGTGCTGCTAACTTTGATACAATAATGGCAAGAACAACATTTGCAACTGCAAGTTAACTAAATATTAACAGTTATTAAAGTTTTTAATAGCGCCGGATTCGGGTAGCCATTCGGCCAAGATCGGCAAAGATCGACACGACGCATTTCCGCCAGTCAGATCGACTGCGTTGCCTACTTGTCGGGAGCAGTCGAGGTCGAGAGTGTGTACTATGATGTGTGCATGTAGGTCTGGTGTCTCCGGGATGTTTCAAGTTTTGTACGTTTTTTTTTAACGATGGAAGGCATGAGTTTTCTCGATTTTTTACGTTTTTTTTTTAATGATGGAAGGCATGAGTTTCCTCGATGTTTTGAAGCATTGGGGACTTAACGAGTATTGACAAACATTTGTTGGTAAGTAACATATAACTAGGTACATGTATTTTTCAATAATTATAAAAGTATTTATTGTAATATAGGTTTAAATCTTTATGCTTTATGAAAAATGTTGTGTGTGGTTTTGATCTCTATATGAAGGTTGTTTGATTTTCTTTTATGTATTTTTTATATTTAGGAATATGTGCAATATGCAATATTATGTTGCGATAATATAGACCATAAATATATTATAGACTAGACCTATTGTTTTTATTGGAGATTACCTTACCAATGTTATAACATTATACACTCAAAACATTCATAGATTCGTCTGAATTTATAATATACTTATGCCATAGACTGTAAAGGCTGTCCCGTAAGTGAGTACGAATATTTTAAGTGGGTGTTCTACGAGCCATTTAAGAGGTGTTTCCTACAAAACTTTTGGAAATGTCTCGTAGAGCACCTCTTTAAAATATTTGTGCGCATTTGACCGAAAGTTTGGTCAAATCTTTGAGACACTATATTTTGCGTTTTTAGCCTTCCTTTCCTTTTCCCAATTCCAATGATATAAAGTTTTATACAGTATGTCCATGGATTGAGTTCACATAAGGTGTAAATAACAAAAAAATTCGAGTTGAAATTTGGGCTTCTGGGGATTAGCCCTGCTTATGGTTTGAAACTAATTTGTGACATAATTTTTCTTTCAAAATAATCACGTATGCCTTGGAAGTTTTGAAAAAAGTAATTTTCCACATCAGTAAAGTGCCCTTTTTGTATGTTTTACGACAAAATATTATTAAGGAAACTTGTTCAGAATGACAATAAGCTGAGTAGGTTTTCGAAATTTCGACATCTTAACGTAAAATGCACCTCAAGTAATTAAGAGGAGGTTGCCGACAGCGAAAGTGACGTTAGATTTCGTATTTTTTTTTAAAGTTGTATAGCATAAAATCTAATAACATTTTACCTGGCAAAAATTTAGTACAAACATCTGTCTTCATTGTAATCATATAAGATCTTACAAGCAGTGTTTTGTTTTATAGGTTATGAAAACCTTGGGAAAAATAATAATTCCAGTGAATACGGTTTTAAGATCTTATGATTAAAATGAAAACAGAAATGTTTGTACTAAATTTTTGCCAGGTAAAATGTTATTAGATTTCATGCTATACAACTTAAAAAAATACGAAATCTAACGTCACTTTCGCTGTCGGCAACCCCCTCTTAATTTAATTGTATGGAATTTAAGGTAATACCTAAATTTAAATTGAAATTGTTAAACTATTACACTTTAATTATTAATAATTTATACAACAGCTATTATATTGTCGCATAGCCTTTATTAAAGTGTCGCACAACAGTAATGAAAGCCTATGGCTATTAGTACTTCCCTATTGTCTAACATTATTAATTTTATTTTAGTAACTATTCATCAGAATAACTGCTACAAGAAATAAAATTAATAACTGCTTCTAAGGAACTATATAAGCTGTAAACAAAAAATATAATTACCACTACTCACGTGTTTAATAAGAACTATTAATTTTATTTTAGTAACTATTCAACAGAATAACTGCTACAAGAAATATAATTAATAACTGCTACTAAGAAACTATAAGCTGTAAACAAAAAATTTAATTACCACTACCCTCCCGTTTAATAACAACAAGTTTACTACCTACCTGCGGTAACTAACTATGCAGTTGAAGTTCAAGAAAACGTTTTTGCCTACGGCAATTAAACTGTTTACCTGTCCCATATGGTACACAACTTTTTAATAGAGACTATTAAAGTTTTAATAGTAACAATTAAAGTTTTCTCTCGGTGTACTTACATTTTAATATAATTTATTTGCCGCTGTATGTGATTTTTTGCTAATAAGATCATTATTATCCATTACTTATGCTGAGATGGGTGCAACTTAGTTACAATGTATTTTAAACATATTATTTTTTATATTTTGTCCATATTTTGTGTAATGCAAAGTTTGTCCTCGATATATATAGATGGTGCCAGCCATCATCAACAACCATGCCTTATCAAATCCGTGACCTCCCTAATTAATGACAGTTATTATTCACTAACATCGTTAGTATTTACTTGTAGTAAAACAAAGCCCAATTCTGTGTTCCAAGTTACAAGAAATATGGTTTAAAAACGGTCGCTAAAAATTGCGGGAAATATAAAAATTCTCAACTCCGTGGTTCTTAGCTCCGTTACTGTTCATTGTCACGGAGCTGCGAGAATTGATCACGGAGTTGATATATTTGGCTCAACATGTTAGACCTAAGTGAAAATCACAGGGATTATTTTTCTGTGTGTGATGCTTAAAAAAAGTGACACTAAAAAAATGCATTTCCAGTTCATCACGGTAAAATCAAATTCTGTTTTTTTTTTTAATCTCAGCTCTGTGATGACTTCTCAGCTCCATGGCATTAAAAAATAAAAAGCCTATAAGAAGCATGCAAACTATTTTTTGTCAGTGTAGTCGAAGTACACAGGGTGTACTTATTTTTGTAGAAACATTTATTTGTGTTTGTTTGGAAGTTACACATAGTTATTTTAGGTAAAATACTAATTTTATCAGCTCGGTGATTCGGCTGTTAACTCCGTGTTATTCAGAAATAAAAACCATGTTTTTTTATGAAATTACATATCTGGGAGGTGGGAAAATGTTATTTTTTGTTTAATTTTGACTTTCTAATAATAATTTTAAAAAATGAAGGTTATCATGTAACATTTGTATTTGTCCAATTGTGTCCTCGAAGTATGAACACTTCTGGAGAATGACCTTAATAAGTCTTCTGTTGCGAAGCTATTTGTTCCGCGCTTTTATGAAAAAATATTTCTCGATGGTCGTGAAAGTGTAGTTCAGAATAAATGTGCTCCGACATAAAATGAAGTATTAACATAGAAAACCTGTAAAATAATTGCCAAGAGTTCAACAACGAGGCTCAATAAGTGAAGTAGTACCCAACTGATTCAACTTTGCCAAATGTGGACTTATGGTAAGAAGAAATTTCAATAATATGCACATTTAAATAGACGAAATAACAGTAATTTAAAGAAAGAGGGAGGAAAAAAACTAATTTTTTTTCATTCCTCGCCGGCCATCGAGAACAATATAAAGGCCGGTAAATAAAGAAAATAGAATGCGTGAAGACAAACAGTTATTAGAACAGATTAAGATACTCATAGAGGAGGCAAATAGTGAGCAGACTAAACAATTAAAGGGGGAAATTGAGAAACTCAGAGAGGTTATAAAGGAAGAAAAGGAAAAGACGGCTGCATTAGAAACTGAATTGAAAAATCTAAAACAAAGACAAGACTATCGGGAAAGGGAAGACAGGAAGAAGAATATTGTTACATACAACTTAGACATAACAAATAACGACAAGATTGAAACCGTCTTACAACTTTTCCATACAAGATTGGGGATACCCACCACGAAAAGCGATATTAATGATATATACCTTCTTGGAAAAAACTCAAGAAAACGAACTTTAAAAGTGGAATTTACATCTTATCTAAAGAAACTGGAAATTCTGAAAGCTGCAAAGAAACTATCTGGAACGGGGGTGGCAATAAGTCTGGACCTGACATTTGAGGAAAGAACTCGAAACCGAACCTTAAGAAAACACCTAGAAGAAGCAAGAAAAAACAAAATAGAAGCATATATAAAGAATAATAAATTATACATGGACAACAAAGAATACACAGCGAAAGATCTTGAAGAACTGGAAAAGAAATACAACGAAGCTTCTGAATCTGAAACACAGGAAAAATCTGACACCGAGATCGAAGATGAAGACGTGGTCATAGTGCCGCAGGCTAAGAAAGGAATAGAGAAGAAAAGAAAGCAAGATATAGATAGTCAAGAAGCAGGCAGTTCAAATATAGCGTTACGCCATAGGCTAAGAAAGGAAACTGTGGGCGAAGGAGGGAAGACGAAGTGTATTAAAAAATAGACAAATTTATTGTTGTGGTTAGGTTGTGGAGTATATTAATATACTTCACGATGAATCAATATATACGTGACTTTTCTATCTCTGAAATTAAAGCAAGAACTATATACAGCGGCAATGATTTTTTCGATAACATTGATTTGAACGACAGAACAAAATTTTCCATTTTTCACAGTAATGTACGAAGTATAAACAAAAACTTCAACAAAACGGTAAGTCTAATAGACAACTTCCAGGAAAAAGAATTTATTTTTGATGCGATAGTATTTTCCGAAACTTGGAATATAAGTCAGAAAGAATTCTTTGCGTTGAAAGGGATATTTGAATGTTGGGATGTTTAAACCAAAATGATGGTGTTGTAGTCTATATTAATAAAAAATACAAAAATGTATCACATTCAATTCAATACATTGGAAACATAAAAATTCTAGACGTAAATATAAAAATTAATGGAAAAAATATTTTATTAACTGCGATTTATAGAGCACCAGAAGGTTGTGTACATGATTTCAATAAGAATTTAGGTGAATTTTTAGAATCAAAAACACAAATAAATTACAATTTTCACTTCATTGTGGGTGACATCAATATCGACTTAAAATCCAATAAAATATATAGTCAAAAATATTTGAATATTATTGGAGAAGCAGGTTTCATACCGTTAATAAATACGCCAACACGTGTAGCAAACGGATCTGCTTCATGTATAGATCATGTTCTCCTAAAGACTTCTAAAATAAGTAAATGCAAATCAATCATATTTAATACAGATGTGACAGACCATTTTCCGATTATCACACTTACTGACACACAACATAGAGCGGAATCTGAAACAAAGGAGAAAATAGAAAAAATTAATATACAAATAATCAAAAATATAATTCAGAATGAGTCCTGGGCAAATGTCGTTAACAGTGAAAATTTAGATTTCAGTTTTCAGGCTATGATAGACACCTGTAAAACTGCTATGGAACATGCTACAGAAAAAATATACGTAAATAAAAGGGTGAAATCTAGACAACCATGGATAACCAATCAACTCGGCAAAAATGCAAAAATAAAATATAATTTATATAAAATCTTCTCTCTTGATCCCACAAATGTAAATAAAGAGAAAGAATATAAGCAATTTAAAAATAAATTTAGAAATAAATGAAGCAAAATCCACATATTACAAAAACAAAATTTTAGATCAAAAAAACAATAGTAAGTCACTTTGGAAAGTTATTAATCAATATACAAATAAAAACTCTACAAGACATGAAACAATTGAACTAAACATAAATGGGCAAATTGAATCAAACCATGAAGTCATAGCCAACTCTTTTAATAACTATTTTACAGGAGTAGGGAGCAATCTAGCTAGAGCAATAACGAAACCTCTGACCTCTGTTCTCAAAAGAAACATAACAGAAAATACTGCGTTCTTTAACCCATCAAATGAGTCTGAAATACAAAACATTATAAATGAATTAAAACTTCGAAAAGCCCCTGGCTTAGACAATATTACAGGTGAAATTTTGAAAGCAATATCAATCTACATAGGGAAACCAATGGTATTCCTAATAAATAAAATGTTTCAGCAAGGTCATTTTCCTAATTGCCTCAAAATCGGAGTCATTAAACCACTCTTTAAAAAAGGAGACCGGTCAATGCATGGAAATTCTAGACCCATTTCTTTAGTCTCAAACTTTTCAAAAATAATCGAAAAAGCAATAAAAAATCGAATAATATCCTTCTTGGATAAATATAACCTTATTTCCACCGATCAATATGGTTTTAAAAAGGGCGTCTCCACTGAGGATGCCATCATTTCACTGGTTAACAATATTCATAATAAACTTAATGAAAACTACAATGTAATAGCTGTGTTTCTAGGTCTGGCAAAGGCCTTCGACACGGTTGACCATAACATCTTGGTCGACTGTGTGGGGGACCTGGGCTTCAGAGGAGTTGCATTGGATCTAATCAAATCATACTTACATAATCGGGTGCAATATGTTAAAATAAAGAATTCTCTAAGTAATCCCTTGCTCATCAACAACGGGGTACCGCAAGGAACGGTGCTTGGTCCTGTTCTCTTCATAATGTATGTTAATCAACTATTTCAATTAAAAAGCCAGGGTAAGATTGCATCATTTGCAGATGACACAGTTATATTATAATCTTCAAACTCCTGGCAATCTGTCAAAACAATAGCAGAAAATGATTTAATAAACATTAATTCATGGTTCGATGAAATGCCATTAACTATAAACTTTCAAAAGACTCGCTATATTGCATTTAGTTATAACAAACTGAAGTGTCCACAATTTAAAAATCTAAAAATAGAGACAAACACTCACCATGAGCTCATAGATGAAACGAACCATATTAAATACCTTGGAGTTGAGGTTGATCGTCAACTAAAGTGGAATGTACACATTGCTTCATTGGTAAAAAAATTGAGATCACTTTTATATAAATTCCGACAATTACGAAAAATCCTTGATATGCAACAAATGAAAACTATATATTTTGCTCTAATTGAGTGACAGCTCCAGTATGTTATACCTGTATGGGGTGGAACATATAAATGCCATCTTAAACCCCTTGAAGTGATACAAAAAATTTTTTTGAAAATAATATTAAAAAAAGAATCATCTTACCCCTCTGAATTGCTCTTAAAAAATGTGCCCTCCTAGACATTAGACAACTATTTATGCATCGAGCTTCGATATTTCAACATAGAAACAAAAACAAATTGCAAATAATTGATCATGATTACAACACACGTCATAAAATAGGGGTACAAACAAAAACTTTCAAATTCTCCAGAACTGCGGGGCAGAAGTCATTAATGTAGGTATGTGGCACCACATATCTATCGCCTTTTACCTACATCAATAAAGAATATCACAAATAAATATAAATTTAAGACCGAAACAAGAAGATGGTTTCTGAATTCACAAAAAAACGCATGTAAGTCTTTCTTCGACCAATACTAAAATCCACATAAAAAAAATGTATACTTACCGCTTTGTCTGTTCTTGTCTAAAATATAGTTATAGTAAAAAGTTAATATAGTATTATTGTTGTGTTGTTGTTGTTATTACTATTGTTTTGTTACTGTTGTTTTGATATTGCTTAGAAATAATAATTAGAAGTAAAGTATTTTGTCTTCACAATGTTTTGATATTGCTTATAAATAATAATTAGAATTAAAGTATTTTGTTTTCACAATGTATAAAATCTCACGTACTAGTCTTAGGACTTCTGTGGGCGATTATCGTTATTTCCGGGTGGGAGAAGGATTGCTACCTTTATATTTTTTATTGTTAGAGTTGTCTTATGTATGAACATAAATCTAAATTCTAGATGAAATGTAGATCTTATTTGGGTATAAAATTATTATTATTATTATACGATTTCTTTACTACAATAGATACTCAAAATAAGGTGAATTTTCGACCACAACTAAACATCAACTTGCTTTAGTCCAAAAATGAATCAAAACGCAATACCTTATTTCAAAAAGGCACAAGAAATTTTGAACATGTCACGGATACATTTGTGATTTCCCGGATCGCTTTCCATATGTACAAAAGTGGTAGGTAGGTATAATATGTTAAGAAGGGGTTCGCTAAGCGTATTCTGCGCCATCTGTAGATTTATAAGTGAACTGCGTTTCCCTAACCTGGAGTGTCAGTGAAGGCTACCAGAAATGTCCGGTGGTGGCAGTGCGAAAACACGTTATTTTCTGACATGCTCTGGTCTTTCAAAAACCTAAAAAATTGTGCCGTATTATCTCTAAACCTGTATAATTGGGATAAATAAAATATGATGTTAAGTCAAAGCATGATCTATTTTAGGGGGAAAAAAACATTTTCTAGAGACCACGATAGAAAATTTTGCCCTCCCTCTTGATGGATGAGATAACGGAGTTTCAAAACTATCTGACCAAGTTTCGGGTCGGAATCTACATATCTACTGGAGTAAAGGTGATAATTTCCCTTTTATTAAAAATAAAGAATTTTGAGTGTCGGGTGAGGCGCGTCCCCGGTTGGCAACTGCTCAGTCGGCCCCGCCGCCGCCGAAGAAGTGGCCAGAAGGGCGCGCCGCCGCAGCCGCCGGTGGCCGGCCGCAACGCGTGGGCGCGCCGCGGCGCTTGCCATCGATCGCCGCGGACGCGGCCGTCGCCCACCTGTGGATGCTCGCCGAGCCTTGTCGCCCGTGACTGTTGCACGGCACCACATGCGGCGACGTCGTCGGTGTCGTAGCGCCTCGCGACGACATCCTTCTCACGTCGACTTCTCACCATGTCGACCTTCGATTTGGCAACGTCGCAGTTTTCTCCTTGTATTCGGCCACAGAGATCATCTCCTAACCAATTCAGGGCAGCATCATAAAATCCAATATTAATTTATGTAATTCATATTTGTAACAAAATAAACTCACTCGAGTTGGTCGCCAATTTAGTATACTTTTTCATTGATTATTTATAATTATACAGCTGAGTTTAGAAGGTATGGAACAAATAAAAAAAAATAGAGGTACCTATATGTACAAAATGTAATTGAAAACTTTCGGGTTGTTATTTGCAATATTTTCAGAAAAGATAGAATATTACTGAATATGTTTTTCAATTATTTAGCTTTTTGCAATAGTGAAAAAGTTAACTGTTCAAAAACCAGCGGGTTGAAGTAGCGACAAAAGTTAAAATTAAAGTTAATATGTTCGGTAAGTATACAAAAAAACTTAAACTACTGTTTCGAAAGCCTTGCTTGTTAAAAGTTCCTTACAATCATGGACTACCACTGTCACTACATGTGATTCGACGATCCAGGTGAGTATTCGCGGCATAAACTGTAAACGCGGGCAATGTGTTTTCTCCCACTTTCAAATAAATTAAATTAAAGTTAGTCTAGAACCACACCCGAAAATTATTGCTAGTAGTTAATTTCACTGTTTAGTCACTTACTGGCATACGAACTTTTTGAGATCGCGCCCCGCGTGGTCGTAGTTTTAGCCTCTCCGTAGTTCAATTTGCACCGCAGTACTACCGTAGCCGATCAAAAATCACTCCTTAGTAGTAAATAGCTTTGTTTCTTTCTTTATTTTCAGAACTCCCGTGGACCTCCTGGTCGCGAATTGCCGAATTACCTGATGTATGTAGTACTATAATGAATTTGTTTTGTTGATAGTTTATTTATTATTTAGTTTTACTCTAGTCCTCAACCACCACTACTAACTGCCCTCTGGAAAATAATAACTGAAAGTTATCTGAGTAATCGGCGGAACATACCGCGTTAACAAACTGGCGCCAGAGCATCCGTACCACCAGTATTCTATCTGATGTAAAAGCGGCTATGAGAAAGCTCACTGAAAATAAGGAAATATTTCTGCTATAAATTAAATACATAGAAGGAAATAAAACCGAGTTAGAGCGCTACAGTGCCTTTAGTGTCTATACTTTAAAAATATCCTTATTTTAAGCGGTGGAAAATTTTCGTTGAAACAATAATACGAGTTAAAAAATTAGGTGTAGCGACGATTGTTATCCAGATAAACAAAAAGTTCAACACTTAGATCTACAACCTAGATCATTAAACTCCTTATAGTTTGAGGATAATCTGGGAGACCAAAAGGCGATATTTTAAGACTGGAAATAAAACGTAAGTTTGATTATCTGTATCAGTAGAAATTTATTCACAACAAAAAAAAAATCCCACAAATTTAATGAGAAAAAGTTTCTAAACTTCCCTAGATTCTAGTTTCAATTTCAAATATTCTTAGGATTTGCATAAAGTCCCTAGATGTACACATAAAATAACTGGAATTTTACACGAGTGACGAGACAAGGGATCCAACATACGAGTGCAATCGCTGCAATCAGGCAACCTCGAGACAATCGGCGTACTGGAACCGGCGCATTCTCCAGAATAATAGAAAGTAAAATAATTATTGCACTACAGAACAATAATTTAAACATGGACGACGGACGTGGAAACTCCGTTGCCGTCGCCTTCACCATTATCTAAAGAACCATACTGTTTCTTTGAAATGTTACACATTTTTTAATAAAATTTCCATTTACCTACTGTATTATTTAAATAACTTTTTTAACATTAGCCTACGGAAACAAAAGTGAAATAGGCTTGGTGCTGGTAAAATAGCTGTACTTGTACTAGTGACTATCGAATTTTGTTCGGCTTCGCGATAGTATATGGAACGTGGGTGCAGAAGGTGTACTTCATTCTTCCAAAGCCAACGGCAGCTGCTGCTGCGGGCGTTGTTGCTATTCTGTTTCGTCGAGCGGCCTGCAGCATTATTTTCTTAGAATAATATATATGATGTCTCAAATTTTAAAGACTTTTTATAACCTACCTATTAACAATGACGACACGCAATATCCAACCTTGTAAATTTTCGGAAAACATAAATTACCTAATAAGCCTCCCTCACATTAGTGCAGCTGTTGAGAATATTTTTTACAAGCTTTTCGTATAAAATAAGTTTGGGTTTTCGGGTAATTCAGTAATTCAGTGCTAAATTGCGACAAGCTTTTTGAAACCAAAAAGCTTGTTGCGGGAATGTTAATGAATATTATTATATACTTGCTTATTAACTAATTACTGTCCGATAAAAATAAAGAGGTGCCTACTTTTATAAACATTTCGCAATAAAAAAGGTTGAATCACCCTGTATTATATATTTACCCCTTTGCTGTAAAGAGATTATATTGCACGCCCTGTATATAGCATTATGATTTCTTTCACATTTCTCATATAGTTAGAATCATTTTATTAATTATTATCTTATTCCACCTCCGTCATACATTTTATCTATTTTAATTTTAAATCAATTAAGCAGAAATGAAACCTTGTGAAAAATATCTAATAACACTTTTCGAATACATTATACTTAAATAGATAGGTACAACGAGATGTCATATAAAATATTAGATTGACTTCAACAAACAAAATGGTCGATATTTCTAGGTGTATTTTTACACAGCGTGTTCCCAATTAAAAAATATCACGCTTCTACAGAATGCACATGCGCAATGTGGAAAAGCACTTGACTATACAGGGAGCACTAGAGAACCATGAAAACACAATAATTTAAGGCTATGGGCGGGTGTTAGATACAGGGTGTGCCAGAGGAGCACAAATAGAGGGAAGTGTTAAAAATAAATTCGGTGTTGAGAATACAAATTAAAATATAGGTACCTACATTCTATTCTTGTGACAGACTCATATTATATCTAATTATGTCTATAAAGTATACTGGATTTTGTCAGATGACATTTCTTCACAAAACCCCTAGTAATTTTCTACTTTGCTCTCGTTATTACTTTTTGTGTTATGCAAATGACCTCGTTTCTAACCTGAACTTATGAGCCGATTGCATTTTTGCTGCATTGATGCAAACTTAGGATGTCAAAATTATCAATTGAAAGTCCCGCTAACAACAAAGGCGATTATATTTTCAGTACATATTATGAAAAGACGAAGTTTTGCTTAGGTACGGAGGAATGACTGTCAAGAATTTAATATGAGGAAACAGTGTACACATATAACATAACAGAAATGTTAACTAACTAGTTAGTGTCTATGATATATTTGAATACAATTTAATATTTTGGTAAATGGTACTAAGACTAGTAATGTCTCACACTGAATTAGATAGATTGATGATTTTGATTGTAGGCTTTTGGGCCACCTTTTCAATGCTATATTGGACATATTGTATTATACAAATTTAGTGGGAAGCTATGAATTTTGGTCTGATGTGAGTTCCAATCATGGCGTACAATCAATAGGTATATTACTGGATCTCCAGAAAATATGAAATTATCATACGAGAATTCTGCAGATGAAGATTAGATTAGATTAGATTAGATTAGATTAGATATTATTATTATATTAGATATAATATGAGTCTGTCACATGAATAGAATGTACCTATATTTTAATTTGTATTCTCAACACCGAATTTATTTTTAACACTTTCCTCTATTTGTGCTCCTCTGGCACACCCTGTATCTAACACCAGCCCATAGCCTTAAATTATTGTGTTTTCATGGTTCTCTAGTGCTCCCTGTATAGTCAAGTGCGTTTCCACATTGCGCATGTGCATTCTGTAGAAGCGTTTTTTTTTTTTATTGGGAACACGCTGTGTAAAAATACACCTAGAAATATCGACCGTTTTGTTTGTTGAAGTCAATCTAATATTTTATATGACATCTCGTTGTACCGATCTATTTAAGTATAATGTATTCGAAAAGTGTTATTAGATATTTTTTTACAAGGTTTCATTTCTGCTTAATTGATTTAAAATAGATAAAATGTATGAGGGAGGTGGAATAAGTTAATAATTAATAAAATGATTCTAACTATATGAGAATTGTGAAAGAAATCATAATGCTATACAGGGCGTGCAATATAATCTCTTTACGGCAAAGGGGTAAATATATAATACATTATGTTTATTATTATTCCAATTATTATAGGAAATATAGCTTAGAAAGAAAACAAGAGAAATTATGTAAGAATATGGATTGAATACAATAAATTTGTGTATTAGGTATTAAATAATTGTTAACAAGTTAGAATAAAGCATACAGAGGCGGGTATTGATTTTTATCGCAAAGGGGGATAATTGAATCATAATTATACGAAAATATGGTGGCAGGTTATTGCTTCCATATAATATGTTAATTTTACTCTGTCTACGATGAATTTTTTAATGTTTTTTTACTATGTGTGGTCTCCTTTCGCAAGGATGTACATCTAGTAAAAGTATCTTTTTTATTGTGGTAGGGTGTATAAATCTGTTAATGTTATACTTTAATTTCGCTAGTACGTGTACCTATACGTATACTCTGAAATAATATAAAAGCACTGTAATGTATCTGCTTTTTAATTTGTTTTTTATTTATACTACGCCACTGCCTCTGCATACCCAGATTTTTCGTGCATGCGCCTTCTGTCAAGCGAGAGAAAATCAATATCAGCCTATATACAGTTGGTAGAACAGGTGTTAAAACCTGTTTTGGCTTTAAAGCAATGTTCAGCGAGTTCGCTGACTTGACTCTTAGATTAAACTATAAATAGAGAGGCACGTGTCATGGTAGGTGTAAAGGAGCCGTGTGGTCATTTGAATTTTTTGGGAAAGTAGTGGCAACGTTGTCCTAGAACGACCAACTTGTTCGAAGATGTGGCGGGTTCATGCCAAATAATGTTAAATAGAAAACAAGTAATCGGTTTGTGCTCGTCTTACATGTATAATTACCCGAAAAATATTAGACTTAGGGCACTGGCTGTGACATCGCAAACTAATTGCACATGTGTGGATAGATTTTGGTATTCTTACGGGAAAGTGTATGTGGGTACCTATTTTTTAATAGTTCTATAGTTTTTTTATAGTTCTGTAGGTATAGAGGAGAATACTTTATATTGTGTTTATTAAATAAATAATAATGGGAATAATTAAGTGGGAAAAGCTTGCATTGTATTTTTATTGTATAGGGATCAATACGTAACAAATCGGCTTTTATCTGTTTTCTCAAAAATATATAGTATTACAACAGAGCGTGAGTTTAATAATAGTTGCTAAAATATTTGGGTGTATGTATTCACATAGATTATAATATGTGAATCACGTCATTGGTTTTCCGTAAATTACCTTATCTCTAATTCCACTAGTACACGTAGGTACTCGTATATCAAATCATTGCAATGTATCCGCTTTTAATTTGTTTTTCATTTCAAATTATACTGTTAAAATATTCTCTATTCCGGCTCTGTGTCTACCGTTCTGGCGTAGTACGGCCCACGGCCTCAAAGTATCGGATCGCTGGCACCGCCACCGATGGCTAGGGGTGGCGCCACAGGTAGGGGGCAGGTGGTCTGCGTCTCCTTTGTTCTTTAGAAGCGAGAAAAATCAATACTATTCGCGGCTCGCGCGTTTGCCGGATCCGTTGAACTATCCGTAATCTCGGCTGATTTTCATGGCGTAGTCTTGATATTATACACTTATGTGGGAGGAATCGCTCGGCAACGTTGTCCTAGAATGACCAACTTGAGAATGTGCGACCCGGTGAGGGCGCAATGGCCGCCGCGAGTCCGTTTCGTTTGCTGTGGAGATATTTTGGTATAATTAAATAATGTCGCGTTTAACGTGATAGTGCCCGCGCGTGTTCTACAGAGAGACTGGATTCGGGCAAGACGAGTGATTTTTTGGAAAAGTGCATCTGGCTGGACGAGCATACAGCAGATGTTTGGCACGTTCGAGGGCACTCATGCTTTGTAATTGTTTTTTAATTGCTTTTCTCTGTTTGAGTGCTTTCTGATATCCTTACATTATTTCTTCTTAGGAGTACCTATTCATCACTTTAAAGTAAGCACACCTATTATTTTTCTTTGTTTGGGAATTCCTAGGGCGTTGGCTAACATTTTACAAGCTAATTACGTGGAGAACCTGGGAATTTTCAGATTTTTGTAGATGTAGGACAAAATCGAAGTTAATTTTTGTTTATTACATGAATATAGGACGTAATACGCCATACAGTGCGGTACACTGTATTTTTTTTTTCATTGCAAAGGGGTAAATTATTGTGTAATTAGTCGAAAATGTAGGAAAATGACAGTAAAAGCTTATTTTAAATAGGTCTGGTAAATAGAAGTTATTTATGCGTAAATAGAGCGTAATACGCTATACAGTGCAGTATATGTAATGTTTTTTCATTGCAAGTGGGGTAAATATTGCTAATTAGACAATATATATAAACGCTACGTAAACAATAAATTGACATTTTATTGTGCACATTTCGCGGAAATGTGGTCCGTGGCATTTTAATTACTCATTACGCTGCAATTACACGGTATGATGGCTGCGGGGTGCGGAGGAGAGGTCATGCGATCGTCGCGCATGCGCGGGGGCTACCAGGGGCGTAGGAGTGGGGGGTAATGTACGAAAAAGGAGTGGGGGGACTAAAAACGGGGGTGGGGGGACTATTCTCAACTGTCTATAATACACTACTTGTGTCCAATACAAGTTAGTAGCCTTAGTTAATTTGTACTCACTTTTTGCCCTCATTCATTATAGCGTTCTGATTTCCATTCGTTCTTTTATGTCAAATCATTCCCATATCTAATTTGTCCTTAGCTTGTAAAAATGAGAAAGTCATGATAAGGAAGCTCATGTAAATAACAAGAAAATATATATTAAACAATCCTCATCGTATGCTTCTGCAGAGGTGGATGCGTCCAAAACTGCGAGTGTCGAAGAAGTGGTCTCAATTGTTCAAGTATGTGCAGCAATTGCTTAGGACTTGCATGTCTCAATAGAGATACTGTAATCATCGACGACGATTTAAATGATGATTCTCAAGTGGACGAAGAACACGAAGATTTGTTTCCTCTCACCAGCCCGAGTGAACTATTTGGTGCTGACTGATAACACAATTAATGATTCACCTAAAACTTATAACCTTTTGTATCATTTTGATTTCCCTCCCATTTTCTTAATATAGATTGTTTAATATATTTTCTTGTTTTTCACATGAGCTTCCTATTCATGACTTTCTAATTTTTACAAGCTAAGGACAAATTATATACGGGAATGATTTGACATAAAAGAACGAATGGAAATCAGAACGCTATAATGAATGAGGAATGAGGGCAAAAAGTGAGTACAAATTAACTAAGGCTACTAACTTGTATTGGACATATTTACAGTCATATAGCTACTTATGAGGTTATGTTGTGACAAAAAATAACAATCTATGGGTGTAATATGTATCTATATATGCATAGATATATCTATATATATTCTACATACATTATTCAGTTATTAATTTGTACTGTAATGATTTTAAGTTTTTTCAAGAACATCTACGTGAAATAAAAACAAATAAATATTTAACCCTCCATATTATGGAAACAGTTCACTTTACCATAATTCTGTATATAACAATTCTTGTTCGTAATTTAATGTATATCATTTGTGTATAGTGTATAGTATGACGTTTGCGCTAAACCTCATAGTTTACTAGATATTCACGCAAAACTGTGAAAAATAAGAATTTCCTGCCCCTTTCACCCCCTCCCCCCGAAACCCGACGCTGGTGGTGGTGCAACTTTTTAGTACTAACTCTTAGGAGGGTATGGAATTATTTCGCGCTAGCGGGCATCAGGACAGTGACGTCACGGCCTCGGCCGCTACGTGGCAGATGTTTATTTCCGACAGGTGAGGACTTGCATTTTGACCTGGCGTGACCCCCGGGAGGTTATTAACCTTTTCCGACAGGTGCGGACTTGCATTTTGACCTGACGTAACCCCGGACGGGACTTGACCTCGATAGGTTATTAAGAATTGTTATGACATGTTCAGCTCCCCCTCTCTACCACTAGGTTAGGATATAAGGTGGTCCGTTCTAGCTGGAGAACTCAGTTTAGTTTGAAAGCAGACAACATGGATCTACAAGCAATCAACAAGTTGACGTGCCTCAATCGGAAATCCAACATCAAGTTGGCGGAATTACCGCAAGATTTGCCATTGAAAATATATTCAGGCAAGCTGGTGAAGACAACATTCGGGGAATGCGTCTTACTGGAATTGGAGGAGAATGTTGTATTCCTACCGCAGAGAGTCACGGTAGCATTCAAGCCACATTTGGAGGATTTCTCATCTGAAAGATATTTCCTCGTGTTTAAGGGACAACTCAACACAGGAAAGCATTATCCAGCGAGTCAGTTTGAGATTGTAGAAAATAAAAATATTTAAATGGAAATATTTTTTTATTTATTAAACCTAAATCTGTTACTAGCGTCGATGAAACGTTAACGAAGGCGTCAACGAAACGTCAACGAAACGTCGACGAAACGTGGACGAAACGTCGACGAACGTCGACGAAACGTCGACGAAACGTCGACGCTTGGACGAAACGAAACGTCGACGAACGTCGACGAAACGTCGACGAACGTCGACGAAACGTTAACGAAACGTCAACGAAACGTCAACGAAACGTCGACGAACGTCGACGAAACGTCAACGAAACGTCGAGGAAACGTTAACGAAACGTCAACGAAACGTCGACGAACGTCGACGAACGTCGACGAAACGTCAACGAAACGTCGACGAAACGTTGACGGACGTCGACGAAACGTCGACGAAGCGTCGACGAAACGTTAACGAAACGTTAACGAACGTCGACGGAACGTCAACGAAACGTTGACGAAAAGTCAACGAAACTTCAGAAAAGTGAATGTTGAAAATAAAACAATATATTTACGTTAATAATGTTTATTTATCTGTGAGAGTTGATAAGAACAAAATTGTCTTCTTATAATCCTTCACTTTGGTAGATGGCCAGTGACCGGAGTCTGGTCCACAATCCCATCCTAAAAGAGCTTTTGGGTTTGAGTAGTATAGCAAAGGGGACTCCAGGGCGGAAGTGACGTCACAAGATGGCCGCCAAGGCGGGAAATTTGAAAATGACCTTGATCTGCGGGTTCAATGAACTTTAAGGGGTCACCTTGTTAACCTTGACCGGTCAATGAACTTTAAGAGGTCACCTTATTAACCTTGACCTGAAGGTCAATGAACTTTAAGAGGTCACCTTTTTAACCTGAAGGTCAATGAACTTTAAGGGGTCACCTTGACACGTGGCACTTTTTCTGGGAACGGAAGTGACGTCAATATGGCCACCAAGGCGGGAAATTTGAAAATAACCTTGACCTGCGGGTTCAATGAACTTTAAGGGGTCACGTTCCATTAACCTTGACCTGAAGCTAGAGGTCAAGTGGTTACCAGATCGATAACCTTTAAGGGGTCATTGACCCGCGGGTTCAATGAACTTTAAGGGGTCAGCTTGTTAACCTTGACCTAAAGGTCAATGAACTTTAAGAGGTCACCTTGTTAACCTTGACCGGTCCATGAACTTTAAGAGATCACCTTTTTAACCTTGACCTGAAGGTCAATGAACTTTAAGAGGTCACAGTTAACCTTGGCCTGAGGGTCAATGAACTTTAAGAGGTCACCTTGTTAACCTGAAGGTCAGTGATCTCATCACCTTGACACGTGGCACCTTGATATAAAAAACGTAAGCAAAAATTATGCAGATGTTTGCACTAAAACAGTTGACGTAGCATTTAGGTGGGGGGCATTGGGGATATAAGCAGGATGCCGTTGGGAGAGCTCACTATACCCAGTCAACAGTGCTTGAATAATATTGAAATATGTCTTTTCTGAAACAGTTGAACGAAAATAACTTCGTAAAAGAAATTGTGAGTGCAAGAGAGTTAGTGGTTGGTGAAAACATAAAATTTTATCTTTTAGAATAATTGAAACAAGGTACGGGGAGAAAGTGTTCGTCGAATTTGAAAATTTTCAAACTGCGCTACCTGCACGGTTCGTAAAAGAATTTACGTCTGAACGCATCGAAGACATAAACCGGGAAATCACCAACGGAAAGAAGATCTTCTTGACGAGTCTGGGCCTCATTGGTAGGACAACGAATATTAAATTTGAGGAAGAATGAATCCCACTGACAAGAGGCGACGCAGACAACACTACAAAAGAAGATTGGAATTTTATCTAAGATCTCTTCAAAATTTGAAATATGAAATTCAAATGTATGAAATAAATAAAAAGTTCAAAAACATAAATTTAGAAAATTGTAAAAAATAAAATATGAAATCTAGTCTATCTTTTATTTACCCCTACAAAATTGAAACTCAAATCTGAATGTTCCGATTGCTTCTGAGCGCCGAACATATAAACACGTCCAAGTGCATTTGACAGGATTCATTGACACTTGATAGACTATATTAATAACAATTTTGGGTGCGGTTACTTTAATTCCTAGTATATTTTTGGACATTTTCGTTCATTTTATTTACAAAATTATTCTTCATTATTTTTTATAAGATTATAAGTTGGCTGAAGTAGCTGCATTAATGTTAAGAAATCTAAAAAACGTTGAAAAGTTATAAGTCTAAAGGAATAGCTCTGGATATTCTTATCTATTAATAAAAGTATTTCATTTTCTGACACGTCAGGTCAACAATCTACCGAACAGCGAAATTATACGCTGGTTTCTTGACGCAGCAGGTCAATAATCGACTCACATTGCAAACTGCAACATCAGCTAAATATATGCTAACGCCGCAGGTCAACAACCATGCTATGTCATCAGATTGTTTTCTGCCGAATAGCATGAAATTTGAAATCGGAAATGAAACATGATACCACGGTGTCAGATTACAAAGGTGTCAAATTTCATGGGTTTCTTGACTCATCGACTCACATTGTAAACTGCAACATCAGCTAAATATATGCTAACGCCGCAGGTCAACAACCATGCTATGTCATCAGATTGTTTTCTGTCGAATAGCATGAAATTTGAAACCGGAAATGAAACATGATACCACGGTGTCAGATTACAAAGGTGTCAAATTTCATGGGTTTCTTGACTCATCGACTCACATTGCAAACTGCAACATCAGCGAAATATATGCTAACGCCGCAGGTCAACAACCATGCTATGTCATCAAATTGTTTTCTGTCGAATAGCATGAAATTTGAAACCGGAAATGAAACATGATACCACGGTGTCAGATTACAAAGGTGTCAAATTTCATGGGTTTCTTGACTCATCGACTCACATTGCAAACTGCAACATCAGCTAAATATATGCTAACGTCGCAGGTCAACAACCATGCTATGTCATCAGATTGGATATGTATGTTACGGGCGACGTGAAGACGAAGACTTTTTTAAAAAACTTTTATTCAAGTAACGCGAGTTACAGAGTTTCGGCTTAGACTACAGACAAGACTAGAATTCACACTCTTACTTTACTAGGTCCTATTTATACAGATCTGTTATGCTGAGGTGTTGTGGTTCTCATGGGAAAAGAATATAAAGACAAAGGGAAGATCAAATTCTGCAATTCTTGCAGTAAGCAAGTTTTAACAATACTTAAAAGGAATATGATATGTTCTAGTAATCATTCTAGAACAATATACAATGGTAAATGATATCTGTGTAGTAAGCATCTTGAACAATAGAGAATGAGAACATAATATCCAACAGTAAACAGAATCAAGGGTAAAAACAAGGTTATGATCAAGGTGATGCTTGAGGTCGGATATAACACCTTCCCCCTTATATTAAAAATTTGTGTTAACAAATTTTGACATTAAACTAGGCATATGTTTTAGTATTAGAATTTAGTTCAATTTCTTCTTCTTCGCGAGGTTCGTCCAATCTATACGAAGGTCTTGTTTTGACAGTAACAAATTTTCTTAAATTTTGAAAAACGTGATTTCGAGTTCTAGGAGGTTGTGGAGGATCGTCTCCGTTGTTAGTAGTAATAATGCCTATTTTAATGTTCCTAGACTTTTTACATTTAAAATAAAAGTACACAATAATTAAAAGTATGATTAAAGTAATGGATAGATATGTCAATATTGGCGTATACTTATTTACAGTTGGTTCGTTAATAATATTATCAAGATCCTTTGCATATTCGTCTAATTTATGCTTTGCGACATTTAAATCGTCATAATTAAATTTATTTAGTTGTAAAGGTTTTAAGTCAGGATATTTTAGTTTATTTGGAGTTTCTTTGCAACATTCAAATGGTATATTAATTGGGTGAAATTTATAGGTTTGATTAGATTTATTTAAATTTTTCGTTTGAATTTTAGTACTTCCAATATAAGCAATGCATTCAGATTTTAACGTTAAAATTGAAGTTTTGTCTAGCATTATAGTCAAAGGATTTTGATTTTTGCACTTAATAGTTATAGGAAATATTTCACTTAAAATTATTAACCATTGATTCTCTTGAATCAATTGTACATTGTAACTTTCAATTGAAATTGTGACTATGTCACAAGTATTAGGTAAATGGGTTTTTACCTCTAATAATTGAGCTTCACATCTTGAATGTGAGTCAATAGGAGTAGGATATAAATCTTTGCACATTATTAAATCAAATGCTAGTTCTTTACAATTTTTTATATCATAGAGAATTACATAGAGAGTTGGGTCATCGCTTTTTGCTACAAATTTAGTATCAGTGGATACCATGTGATAAAATCCAGTTTTATTGTCGAAAATTGGAATAGGATAAATTCTATAAAGAGTATACCATTGAGGTTCTACTAAAGGAATGTCTAATATAAAAACAAGTCTATTTTCTGTTTGAAAAACCTTTAGTTCTATAAAATCAAGATAAGTTGCAACATTTAGAAGTTGAGGAGTTAAGGGCAAATTATTTTTGTTTAAAGTTTGAGCGATTATTTGCAAATGATGAACCAGGTCTTCAGGAGTTATAACTGACGTGTGAATAATATGTAACTTTGCAAAAGTAATAGAGTTTAGAATGTCATTTAAATTGCTTTCGATAAAGGTATAGGATTCTAGGAGTCTTTCGGCCATCTCTAAAACTTGTAATTTTGCAGTGTAATAATTAAAATTATCAGAAATGTTATAAATGTAATTTTCGATTTGTTTTATGTCATTATTAAAAGTAATTTCATCAATTTGTAATTTGTTGATAGAGTCGTTAAAGTTTTTGATAACTGAAGTAGTTACAAAAATTTGTTTTTTCATTAATTTTTCTAATTCGTGTTCGTCTCTGTTAATTTTGTCGATACAATCGTTATAATACTGTCCGTCTGAAGCGTCTAAATTTCCGGTAATAAATTTCCAAACTGACCCTAAACCATTAATTAAACCTCTTTTATATCTTCTTACATCAATAGCTAATTCTTCAAATTTGAGCGCAATGTTTTCGGAAAGTTGATTTAGTAAAGTGAGATGTGACTTAACTTCGCTTAGAAAGGCGGCCATTCGTACGTCTTTTGGTTGAATTATAAATTGCATATTTTCTAAAATTTTATTATTATTTTCGAATGTTGTTTTTAGAGATGAAATGTCTTTATATACCAATAAACTCCACTTGTCATTAGAAATTTTGAGTCCGGATTGCTCTTGATAGAACACGCCTATGGTGTTATTAATTGGTCGCAGTGTATATTGTGCCATAGCGGTAGCGAACAAAGAAAATCTGTAACGAAGTTTCAGAATTAGGAACTTGGTTCGATATAACAAATTATTTTAATATCAGTATTTTTGAAAATATATTTGATCATAGGGAGAACTGTATCCCAATCTAATTTGTCTAATCCACAAGCTAACTTGGGTATAGCTATAATTTTATCTTTTTCATCAGTGCTCTCGAGACAAATTGTTCGTAATTCCTTTAAGCAATTAAATAAATTAGCATAAGTTGGTTTATAATAGAAAAATTCTTTAGTTATTAAATAATAAATATTTCTTGTCGGAAGTTGAAGTACTGCTATTTGACCAATTGACTTATTTTGATTTTTTAGTTCATCTGCGTGTCCAAATTTATTCTTAAATTCTTTTGCAATTCCTGCATTCATTTCTAAGTCTTTAGATACACAGTGGGCTAATGAAATATTTTCAGGGGCATCAAATAGATTGCCCAGTTCAATGGAAACGTTATTATTTTCAATAGGGATTTTTCGATCTAGAGTATAAAAGAATTCTTTAACCGTTAGTTCTTCTTCCTCCAATTCGTGACATTTCTTTAGCATATCAAAATTCATTTTTGTGGTTTGGTTAGTAATTGGGTTATGTAGCAAAGCTGAATTCGTATAAATTTCTTTAATTTTATAGGGTCCATTAAATTTGTTAGCTAGTTTATTTTTTATTTGGGACTCCTTGACATAAACCTTTTCTCCTACGCGAAATTGTCGCTGCTCCGAAACGTGTGTATCAAATCGCTGTTTTGCTTTTTGCTTGCGCATATCCGTACGCTTTCTTGCCACTTCATAATAATGCTTTATTTTATTGTTTAAATCGCGAACGTACTTAGAGATTAATTCTTGCTGATTATACAAAACTTCTGGAGGTCGAGACGAGGTGTGACCGAATAGCAATTCGTAAGGAGTAAAGCCGTGTGTTTTATTTATAGAATTGTTATATGCTATACAAGCGTAAGGGAGCATTTGAAATGGGTGTTCGTTAGGATTTTCTGTACTACATGCGCGTATCATTTCAGTTAAGGTGGCATGAAATCTTTCTAAGGAGCCATTTGATTGCGGGTGACTAACACTAGAGAAAGTTAATTTTATATTGTATAATTTACAAAGATCTTTCATTAATTGATTATTAAATTCTTTACCTACATCGCAATGGATTCTTAAAGGAGTTCCAAAATGTTGAAAATAGAGTAAAAGAGCGTCTACTACAGATCTCGCTGTTTTATTAGGAAGTGCATAAGCTTGGGTAAATTTTGTTAGTTCGTCTCTTATGGTAAGGATATTATTTTTTACTGGGATTTCTAGGATGTCGATATTTATTCTTTCGAAAGGAGTTTTAGGAGTTTCGGTAATAACTAAGGGACTGTCCAAGTTTTGTCTACAAATTTTTGTCTTTTGGCAGATTTCGCACTGCCGAATAAATGTTTCGACGTCTTTAGTTAGTCCTGTCCAATTATATTTTTGTTTGATGCGTCTAATTGTTTCGTTTATTCCTCGATGTAAGTTTGTCTTGCCTGAATGAAATTGATCTATTATTATAGGTATTTGGTCTTCGTCTGGTATAGTCACAATGTTCTGACAAATTGTTAGTTGGAAATTTTTATCTGAGAACAAAAAATTAAACATTTCTAAAATTGGAAAATCTGGATTGTTTTCAATGTAATAAGTTTTATTTTCTTCGAATATATCTTTACTGTAATAAAGAGATATGAAGAGTACTTGTATTGCGGTTTCAAAATTAAAAGGAACATGAATTATATAATATTTTCTTTTAGCTACGGTCTGACTGGAAAGAACATTTGCTTTATTATAGTTAAAATCAGGATTTAGCTCAAGTAAATCATCAATAACTTTTTCGTGAAGGTCTGTTAATTTGTCTTGTTGAGAAATTAGTACAATGTCCTTGTGTGTTTTGTCTAAAAGTTGATTATTTGTATATTGGATTTTAGAATAATCGATCATTGAAGTCGTCTTGTATAGATCAAAAAATCTGTCAAATTCATTACAGATTATAGCAATTTCGTCAGTCTCATTATTGTCAATAGGCGGGTCAATGTCTTGAGGATTATCATGAGAAGTAGATGGTTCGTCTAGGGAAGTATGAAAGGAAACAGCTTCTTTTATATGATTGATTTTGATTCGAGATAAAGCGTCGGCATTTCGATTAATTTTTCCAGGTTTATAAATTATTTGATAATTATATTCTTCTAATTTAAGTCGCCAACGTGCTAAACGACTACCGGGATCTTTTATTGAGAAAAGCCAGGTTAAAGGTCTATGATCTGTAACCAATAAGAATTTTCGTCCGAAAAGATAAGGTCTATAGTTTTTTACGGCAGCAATTATTGCCAATAGTTCTTTCTCTATAACGCTATATTTCATTTCTGCTGGACTTAAGGTTCTTGAAAAGTATGCTATGGGAAGATCATTTCCAACAGGTCCTTGCGAAAGTACCGCGCCTACAGCAAAAGCGCTTGCATCTGTAGTTAAAACAAATTCTTTTTCAAAATTAGGATATATTAGAATTGGTGAAGTTATTAATGCATTTTTAAGTTGTTCGAAAGATTCACGACAATCTTTATCAAAAATAAATGGTACGTCTTTTCTTAAAAGTCGAGTTAAAGGCTTTGTCATTTTTGCGAAATTTGGAATAAACTTCCTGTAGTAACCAGTAAGACCCAAAAATTGTTTAATTTGTTTAGTATTGGCAGGTTGAGGAAAATCGATAACAGCTTGTACTTTTTGTGGATTTGGTTTGACCCCTTCAGGTGTAATAACATGTCCTAAATAAATTACTTCTTTTCGTAAGAATTCACACTTATCTGGCTGTATTTTTAGATTTGAATTTCTTAATCTTTGAAAAACTTCAGTAATACGAGAGATATGTTCATTAATTGTGGAAGAATAAATAATAATGTCGTCCATGTAAACTAAGCACTTTTCGTTTTGTATCCCCATTAGTATATTATCCATAACCCTCTGAAAGGTTGAGGGCGCATTACGAAGGCCAAAGGGCATACGTAAATATTCGAAATGTCCATTTTCAACGGAAAAAGCAGTTTTCGAAATGTCTTCTGGATTCATTTCAATTTGTTGAAAACCAGAAGCCAAATCTAAAGTAGTAAAATAATGGCAATTACCCAACTGATCTAATATATCTGAAATATTAGGCAGTGGATACCTGTCATTAACTGTTAATTCATTTAATTTCCGATAATCAATTACGATTCTCCATTTTTGTTTGCCTGAAGCGTCTAATTTTTTTGGAACGACCCATACTGGGGACGACCATGGTGAAACAGAAGGTCTAATTATTCCTTGAGAAAGCATTTTATTAATTTGTGTTTTTACTTCTTCCTTGTGAACTTGTGGATATCGATAAGATTTAGTAAAAATTGGCTTAGCGTCGCCTGTATCGATAGTATGTTTTATTTCATTAGTGAAACTTAGGAAATCTCCGTCAAAGTAAAATATATCTTCAAAATTCAAACATAAATTAGCAATTAATTCCTTTTCTTCTTCGTTTAAATGTTCTAGCCTTAATGATTCTTTTATTTCTTCTACTCTGCTTTTCGTTTTATTAAAATTACAAATAATATTAGTACTACGGTTCGTTTCTTTAATGTAAGGCTCAAATTCAAATTCTTCGAAACAAATATCCTTTGTTATGGCATTAGCGTTTAATATCGTCGTATAAAAATTACCGTCTTCGTTTATTTTTACTATAGCATTTGGCACGTATACCTTTTCTACTCGTTGTGCGCATAAAATCATTTCTTTATTCGTATATTTATTCGTATGAAACTTGCATATTTTTTCGCAACGCGGTTCTATCGTAACCTGATTTATATTATAACTCGTATTTTCGCTTTCAAAATTATTTATATTTTCCGTGTAATCATTATTATTATTATTATTATTTCGTTCATAAGCGTTTATATGGAGGCTGTCGTACCTTTCGTCAACATTAACTTGTCTTTTATAAACGACTCGATTATTATTATCATTATTATTCGTTAACTCGTTTAATTCATCTCCGTCCTTAAGTAATTCGTGTACCTTATAGTACGTAATTAATTGTTTATTCCTAAAATCTACTATTGCACCGTACCTTTCTAAAAAGTCAGCGCCTAAAATTCCGTCGAATCCTATATCTAGATCGCAAATATAAACTTTATGGGGAGAAAGAGGACCCGTAAAAGAAACAAATACCGCTTCAGTAATAGGAATTGATTGGCCAGAAATACCTTTAATTTGAAAATTTTCTGGACATCGATTTAAAAATTGCTGAACCGTCTCTGGTTTGAAAATTGAAATACCAGCTCCTGTGTCAATTAAAATTTTGTACTTATCGGTATTATCTTTAATATAATATAAGTTACTATTGTCAACGGTATTTATGCAAACGTTTGGTCCGTATTGGTCATACCAAGATTCTTGAAGTTGGGAATAGGATTCTGGTCCGAGGCTGTTAATTGAAAATTTTCGCTTTGGCCCAGATAATGTTGTTGGGGAGTTCTATTTTGGTTATTTGGATTTGAATTTGGGAATCTAGGAGTAAAATTTTGATTAGAAGGCTGGAAACCTGAATTATTATTAAAAGTTCTTGGGAAATTGTTTCTAGGAATATTATTAGAAAAATTTCTAGGAGGTTGATTTCTTGGTTGGAAGTTTTGAGGGTGATTCCTAGGTTGGAAAGAAGGAGTTTGAAAATTATTTTGCTGAGGAAAAGATGGTCTTTGATGGAACCTATTTTGGGAGAAATTATTTCTTTGGGAGTTATTTTGGAAATTGTTAGAGTAGCTAGAAGGATTTGGACCATTTCTGTAATAATTATTTTGATTTTTAGTTCGACATTCATTGATAGTATGTCCATTTCTTTTGCAATAATTACAAAATTTTGGAAAATTATTACTGGTTCTTTTGACATTATTATTGAAGACTGGTACACGATTTTGCCTCTGAAATTTTTGATTTTCAAAATAAGAAAGTTGCAATTCTCTCTTAATTAAAGCTATAGCATCCATCATGTTGGGTGGATTGCTAGCACGAATTAGTTGCCCTATTCTTGGTTCTAAACCTGTCAAAACTGTATTTAGGCACATGCTATCGATTAATGTAGCTTGCGATTCTTTTTGTTCCCTAGTGAGAAGGCTTTGTTTTCCTATTGCGGCATACATTTTCGAGCAGTAAGTTTGAACTCTGCCTACAAAAGTCAAAGCATTTTCATTTTGGGATTGACACATTCTTTGTAAATCTTGAATTAATGAAGTTAGATCGCGAGGATCTCCGAAATGAACGTTAAGTAATTGTTTGATTTTCCTCCAGGTACTCAAGTCTCTTGAATTAATGAGTTGGGCTGCACGTCCCTTTAATTGATTTTTAATTTTTATAACAAGTAAAATGGCTTGGTCGCCAACAGTAATTTGCATGGCCCTATCACATGCAATGATAAAAGTATTTAAATTGATTTGATCCCCATCGTATTCAGGGATGATAGAAAATATTTCGCTTAATTTAAATGGTACTTCGTCGTTATTTGAAGCGTTTGCTTCATTGTTTACATTGTTTACATTAGAGTTTATAGCTTCGTTATTCGGCATGTTGAAATGAAAAGGTAATATCGTTATAACGTAGAAAGTTCAATAATAGCAACGTAGAAAGTTCAAAAAAAATCACAAATAAAATTCACTTCAAGTTTTCACTTACAATAGAAGTAACTTCATGCTCGCTGGATGTCATTGATGCTGCTGTTGTTGCTGGATGCTGGCCTCAGGAGACTGTCCTTCTTAGTGCCTCCGGATCTCCCTGTCGAAGACCCTTTTCAGCTGGCTCCAATCGTAGTGGTGTGGTGACCCCCGAGGAGACTGTCCTTCTAAGTGCCTCCGGATCTCCCTCGTTGAAGACCCTTTTATCGAGGATCCCACTTCTGACACCAAATTGTTACGGGCGACGTGAAGACGAAGACTTTTTTAAAAAACTTTTATTCGAGTAACGCGAGTTACAGAGTTTCGGCTTAGACTACAGACAAGACTAGAATTCACACTCTTACTTTACTAGGTCCTATTTATACAGATCTGTTATGCTGAGGTGTTGTGGTTCTCATGGGAAAAGAATATAAAGACAAAGGGAAGATCAAATTCTGCAATTCTTGCAGTAAGCAAGTTTTAACAATACTCAAAAGGAATATGATATGTTCTAGTAATCATTCTAGAACAATATACAATGGTAAATGATATCTGTGTAGTAAGCATCTTGAACAATAGAGAATGAGAACATAATATCCAACAGTAAACAGAATCAAGGGTAAAAACAAGGTTATGATCAAGGTGATGCTTGAGGTCGGATATAACATGTATAAATATTTGAAAATGGTTTAATTTTTATATTAGTCGGCGAAGAGCCAATGCAAGTGGTCGATTCCAAGAACCTTGTCATCAGTTTTAGAAGTAAGGTTAATTTAGTTGCTCATTTAAGTAAAGATGCTTATAATTTCAAATAGTAACGATGAACAAGAAATCACTAAAATTACTAAAGGAATTTGTGAGAATGCTACCAAAGCCTATCAGTTATTACACATAAATCCATTACCGATAAAAATAAATAGGTGGGTTAATTTTTCAAACAAAAATATTACTCTTTTCAATAAATGTCTTAAGAAACAAAATCTTTCGGTGGGTATTCGTCGAAAATTACAATCTTCTTTAGGGTTGATTAAAGCATTTCGAGCCTCCATCAAGCAGTTATTAAATGAAAACACTCATACAGGAATGGGTTTAGCTCAGGGGAAATTAGCAAAACGCATAAAGTGGGAAAATATCACCTCGGCTTTCGCGACTGCAGACGAGCATAATAATCAATTTAAAACACAAAGACGTAAAGGAATTTCTAAACGACTGCTCCACAATTTTTAAATTAAAAATAAAAAAAATAATAAAATCTCTCTCCATGATTAAAGTGAATACTTGCTTTTGTGCAGAGTTTATAAAAAAGTCTGGAAATGATGAAATTCTAGAAAATAAGCATTTTAACACCAAAAACTGTGAGATCGATTTAGGAGTAGATTTAGACTACTGGTTCAGAACGAACGTATATGAAAAAATTTTAAATTCGCTCGAAGAGTTCGAAGAAGGACAAAGCGGGTATGCTCTTAACAGAATAATATCTCTTGAAGTAAATATTAACAAATATGAATTGGGCAATGGAGCTTCATCTTCACTATTGCACTATTCCGATATTTTGAATTTAACTGGAATCCAGTTTCCAATGACTATTCCTCAAATTGCAAAATTTGAAAAACTCAACTACATCTCAATTAATGTTTTTTGTTTAGAGATGGATACAAAATATAATTTCTCTGTTGTGCCCAGTCGTCTAACCAAACAGAAAGTAGACAAACACGTTAACCTCTTATTAATTCAAGATAAATATTTTCCTAAACTAAATTACGATAACTGGGACACCAACGACGATGAAAATGTTGAAATAAAATATCACTACGTTTTGATAAAGGATATGTCTAGACTAATATATAAGCAATTAAATAAGCATCGGTGTAAAAAGTTTCTCTGTGACAGATGTTTAAATTACTTTCAAACGCAACAAAAGTTGGAAGAGCATACCGATGAATGTGAAAAAATGAATGAATGTAAAATAATTTTCCCTACGGAAAAATATATTGAATTTAAAAACTACGTTAACAAAGAAAGCGTTCCATTTTTAATGTACTCCGATTTTGAGTCCATCTTAAAACCATACAATGATTCCCAACGAACGCTAAAGACTGAAAAATATCAGAAGCATGAAGCGTTTAGTGCAGGATATTTCTTTAAATGCAGTTATGATGATAGTCTCTCTTATTACAAAAGCTATCGAAATACAGACTGTATGAGTTGGTTCGCAGACCAGTTGGCTGAAGTCGCCGCTGCAGTATCATCAAAATTGAAAAACGTGAAACCAATGAATCAAGTCGTAAGTCTCAAGGACGCTACAAAGTCATGTCATATTTGCAATAAAAATTTCCAGCTTACCGATAAGATAGTGCGAGACCATTGTCACCTGACAGGTAACTTCAGGGGATATGCGCATAATCAATGTAATCTAAATTATACCAATTCTTTTGTAATTCCCGTTATCTTTCACAACCTTTCTGGATACGATAGTCATTTTATAATTAGAGATTTAGCGAAGAGAAATAATGTCTCATTGCTTCCCGTAAACAAAGAACAGTATATTAGTTTCACAATATTTGATAATAATACTAATATTAGATTTCGATTTATAGATTCCTTTAGATTTATGAACTCATCACTGAGCACTCTAGTCTCAAATCTCAATGAAAGGAATTTAATAAATACCAGAAATATGTTTCGCGGTTTACCTAAAGAAAATTTCGAATTGTTAACCCGAAAAGGTATTTTTCCTTATGACTATATAGACACAATTGAAAGACTAGAGGAAACATCTTTACCTAAAATTGATGATTTTTATAGCAAACTAAACAATGTTAATATTGATGAAAATGAGTATATACATGCTCAAAACGTTTGGAAAAAGTTTAATATTAAAAATTTAGGTGAATATTCAGATTTGTACCTTAAAACTGATGTGATGCTGTTAGTCGACGTTTTTGAAAATTTTCGTAAAACATGTCACGAGACTTACGGGTTGGATCCTGCACATTATTACACAGTTCCGGGATACACTTGGGATTGTATGCTCAAATATACGGGGTGTAGGCTTGAATCTTTTCAAGATATAGATATGCTAATGTTTTTTGAGAAATCTATAAGAGGAGGTATAAGCCAATGCTGCAATCGCTTTGCAGAGGCAAACAACAAATATATGGAGAATTTTAAATACAACGAAATTTCAAAGTATCTCCTCTATTTAGATGTAAACAATTTATACGGTTGGGCCATGAGTGAATACCTTCCATACGGAGAATTTGAATGGATCGATTCAAATATCGATGTAACTACCGTTCCCGACGAAGGTCCAATAGGTTATATGCTTGAGGTAGATTTAGACTATCCGGAACGTCTGCATGACTTACACAAAGATCTTCCGTTTTGTGCCGAACATAGTACCCCCAAAAATTCGAAATTATCAAAACTTATGACAACCTTACATCCTAAAGAGAAATATATTTTACATTATAGGAACTTAAAACAAGCTATGAATAATGGGTTAGTGCTTAAAAAAATACATCGTGTTTTAAAATTCAGTCAGGCACCGTGGTTGAAACCATATATAGATGTCAATACACGACTCCGCTCGCAGGCCAAAAACGAATTTGAAAAAAATCTTTTCAAGCTAATGAATAACGCGGTCTACGGCAAAACGATGGAGAATATAAGAAAACATCGCGTAGTCAAATTAGTTCGAAAATGGGAGGGTAGATATGGTGCAAAAAATCTAATTTCTAGTCCACACTTTAGAAGTAGAACGATCTTCGACGAATGCTTGATTAGCGTAGAATTAAACAAATCACAAATAATTTTCAATAAACCCCTCTTTATTGGAGCAGCAATTCTAGAGATTTCGAAAACTTGTGTTTATGATTTTCATTATGGATATATGCTTCGGAAATTTCAACCGTCTGAATGTAAGCTGCTATATACCGACACGGATTCATTGATTTATGAAATACATTGCCAAGATGTGTACGAAGATGTTATAAAAAGAGATCTACATCGGTTTGATACCAGCGACTATTTAGCTGACAACCCATATAATATACCATCTGCGAATAAAAAAGTGCCGGGCCTTATGAAAGATGAGAATAACGGAAAAATCATGACTCACTTTGTCGGCTTACGTTCTAAACAATACACTTATAAAGTTCAAGGTGGAACATGCGTTAAGAAGGCTAAGGGTGTTAAATATAATGTAGTTAAACAAAAAATTCGGTTTGAAGATTATTTGCACGCCCTTCAAAATTTTAAAATTAATAGTGAAACACAACGCTGTATAAGATCTTACAACCACGATGTCTACAGCGTGCAACAGAAAAAAATCGCCCTTAATCCTTTTGATGATAAGCGATTTTTATTAAAGCATTCTCACGATACGCTTCCTTGGGGTCATTATAGTATAATAGATTAACACCACTTTTTTACTTTCCGAGCAACTATTTAGAAGCAGAATATCTTACTTACCTTTACTATTCTCACGATTTGTATTACTGTTTTAGAAGCAGAATATCTTACTTACCTTTAGTATTCGCACGATTTGTATTACTGTTTGTATGTATATATGTTTAAGAAATAAAAATCATTTATATTTTTATATTGTTTTATTTCAAAAATACCTTCTGTTATACAAGTCAATTAAAAACTTATCTCTACTAAAATTAATAAATTCAAAAATACAATACATTTCTAAATTGAGCGTTGAACTAAATAATGCTGTAATTAAATCTATAGGATTCAACATGTAATTACATCTAAACAAAAGCATATTTACTGTATCTAAAAAGTTTAAATAATGTTCGCAAATATTTAGTTTTAACATTACATCGATTTTAGAAGAAATTATCTTATCGAGGCTTATTAATTCTAAAATATCTGAATGAGAAAAGTAGGAGTCGACGCCCTCCTTTGAAAGCATAGCAACTTTTAACCCATCCACTCTAATCATTGTATTAATTCTAACATTTTCATTGGATACAAATCTCCTCGATATGGCAGACGAATTAGGTTTATTGAAAAAATCTTCGACGCATCCTGTCAAAATTAGAATTACCTCGTTCCATTCGAGGCGATCTAATAAAATATTAGCGAAACCTTGCGTATCTAGGTGGTTAACAATCTTGATAGCTGGAGTGAAATATCGTGCGGCGCTCAATCCACAATGAACAGTAAACACATGATTGGGCTTCAACACAAAGCACGTATTTAGAATAAGATCATCATCGTTGGCAGCATCTACAGATGTTGTATCTTCACTAAATTCGGAAGCGTAAGCACTGTCACTCATTTTTAAAATATTCGAACTGCTACTGTAGATATTTCTTGAAGGTAAGTAGTATTTTTTTATGTAGCTGTCTCTTATAGTATACTCCCCTCCACTCTATCCCTTCTACTCTACCCCCACTACTCTTACCCCCTCTACTCTACCCCCTCCACTCTCTCCCCTTCCATCTACCCCCTCTAAATTTTTATAAAACGTTATTGCTCTCTATCCACGAGTCGTGAGATTTGTCAAGACCAAGCCACCGAACTAAAACTTTTTTTCCTTTCTTACGTAACACTTTTTCAACTAGATAGACGTCGGGATTAACCGTTTTCTGTAGTTCTTCAGCGTAGAATCCACCCTTTATGGGACTTCCGTTCATATCTTCAAGCAAATATGTTGCGGGATTGGTGATTTGAACCCTCACAATTTTAAACAATTCAGTAGTCCAGTTGGGGGTATAACCTTTGTTAAAAACGTGCTTCATTTTGCTGATCCTAACTATATCACCAACATTAAATTTTCTATTACCACAAGTCTTCAAGTGGCTATAGACGTTTTTTAATAACCGCTTTTCGCAACTTTTGCTTACATCTTTAGGTTTCATTTGTGTAGTGCGATGTTTTTGACTATTATAATCATCTGTCAAGGTAGGCAATACATCGATCCATCTATATTTTCCGCTCAAACTGAAAAATTTAAAAAGCTTTTCCTTCAAAGTACGTATCACTCTTTCAACAATGGCAGCTTTCTTGACGCTAAATGTGCTATAGTGATTAATGTTATACGCTCCCATCAACTGTTTGAAATGAGTGTTGTAAAATTCCTTTCCGTGATCAGTTTGAAGGTTTTTCGGACACCGCCGTCCTGAACTTTTAAGGATCTCTGCAAACGCTCTCGTAACCTCTTCTCCAGTTTTCGTTTTCAACGGTTTACACCAAACAAATTTTGAGAAAGCATCAATAACGACAAGTATAAACTTAAAATTTCTATTATAGGATTTATACTGATCAAGTTGTCCAAGATCGGCTTGCCAGAGATCGTCCAGCCCCTTGATGATAGTTCGTCGTCGAGTATAATTTTTGCGTGCAGGCTTATGAAGCTCATTAACTATTTGAATTTTTTCTTTTGAGTGATTGGAGTTCATGTCGATTTCTTTTGAGACGATCCTTTTGCATCCAGACTATTAAGTATGGTAGTTAGTTTTTTGTAGTCGCTATTTAGCAAATCAAGTTGAATGGATATTGATTTTAAACGATTTTGATATTCTATATTCAAATTAGTGATTCGAGTCTGCAGGGATGTCACTTTCTGGTCAATCACGGAAGTTTTTTCAACGTTTTTATTGAGTAGAGTCGTGTTATCGTTTGACGTCGAAGATGAACTCAATACTATCTTATTCAAGCTCGAAATATTTTTATCGAAATTGCTTGTAAAGATCTTAGAGATATTTTGAAATTTTTCATCGATCGAATTCATTATAGAAGTACAGCTAGCATCCACGTATTTTTTTGTTGCGGCGTCGCCACCTTCAGTCGGTAGTTCAACGTTGCACAATTTACGGTTTTGAAGATCGTAGTCTCCTTCTTTGGTTACCGCAAACAAATTCTGAGTACGAAAAACTTTGACTTCGTTAGGCGTTTTGGAAGAACGTCCGAACTTGTTCAAGCTCATTTTGATACTAAACACGTTTTGTGCATCTATCTGATTATATTAGCTTCTTTGAGCTCATTTATTATTGCTACAATTTCGTTGCCATTCGATGTATTGCCTGCGTTTTTAGATGCCACGAGCAATTTTAAACGGTCAACTAATTCATTGGCATCATCCCAATAAACGTATTCTATGGGTTTTTTATTGAAAATCCAATGCATCCCGGAAGTACCCGAGCCAGATATTGTATTCGCACGGGGCCTCGATTTAGATGTTGAAGTCGTAACGAAAGGTTTTATGATGTCAACATACTTTGAACGATTTGTGCCTTTCAGTCTTCCAAGAGTATTTAGATGAACTTCGGTATTAACTAAAATATGTCTATACCTATCGTTCTCCTCTTTAGTAGTTATACGTGGATCATCGTAGAAAATTAAATCGTAGAGTCCCTCGGTACCTTTATAGCGGTGTCCATCAATCAAAATGTCTCCGCTACTTTTATCGAAGTCCATAACTTTTTTTCCTAGCATCCATTGTGACTGTGACGCATTGTAAAGGGGTCCATAAACCGGATCAATTTTTGGAAGTTTTTCATTGTGGTCTAAAATGTACTTCTTAGCTATTTCGGGATAGGCATCCAAGTACTCCTCCAAAACCTCCGGTCGAAATGTACTCATGTTAAATGATTCGTTGAGAACGGTATCGTTATCAGTTGGTACGGTAGCTTCATAATGTGACTCATTGAGTGATTGTTGCTTGTTTCTATTAATACTTGCTATTAACTTATCGAGTTTCTTGCTGATTCTATCCTCAACGTTTTCTTCCTCCTTTTTTTCGACGCTTCCTTCCTTTTTCTCAACCTTACATAAACCATCATTATCTCTTTTGAGTTCAAACTTCATGTTTTCCGCTCTTTCATTTTTATTTTTTTCAATTTTTGTAATAGATTTGGTAATAGGTTGAAATACCTTCTCCAAGACCTCATCTTCTTCAAATCTACCTAATTTTAAAGCCGTATACTTTTTCCTGATAGAGCGAGTAAGATCTTTAATTTTTTTGAGCGTTGGGCTTCAGCAATTTGCTCTTGAGATGTTAACGGCATATCGTCAGATGCGCTAATGATCCGTAGAAGCTATTGTCCAGACCTTATATATTTGTCGAATCCCTGTCGATAACGTCCCTCGTTTATGCTAAAGTCTTTCACGATTACCAAAGAGCCATAATTATCATTCCAACACTGGCGACATATATCTTTAAGCTGTTCGAAGGTTAGGTCAGGTGACACGTGCTCTTCGTACACGTGTCTGAGATTTGTCTCATCCTGCTTAAAAAGTACTATAAAGTTGCAGTTATCTCGAATCAACTGCTTGGGTATCTTGGAGTAAGTCTGGCAAAGATACACCGCGTCAATACCCTTATGTCTGCACATAGAGTAATACTCCCTGATTTTATTTTGCTTGTCGCAAGCCACATCGTCGAAAACAATGAGGGAATTTTCTCGAGCATCAGATGGATCTATTACATCATCGCTGGCTTTGAATGGAAAATATCCGATACAATCAATATTTTTTAGAACATCTTGTAGTAGCCGACATTTTTCCTGATAGAGCGATTTGCTATATACATACACGTTTTCAAATTTCAAACCATTTTGGTTAAATATTAAAGTTAAAAGTGCGTTTGTTTTTCCACATCCACTTGGACCACAAAAAATTGCACGAATTGAATTTGGAAATAGTTTACCATGTTTCGACTTAAGCTGCTTCTCAGCCAGAACATCTAAGTTTTCAATAGGGAGCGATGTTTGCTGTTGTTCGATTTGCATTATGAATGAGTCTGACTGATCCGACAAAGATACGTCAGTATTTATAGTTTCGAGTCGCTTCGAGTCGTCTAGTCGTTTTTCGAGTCGTCTAGTCGTTTTTAGAGTCGTTTAGTCGTTTTTATAGTCGTTTTTCGAGTCGTTTAGTCGTTTGTACAAGTCGTCTAGTCGTTTTTTGAGTCGCTTAGACGCTTTAAGCTTTTTCTTGGTAGGATAAGGGGCAGTCAAAAATTAACATTGTTGTAATTTTTATTATTGAAAAAAATACAATGTTTTCATGGGAGGTATGCCCTCATTTTATTCCATATAATTTGTCTACACAACGGACATCTATTTATTGATGTTGAACATTCCATACAAAAAACTAAATGCCCGCAAGGAGACATTAATACCTCTATAGGGTTAGAAAAACCAATTTTACATAAATTTTTTTCTTCATCTTTACAAGTTTGCTCAGTTTGAGAATAAGCATCAACTTTTCTAGTCCACACCTCATCTTCGGGAACGGCATTCGGGCGAATTTCAGGTAATTCCGCATCAGTATCACCACCTTGTAACACAAAGGGACAGCTCGGAGACCAACTTGCGTGATCGAGCATAGGATTATCTTCAGGTTCCCAATGATATCCTTCGATATGACAGTATGGACACTCAACCACATCTTCGTTATTTTTATAGAAAAAACCAGCTTCCGCCAGTTTTTGCCCCGCAATCACACTACTTGATGGCCAAGACTCAAACGATTTGAGTCTGTCATCAATATTTTTATATGACACTAGTTCCATTTTTAATACACGATTCGAGTACTACTGGCTAGAGATTCCGCAGATCGTTATTTATATATAAGTATTGTTGGAGGGGGGAAGTGCTGAGTTCATTTGTTATCAAATTTCAAGTGTAAGGTGAAATATGAGGAGGGGTAGTGTCGAGTTCATTTGTTATCATATTTCAAGTGTAAGGTGAAATATGAGGAGGGGTAGTGTCGAGTTCATTTGTTCTCAAATTTCAAGTGTAAGGTGAAATATGAAACAACAATTAAAAATTGCTTTGCTTTATTTTTAACATTTTTAGATATTACATTCTACACTTAAATATATATTAAAAAACATTTTTTCGTTTACTCCTTCAACCCTTGTGAAGTCGTCGCTTCGATATTCCTTTTAAATAGAAAATTCTTCAACCAGCTGTCCAACTTTTCACAATTTCTCAAACTGCACATATATTTAGAATGTTTTAGGTGATACAAGCAAAGGGGTACATCTTTTTCGAATTTCGGTAAATTTCCAAAATTATTCTCCAGTTTCTCAATATTGATTATTTTCGTAGGATCGATGTCGATAGTCTGCAAGAATTTTTCTTTCTGATATCCTTTGATGTAGATGATGTCGACATCGAAAAGAAACTCTTCCAAAATTTCTCGCACATGATTGCACTCCACATATCCATTGGAATACCATAAACCATGAAAATTGTGTTCCAAATAAGATACTTGCTTTCTATCCACCGCAGTTAGCAAATAATAATCCTTAGGGGGTTTTATCAGCAGGTGTAAAATTTGATTGTTAATTTTGATCGACAATTCTTTGGGGTAGAAAAGTCCGTCAATTATAAACCCTTGAGTGTCTACGACTGCGATCTTCATTCTTCCGAGTCAAACTAGCAACTGGGAGTTTATTGAGGTAAGCGGTCTTACATCAAGTTTCTGACTACTTCGCTTAGCGGCAGATATTCCATAAGACTGTCGTGAATAATTAAGCAATACGCTCGAGTGTCTTTAGGAAAACCGACATCACTTTCTATGTCTAGTTTGACGTCAACAGTGCTGGTCTTAAGGGTCTCATTTCTTCTAGAACAGTCGATAACAAACAGAGTTACGTTATCTTTGTAATCTTTGTAATCTAGCAGTGGACGTTTCTCACGAACGCCCATAAAACTTGAATAAAATTCAATGTAACTATTGTAAGCTTCTAAGTAATCATTATTTTTGAAATCCAGCCTCTGCCTTTCAAATGGGAAATATTCACCGTTTAGAATTAACCTAACGTCTGATATACTTATGTGATCGAATTTTGTGGGATCGCTTTTGCTATTTTCTTTGCGATTAGTTTGAAAACCAACTACAACAAACCTAGGAGATTCCACTGCTGCAGATGTTTTCACTGACCAAATTTCTTTACGAGAGTTTGCCGTAAGAGTTGGCAATTCATGTAATTCCCACTTTCTAAAGGGTATAATAATGGGTTGATCTCGCTTTATGGATTGCAGGAGATCTAATCTAATCATATCGTTTGGCTGTATATGTTTCACTTTTAGTTCTATATTGGTAATCAATAATTCTGCTGTCAACTCTGTAGTGGAGTCGGCAGCTTTCTCTAGTAGCAGGCAATTATTGTCGTTGCGGGCTCGAATTAGTCTTATTGTTTGCTTACCGCAAATGGCATATTGATAATCATTAAAGAGCCCAAACAAATGTTTAAGCGGTATTCTTACGCTGAATGTTCCGTCCTTATTCAAGATTGGCGCATTGTCCTTGGGATAGCTCCAACTTGAAGTTACCAAGTACTTTTCATCGTTAGGAGAATAACATAAATATCCCCTCATGGCACTCACAACTCCAGGATCTCTCACCATTTCCAACTCTTTGCCATTAAGTTCGTATGAGACAGAATCAAAGAAAAACGATGCACCATTGTTTACAAGCTTGCAAGTACCAGTGCCTGATTTCTTGCTTATTTTACCTTTTACGAAAATTGCAGCATCATACATCAACAACCAAGCGTCCCCTTGATTAACGGTTATTTCTACGATGTCATTGTTCATGAAGGACTTTACGAACGGATAATAGGAGCGTGCTTCTAAACGTTGAATAGATTCATCGAACTTTGGTTTCTGATGCACGTCGAACACTTGATGCGTCAATGACATGATAACCGAGATATTTTAGGAACAAGCGATTTTCAGGTGTAAGACTAGTATTACGATCTCTACTCTTGTACAGCTCTGCTGGTTGTGAACTTCTCGACCGACCGACACTCCTTTTATATGGTCGGTACCTACCATCAAAAACTAACACCATTTCTCTTCAGCTCCAATCTGATTATGATTTCTTCCCCGTTGAGATTTACCGATCTTGAATCTTGATCTAAAAGTTGCACTGTAATATTGTCGATGGTTTTCCTACTGACAGGCAAATAAATTAGATTCCTAGGTTCGATATTGATACTGTATCCCGGGTCTACTGTAGGCATAAACTCAAAAAGAGTATGCGAAGGTGCGTTGTAATATGATCCCGAAATTAAATTGCACTCCACTCTTATTGTTACCACTTGCACAATCTCTACTCGGAGGTCTGATTGATGTAAATCTCCGGATTTCAATATTTTATTGGAAAAGCCAAGCAATTTAGCTATAGTATCGGGCTGTTTAAAATTTACGTTATACAGAGATTTAAGTTCACACTTTAAAGTATTATTGTTAGGTTTCAACGAAAAAATTTCGTCTAGTTCTTGCTGATTATCCAGCGAACTTCCTAGTTGTTTCTGAACGTAATTCTCAATATCTCGAATCTCATATGCTCCTGTCGGAATCTCAATTTCTATCTCGCTTCCTCTGTGATCTACGAAATATAGCTTGTTGTGTCCTCCCTCTATATTTGGAATTGAATTCCAAGTAGATAGAGAAATTAACGCTAGCGAATATTCGTACTGAGGATCTAGCTCAAGGGGCGGAAAAAACGATTTGGAGATGTAGCTACCGTTACCCGTCAAAGTAAACGTCTGCGACATGACTGAGCAAAAATATGATAATTTCTTCTGTTTTATAGGGTTTTTCCACGTAAAAATTCCAAACAGAGGTGTCCGCAATTTATTTCATCGTATGTTTGATACGAGTTATTGTTGTATACGATATTAGCATGTTTCCCCAAGTATAGGATCAGTTCTTTCGGTGGCTTCAGCGCCCCGAAACTATCGAAATACTCAACGTTGTTACCTCTTTTCTCATATGCTACCCAATGTGTTCCAGCATTACTTTTGACGTCTAAATTCAAAATTGCCGATTCGTTTTTGTTTGGACCAAGGTTTGGAAGCGTGTCTCTCATAAAGACACCTCTAAAATAAGGTATTTTTATCTTTTTAGCGTAAAAAATTAAATCTTTATCCGTTAGAGGTCTATTGGGTAGCATCAATGGGAGTTTTTTTTCTTTAAATATAAACCGAATCCTCCGTGATTATTTTTCTTTAAGTAAAGCCCAGATCCCGATTTTCCAATAGCTTCCATTGCCCTATTATGACGTATTTGTTCATCCATTTGTTTCTGCGCGTTTTTTGCGTCTATAACGGTTTTTGCAACAGCGCTAGCACCACCAGCTACCGAACCGAGGGCCCCCAAAGCTCCTAAGAGGGGCAGTAGGGGTAAAAAAACCCCTGTTTTCTTTTCAAAGGGAATCACTCTCGGTACTCGAATTTTTCGTTTCCCTCCCACCTTCTTAATGGCTAATCGTGCAGCGCGCAAAGCTGCCGATGAAGTTTTCTTTAAATTCCTGACATCATTAAGCTGATCTCTATCAAATGTTTTTTTCAATGATCTCGAGACTTTTCCCACGATATCTTTTTTAAAAGAAACCGAACCTTTTCTCGGCTTTATTCCCATTCCCAATTTTCGTTTAGTTTTCATTGCGGTCGTGACTAGAAGAGCGGCAGCCTTTTCACCAAATTTTGCGTCTTTTGATTTAACACGTCCCCAAGCCCTATTTTCCAATTCTAAATCGGCTGCGTGTCTCTCCTTTAAAGATCTATTTTCTGAATATGCAATATCGTGCTCCTTGCACGCAGCGTCTAACTTATTTATACCAGCGTCACCTCTCGCAATTCTTTTTTGTAATTTTGTGCCAGGACCACAAAACTGATATCCAGGAAGATGTAATTCGACGGGCAACTTATTTATTAGCGTGTTCACCAACCCTTCACCTGTGAAGGATGACATTGAACTGATCCGAGTCAAATGCACTTGGACGTATTTATATGTTCTGCGCTCAGAAGCAATCGGAACTTTCAGATTTGAGTTTCAATTTTGTAGGGGTAAATGAAAGATTGACCAGGTTTCACATTTTATTTTTTACAATTTTCTAAATTTATGTTTTTGAACTTTTTATTTATTTCATACATTTGAATTTCATATTTCAAATTTTGAAGAGATCTTAGATAAAATTCGTTTCAAATTTCATGCTATTCGACAGAAAACAATTTGATGACATAGCATGATTGTTGACCTGCGGCGTTAGCATATATTTAGCTGATGTTGCAGTTTACAATGTGACTCGATGAGTCAAGAAACCCATGAAATTTGACACCTTTGTAATCTGACACCGTGGTATCATGTTTCATTTCCGGTTTCAAATTTCATGCTATTCGGCAGAAAACAATCTGATGACATAGCATGGTTGTTGACCTGCGGCGTTAGCATATATTTAGCTGATGTTGCAGTTTACAATGTGAGTCGATGAGTCAAGAAACCCATGAAATTTGACACCTTTGTAATCTGACACCGTGGTATCGTGTTTCATTTCCGGTTTCAAATTTCATGCTATTCGGCAGAAAACAATCTGACGACATAGCATGGTTGTTGACCTGCGGCGTTAGCATATATTTAGCTGATGTTGCAGTTTGCAATGTGAGTCGATTATTGACCCGCTGCGTCAAGAAACCAGCGTATAATTTCGCTGTTCGGTAGACTGTTGACCTGACGTGTCAGAAAATGAAATACTTTTATTAATAGATAAGAATATCCAGAGCTATTCCTTTAGACTTATAACTTTTCAACGTTTTTTAGATTTCTTAACATTAATGCAGCTACTTCAGCCAACTTATAATCTTATAAAAAATAAGGAAGAATAATTTTGTAAATAAAATGAACGAAAATGTCCAAAAATATACTAGGAAGTAAAAGTAACCGCACCCAAAATTGTTATTAATATAGTCTATCAAGTGTCAATGAATCCTGTCAAATGCACTTGGACGTATTTATATGTTCGGCGCTCAGAAGCAATCGGAACATTCAGATTTGAGTTTCAATTTTGTAGGGGTAAATAAAAGATAGACTAGATTCATATTTTATTTTTTACGATTTTCTAAATTTATGTTTTTGAACTTTTTATTTATTTCATACATTTGAATTTCATATTTCAAATTTTGAAGAGATCTTAGATAAAATTCCAATCTTCTTTTGTAGTGTTGTCTGCGTCGCCTCTTGTCAGTGGGATTCATTCTTCCTCAAATTTAATATTCGTTGTCCTACCAATGAGGCCCAGACTCGTCAAGAAGATCTTCTTTCCGTTGGTGATTTCCCGGTTTATGTCTTCGATGCGTTCAGACGTAAATTCTTTTACGAACCGTGCAGGTAGCGCAGTTTGAAAATTTTCAAATTCGACGAACACTTTCTCCCCGTACCTTGTTTCAATTCTTCTAAAAGATAAAATTTTATGTTTTTCACCAACCACTAACCCTCTTGCACTCACAATTTCTTTTACGAAGTTATTTTCGTTCAACTGTTTGAGTAAAGACATATTTCAATATTAATCAAGCACTGTTGACTGGGTATAGTGAGCTCTCCCAACGGCGTCCTCCTTATAACCCCAATGCCCCCCACCTAAATGCTACGTCAACTGTTTTAGTGCAAACATCTGCATAATTTTTGCTTACGTTTTTTATATCAAGGTGCCACGTGTCAAGGTGATGAGATCACTGACCTTCAGGTTAACAAGGTGACCTCTTAAAGTTCATTGACCCTCAGGTCAAGGTTAACTGTGACCTCTTAAAGTTCATTGACCTTCAGGTCAAGGTTAAAAAGGTGATCTCTTAAAGTTCATGGACCGGTCAAGGTTAACAAGGTGACCTCTTAAAGTTCATTGACCTTTAGGTCAAGGTTAACAAGGTGACCCCTTAAAGTTCATTGAACCCGCGGGTCAATGACCCCTTAAAGGTTATCGATCTGGTAACCACTTGACCTCTAGCTTCAGGTCAAGGTTAATGGAACGTGACCCCTTAAAGTTCATTGAACCCGCAGGTCAAGGTTATTTTCAAATTTCCCGCCTTGGTGGCCATATTGACGTCACTTCCGTTCCCAGAAAAAGTGCCACGTGTCAAGGTGACCTCTTAAAGTTCATTGACCTTCAGGTCAAGGTTAATAAGGTGACCTCTTAAAGTTCATTGACCGGTCAAGGTTAACAAGGTGACCCCTTAAAGTTCATTGAACCCGCAGGTCAAGGTCATTTTCAAATTTCCCGCCTTGGCGGCCATATTGACGTCACTTCCGTTCCCAGAAAAAGTGCCACGTGTCAAGGTGACCCCTTAAAGTTCATTGACCTTCAGGTTAAAAAGGTGACCTCTTAAAGTTCATTGACCTTCAGGTCAAGGTTAATAAGGTGACCTCTTAAAGTTCATTGACCGGTCAAGGTTAACAAGGTGACCCCTTAAAGTTCATTGAACCCGCAGGTCAAGGTCATTTTCAAATTTCCCGCCTTGGCGGCCATCTTGTGACGTCACTTCCGCCCTGGAGTCCCCTTTGCTATACTACTGGTTTGCCTTATATTTTCTTACGTTTTCTTCCAACCAATTCAAGATTCTTAAATGATTTTTGTTTTTAGATGGTTGAAACTTATATGATAATTTCATAGCAGTTAAAGCTTCAACAAATATTTTTAAATTTTTATGTTTCGCTAAGTAGGCAGCTTGACATATAAAAGCATCACAGCAATCTTCCAATACCTTGTAGTTTTTTATTATGTTTTTCACTGGATAAGAGTCCTCCAAATAGTATAGATTAAAATTTGATATTAAGCTAAAAACGTGTACTTTATATGCAATGCTATCTTCCAGGCAATGATCCTTCATAAGCTTTTCGACTGTGGTAAAATTCATTTCTTCAATATTTTCTTGATCACAAATGTTGATTATGATCTTAATATAATTATCAATTTTTCGCTTCTTTTCCAACATTAGGCAACACTCCGCAACACTACATGCTCCTTCAGCAACTTCTGTGAAGCTTTCATTCGGTATTATAAAATCTGGCTTACCAAGCAAATATATTAATTTTTCACCACTACAGGAACGGTTGTACACTTTTTGAGAAGCAACGTATGCACCTACTTCGATTTTAATGAAATCCATTATTACTTTACTATTGTATTAAATTTGTCTACCGTATATATAGATCTATGCGGCTGCTCCCTCCAATCTTGCCCCCACTAGTTAGTATAATATTTGCTTACGTAAGTATGAACTTCACAGTTTGATTATTAAAGAGCGGTAAGTTAAACCCCCACCATAAAAAGATAGTATAAATAGGTACGTATGTATACAGTGACTTCAAACATCATTAAAATGCGATTTCAACAACAGCAAAGGACTTTACCCATTGAAAATTTGGATATTGCAGATGCAGGACATCACCAAAAATCTAAACATGGTGAACTACTTCCAAATTCTATTAGAGCAATTTTTTGCGGACCGAGTAACTGTGGTAAAACCAATGCCCTTCTCAGTCTTATATTCAGTGAAAATGGTCTTAAATTTGAGAATATATATGTATACAGTAAATCGCTATTCCAACCAAAATATCAACTATTACAAAATGTCTTAGAAAAGGTTGGTGATAAAATTAAATATTTTCCATTCAAAGCTAACGATGATGTTATTGATCCATCGGAGGCTCTGGAAAATTCTGTTTTTATTTTTGACGATGTAGCTTGCGACAAGCAAGATAAAATACGAGAATTCTATTCAATGGGTCGTCACAAAAGTATTGATGTAACATATCTTTGTCAAACCTATTCAAAGATACCTAAACAGTTGATACGAGATAACTGCAACATGATTGTGCTTTTTAAGTAAGACGATATCAATTTAAGGCATGTATTTGACGAGCATGTAACTCCAGATTTAACTTATGAACAATTTAAGGATTTGTGTCATCGATGTTGGAGTGATTCTTACGGAACATTAGTAATCGTTAAGGATTTTGGGTTGAATACCGGACGGTATAGAAGTGGTTTCGATAAGTATATAAAGCTGTAAGTTAGTGTCATAAGTTAATTTGGAAAGATGCCGCTAACATCGCAAGATCAAATTGCAAATGCGCAACGCGCGAAGAAAATTAGAGAACTCACACGCTCGATTAGAAAAAAATATACTGCGTTAAAATTAGGGAGACTTGAAGAAGATGAGTCGCTCGAGAAAGTTTTTAAGCCAGTAACAAAATCTTTAGAAAAAATGATAAAATCCAAGAATGAAAATGATATCAAACTAGAACCTAAAGAAGAAGAAGATGAGGATGATAATATTGATTTAGATAAACAAACAAAATTAATACAAGATGGAATTGAAGATAGAATCAACAAAAAGCTTGATGCGCTGAAGTTGGGCATTAATAAATTACAGGGATCGTTTACACTACCCGAGAGTCATTGGGAAAATTCTAATGAACCCAATCCGGGAAACGTTTTTGAAGAAGATGATGATAATGATATGTCGAACTACCCTCAGGATGTTATAGACGAATACCTAGAATCTTATCCGGAAATACTAAGACCATATATCCGTGAACATGGGGACAAGTCATCTAAAATTGATAAGGTATACGGACTTGTTTACGATGCTTCTAAATCAAAATGGATACTGGGAAGAAAATTTATTGACTTTGATAAGCCTACAGGAGACATACTCGTTGATGGGTTGTATCGGTTTCCGGGTACAGAAGGACTTTACAATCTAATTTTTTATGATGATCCACAGTGCAACCTTGAAGACAGAAAAAATTATAAAAAGATTTTAACTTTAACTAGTGTCCACCTCAACTCAGCGGGTAAATTAAAAGGTTCAAATCGATTTAAATATAGTGATATTATCAAGCCTCTAGTTAGAGGTGAACAAGAAACTGAAATACCTAAACCTAAAACACGTTCACAATCGACGGCATGTGGTACCGGCATGAACCTTACCTACAATAAAAAGCCTATCGAATTCGTTTATTGGGATGATGTAAATGAGTTGATAGATAGATTAAGGCTCCTCGTAGCCTCTAAACAAGCTGGAAACACCTCTCACGATAATGAAATTGTTGCTATTATCAATGAGTTAACAGAAGCTAACATTATTCGCTAATATAAATATAAGGGCGAACAAAAATTATCATCATATCCACTATGAGTGTCAATAAGTTTGGACAATATTCTAATTCTAAAATTTATTCATCACATTTATCTTCATCGATCCATACAAGTAACACTATTTTTGAGTTTACTCCGAATGGTAATATAGATGTAAAGAATTTGAAGATTAGTAATCTTCAAACTCCAAACGAAAATAGTGACGCAACAAACAAGCGATATGTTGATCAAACTGTTAATGAAATAAGAACCAAAATTCACAGACAGTTACATAAAATAATTACTGCTACGGTACATGAAAATACACTCATCAAAAATTTTAAGGAAGAATTGTATAGTGAAGTAAATAGACTACAATTGTGTATCGAAGAGAAAGATAAAAAGATAGTGGAACTATCGAATAAAATTGATAATCTAAAACCATTTTACAAATATAATAATGAAAACACAGCACAGTAAAGAAAAAATTCAGTTGGTTAAGGAACTACATACACCGGCTAGAAAAAATTATTCTCGCCGGCGAACTATTATCAAAGGATTAGACGATCTCTGGCAAGCTGATCTTGCGCAAATGGATCAGTATGCGACAGTTAATAAAAATTTTAAATTCATATTGGTAGTAATTGATTGTTTTTCAAAATACGTTTGGTGCGAACCGCTGAAATCAAAGTCTGGGGAAGAGGTTACGAAAGCTTTTACAAATATTCTGAAAAGATCTCACAAACGACAACCTCGAAATCTACAAACTGACCTAGGAAAGGAATTTTACAATACGCATTTTAAGAAACTCATGAAACAATTTAATATAAATCATTATAGTTCATTTAGTATTAAAAAAGCTGCAATTGTGGAGAGGGTTATACGCACCCTGAAAGAGCAAATGTTCAAATATTTTAGTTTGAATGGTAAATATAAATGGATTGATATGTTACTTTCAATAGTCGACGAATATAATAATAGGAGACATCGTACTATACATATGAAGCCTAAGAATGTAAATAAGAGTACCGAAAGTCATTTACTTAAAACTGTTTATAGTCACTTAAAGATTTTTAACAAACCAAAATTTAATGTGGGTGATATGGTGAGAATTAGTAAAGCTAAACATATTTTTGAAAAGGGTTATATTCCTAACTGGACGACAGAAGTCTTTAAAATTATTAAAATACAAATAACTAATCCGGTAACATATGTACTCGAAGATGTAAGAGGAAATCCTATAAAAGGAGGATTCTATACAGAGGAATTACAAAAAACGGCAGATCCAGATATTTACTTAGTAGAGAGGGTACTACGTAGGAGGGGGGGAAAGTGTTGGTGCGCTGGCTTGGTCTAGATAAAACACACGACTCATGAATAAGTGCCACAAACGTTCTGTGAGTTGTTGGTTGTGTAAATCAAAATTCGAAGATGAGTGACTCTGGATACAGCACAAGAAGTGAAGAAAACAATGAAATTAATCGAATCCTAGAGCTTTATGAAGAGGCTATTCGAAATGAAAAGCACATGCTCTTAAGTACACGATTTGTGATAAAACCAGAGAATTTGTTTACGGTTCATTGTGGGTTGAGTCCCGTACGCTTCTTCCGACCAGCAGTCAAAATTGTACATGAACTAACACAAGGTATGATTTCTATGGACCGCTTTGAATGGAATGAGTTTATACTACAATTAAATAAACTCGCAGAACAATATCTCTTTAATCCTGATATTGCACAGTCATCAATGAAGTTCGGCTCCAACCTGGAATTGAGAACAATGATGGGTTTTAACAACCTCAAGATGGTTATACTCTGTAAGAATGATGACTGTCATTATTTCACCGAAAACGAAGTATTGGAGCTACTCACCATTGACGAGAGTATTAGTTTAAAGATCAACTTATTGCTAAAATGTAACTATCTTGAACATTATCATAATATTTTAGATCAAGTTAATGAGTTGCTAAGATAATGTAATTATGTTATGGATCCTGTAGATATTATAATGTCTGTATGTAACTTATCGTTTAGTATTGAAACATATTGTATATTCGAGCTTCTCTCTTTTGATAAAGAATTTGTTTTAACGGATTTGTATAGAAGAAGGGTTTAAGAAATAAAACAATATTAAAGTTAATATGACTTTTATTTATTCTTACCTAAATAAATACATTACATATATCATAAGTACATGTGAAATCTATACTGGTACAGCATCCATTATATCTTTATGACCCCAAGCTAGAGTGACAACATTATTTACCAAATATCGTTTATCGTCAAAAGGGCTGAGAGCAATCTTAGTTTGTTTTATGCTAAACACGTTGTGAGCAAACGAACGGATAGAGCATTGGGTGGCAGTCTTTTCCTTCTTCTTAAATAAACAATTCACATAATCATCAAATGTTATATGATTTTTAATAACACTATGTTTAATTCCTTTTGATTTTTTAACACATTTTTTCTCTCCCTCAATCAAATACGTATACATTTTAGATCTGAGACCAACGAAATGACTCATAACAGTACCATTAAGTTCGTCTTTCATCAAGCCTGGCACTTTCTTATTTGTTAGTGGAATATTATATCTATTGTCAATTGGGTAGTCGCTGGTATCAAAACGATGTAAATCACTTTTGATAGTCTCACCATAGACATCGTTACATTTTACTTCGTAAATCAAACTATCCGTATCTGTATAAAGTAGTTTACAACTTTCCGATGAAAATTTTGGAAGCATATAATCATAATGAAATTCGTATACACAAGTTTTAGAAATATCTAGAATTGCCATACCTATATACAAAGGCTTATTAAATACTATTTCAGTTTTATTTAGTTCAATAGCTACTAAGTCTTCATCAAATATTAATCTGCTTTTAAAAACTGGGCTAGCAATTAGATTCTTTGCTCCGTATCTCCCATTCCATTTCCTAACTAATTTAACGATTCTATGCTTTCGAATATTTTCCATAGTCTTTCCGTAAACTGCGTTATTCATCAGTTTAATTATAGTTTTTTTCAAAATCAAATGTTGCCTTTGCTCTTAACTGTGTATTAAATTTAATATAAGGTGCTAACCATGCAGCCTGTTCAAATTTCAAAACCCTATAAATTTTATTTAAGACTAAACCATTTCGCAGAGCTTGTTTAAGTGCTCTATAATGTATGACATATTTTTCTTTCGGATATAGGGTTGTCATAAGTTTAGATAATTTTGAATTTGGAGGTACACCATGTTCGGCACAAAAAGGTAAATCTCTATGCAAATCATGTAAGTATTCAGGGTAGTCTAAATCAACCTCTAAAATATATCCCTCACGAGCATCATCTGGAATAGTGGTAACGTCAATAGTTGTATCTACCCATTGAAACCCACCGTAAGGAAGTTGTTCACACATCGCCCAACCGTACAAGTTGTTAACATCTAGGTATAATAAGTACTTGGAAGGTTCACTAGGATCATAGTTATTCATATATTTATTATTCGCTTGTGAAAATCGATTGCAGCACTGACTTATACCACCCCGTATACCCTTTTCGAAAAACATTAAAACATCGATATCTTGAAAGGTTTCTAACTTACAACCTGTACATTTAAGCATGCAATCCCAGGTAAAACCTGGGAGAGTATAGTACCAAGTTGGATCTAAACCATAATTTTTTAGACAGGTATTTCTGAAATTTTCAAAAATATCTGTAAGTAACATAATATCAGTCTTTAGGTACAAGTCTGAGTATTCACCTAAATTTTGTATTTCAAATGTGTCCCAAACTAATTGAGCATGTCTATAAGCATCTTCATCGATCCCAATATCATTTAATTTATTATAAAACTGTTCTATGGAAGGTAAAGAATTTTCAGTCAATTTATCTAAGTTATCGATGTAATCATAGCAAAATACACCTTTCTTGGTTAGCAGTTTAAATCTATCTTGAGATATACCACAAAATTCTTTACGAGTATTAACAAAGTCTTCACTATTGAGAGACGAGGCTAGGGTGTCGAGGGAGAAACCTAAGAATCTAAACGAGTCAATGAATCGAAATTTGACGTTTGTGTTATTATTAAAAATAGTAAAACTAATGTATTTTTCCTTATTAATTGGAAGCAAAGTTGTGTTGTGTCTTTTAGATAGATCTCTAATAATAAAATGACTGTCGTACCCACTGAGATTATGAAATACAATCGGTACTACAAATGAATTTCTATAATTTAAATTACATGATTGGTGCGCATAACCTCTGAAATGAGATGTTAGATGACAATGATCACGTACAATTATATCATTAGGGTTAAATTCTCTCTCACAAATATGACATGTCGGTGTTGAGTCTTTTAGATTGACAGCTTCTTTCATCGGTTCGATGTTTTTTAATTTCGATGAAACTAAATTTGCAATTTCATCTAGCTGATCTGCAAACCAAGTCATACAATCAGCTCCGCGATAACTTTTGTAAAAAGATAATGTGTTATCGTAACTACATTTAAAATAATATCCAGCACTAAAAGCTTCATGTTTTTGATATCTAGCTGTTTTAGTCATTATTTGTGGGTCATTGTAGGGTTTCAGAATGGATTCAAAATCCGCTAAAATAACAAAGGGTACTTTTTCTCTATGAACATAATTTTTGAACTCGATATATTTATCTTTAGGGAAGGATATTTTACAATTATTTATATCTTGACAGTAGGTTATATGTTCGTCGAGCTTTTCTTGAGAAGAATAATAATTAAGACACCTGTCACATATAAACATTTTACCTTTATATTTATTTGTTTGCCTTGAAATCAACCTAGATAAATCTTTAATCCAACAATAATGGTAGTGAATGTCTACTATTGACTCATCGATAGGAACAGCTTCATGATCATTAATTTTTGGAAAATATTTATCTTGAATTAAAAGGAGATTTACATGTTTTTGCATTTTACTTTTTGTAATTCGCCCAGGTGAAGTAATAAACGTTGCAGACTGATCGTGTTTTAGTAGATCTAATATGTACACATTTACAGATATATTATTTAATTTTTCAAATTTTGGAATTTGATTTAAAGTTAAGGGAAATTTCAAGCCCCTTAAATTTAATACCGTCGAAGGGTGTGGATATGAAGAAGTGCGGGACGGTACCTTTTTTCCATGAGGGGTGTATAGAGCGGAAACTACAGCCCATAAGAAACAAAGATCATCATTATTTTTAACATTTACGCACGCTCGCTTAGCTGCTATGGATTCCGGAAGCTTAATATAAGACTTACCGCCGTTTCCTACTTCAATTTTGTTGATATTGATTTCCAAGCTCAAAATTTTATGTAAAGCCTAACCGGAATCTCTTTCCTGAAAAGATTCTAGTTTGTTTAAGATTTTATCTATAACACAGTTTTGAAACCATTTTTTAAGCTCTGTACTTTGATCAATTATTTCGTTTTTCGTATTAAAATATTTATTTTCTAACACTTCATCTTCTCCTATTTTTTTAATAAATTCACCACAAAACACTGTGTTAACTTTAATAATTCTAAGAGTTTTTAGGATTCTGCTGATACGGTTTTTGAATAAGAAAAAAGCATCATTAAAAAATTGTAGGATATCTTTATGTTTTAAGTTTACTATAATGGCTGAGCGAATGCGACTTTGAAACACCGATTTTGTATCCTCCCATTTTACCCGGTCATTTCTATTTTCTATCCTACCTTTACCTGCCCCCTCGTGTCTATATGCTTTCAAATAAGTTCTGAACCTAATTAGATGTCCTAAATTTGTCTCCAATTTTATTAAGGTACCATGATTGTAAATTTTCTTCTTTAATGCCCTACGAATTAACTTAATGTTTGCGTTTATTATCTTTTTCCCAATACTCTATAGTTCGTTGATTTGTATTTCTTTGAAAAAGTCTAAACCCTTTTTCACAAACGTTGATAATGTTGTCACTCACGTCAGAAACTTCGTCAGACATTTCTAAGTTGATCTATACCGTGATGTATATCTCTCGGAAATGTAAACGCATATGAAAACCTTACACCAGTTTAAATGTTGTATAACTGTTCTTCCCCCCACCTATTTGCGGTACTATAAATTCAGTGACGGTGTTTCTGAAATTTATTAGTATTCCACTATTGTTGAACACTATACTTATTAAAAACATGAACTCATTCCTAAGTTATTTAAACAAGAATTTATTAGTGAAGAAGTTCGTAAGTGTGCGAGATATGGAAATTGGAGAAAAGTATAGAATATCATCTTTTAGTAAAATCCATACAAGGTTTGGAGAGAAAGTGTTAGTAGAATTTTTGGAGTTCCGTACTTTGTTACCACGTAGATTTACTGAAGAATTTACCCCCCAACGTATCGCAGAAATAAACAAGAAGATCGAAAGTGGAGAAACATTTTTTTTGGCAAGTCTTGGACCAGCACCAGGTAGAACAACCAACATAGAATTTTCGTCTTACGAATGACTCTAACGGAATCCAAAAGGAGGTCGAATAGACTCTACTATAGAAGAAAATTAGAAATGTATATAAAATCTTTACAAGAATTAAAATTTGAAATTATATTATATGAATTAAATAAGAAAGTTGATAATATTAAATTAGATTAAGGATTATTGTTAATGCAAAAATTATAATAAAAATTATAATACAAAAATAAATGAAAGTACCTATTTTAATTTAACTTATCATCTAAAAAATATACAATGAATTTGAAATGAGAATTTTAATGCGATAAACATAATTAGTAAATGATTAATGATATAATTGATTATAAAACTTTTGAAACCTTATTTGTGCATACTAAATTTCAATTAAAAATATTTGACTGTCTCACCTATTGTTAGTAATTATTGCTAACTATAATTAATTCAAATTTGAGAATATCATGATTATTATAATTATTATCTTGGGTAACGAGTGAATCAAACAAATTTTTATGCTTATCCTGTTTATTTGTTCTGAATACTTTTGTTTTATTATATGTTTTTGTTAGTATGATGGTGAATAAACATATATTAATAATATATCGGTAGGTAATATTACCTTTTATGTGTTTTACAACTAGTGAGCTGTTGCATTCTTCACATTATTTTTACAACTTTATTTAAACTTGGTTATTTTATTTGTAAATGGGTAAAAGGGAGTAAAATAAAAATGTTAGAATTAATTTTGCATAGATCATTTATTAATTAAAAAAAACAATATTTTTATCGTTATGATATTTACTATCAACGAACTTTACCATTCGAACACGTTCACGATCACGAAAGGCCCTTTTTTCACTCTTACTTCTTTTTGCAGGAAACCTTATTATATTTTTTTTATCGAGTTGTGGTCGATACATTGTTTCACCATCTTTTCCCCATGCATTCCAGTAATCCTGCTCTTCCTTTTCCTTCTCCATTTCTATTATGTTTTTATTATTATCCTCGTCTTGCTTCCATAACCACGTCTCTTCCATTATCGCTCTCTGTAGTACTGAACTCATGTTTGTTGGTTCATCGTCGTTCCCCCATGCGTCCCAGTAACCCTGCTTTACTTTCTTCTTCTCCATTTCTATTGCTGCTTTATTATTTTCCTCGTCCTGCTTCCATGACTTCGTCTCTTCATCAATCGCCTTCTGTACTGCTGAATTCATTTTATTGGTTAACTGAATGATATCCATCTAAATTCATACCTTTTTATAGTCAATTCCCCCTTACAACGTAAAATATATTCTGCTTGATTAACAGATTTAGAGCATCGTCAACTTTACACGTTTCGGGTGTCGGATTTCAATCGAATGTAATTTGATACTCCAGTGTCGGATTACACGTTTCCGGTATCATACTTCATGGTTCTATTGTTCGTGTGAATGCAAGATTGCATTCTCTTTTGTCGACTCATCAGTTCTCAGGAAGTAACCCTATGCCTGTGTTAATGAACTCTGCGAGTAAGCAGTTATCATATAGCACAGGATGCAATCGTATACCTATACAAATTGTGGATACTGCAGGAAGTAACTCTACGCCTGTGTTGATGAACTCTGAGAGTAAGCTGTATAGAAAGGAATCCCCTACCTATATAAATTGTGGACACTGCAGTTTGTATCAAAATAATAATTCACTGTTAGCTTATTTCTTCAGTGTTCGCTGAACATCAAAACGATTCCTTGTACCTCCGCGTGCTCCGTGCATCTTCGTGCTTGTGTTTGTGCTGTTTGTTGTAATGGATTCTGGAAGGAAAATTAATATCGTTGACCAGATTGTGATTGTAAGTAAAAATTATCATTTTCAGTTAAAAAAAATACTTTTCATTTTCTAATTAAAGGTGCATTTTTAATATTTGAGGGTGTAGAAGGTTTTCGGTTTTTCTAATAAAATTATGTTTTTGTATACCTACTTTTAACTATTTGCTTTATACACATGTGTATTAAAGATAATTTTAATTTACAGCCACCTGGCATGACTCTGGGTGAGATCGATCCATCTCAATGGTATGCGGATCGGGGTTTCAGCCCGATCAGCGCCGCGGACGCAATATCGCCAGGTCCGTCCAGTTCGGCTAGGGGAAGTCCAATATTGCTACCGGGACCGTTCAGGTCCGCCAGGACTGCAACGAGCTCCATACCATCACCGCTCCCAGACTCATCATCAGCCGTCGTCGCCGCTGCCACGCCGCCGCCCTGCTCCGCTCTTGGACCACCCGTCTGCTCCGCCGCTGTCGCATCGATGGAAGGCCGGTTCACCGCTCCCTCGAAGCCAACCAGATCCCGGTTGTCGCTGTCGATGGTGCGAACTTCTGCTCCCGACGCCGTTGCCGTGGAACCCCAAGCCGGTCCGTCGGGGCTCTGTAAAGGCAAGGGCAAGGGCAAAGGCAAGCAGTTGGCGATACAGTCACCCCCTCAACAAAATGGGCAACATGGACAACATGCTAAGAATCTATCGAATTTGTATAGGGACAATAACAATGATAATGATAATAACAATGACAATGACTCTGACAATGACGATACCTACAGCCTACTATCTATACAGACTGTTGGTGTCACGTCTAGACAGGATGAAGTTGATAGTGCAGATGAATTTGAGGACAGTGAGAGTATGAAAGAAGTTCTAGGCGTGACCCAATATCTGTTCAAGACTCTTACATTTTTGCGAAAGAAAAGTTCTGTGGCTAAAAAAGGAGTTATGCGCGCTACGAGAGAACTAAACCAATTAGAAAAACGTAAGAAAACTTTATTAAAGGAAATTGATCAACACAAAAAGGACGATAAATTATGTACTAAACTTTTACAGCGATTAAAATACAAATAAAATTAGTTCTCTCATAGCGCACACAATTCCTTTTTGGTAGCAAAATGACTTTACATAACGTGACTTGACAAATAGCGACTTGACAAAACGGGACTTCACATAAATTTTTGTATATAGTCAGTTTTAATTTTTTTATTATAGTTTTCTTTAGTCTTATTTTATATATAGTCTTAGTCTTATTATATTTATATTATTATGATTAGATTTTTGTAAATATACCTATATTTTATTTTCAATACATATATTAAATTTATGCTAATAACTTTTATTTTTATCCCTATTCCTAATCCAAAAAGTTGAAATAAAAAAATTAAAAAGTGTTAAGTATAAAGATAGTGTTAAGACAATCATGAAAAGATAACTTTACAGGTAAGTATAATACTTTTTAGCGTTTAATACTCTAAAACCACCATCAATAAATATCCTTATACTTTGCTCTTCTAACTTGAATAAAATAAAAATGTCGCTCTGCAACAGATTATAGAAATTATAGATAGGGTGTAAATGAAATACTTGGTATATTTTTAACTTTTTTATTTAATACGTATGATACAATGACAGATTTGGTTTTAGTTTTTTCTTAATATTGTTGTATACCATTTTCGTTCACTAAGTAGTCTCTGAATAAGTTTAATAAGCAATTTCATGACTAATAATGACGAACATGTTGTTATAAAGTAGATCATGTACAGCACGTTCACTTCTCTCATACACCCTGAAGATTCCTGCTGACTTCCTTGTACGTTATTAGAAATCAGAGTAGTTTTATTGTTATAGATTTTTGAGCAATGGATTAACCATTCCGTATCAGCAATTGTTCGATTTTTAAATGTCATTCTAATTTTGTAGTATGCAAAACTTCTAGGTAGATTTACCATTACAATATCCTTAGTATCAGGTACAGGTATAAAAGGAATCCATTTTATAGGATGTTTATCCACACAAATTGCAAATTCGTCTACATAGGTTGGTTTATAAATATAGAACACGTTGTTAATTATAGCATGCAAAAAAATGTATTCTGCTTTTAACAACATCTTGAATAAAACTGTAGGATATTTGGTAAGATTTTGTAATTTATACCTATATGTATTTGGAGGGGGTAATTAAAATAAACAACTAAGTATTATTAAAAATTTAATTATTTTTATACTACATTACAGATTAAACTAACATAATATATTATGGTAAAAATGTTTGTAGCCAACTATATAGTTTTTCACAATTACTTAAACTGCATAACCATTTCTTATGTTCTGTGTGACACAAGCATGATGGTATCTCCTTCTCAAACTTTGGTACTTGAATCCAATTGTTCTGAAGATCTCCAACATCAACTATTTTCTTGTCGATAACATTACGTAAAAATCTTGCCTTTTGATCACCTTTAACATAGACTGAATTGACGTTGAACAAAATATTTTCTACTATTTTGGGTAATTCACTATAGTCCACATATCCACTGGAATATTTAATTCCTAAACGATTTTTTTCAAGATTTCTAACATGTCTTTTATCGAATTTACTAAGTGAATTAAAATCTCTGAACGGTTTTAATAATACGTGTAATATTTGTTCGTTAATTTTAATTGTCAGCTCTTTAGGATGGAATTCATTTTTTACCATGAAGCCTTGAATGTCAATAACTGCAATTTTCATGGTTACGTTTTATCTATACTTTTACAGAGAATGGTTTTCTTCACTAACCAATACGTTTTTATATCCAATTGATAGTTAAGCAAAGGAGAGGGGGTTTGTTATTTAAATCATTATATTTCTAACAGTTTCGCTCAACGGTAAATATTCTAGTATACAATCATGAATAATAATACAATAAACTCTAGTTTTAGCTGGAAATCCTTTGGTGCTCTCGATATCTAACTTTACGTCAACCGTGCTGGTTTTTACGGACTCGTTTCTTTTGGAACAATCGATAACAAAAAGCGTTGCATGTTCTTTAAAGTCTTTGTAACTGAGAATAGGACGCTTATCTCGAGTATTCATAAAACTTGGATGAAAATCAGTATAATTATTGTATGATTCTACATAATCCTTATTGAAATCTTGCCTTAGCCGTTCAAATGGATAATAATCACCGTTTAAGATTAACCTAACGTCCGAGATATCTATATGATCGAACTGTGTAGGATCTTCTTTTGAGTTCTCTTTACGATCTGTCTGAAATCCAACTATAACAAATCTCGGACTCTCGACTGCTGTAGATGTTTTCACCGACCATATTTCTCTAGTGGCATTTTCGGTGAGATTTGGTAATTCGTGTAATTCCCATTTACGAAACGGAATTAAAATAGGTTTATTGCTTTTGATTGCTTTCAACAGATCCAGTCTAATCATGTCATTGGGTTGAATATGCTTTACCTTCAGCTCGATACTGCTAATGGTTAGTTCTGCAGTTAATTCTGGGATTATTCCTAGAGTTTCTTTTAATAGCAAACAGTTGGCATCATTTCGGGATCTTATGAGTCTTATGGTTTGCTTACCGCAAATAGCATATTGATAGTCATTAAAAATACCAAATAAGTGCTTAAGAGGGATTCTTAAGCTGAACGAACCATCCTTATTCAAAACAGAAAATTTTTCTGGATAGGTCCAACTCGAAGTCATCATATGTTTATGATCATTAGGAGTGTAACACAAATATGCTCTAATTGAACTCATGATACCAGGATCTCTAACAGCATCCATTTCTTTACCATTCAGTTCATAAGATATAGATTCAAAGAAAAAAGCAGCACCATTATTGACAAGGCTGAAAGTACCTGCTCCGCCTGTTTTCTCTATTTTTCCTTTAATAAATATCGCGGCATCGTACATTAATAGCCAGGCATCACCTTGATTGATAGTTATTTCCACTATATCGTTATTCATAAAAGACTTAACAAATGGGTAATAGGTACGTGTCTCCAATCGTTGAATTGATTCATCGAATTTTGGTGAGCGATACACGTCGAACACTTGAGGTGTTAACGACATCGTACCCAAGAGATTTTAAAAACTTTAGATTTTCAGGTGTAGGAATAAGATTCTTCTCACGAGGTTCACACTTATGAGACCTTTGAGGGAGTGATTTTTGAGAATATTGTGATCTCCTTTTATACGGTTGATATCTAGCGTCATCAAAAACTAGACCCATTTTATAACAACTTTTTTAATTCTAATCTTACAATTATTTCTTCACCTCTGAAATTTACCAACTGGGAATTTTGATCAAAAATTGATAATGATAAATTATTAATTTCACGCTTGGTAACGGGTACGTATAGCAAATTTCTTGGAGTTTCGTCTATCGCGTAACCGGGGTCGGTCCCCACAGCAAATTCGTAAATAGTATGCGATGGTTTATTATTATAGTATGCTCCAGCCGTTATATTACTATCTATATGAATCGTTCTAACTTTAACAATGCTTACAGGTAAATCTGATATGTGAAGTTTCTTTGATTGTAGTAAGCGGTTAGAGAAACCTAACAATTTTCCTATTGAATCCTGCTGAAAATCAATGCTGTATTGATCACTATAAATTTCACACTGAAGCGTACTATTGTTAGCTTTCAATGAAAATATATTTGGATTGTTATCTAACTTTTTCAAAGATTTCAATATTTGTCTTTCTATAGCACTAATTTCATATGACCCAGTAGGAATTTCTATAATTTTTCGTTCATTGTTTTCATTGACAACATAAAATTTGTTATTAGGCGCCTCAATATTCGGAATAGTATTGTATGAATGAAATCCTAATAATGCTAGACCATACTGAACATCAGAATCTAAATATATTGTATTATTAAAGTCAATACTTAGCGTTGAAGTGAAACCATGTAGGGTGAATATCAGTGACATGACTGAGTTGATTCTAAGCTTACCTCTGCTTTTTATAGAGAAATGCGAGGCACAGGTGACCACAATTTATTTCATTAAATTTTTGATAGGACTCGTTGTTGTATAAAATCTTAACCCCCGTACCTAAGTAACGAATAAGTTCTATAGGTGGTTTTAAGTTACCAAAACTATCAAAATACTGTACAAAATTATTCTTTTTTATATATGCTACCCAGTGTGTTCCCTTATTGCTTTGAATATCTAAATTTATAATTGCAGACTCATTTGCATTTGGTTTTGTTTTTGGAAGCGTGTCTCTCATAAATATACCTTTAAAATGCGGCACTTTTATTTTTCTAGCAAATTTATTTAGGTCAACATCAGTTAATGGTCTATTAGGAAGCTTTAGAGGAAGTTTTTGAACTAAGTTTTTTTTTTGAAAAAAAACAAACCAAATCCACCACGATTATTTTTTCGCATATAAAGACCTGATCCTTTTTTTCCAATAGCTTCTATTGTTCGATTATGTCGTTTTTCTTCAACCATCTTTTTTTGAGCATTTTTGGCATCGATTATAGTTTTAGCAACAGCACTAGCACCTCCAGCTACCGATCCAAGAGCTCCCAATGCAGCTAGGATTGGAATCAACGGTAGAAACCCACCGGTTTTGTGCTGAAATGGGATAATTCTTGGTATTCGCACCTTTCTTTTTCCTCCCACTCTTTTAACAGCTAGTCGTGCAGCTTTGATGGCAGCTAATGTTGTATTTTTAATATTGTTAACGTTATTCAGCTGATTGTTGTTAAATGATTTTTTCAACGATTTTTCAACTTTTCGTACTATATCTCGCCTGAATGAATTGGGACGCTTTTTTAGACCCATACCTAACTTCCGTTTAGCTTTCATTGCCGTTGTTACAAACCAAGCAGCAGCTTTTTCACTTAATTTTGCGTTTTTGCTTTTAACTCTTTCCCAAGCTTGATTTTCCAATTCCAAGTCAGCTTTATGTCGATCTGCCAGCAACCCAATTTTTGAGTAGAATATATCGTGTTTTTTACATAAAGTATCTAATCTATTAATTCCACTGTCACCCCTTGCTAATCTTTTTTCTAGTCTAGTACCAGGTCCACAATATTGATATCCGGGAATGTGGAACTCAATTGGTAATTTATTTATTAACGAGTTAAATAACCCTTCTCCAGTGAATGATAACATTAGACTGAAGTCGATTCTCTCTAAATATCATGTATTTATATTTTTCTGTAGTTCCTATTATTAATATTTATCATATTAGTTGGTTTAGGTTGGATAATTAAAAAAAAATTTTTCGTTTAAATATTTTTATTTTCTACAATCTCAAACTGATTTGCCGGGTGAAGTTTGCCAGTGTTGAGTTGTCCCTTAAACACGAGGGAATATCTTTCAGATGAGAAATCCTCCAAGTGTGGCTTGAATGCTACCGTGACTCTCTGCGGTAGGAATACAACATTCTCCTCCAATTCCAGTAAGACGCATTCCCCGAATTTTGTCTTCACCAGCTTGCCTGAATATATTTTCAATGGCAAATCTTGCGGTAATTCCGCCAACTTGATGCTGGATTTCCGATTGAGGCACGTCAACTTGTTGATTGCTTGTAGATCCATGTTGTCTGCTTTCAAACTAAACTGAGTTCTCCAGCTAGAACGGACCACCTTATATCCTAACCTAGTGGTAGAGAGGGGGAGCTGAACATGTCAAAACAATTCTTAATAACCTATCGAGGTCAAGTCCCGTCCGGGGTTAAGTCAGGTCAAAATGCAAGTCTGCACCTGTCGGAAAAGGTTAATAACCTCCCGGGGGTCACGCCAGGTCAAAATGCAAGTCCTCACCTGTCGGAAATAAACATCTGCCACGTAGCGGCCGAGGCCGTGACGTCACTGTCCTGATGCCCGCTTTGCTTAACTACTAAAGAACTATTTTTTTGGATGTTTGGGTTTTGGCCCAATTTTACTGAACTATAATCTGTGAATTTGAACCTTTACGCCAGTGCCGGCAACATGGCATCGCCCGTGGCTTCCGATTGGGGCACCATCTTCAGTTTGTGCATATCGTAAGATGCTCGCTCTAGAAAGTTTCGTATTTTGCCTGCCTGCACCTGTCTTTTTATTGCATAGCATTCCACTTCTCTTGATGTAGGACAGATATTCTGTGGTGTCGTTTTACCTTTTTATTGTTGTTGGAAGAAACATACACACTACACACTCATCAGTGTACACATGTAAATAAAATCATTACCTAATTATTAGTTAGTTTGAAGAGCAATCAAAACGGACGGCAACATCGCGACTACAAGAAAACGACAGCCAATAAGTCGGATGTGCCGCGGTGTGCGCGGAATCGATGGCAGAGCTGGCCCGGACGGCTATTAAGAGATACACGGGTGACAGGAAAAGGACCTAAAAGCAATTTTCAATAATTCCCTCGGATGCCGGGCGGATCGCAACTAGTTCCTTCGGTGCACGCCGCGGCGTAGGAAACCGTAGACTTTTGTCATGAGTGTGCTGCCGCGTAGTGCGATAAACTTTTCATTTACGGGCAGCATTTTTCCGTCTCTTATACGGCGCTAATCGTGTGGGAAAAGGATGCGAGACTGCATCTCCGTTCCCTAGGAGGTTAGCGCACACACGCCAATAACCACTCTGCAATGAGCTTTCTAGGTGCGCCTTCTTTGTGGGTACATACAGAGTGTTAATAAAGTACCGATGTCACAAAATTTTATGGGAATTTCAACAGAGTTCCTTAAGAGTTTCCATTTTGAGATACAGGATATGTTGAAATTTCCAGAAAAATATTGAACATTTTGAATAGCTTTTCTGTACAAATTAAAGACAACAATAAATTGTCCTAGTTTGTTGCAATATAATTGTGTTATTTATTTGAGTTGTCCTACGGCTGGTTGCAACTAGGGCCGTATCTGAGGGGGGTTTTGGGGGTTCAACCCCTCCCCCGAAATACCACCATTTTTTATGCTTTTGCACCACCACTAGAACGAGCTCCCAGAGCAACAGTGAGTGTAATAATTTATTAAACTGGTTCTCCCGTAGAGCATGGAAACCCGCCCGAAAACTTCCAACAATACATAATTTTTGGATCAGTGCAGTACCGAATTTTATCATCAGAATATGCTTTCAAATAAAATAAAACATAACTGGCAACACTGGACAACATCAAACGGTGAACGGTGGTGCATGGCTGCGTGCGCCATGGATTAGGAGAATAGGGGATTCCCAGAGTTTCAAGTGGCGCGAAGAAATCTTTTACCATACCTACTGGCAATTCTAAAGGTGTCGTCAGGCCAGGCGAAGAATGTGTAGGCATATAGGCGTAATAGTGAGAAACCAAATAAGTAGAAAAGGGATAGGTATAAATGCGTGAAGGAATATTCAGCTATTATTATTATTAATGAAAAAAGGAATAATTAGATGGACGTCAGTAATTCAAAAATCTATTTATTCATCTGTCGACGTTTCAACCACTTTATTTGGTCATCCTCAAGACACTACAATTGAACACAAAAACAATTAAATTCACATATACATATTTGTTTAAAACATGTTAAAAAATAAAAAAAATAAAAAAATATAATACAAATAAAAACAAGCAATAGGTGGTAATAGACAGAACAACGTATATATGTATCACAGTATCTTATTGCAGGAAACAACATTACTTAGATCAATCAAGTAAAATTGGGGTGAGATCTTTTAGATTTTTTCGTTAGAAGTACAGATTATTACAGAACTGATTATTTCCATTATAATTAATATTTAATATTTTTAAAGTTTTAATGTTAAACTTTTTCAACTTAAACCTGTTTCAGTTTTTTTTATTAAACACCATTGAAAAATAGTAGGTTTTTTTAAACCTTAAAATTATTTCAACTTCAACAGCCACTACTGGTCTAACCCCTCCAGGGCCGGCTCTAGGCGGGTGCGAACGGTGCGACGTACGCGGCCTGCGTTTTGACTGGCCCCGCGCCTCCGAGTACCGTGTACAGGGTTATTCAGTCAGTAGCGTATTTAAAAGGGCGGGACCGAAACCATTTCAGAATTTGAAATTATTCACTGCAGCTTGAAAATCTAAAGATATTGGGATTTCCTAAGACTAATTTTTAGTAATTTTTCTTAACATCTCTAAAAACTTTCGCCTGCGGCGCATTTTACAGAATTATTTTTTTATTTTAAATGCACTTGTTTGAAAGAAATGTACAAAAATTGTCCCATTTGAAATTAATTTCTATATACGCGTCACTGAAGTAATCTTAACTCATCACCCGGTCTACTTTTTTAAAAAGTTACATGCAAAAAATATACCTACCATTCTAGTGGCGTATCAATTTTCGAAAATTTGCTCTTAATGGATTAAAAATAATCCCTTGCCTCTTAATAGATTAAAAATAATTCCTTGCCGTAGCCCCGCACTTTCGTCCGGTACCCAGCCCCACAAAAGCTTGAGCCGATTCTGAACCCCCATAAAATTGTGTTATTTAGCAGTAGTAAAATAACTTTAATAATTCCATCTCAAAACTCGTGTTTGCCTTGAAACCCTGACAAATAGGGAAAAAGTCAAAAGATGACTTTTGTAGAGGATTTTATACACAGAGCCGGACTAGCTTGTTGCACATTAAGTAATGTCGATCCTTCGTAACTACGCCACTGGCAGCCACAGAAGGCTAGTATACGAGGGTCAATCAATAAGTAGGTACCCGTGTTTGACGACAGGTGGTGTTGCTGAGGGAATTTGACCTTACCGTCTTATACTGCCATCTGTTAAACCACACCATACTAAATTTCAGATAGGTTAGTTTTTATTTGACAGTTATTCTAGCTTTCGTTTTCGTGTCTTTCGATAAAAATGGAAAAAGAGCTATATCGACCAGTAATTCCGTTTTATTTTTGGACGGAAAACATGCGACATGCGAAGAAATAAAAGCGAAGTCCACCGACACCATATTGGCTTAATGACTTCAAACGTGGTCATATCTTATTGAGAGACCGAAACACGTATTGACTGTCATATAAAAACTAACCTATGAATCAGTCTGGAATTTAGTATAGTGTGGTTTGACAGATGACAGTACACTATGGTAATGTCAAATTCCCTCAGCATCGCCACCTGTCATCAAACACGGGTACCGATCCTCGTACTACCATAATTTGACTTCGATTTATTTATTATTATTTATTTTTTCTGGAAATGTCAACACCAGCGTAGAAGAATAATAAAAAAAATATATATCAATATTTTGAACAACGAGTGAGTACTGTCATGACTTTTTTCATTTGTTATTGTGTTGAGAAAAATATTTGCACTCAATGGTCTTTTCTTCTTATTTATAGGTTACTATCGCAATTTTTACCGATTTTTTGTTTTTCATTGGTTTATTTAAAAATATATATATTTGTATATGTCGAGTTACTTGCCGCAAAGGTGGGAAGAAACCTAAAACCATATCCCAAAAATCGTCAGGGTGAAAAACGCAAGAAATATTTTGTGGATTGCGGATATGACGTTTTTAGGTTAATGGTTAATTACAATAAAAAACGAATCTGCGCCAAATAATATTAGGTAGGAATTTTTCAAAGGGAAGGTAGAGAATTTTGAATGGGTTTATTTTGGCTACAAAGTTTTTACACAACTGCGTTGTGCAAAAATTTCAAATTAGTTTTCAGGCTAATTTTCCAAGCCGCGCGCGTCAATTCTCAATCAACACCAAGAGCAATAGCTAGATTTCAAAGCAAATTCTGAATTCCATTCAAGGTACGCAGAAGCGCATGTCGCAGCGCGATAATAATTATTGCATATTGTGCGCTAACCCCTTAGGGAACGGAGATGCAGCTCTCGCATCCGTTTCCTACACGCTTAGCGCACTCGGTTGGGCTAGCCGTATAGGAGTCAGAAATATGCTTTCGGGCATCGCAGAACGCGAGTGCCGGGCGAGACCTATGAATCGAACTGTTCCGTTTTGTCCAAACCGCCACGTTACGTTCAACAGACTTACCTATATAGTGACATTTCTAATTTAGGGACTACCAGTACAATTGGATATTGAACAACAACAGAATGTGCTGTTTGCGATTTTTGCCAGGATTTTTTGATAATAAGTACAAGAAAGGAGTACGACATCCGCAAATCATCGGTGTTTTTGTGGATGAGTGTAGAATATGTTTATTTTCGGATGGCATCGCATTCTTGTATGGAGAAGAAGGGCAGAACGGGTACCTACTTGGAGGAACACGGAATGGAACGAATTGCTTACAATTCAGGTGCTCTTTATCGTTTGGGGCGCAATTTACAGTAGGGGTAGAAGCCAACTTTTCGTTCTCATCAATCATCGTAAAGTGAAAGCAGATAACTATTTGAATATGTCGAGCGCGGACATGAGACCTCTTGTGGATATTATTGGACCTAGGTTTATATATGTACAGAGCTGCAAATCCGATCGAACACATGCAATGCTATTATTACGAAAAGACCTCACGGTGGATCCATAAGATATTTATGTTTTTTTGTGATATTCTTATAATTTAAAGTTGCCAACTGCAGCTGTTGAGGCTTTGACTCATGCTATAAATCTCTCATTTCGTACTGATACATTTCCTACATGCCTCAAGTCTGCTATTGTCATTCCCCTCCGTAAGGGTGGTGACTGCAGTGACCTTTCTAGTTTTCGCCCTATTTCAATGTTACCTTCTCTTTCGAAGGTTGTTAAAAAGTTGGTGAATATTTTTTAAGGAGTCTAATGTTTTGTGTTCACAATTGGCACAATTTGGCTTAACCATGGTGATGCTGCTGCAGCGGTGTTTTCCAATTTTCCAAGGCTTTAGGTTGCGTGAACCATGACTATAATAATTGCACGTTTGGCTTAAGTTATCTGACGGTCGCCAAGTTGTTGTTTCAGTGAATGGTATAACTTGACACAGGGCTGATATCCAGAGTGGGGTTCCCCAGTACTTGACAATATTTTTAATTGCTCTAAAATCGCACACAGTTTACAGTAGATGGACCAACATAACACATTGTAGCGAGGTTTTGGGGCCTTAGATGTTGTTTAGCCTCTTTTATCGTCTTCTGCTCAGGCGCCAGGAGAGGTGCGGTCCAGAATTTGTCGAGCCAGGGAAGTTTGCAGGGGGGTGAAATCAAGCCAACAGTTTACCTTAATTTATCCCATATATTTTCCCAACTATGTACAAAAAATAAATAACTAAATAAATAATTCTTAATAACTAAAACTACTCCCCTAGACTCCGGCTGACGGCAACGAACTCTGAAAAAGATCAGTGCGTATTAGATAATCATGCGGGATTCGCAGGGCCTAAATAATTAGAATTTAGCAGGCTGGGAGAGGATAGCAGTATATGTTCTACAGGAACGGCACCGGTGACAGCTACAGAGGCGAGCCTAAAGTCTGGTAGGCGGAAGACACCAGACGGAATGGCCGATCACTACTTTTTTACCAGCGGGCTAGGTCTCGGCGGTTAGATATCGACTCTCAGCGCCATCTATCGGCGGTTCGGGCGGACACATTTGAACTAGTGGCGGCCGGTTGATTTCGTCCGTGGTGCCCTCTATTGGCGATTCGGGTGGACACTTTTGGGCTAGGGTTTCGCGATAAGATGTTATGTTTGCCGGCATGGACTTAGCGGTGAGAAGTAAGCGGAAAACTTGGCAAAACTGAGTAACTTACAGTTACAACGTAATAAATTAAACAACGGCTTTTAACCTTTATTTATGATAATTAAAGAAGAAGTTGTACAGCGTGTTCACGAAATATTGGAGACCCCTTAACTTTCTTATTTTTGACCAGAGCAGAAAGTGTTTTATATGAAAGTTTTAGAAAATTTTCTCAATTTTCCAATGCCGTTTTCAGAAAGAAAATAGAACGTCGCGTTTTCAAGATAGAGACCTATCTTGTATTTTTTAAATGGAACACCCTGTATGTTATTGAATTTTTAGATTCTACGCTTCATTCCGATTACAACGATATATAATATGTTTTATATAACTTTTGTCATAGAAAATTGCATTTTAGTACAGGATTACACAAAAACTAAGGTGGCCATGAAACTAGAACTAACACATTTAAGAATATTTTTGATTTGTTCCAAGAGAAGAAATAATTAAAACACAACAGAAAAGCATATAAATTTTAATACACAAAACAAAATATATAACAAAGTATAACAATGACAATATATTTTGTAACTGTTCGAATTGTAATCTGTTCACTTGGAGGCATGAGCGATATCTCTTTTTCAAATTATTAATACTTGTTAATATTATATCTTGATTGTTATTTAAAAAATGTATCCATTCGACAATTTTCCCTTGTAGCCCTTCTATATTTTCATTCGGATCTTTCAACGGATACATTTTTTAAATAACAACAAGATATAATATTATATAGATATAAAGAGATATCGCTCATGCCTCCAAGTGAACGGATTACAATTCGAACAGTTCTTATGAAAAATATTGTTATTGTTACACTTTGTTGTATATTTTGTTTGTGTAGTAAAATTTATATGCTTTTCTGTTGTTTTTATGATTTTTTCTCTTGGAGTAAGTGAAAAATATTCTTAAATGTGTTAGTTCTAGTTTCATGGCCACCTTAGTTTTTCTGTAATCCTGTATTAAAATGCAATTTTGTATGACAAAAGTTATATAAAACATATTAAATATATATATCGTTGTAATCGGAATGAAGCTTAGAATCTAAAAATTCAATAATATACAGGGCGTTCCACTTAAAAAAACAAAACTTAGGTCTCTATCTTGAAAACGCGACGTTCGATTTCCTTTATGAAGACGGCGTTCGAAAGTTGAGAAAATTTTCTACAACTTTCATATAAAACATTTTTTCCTCTGGTCAAAAATAAGAAAGTTAAGGGGTCTCCAATATTTCGTGAACACCCTGTACAGTTTTCTTCAGGCTGAAATCTACAGTTTCGTCGTTTTGTCTAGAACGCCAAACGTGGCAACCTTTGTGTTTTTGGCTGAACTACTATGGTTATTAACCCAGGTCCGGAGTTTGTTTCATCTCCCTTCTATTCCTGACCGAAATGTCTGGCTCGAAGCCATCAGCCGTACCAGGTTCTTTATTAGCTATGTAATTGTCTATATCGCTATGTATGTATACTATTTACAAGTTAACAAGCACAACACCCATACCCAAGTTGGGACTCGGAACACACGACCGCGGCATTTGGATCGGGGGTCTCCTCGACTTACCCGACCCGCCACCGCTGCGGCGGCAACCTCTGTGCCTGTCAGGAGAAACGGCATTGCAATGTTGCTGGTGTCAGTTTGCAATAATTGGTGAAACAAAGGCTAATTTTCCTTTTCTATTCAAATGTCTCCAGCTTGCCTATGAATATCTATTATTTCATGTATTGAAACTTTTGAGCTTTAACTAATTTAATAAGTTACGGCCCTAAGAGTAATGGACCCCTTTGTGTAAAAGTGCGGACAAAGTGCTGAGTGTGCGGGCGCGAGTAGGCTATAAGCTTGCTTTTTGTAGATTTATAAATAAGAGCTTAACCCAATGTAAATTAGCTTTCAGTCTTGATCTGTAGCAGTAGACGCTGCCCTATAGCTGTCAGAATAAAAATTGTTATAAAAACTTATTTTTCAAATTCGTTAATTTAACCGGCGCCGTCGGTAGAATGTGCGTCCAGTTTCCGCGTTCGTGCGTATTTTGGAATCCCCACGGTATCGGAACCGCATTCTACCGCGTCGCGAGAAGCTGTGGAATTTTAATTCAGAAACCGTTGTCCAGCAACCCCTGACCTTCGAGGCTTCGCAGCAGGCAGACCCTGGATAAACCCCTGGCAGCCAACACCGCAGCAACTACAGAGAAAGACTACTGCTCACCAGAGGACCTTGGCCTGCGACCATCAATTTGGTAAGAGTTGAATACTAATTTGGTTGCCATTATACCCTATTTCCCTGTAATTTTTAAGATATTTTTGAAGACTTTTGATTTATTTGATTTATTTGACGATTTTGAAGACAATGTTGAATAATATTGATGATATTATTAAAATATTTTGATGAGCGATTTTTACATTGAGAATCTGTCAAATTTATTTACTAGCAATTTATGTTTTGAGGAACAAAGTAGCGTAACTGAAGATAGAAAAGTTATTAATAGAGGAAATAATAAAGAAACAATCACAATGGCGAACGAGAATCTTAATTTGCCAATGTTAAAAATGTATGTAGAAACAATTCATAATTTTGATGGTAATGCAACTTCTTTGCCAAAGTTTATCTAATCATGTGATTATTTATTATAATGGCATTAACGATGCATTTCTAAAGAATTATTTGATTCGGGCAGTCCAAATGAATTTTACTGGACCTGACAAATTATCAATAAGTTGTCGTAATGAATTAGATTCATGGCAAAAAATAAAAGACGCGTTTTAAAAAAACAATATAACATATAAACAAACAAATAATGTAGAATAAACCTCGAAGACTCACGAGAGATGTAGTGCTACCTCCCTGAGCACTGATTTTACGAGTACATCACGGCCGCCAGCTTTTAGACAGTGTAGACGGGCTGGGTTAACAGAATAACAAACTGCAAAAAAAATACGGGCGCCACTTGTTTTGTTTAACGTGCCGATACTCGTACTAAGCCAAAAACAAGAAAAGCTAGGTGTTCCTAGATATATATTGTTTATTCTACTAAGTGGTTTACGACAACAGTTTATATTCATTTCACTTGCCTACTATAATTTTACTTAATAAACACATTTAAAGTTACACGTACGGTTCATACGACATTCGCTACAAGTCACAACGTACGCAAAATATAATAACACAACGTCCGCAATAACAGTATTACAACGTAATAATGTGTGACAACAGAGTACGCTCTCAAATGTACAGGTATTGAATTCAGCTATTCTAATTATGGCACAATAAAAGTACAAGTAAAATATAGTAAGACTTAGCTGTCCTTGGGTCTTCCAAACCACGATGTCCTCCATTAATTTCAGATGACAGTTCAGAATGGTCAGATGGCAGGATAGAACGTCCCCGAGAATATAAATACATGTGGGTCTCAGTTGCCAATGACCACACTCCAGATTCCAAAAAAATAACGTGAGCTGGCTCTAGGTGTTAGCATCCAAGCTCCAAAAGATAACACAGGTCCCAAGCAAACGCATGTCCAACACACAAAAAAAGACTGGTTCACAAAAAACTGGCCCATAAAAAGACCCTGGAACAAAAATGTCCTGTCAAACACCTCACAAGGTCGTCCAAGAAAACTTACCTCTGGTTGAGGGGTTTCCTTCCAAAAAACAACCAATCAATCCAATTAACCTTCGCGGTTACTACGAAACATCTCCAAGATGACCCAATAAAATGACCCTGAGGCTGTGGTGGACGCTCAAAAACCTGGTTCTATTTCAGATGAGGTGATTCAGTCAGATGGAAAAATAAAACGGCACAGTAACAAGTCGTGGGTGGCTATCTATATCCCAGAAACTGGCGGAACCCCCCAGAATCAAAACTGCAACAATTACCAATATTCCCAATGTTTTCAATTTGGGCGTTCCTTTAGTGGATCTAGCGAATCAAATCCCTCCTTGTGAGGTTCACCAACAAATCCAAATGGCGAATTACTAAAAATCACTTCCACTTACAAGCCAGCAACAAACGACCTTTTCAATTCAACTGCCGACGACCGAATGAATTGGAATCCAACACCCACGCGGTCACTCCCCTTTCACTTCGACGGAAACGGAAATAGTAGACACCACAAATCATCAAAAACTGCGTCAACAATATCGAATTTCAAAATAGTGCAATTCTGCCAGAATGTCAAAACAACGTCAACAGTGTCAAACGACTATCATAACCTCAATCTGTCAATCAGACCAAAACAATACGAGAAGCAACTTCGAACAACATTCAGACCAGGACCTCCGGAAAACGAACAAAGACGACCAACGACGGCTAAAAGTGAAAACATGTATGCTCCCAAGCGGCAGCGATCAATCTCGCGTCACCTGTGAGCGCTTTCTGGGCGAGTACCAAGCAAAACAGGGGTGCAACAAAGCGAATTCCGAGCAAAGTGGGCAAACTATTCCCTGTCCTCCAACCAATTTAAAATCGCCTTTTTGACACCGTCACATCCGGAGATCCTGATCTGAATGTTGTTGGAAGATTATTTCTCTTATTGTTTTGGTCTGATCGACAGGTTGAGGTTATCATAGTCGTTTGACGCTGTTGACGTTGTTTTGACATTCTGTCAGAATTGACACTATTTTAAAATTCGATATTGTTGACGCAGTTATTGATGATTTGTGGTGTCTACTGTTTCCGTTTCCGGTTACGTGAGAGTGACCGCGTGAGCGTTGGACTCCAATTCATTCGGTCGTCGGCAGTTGAATTGGAAAGGTCGTTTGCTGGTGGCTTGTAAGTGGAAGTTATTTTTAGTAATTCGCCATTTGGAATGGTTGGTGACCCTCACAAGGAGGGAGTTAAAGAGCTAGATCCACTAAAGGAACACCCAACATTGAAGACATTTGGAATACTGGTAATTGTTGCAGTTTTGGTTCTTCGGGGTTCCGCCAGTTTATTGGAGATAGATAGCTACCCACGACTTATTTCTGTGCCGTTTTATTTTGCCATCCGACTGAATCACCCTCTTCTGAACTAGAACCAGGTTTTTGAGCGTCCACCACAATCTCAGTGTCATTTTATTGTGTCATCTTGGAGATTTTGCATAGTAACCGCGAAGGTTAATTGGATTCAACCACGAAGTGGTTGATTGGTTGTTTTTTGGAAGGAAAACACTCAGACCAGAGGTAAGTTTATTGGACGACCTTGTGAGGTGTTTGACAGGACAACACCTAAAGCCAGCTCATGTTATTTTCTTTTGGAATGGAGTGTGGTAAACGACAGCTGAGACCCACATGCATTTATCTTTTGGGAACATTGTATATTCCCATCTGACCATTCTGAAGTGTCATCTAAAACTACTGGAGGACATCGTGGTTTGGAAGAGCCAACGACAGCTACGTCTTGCTATTTTTTTTACTTGTACTTTGTATTGTGCCCTAATTAGATAGCTGAATTCAGTGCAAGTACATTTGAGAGCGTACGCTGTTGTCACACATTATTGCGTACATTATTACTATTATTACGTTGTACTACTGCTATTGCGGACGTTGTGTTATTATATTTTGCTACGTTGTGATTTGTAGAGTACGTCGTGTGAACCGTTTGGGGATTTAAGCCGACTTGTAAGAATCATTGCATACATAAGTTTTAATACTGTACGCAGGGAAATTACATTGCACCATAAGGGTGTGTGACTTTAAATTTGTTTATCAAGTAAAAATATAGTAGGCAAGTGAAATAAATATAAACTGTTGTTGCGAACCACTTAGTAGAATAAACAATGTATATCTAGGAAGACCTAGCTTTTCTTGTTTTTGGCTTAGTACGAGTATCGGCACGTTAAACAAAACAAGTACAGACCTCGGAGCGCCACCAACTTTTGGAGTGCCCAGTTGTGGCCGTGCTGAAACCACGGCAGGCTTACAAGCGCGTATACACAATACTCCATTTATTAAAGCCTGTTTTACAAATAACAATTTTCGACCAACAAATCCCCCAATAAATCTTACCATTTATTTTTGTGTCATTTGTGGCCAAAACTAAGTGCTACTTTATCAGAATTTAAAACAATGCCACGGTTTAATGGATGTTCTCGTAGTACCCACCGAAAAATGTGCATATTTTATTGTACCAAGCCGTGGCCTCGAATCCTGTACCTTCATGTATTAGGTATTTTTTCCCAATATACTACATTGGAAATCTTGGAAATTTCTTGCGAGGTATCGGTATCTTGCACTTTTTTCACATTTTTAAAATTTTCTAGTATGCATGACAGCTATAAGTAAAAAAAAATTAAGTGTTAAGAAAGCACACAACAAACCATGGCTTTTTCCAAATTCTGATAAACTATGTTTAAAGCAATCAGTTTTGCGCACAAATTTCATTAAGAATTTTTTTCAGTAGGTAACTCTTGAAAGTTACATGCCGAAGAAATTTCGGCGATTTTCGGGATTTTGGAAAATATCTCGGAAAGTAGGCCATGGGATCTCAAGTGTGTTTTTACGTAAAGTTAGCTTATCAAAAAAGCAATTTTTTTTTTTCAAATAAAGTTTTCAGAAAAATGCGTATTTGTCAGGATTTTCTTGAGTGGCTCTTCTTAAATAGACACCATGTATTTTTGTCCTTAACTTTTCGCGAACACCCTGTATATAAATTCTGAACCTATATTCGGATTGTCCAGAGAAAACTGGATCATCCTGGATTTAAGCTAGTCTTTTTATTTCAAAAACTAAGGATATAATCGGACTTTATTTGATACACCTAATATACCATGAAAAAGTTTCTCTTTTTCTTTTATTTGTTTATCTAGTGCAGAAAGTGCATATTTGTTGCACGAGGCATGAAGTTTTCAGCTCGAGACGCAGTCGAGGTAACTGATGGACAAACTTCATTTCCAGTATATATTTTTTTAATTTAGTTTTCTTCATTGCCTGTGAAGGTCTCAGGTTCTTCACTTAACTTTTTTTCGAATTGTTGTTAAGTTTCCGGTACTGGTACTTGGTTTACTTCCCAGAATTTAAGCAGCTACCTATCTCAGTTTTTTTTAGAAATTGAAATTTTACTAAAAGTATTTATACTAACAGGTTGAACGGAGCATTTTCCGTTATAATATCAAAATTAAAACTTTTAATTTTAACGCTTATTACAAATAATGATCGAGGTTTGTTTGTCTTGCTATCGGGCATTTTCACAGTTATGATAGAATCCATGTCGTTAGTATCATTTAATGGTAATTTCTGTAACTCGTCTCTGCGGCATGCTCCTGCAATGCAACTATCTATAACAATACACAAGTAAATAGGTATAAAGTTAAAAATCGGCCAAGTGCGAGTCGAACTCGAACGCGAAGGGTTCCTTACCACCGTACAATATTTAACACTACATATTTTTAAAAAATACTAGTCAAAAATAAAAAAAGAAAAAAAAAGTTGACCCCAGGGCCTGGTTTCGAACGGCGGACCTCTGGGTTATGAGCCCATCGCGCTTCCACTGCGCTGCTTCGCTGCTTGTAAAATGTTCGATAAAATGTAGTTAGTTAGCCGAGTCAACATTCTTAATAAAAATCAAAACTATTATATTAACTTTATTTTACTTTTATTATTTGTTGTTATAGCGGCCATACACACTCTGTGAAAATTTCAAGTATCTACGTATTACGATTCAAAAGATACAGCCGTATAAGGCATAGTTGGTACCCGTGGGGCTTTCTAAAATATTCTACCAGATTTTACATAAAAATACAGCGCGTCCGTACCCGAAAAAGTCACATGTGGAATAACAGATGGGCTTCTGAGCCCCCAAAGTCCAAAATCGGTACGAAATTTGGAAATTCTGTACACCAAAACAATACCAAATGTCAATTGATGTTTACGAATACCTATCGGGGGGCTTGCGCGTCGGCTACGATGTATACGATGTATACAGTATGATCCCGGGGACCTCGCCAAATCGCGAAAAAAAGGCGGCCGAACGGCTTTTTCGATCGGGGTGCCCTCTGGCAGGCGAGAGGCCCGTATCCTTCGGCGGCCCCACGCGAAAATTGAACTCGACCGGCGCTGCCCCTTCCAATCGCTAGCCATATTTCCAGAAAAAAACGGGAAAAAATTCCGAGGGCCAAACGGCTCTCCCGATTCGGACGCCCTTCAATAGGGTTGTTCCCCTTGAGCTCGGACGGCCGTACGCCAAATTTGGGATCGAAATATCGAAAACTGCATCCTGTAGACGAGAGCATAGGTACACGTATTACTACACAGGAGCGCAGACCACAACAAGGCCTATGGTCCGGCAGGGCCGGTAGGCGCTTGTTAACAAGTGGCGCCCGTATTTTTTGCAGTTTGCTAAACTGTCAACCCAGCCCGTCTCCACTGTCTAAAAGCTGGCGGCCGTGTTGTGCTCGTAAAATCTGCTCAGGGAGGTAGCGAACATCTTTCCTTTTAAGACCCTCTATTGTTGAAAAATATTACCCAAATTACATTTATACTTGTCCGACAAGAATTCGACCTAGTTTAGGCTAAACTGAAGTTCAATTTAGAGCGAATATACCAGCCCCTGATATATTTAAAACAGACCAAATGTTTATATGTACTCTTTTCGATTTTCATGAGTTTTTTGAGGGAATTTTAGGATTACGTGAGCTGAGAAAATTAAAATTTGTTATTGACCTCGATAAACAATTTTTAACAAGTAATGTGACCAGTATCCCGTTCTTTTATCGTGACACAAAGGAAGATTGTCACACCAATTCGGTAAACACACATGAGGCTGTGTCGGTAAAAATACCGGTCTCTCAATATAACATTGATATCATTATTCCCCAGTGCAACATAGGAAGTCTTTATTTTCCAGAGACGCTCACTAGCGGTAGTGAAAGAAAGTTTTGCATATTTAGATATTTATAATAATACATATGAAGCCGTACAATATACTTTTGACGCACCGCTACACGTGCAAGCCTTTCCGGATTCACACAAGGAAAACTTTACTTAGCTAATATAGAGAATTTTATTGATAATAATAATGATAATAACCTCGTTCACGAAAATAAAAATAACTTTGACGCTACTTAAGCATAATACGCATGAATCATTTAAATGATTCACGTTTACAAATCAAACGAAACACGAAATTAAAACTACTGACGAAATTCCAGTAGATAACTGAAAATTGGTTAAACACTCACACAAATCAAATTATATTTATTTTAAAAGATTCAGGAAGGTACCACGTTATTAAAACGTAGGTATTCTTTTCCCAACAAAACTAGACTAACTGTAAAATTAGCAAGCAAAAACTACGCTTATGAATTAATTCAATGTTTCAAAGAGTATATCTATTATAAACCCAAAATTACTTTATAGCATTTATATTCAGAAGAGTGAAATTGACCTAAAACATAGAATTTGCAATTTATTAGCCAAATCTTTCAAAACTCATGCATATAAACTAACTTTTTCTACTATTTTCTTAACTGATGTAACCGAAAGAGATAGACAACAAGAATTACTACAATATCATCATGAAACGAAAACATGTTATATAGAGGTATAAATGAAACTTTGTTGGCTTTGAAAAAATTATATTATTGGCCCAATATGAAAAATGATATTAAATATATCAATAATTGTGAATATTGTATTGCCAAATACGATAGGAATCCGCCTAAAATAAAATTTGCCTTAACCACAACCCCGTCACAACCTTTTGAATCTGTTCATATGGATACTTTTGAAGTTTTAGGAAAGAAATGTTCAACAATAATTCACGTTTTTTCGAAATATGCACAAGGTTATTATTTAGAATCTTGTAATTCAACGGAAGTGATTGATGGAATCTTCACTTTTGTGAGACTCTGACTGGCTCTAAGATGCGTTCTCACCTCCTTATATACCTGTGAATCGTCATCAGACTCCTGCTGGATTCTGGAATTTTTGGCAGTCCGCCAATTATTGTGTTGGTTATAATCGTAGATCTGTCATATTTGAAGTATTTATGATAGCAATAATCATAAATCAGTCATGTTTGAAGTATTTATGATGGTAATCCTTTGAAGTAGAATCAACCGCCTTTGAAGATTTTTTTTAGATTTCTGAGTATTGAGATTGAATATTGGGAAACCATAGGAACACCTGTTTGTTTGACCCCTCCTATATTTTATTCTGGCGGCGGCCCTGGTGACTGGTAAACGACAAGAGTACTGAGAGATATCACTGATATAGAGCCAACAGTGGTCGGCACCATAAAAACACACCTTGCATAACCATAAACTGGAACAAATTTGGGATCACCCAATATCGCAGCAACAATATATTTTTTATAATTCAAACAAAGTGTCAATTTAAATGTTTTTCAATTGAGTGTTTAATTGAGGCCTACGACAATAGAAAATTTCGGCATAGATACCTTTCACAAAAGAAAATAAGTCAAACAAGAAAAATAATATGCAAAAATAACAACAAAAGTATATAACCTGTAGTTGTCGTGTGGCGTCTCGGTTTGACTGGATCTGAGTCAACGAATATTCGTAAAATTTCGGACTTAAATACTGTTTCTAGGCTTAAAAAAATCGCTCAAGACGTCAGAAAACAGACCAACAAAAAGGAAGGCGGACAGAAAATCGATAGTTTTTGGTTCTGTACTACAGTGTAGCATCAAGTGATAAAAATGTTAAAGTAAAGCATAAACTGAACAGAAAAGTGTTAAATGAGTTCTTGAGACAAATGTGAAACTTGATTAATAGATTCAATGGGAAATTTAAGAAAATAATAGAAATAATACAATGTACCCAACAAACTGGATCAGTTCCGAACAGTATTTGATCGCTATCGATAATTTGTTACCGAGGATTATTTGAATGTTGAATGTACCAACTGTGAGAAATAAAAATAAACCATACCCTAGACACGTGCCAAAATAAAAGTGTAGAAAAATTTCGATAAAGAATGCGGTCTGTGTTGGAGACGGCGAAATATACCTGATTTATCAAATGAAACTTGAACCTATGTATAAAAAAACTGGCGGAAAATATTCGTATTTGATATACACGCCGAAATGAAATCGTTTGAATTTAGAAGTTAATATTTTAAGTGACTGACCAAATTGTTGCTTGTTATTAAATTATTAAGTTTTAATGGAAATGACAAAATTTCCGTTACAACGCACCCTAGGGGCTGCCTTCGGCCCATATATATTCCACAAAATCGATGAAATATACAACTTAGTTTATAAGAATATGAGAAGGGTAATATATACGTTCACTAACCCAAACGACTCCTTAATCGTAGCAGGAAAGTAGAATTACCATAGAGCATCTACCTTAGCCCTGAACCTATGCTTCAGTCGTTTAAGAAAAACGTTGAGGGCAAGTCCTAGAATTTACGCAAACATCATGTCCCTGCCCTATAGTCTTGAAGCTGGTTTTTTAATAGTGACTGCGTAACGCACACTACTGTCAAACGAGACACCGTTAAATTTTGGGTCTCGAAAGAAAAGAAATAGTAATATTCTTATTGCGAGTGATAACACAGCTGGCGCTACATTTTATCAATAGAATTGAAATCAGAAAAATTTGGAAGTACCTAATATTAGTTCTAGCAATAACTTGAGAGCTGACCGAGAATTCCATGTTTTGCCATCGAAAACAAGACGGGCTCATTGGTCGTTAATTCTCTAAAAGAGTTACCGAACTGGAATTACTCTATACAGACTTTCTTGTTGGCAATCTATATCACAAATGCCTATCCTCTACGTGGTACTTTTTTGATGATTTCTTCAGACCGGACGTCGTTGTATATTTACATAACAGATCAGACGAACTTAAATGTGAAGTTCGATCGTAAATTAAACTAGATTTCAGCCCGAAGACATCACCAACCTACGGTAAAACTGGGTTTTAAAATATGGTAGCTGAAAAGGCATGGTGTATAAACTGTATCCATCCGCCAAATTTTTTATTAGGTTAGAAAATAGTGCAAATGTGTTTATTGAAAGCTAATAAAATAAACTTTAGAACAATTTTTCTGGAAAACATGACACTTTAACGATACTGGCTTTTAACTTAAGGCTAAACCCTTGTTTAAGGAAACTATAAAAAATGTATTCATATAGTTCTATTCTATCCAAGATCCTAAGTTGTGCCGTTATGTCTAGAGCTTTTTTGAAATGTTTAATTATGTTTATCTCTATATTCGCATACATTTACCCTATCTTATTAGTAGGTACGTGTTAAATACGGTACATAAGCCCCTGAATAACAAACACGTCTCGCGGGGGAGCTTCTCTTGTCTTACGTGTTAATAAATTATTGTAGCGAAATTACCTTCGCAGAAGATTGCTTGTCTATCTTCAATGTTTTCTACTCCTCATATACCATATTCATTTTTTGCGTTATAAGTTAGCAGAAGTAAATCAAAATAGGTGTGAGGTTTTGAAACTTTGCACATGTACTCAATTTATAATTATGAACAACTTTCCTTAATGAAATTTTGTCCAAAAACCTATAAAAAGGGTTTCTAGATTCGAAAAATTGTGTGTCTTGGAAATTTTGAAAAACTAATTTTTCGTACCAGAAAAGTCCTCGTATTATTTAAAATAATATATATCCTCAACGACCCACTTGGAAAACCCCAGTGTGGGTGAAATCGATGTTCTTGTGTTTTAGGAATTTCAATTTTGATTGTTAAAGTTCAGGTTGAGTTCAACAAAATCATCCGAATTTATGCATACATAATAAATATAAGTTATGAAGAGTGCGATATTATAAAAGCTGCATTGAAGCATATTATAATACGGAAATGAATGAAAGTGGCGAAATAAAATAACATAGGTAAGAAATAGGTAAAATGGTGAAGTCTACAACAAATAAAAAACCCAAACAAAATCACTGTTTTAAAAGAAATTATTACCGTTGACAATAATTCATCATTTTGAAATATGTTCTTTTATTTAATCGTTTTTGAATTTTTAAAATTGAAATAACAATTTCCAAGGTTGGGGATATTTAGTATCTAAATGGTGTTACGTCCGCTGAATCAGATTTTCGACAAAATATCACTAATGCTATTTTTTCTAAAAATTGTCGATACCTTCGCTGCGCTACGGAGGAGGGGCGACTCTATTAAAAAATTCAAAAAATGTTGTATAATTTCCCTTGAGCATTTATTTTGTCTTTACTATTTACTTTAAAAATTTTGCTTTTAGCAAATTTTAGTGAAGAATCACTGAAATATGTTTTATAATTGCCTAAAAAAAACATTACAAATTAGGACCTCTCCCCAAAATAATGTTTTATATCTGTATCTCTAACATACCGAGCTTTGCAAAAAGGAGAAACTCCAGGAATATTCCAAGAACAAATAATATGACTTATATGGGAAACTCTATTGTTACTCCTTTCGTTGTTTGGAAAGTCAGTGCTCATGTTCCTGTATACTTACTTGCTCCCCCTCAGATTTTTAGAAACCCGGCGCTCCTTGTTAACAAGCGCCTACCGGCCCTGCCGGACCATAGGCCTTGTTATGGCTCCCGCTCCTGTGTAGTAACACGTGTACCTATGCTCTCGTCTACAGGACGCAGTTTTCGATATTTTGATCCCAAATTTGGCGTACGGCCGTCCGAGCTCAAGGGGAACAACCCTATTGAAGGGCGTCCGAATCGGAAGAGCCGTTCGGCCCCCGGAATTTTTTTCCCGTTTTTTTCTGGAAATATGGCTAGCGATTGGAAGGGGGAGCGCCGGTCGAGTTCAATTTTCGCGTGGGGCCGCCGACGGATACGGGCCTATCGCCTGCTAGAGGGCACCCCGATCGAAAAAGCCGTTCGGCCGTTTGGGCCGTTCTTTTTTCGCGATATGGCGAAGTCCCCGGGATCATACTGTATACTGTATAGGTACATCGTGGCCGAGGCGCACGCCCCGCTCTCCCGTTACTTATTCGTAAACATCGACTGACATTTGGTATTGTTTTGGTGTGGAGAATTTCCAAATTTCGTACCTACCAATTTTGGACTTTGGGAGCTCAGAGGACCATCTGTTATTCCATGGGTGACTTTTTCAGGTACGGGCGCGCTGTATTTTTATGTAAAATCTCGTAGAATATTTTAGAAAACCCCACACCAACTATGCCTTATAGGGCTGTATCTTTTGAATCGTAATAGGTAGACACTTGAAATTTTCACAGAGTGTGTATGGCCGCTATAACAACAAATAATAAGAGTAAAATAAAGTTAATATAACAGTTTCGATTTTTGTTAAGAATGATGACACGGCTAACTAGTATCGAACATTTCCCAAATACCGAAGTAGCGCAGTGGAAGTGTGCTGGGCTCATAACCCAGAGGTCCGGCATTCGAAACCACGCTCTGGGGCAAACTTTTTTATTGTTATTTTTTTATTTTTTACTATAGTATTTTTTAAAAATATGTACCTAGTGTTAAATATTGTACAGTGGTACGGAACCCTTCATGTGCGAGTTCGCCTCGCACTTGGCCGATTTTTAACTTTATACCTACTTACTTGTGTATTGTTAAAATGATATTAACGACATGGATTCTATTACAACTGTGAAAATTCCCGATAGCAAGACAAACAAGCCTTAATCATTATTTGTAAAGAGCGGTAAAATTAGAAGATTTAATTTTGTTGAAATGTACCGCAAAAATGCATCCCTTCGTCCCCAGTCTACCAGTCGCACTAGATTCTTTATAAGATATTATAACGGAAAATGATCCATTCAACCTGTTGTTATAAATTAAATACTTTAGTAAAATTTCAATTTCTAAAAAAAAACTGAAATGGGTAGCTGCTCAAATTCTGGAAGGTGAACCAAGTACCAGTACCGGAAACTTCACAACAATTCGAAAAAGAGTTTTAAGTGAAGAACCTGAGACCTTCACAAGCAATGAAGAAATCAAATTTAAAAAAAAATAGGGTAGCGCGGGGTAATGAGAGCCATTGGGTGATGGGAGCCAATGTGTAATTTTTGAATAACGCGCCCTGAGCTGTGCACTTTCTTATAGCGTGCACGTGTTAAAAAATTAATGGTAAGTTTTACCTATTCATATTTTGCATTTGAACAAAATAGCGGCGTTAAATGAAACCTACTGAAGTGTAGGCTCGATATGTGTAGTTGTTTTGATTCTGTTAGCGCATTTAATTTTGTTATTTATAATTTGTAAATTTTTACACAAACCTGGTAATCGGAGCCAGATTGACTCTCATTTCCCCATGGTGGCTCTTATTGCCCCATAGTCGACATTAATTTTGTAGTATTTCACACGTTTTTTCAGATGGTGAGAAACCGGCAAAGAACAACAAATAAGTCTTAATGTACCCTGGAAGATTTAGAGAGGGCTTCAAATTTAGTTAATAATGGAACATCGAAAGGCCGCTCAGCAATGTAGAATTCCTTATCAAACACTCCAAAAGAGATTGAAGCTTAAACTCATAGAATTGCCTATAAAAATGGGTATGCGGTTTTTACGGATAAACAAAAGGAAGAGATCGCAGCGCGTCTGATAACTTTGTCAAATTTGTTTTATGGCCTAACAGCATGGCAACTTCGTCGTTTAGCTTTTAAATGTGCTGAGAAACTCAGCATTAATCACCCATTCAACAAAAAGCAGCGGTTATCTGGAACTGATTGGCTGAGCAGATTCCTAAAAAGAAACCCTAATTTGAGTATACGTAAAGCTGAGGCGACAAGTTTAAACCTAGTCAAAGGTTTTAATAAGGAGGAAGTATCCAGGCTTTTTGAAAATCTTCAGAATGTGATGACCAAGCACAAGTTCAATCCATCCAATATGTACAACATGGACGAAACAGGGATTACTATCGCACATGATCCTGGAAAGGTGCTAGCTCAAAAGGGAAAACGAAGAGTTGGTGCAGTGACAAGTGGTGAGCGGGGAAAAACATAAATGTCATTTGTGCTATGAGTGCCTCGGGAAAATTTATACCACCTTTCTTCACACCACTTTTAGAAAAAGATGGACCACCTAATGCACAATACCATGTAACACCCAGTGGTTGGACCAACGATATAATTTTCCTTGTGTTGTTAAAACATTTTGTCAAACATGCCAAAACGAGCCCATTCTGATTATTCTTGACAATCATTGCAGCCATGCTACACTTGCTGCAGAAAATTACTGCAGAGAAAATAATATTACACTGCTGTCCCTTCCACCACACTCGTCACATCGCATGCAACCGTTAGATGTGAATTTCCTTGGGCCTCTGAAGAAAGCATATAATTCCGAGTGTGACATATATCTAAAATCTCACCATTTAAGTCAAATAACAGTGTACGAGGTGGCAAGTCTATTCAGTAAAGCATATTATAGTAGGGTAGCATCCATAGAAAAGGCTGTGTCTGGTTTTATAACAACCGGGATATTTCCTATCCAAACCAGATTTGCAAAAACAGCCTGCAAAGAGACAAACAAGATCGAAACAACATTCGGAAATAATAACAATTACCCCGATGAAGCTCCACCTTGAAGAGAAAGAACAGAAAAGACAAGGGAAGATAGAGAAAGAGTGCAAGTCTGGGAAAAAAGATAGAAATAAAACGCAAACAAAACAAAAATCAGACGGACAAAAAGAAGAAACAAAGAAAAGAAACAAAGAACAACTAATAAATAATCAAAAAAGAATGTAAAGAGGCAAGTTTTCTGCGAATCGTCAGGCGAAGATTGTATTTCTGAAAAAGATCTTTGCGATGATCAATCAGACAATGAAAAGGAAACAGAGTTAAGTTTTATCTGCTTAGATTCAGGTAAAGATGGCGAACTCTGGTTCCGTTGTACAACATGCGGCCGTTGGGTTCATGCAGAGTGTTCGGGAGTGGATAAGGCGAAGAACTACATCTGCGACTTTTGTTTGAACTAAAATAATTTAAATTTTGTTTTAGAATGTTCCTTACATATCTTTATATCTGTAAAATAAAGAGCTAATCATATGTTTTAGTTTTTTTTTCCCCACCGGTAATGTTTATTATCTAGAACAGAGAACTGATACTTGTATTTCATTTTACACATCATGAATTATATATAAAAGAAATTGTTGCCAGCGGTGAAATAAGTAATATTTTATTTCAGATTTTTCTTAGATGGCTCCTATTGCCTCCCACTACCCTACTGGAAATGAAGTTTAACCATCAGATACCTCGACTGCGTCTCGAGCTGGAAACTTCATGCCAACAAATATGCACTTTTTGCACTAGTTACACAAATAACTATTTTTCTAAGTGTAATAGAATTGTGTTTTTTTGCATAGCGAAAAGGGAAACTTTTTCAGGGTATATTAGGTGTCTCAAATAAAGTCCTATTATATCCTTAGTTTTTGAAATAAGAAGACCAACTTAAAACCAGGATGATGCAGTTTTCTCTGGAGAATCCGAATCTAGCTTCAGAATTTATATACAGGGTGTTCTCGAAAAGTTAAGGACAAAAATACAGGATGTCTATTTAAGAAGGGCCACTCGAGAAAATCTTGACAAATATGCATTCTTCTGAGAACTTTATTTGAAAAAAAAAGCTTTTATGATGAGCTAACTTTGCTTAAAAACGCACTTGATATCCATGGCCTACTTTCCGAGATATTTTTCAAAATCCCGAAAATCGCCAAAATTTCTTCGGCAAGTAACTTTTTTGTTTCAAGAGTTACCGAAAAAAATTCTTAATAAAATTCGTGGGCAAAACTGATTGCTTTAAACCTAGTTTATCAGAATTACAATATATTTATATATATATTTACAATTTGGAATTGTACATTTAGTGGTTCACACAAAGTACAGTAGGTAAACTGAGCAGTTATATTTGATACTTACAATTTATAATTTGTTAAAAAAACTTGGAAAAGGTTAAAGTTTACAATATAACATTGGAGATGTTCGTAACCTTGAAAGCAAAACACAAGTAGCACGAAAGGTTCACGTGAGCATTTAAAGTCTTCGAAAATTTGGACGACAGTTCTACAGAGTACCTTAAAGCCTTCTCAAATTAAAGCTGAGTAGAGGCCACCTTCGCTCCAAGATCCTTGTTCGTCGATTAGGACCTCGGCTAGGCCTCGAGACTCGAGCGGGTCGTGGGATGTCCGAGCTGGTGCTGGAAGGTGTGCTGACTACTCTAAGCCGGGTTGTAAGGTTGGTGTGCTGGTACTTAGTCCGCCACTGTCTCGCTTACGTGCCTCGCTCACGTACCGGAGTGCATGTAACAGAAAATACAACGAACAGTCTCCGAAAACACTGCAGTCGAAAAATCGATGCTTTTACAAGGTTCAGTGTTACCTAAGTTACTTAACAATAGCTATATAAAAGAAATTATGAACAATTTGTTCAGATTCGTGACTTAAAGTTTACTTATACTTGACGTTATAATCTCAAGATAAATTACGAGACGTAACTTTGACTTAATGACCCCCGACTTCGAAATAGATTAAAAATTGATAACCAAAATGACCAATTATCTTGACTAAACCTGTCTTATAAATGTACTGTACAATATTTACAAAATAAAAGGTAACATTAATAAAGTACAAAAGTTCTAGCGACTTTCCCGATTTCACCCCTTGGCAAAATACCAAAAACAATAGCCCTGTAAGCTATGTAAAATAAGAAAACGTGTCGTGAAGTCTACACCACGTCGAACAACGTAAGTGTGGGGCATAGAGTGATTCTGTGCAAAAACGTGACCTAATATAAACCTAATATAATTTAAATAACCAAAAGTTGGCTACGACCCATCACGTGAAGTCCACAGAACAAGGGAAACAGATTCCGAATGAGATGGCTACAGCGAAGTCGACAAGTGTCGGATACAGATAAAATCAGTAATCTAAGTAGCTAACTCACCCGGAATACTGCCTTCTGTAACTCCCTGTGGTCCTCACGCTGTTGGTCGCTGATTGAACCTGATAGATGTGGGAAAAAACTTTCCACGACTTGTCCACGAAGTTCGTAGAAACGTGGTGATCACACATGAAAAAAAAAACAGAAAACTTATTAGCACAGTAAACTCAAAAATACACGATACACCAAACCACTTAAGCTGCTCGCAAAGATGAGTATTAAATTCCGAAAATAGATTTCCCAGCGGAAAATTCGAATGAATAATTCGGAATTTAACCTCACGTGATGCACACCTGACAAGTGGTAAAATGGGTAGCCGCCCGATTCTTTTCGCCGGGTCTATTTATAATTTTTTTTGAAATATGGACGACGGATGACTTCCGTTTCCTTTCCAGAACACCTTGGAAGGTTTTAAAAGTGAAACTTATTGATATGTAAAATTTTAAAATACGTCGAGACGAACAGGCGACGGTGTCAACTGTCAATTCTGCCAAATTCTAGCACTGATATCCGACCAGTAGAAACGTCGAAAACAAAGAGTGACGTTAGTACACGGACTCACCGTGGCGCTTGAGTCAATCGTAAACTGAATAAAGTGAATATTATCTCTATAATTAAAGTCACACAGTGATTACAACAATGTAACTGTTCTAGTAATACATACCTTCAATTGATGAATACAATTTAAACATTTTTGCAACCGCACATACCCTTTAATAAACAATTTGTTTGGTAACAACAAGGTAGGCAACTTATTATGCATCCGCTTGTATAGGTGGTTGCAGATAGCAGGGCAACATTTTTTAAAATCGGTAGGTGTATACGGGGTGTGATGAATTAATAAGAATTAAATAATGCCTTTAAACGCTGTAACGGAAATTAGATAAAATTTTCGTTACACACCACCAAAACCCGGTAAGAAAAAATACGAAAACTCAAGTTTGAGTATTTTTTCTTGTGCAAACCATATACAAGGTGACTAATAATTGACATTAAACAAAATAAAAGGTATGACCCAGTATGCAAAACTGCCTGAGGTAATTAACGTTATCATATAAAGTGGTTTGACAGAACCTGTTCAGCTTGAAACAACCTGACTTATTTAAATACAAAATTGAAACTTTAAATGAAACTTTAAACCTGATACACAAAATAAAAAAATTTGGGCGCCAGTATACAGCTAGTGTATACAATAAGTACAAGGAGTCAAGATAATTCAACCAACAAAACAAGTTAAATCCCAAAGCTTAAATAAATCCCCAAGTTCAATCCCAAACTTAACCTAACTTACAAACTAAATGGAGGGGAAAGAATGAGAAAGAAACCTCCAGAAGCATGGAAGCCACATGATACTCTGAGACGCACCTGCCAAGAGCTATAGATCACCTAGGGCTGGGCACAAATGAGTTCCGACGTCGCAGATAAACAAGCATGCACCATCCCAACACCCAAGGATACAACAGATCCTGACAAACACCTCCCAGAATAATCACACGATCATTCCATGGGCCGTTAGAACAGAAGAGATACTGCAGTTTGACCAACACTACAGCACCCGCCATCTATACAGATAGGCTCACCGATTATCCAACTGGAAAATCACCTGAATTAGCGGAAAAGAAACAAACAAGAAGAAAACCTGATAATATAACCTATTGCCAAAATAGAAGAGAAAAAAAAATGATTACCAGAAATAGTTCAACTCTGAGTCCTATGATTTAACATTGTCAAAATTAACCTATTTTAAGGTAAAAGTTCAAACTTGGATAGAGTGTTTACTTGCAAAAAATGAAAAATTTAAGAAACATTTTGAAATATGCAGGATAACATGTGAATAACCGTAGGTCAGTCATAAATAACTGCACTTCATAGGCCTACGCGAGATTCGTTAGGTTACTTATTTCGGACACTCTAGAGTCTAGGTGCTATCTAAACCGAATTAAGAACCACAAAAAGATCTTTTGACAACATTAACCCAAAAAATTTAACCTATCAAAGGTACAACTAATTATTATACTGAAAAATCTACTAAATGACACTAGGAACTCAGAGACGAAGACGAAGAAATGGAACTCCAGAAGGGGTTTTACGAACACTATGAAAATTAAACTGAGACTTATTGTTTCCATTTTAACAGATTTTAAGGACGGGAATAAAAGGGAAAAAGGAAGTTATAACCCCACTAACCAGAAGGAATTCCTTGTCTGGGCTACGGCCGATCACCCGGAGGCTCGTGTGCTCTATTATCATCTCCCAGAGATACAAAGATCAATCAAAGAACCGTTCAAATTAGCTTCGAAATCAAAGATAAACTAAAAAAGATTTGGGACAAAAGGATAATCTGCGCCAACTTCGCAAAAGCCTCAGGAGAGAAAAAAAAAATAAATCACAAGCTATAATTTACTAATATTTAACTTTAAGTTCAAAATCGAAAAATTTGACATTAAAAAAAATTCAAAGGTAATTAATTATTATTGACCAAAAAATGATTATTTGCGATACAATCCAAATGGTAAGCTGACAAGAGATCAAGCTATTGACCAAACATCTCTACAATAATTTTACAAAACCTGCTAGCAAAATTTACAGACCCAACAAGATACAAATATCTAATACAAAAACCCAAAGATACGATAAAGATAATAAGATAACTTTGTATTAGATAACCAAAAAACAAAACGTTATGTCTGCAAAATTACTAGATATTCAATATATGGTACACACCAAAACAGTAAAAATTATACTAAAGATAAAAGGTAAAAATACAAGATCTTAGTTGCTTGAGATGCGTAATCAAAGCTTGAACTCAAAAATATAGCTTGTTTTGTCAGACATGATGTTCGACTAACCTCACTCGATAGACAATTGGCTAAAGTGCGTATGCCAAAAATCTAGAGCGGAAAAAAAATAGAACCCACCACTTCCCTTGATGCCCTAATCTGAATAGATGAAAAGTCCAGCATTACGTCACCACCAAATTTTTTTTTTATAAAATAGCTATATTTTTTTTACGAAGCGATATTGTCAGATTCCGGTTCCGACAGATCGTCCGAATCTAGATCAGAATGGTAGTCTTCCACAAAATTTGGCTTTAAATCCTTAATATGAAAATTACCAAGGTTGTTTCCCTGCGAATCTTTCAAACGATAATGGAGATAAAACCTTATCGACAACACAAGGGATGTATTTTGGACTTAGTTTAGCTGAAAAGTCGTTAGGAGCACTAGAAAGACTGAAATTTCGACGCCATACCTTATCACCAGCATGAAACTGTAATGGACGTTTTCGCAAGTTGTAATACTTGGCATTTTTCTGAAAAGCTAATTTTAAATTTTTCCTGATATTTTCATGTAATTTTGGTAATTGTTGTAAATCATCGATAAGCTGATTTTTCTCTGAAATAGCTGGAATATTGTTTTCATTATCAGAAATGTTGCCGTAATAATCTCCAGTAAGTGGTATATTGCGTCCAAACATTAAAAATGCAGGCGAGTAGCCTGTGACATCGTGCTTCGCTAATCTAATAGCTTGTGCTATTTTAAAGATATCCACATCCCATGTTTTGTGATTTTCGTGAATAAAAGAACGAATTGCAGTTACAATAACTCTATTAACTCTTTCAGTGTGGTTGATCTGAGCATGATATCGAGCGTTGTACCATACTTTCTGTACGCGATATTTTTCCATTAGTTTTTTAAAGTCATTGCTAGTAAATTGACTACAATTATCGCAACAAAAGATTTGGGGAACATTATAAACTAAAAAGACTTGATTTTCAATAAATTTGGTAATTGCCTTGGTAGTTGCTTTAGATAAAGGATGAATTAAAACAAATTTAGTAAACCAATCAACAATAACTAGAAGATACTGATTACCATTCTTAGATCTAGGATAAGGACCTAATAAATCTGCCGAAATCATTTGAGACGGAAAATTTATATTTTTATATGAACCAATCAAACAAGCGCGCGGAAGATTTGAACTTTTACTCGTGGCACAAATAGAGCACTTTTTGACATATCTAACGACATCTTGTCGCACCTTAGGCCAATAATATAACTCTGTAATTCTTTATAATGTCTTAGAAACTCCAAAGTGACCGCCAGTAGGATGGTCATGATACATAGCTAAAACTTCCTTGCGATTTGCTGTAGGTACAACAATTTTCCATTCGGAACAATTACTAATAAGAGGTATTTTTGAAAAGATATGTTTATATAAAATATTTTCCTTTACTTGAAACGTAGGATACCTGTCAGGATTTTCTTGAACTTTTTGGATAAGAGATTGATACCATTTACAAGGCTTAAAATTTGAAACATTAAGAACAGCTATTTCTGAATTAGATCGAGATAATGCGTCAGCAACAACCATGGTTGAACCTTTTCGGTGGATGATAGTAAAATCAAACTGTGAAATTTTGACTGCCCATCGAGCTAGTCTTCCTGCTGGATTAGATAAATTTTTGAGCCAAATTAATGAAGCGTGATCAGTTTCCACAGTAAAGTTAGTTCCTTCAACATAATGACGAAAACGTTCTATGCCAAATATCACACCCAAACATTCCTTCTCTGTTACTGTGTACTTTCGTTCACATTTGTTCAAAGTGCGGCTAGCATAAGCTACAGGATGTTCGATTCCATCAGTTCTTTGATATAAAACTGCACCTAATCCGGTGTCACTTGCATCAGTTTGAATAATAAAAGGTTCTTTAAAATCAGGGGCTGCCAATACTGGACTTGTGGTAAGACGATTCTTTATTTCAAGGAAAGCTTTTTCTGCTTTATCAGTCCACTGAATAGGTTGACCTTTTTTTCGACCATGTAATAAATCAGTTATTGCTGAAGTTATACTACTAAAATCTTTTACAAATCTGCGATAATAGCTGACTAAACCGATAAATCTCTTAATTTGTGTGGTTGTTTTTGGTGTAGGATAATTTATTATAGCCTCAATTTTTTCTGGACTCGTTCGCAAGCCATCTTTATCAACAACAAAACCCAGATAGGTAAGAGAAAAACGACAAAATTCACATTTTTCTAAATTAACGGTTAAATTGGCATTTTTTAACCGATGATAAATTTTATTTAAAACTTCAAGATGGGTATAAAAATCAGGAGTAGCCACAATTATATCATCAAGATAAACAAAAGCAAATGGTTCAAGACTTGGATCGATAATTTGATTCATTAACCTCATCATTGTTTGTGGTGAATTTGACAAACCGAATGGCATAACCTTAAATTGAAAAACGCCTCGTCCATGAACTATGAAAGCTGTTTTAGGTCGAGAACTTTCCTCTAATGGTATCTGATAAAAAACCTTTCGCAAGTCTATTGAAGTCAAGTATTTAGCATCCCTAAGTTTACTTAAAATACCGTCTATTAATGGTAACGGATAGGAATCCTTTACTGTAACTTCGTTCAGCTTGCGCCCGTCAAAGCATACACGGTACTCTCCAGACTTTTTAGTAACGAGCCATAAAGGACTCGACCATGGTGACTGTGAGGGTTCGATAATACCTAGCTTCAGCATTTCATCAATCTCTGTTTCAAGATGTTCTTGCATGGCGGGAGATAAAGGATATTGCCTTTGACGAAATGGTTTGACTTTGCCTACTGTTTCTAAGTCTGTAGCTCCGTACAAATGGAATGTTTATTTTTCTGGCTCAAGTAAAGAGTCATTAGTTTCTTTTCTTGAAAAAGTTGAACTTTTACGAGAGGCTCGAGGTGTATCGAAAACAGACTTATTTTCATCAGCTTGTGATTTATTTAAAGGTCAAGCGTGGACCTGGTTTGTCAATAATAAAAGTAGAGTTCATAGTTGGGACGAGTTAGTTCAGAAATTAAAAGAAGATTATAAGTAAACTTTAAGTCACGAATCTGAACAGATTGTTCATAATTTCTTTTATATAGCTATTGTTAAGTAACTTAGGTAACACTGAACCTTGTAAAAGCATCGATTTTTCGACTGCAGTGTTTTCGGAGACTGTTCGTTGTATTTTCTGTTACATGCACTCCGGTACGTGAGCGAGGCACGTAAGCGAGACAGTGGCGGACTAAGTACCAGCACACCAACCTTACAACCCGGCTTAGAGTAGTCAGCACACCTTCCAGCACCAGCTCGGACATCCCACGACCCGCTCGAGTCTCGAGGCCTAGCCGAGGTCCTAATCCACGAACAAGGATCTTGGAGCGAAGGTGGCCTCTACTCAGCTTTAATTTGAGAAGGCTTTAAGGTACTCTGTAGAACTGTCGTCCAAATTTTCGAAGTGCTCGTAAACAAGACTTTAAATGCTCACGTGAACCTTTCGTGCTACTTGTGTTTTGCTTTTAAGGTAACGAACATCTCCAATGTTATATTGTAAACTTTAACTTTTTCCAAGTTTTTTTAACAAATTATAAATTGTAAGTATCAAATATAACTACTCAGTTTACCTACTGTACTTTGTGTGAACCACTAAATGTACAATTCCAAATTGTAAATATATTGTAATTAGAAAAATGTGCTTTTTATTTAACCACTAAATGGTTCAAGCTTCTGGCGCTCAAACATAACCATTTTGGTTATACATTTTTGGCGTCCAACGTGGGGCTTGAGTCAATCGTAAACTGAATAAAGTGAATATTATCTCTATAATTAAAGTCACACAGTGATTACAACAATGTAACTGTTCTAGTATTACATACCTTCAATTGATGAATACAATTTAAACATTTTTGCAACCGCACATACCCTTTAATAAACAATTTGTTTGGTAACAACAAGGTAGGCAACTTATTGTGCATCCGCTTGTATAGGTGGTTGCAGATAGCAGGGCAACATTTTTTAAAATCGGTAGGCGTATACGGGGTGTGATGAATTAATAAGAATTAAATAATGCATTTAAACGCTGTAACGGAAATTAGATAAAATTTTCGTTACAACCTCTCAAGAAATTTCCAAGCTTTCCAATGTAGTATGTTGGGAAAAAAATACCTAAAACATGAAGGTACAGAATTCGAGGCCACGGCTGGCTACAATAAAATGGGCACGGTGGGTACTAAGCAGTGGCGGCTCGTGGTTATTTAAAATGAGGAGGCTAAAACTAGATAGGTAATTGACTCTTTGTTTGCCAATAAATTAAATTTTTTTGTATTCCTGGTAAAAAATACGCGGCGATAATTTACATTAATCACATGAAAAGTAAAATTGCGAGAATAAAAACCTTTCTACAACTTCTCCATTTTTGACATACCGAAACACAATTGAAAGTTGAGAAGCACACGAAATATCTGTGGATTCATCCACTTGCCAGAAAAAAAAAACCGATTCCTTTATTTCCGTATTTATATGGTTTTTTAAAATAAATGAAACAGTCTATTAAATCATTCTGAATGGTTTTGGAAATACGGAAAAAGATATTACTTCCTAAAAAAATATTAAAGTTTGGGTCATATTTAGCCAAAAGTACAAGAAGTTTTTTGTAATTGCCACGATTTACAGATTCATTTGTTTCGTCATGTCCTCGAAAAGCCAAATCTTGAGAAGCCAAAAATATTGTCGTAGTCGTATCGATGAGTCTTTTTATATTAGCACGATTTTCTTTTACTTGATTATTATACAAAACAATTTCATGTTTTCGGGCGCTGTCTATGGCAGTGGCAATACCTAAATCTTCACCCAACGACCTAAGTACCTATTTTGTTTTCCGAAAAGTTTAATTTTGCAAGAAGATGAAATGTGTTCTTTTGCTTTCGAATGCCTTTCGACCGAACGTGGCAAATTTTTTAAATCTGCAAACCCCGTTTTTGACCATGATGTATATTCCGTTTGTTTGGAAAATAATAAACATGGCCAACAAAATAATTTTTCTCGTTTAGTAGAGCCTGTTAACCATTCACATTTATCATACCAAGCAACACTGAAAGCGCGATTTTGTCGACAGTCTGAAGATTTTAATGAAATTAAATTTGGACGAGCTTTACCTAACGTTTTAGCAATGTATAATTTGGTTTCTAAGTTCAATGCGCGAAAAGAATTACTTACAAACCAATTACCAAATTAAAGATGGATATCTTGGAAGAAGTTCCAAGATATCCATCTTTAAATAACACTCCGAGAACACCTTTTTAAACCACAAAATAATTATTATTTGGATACAAAACCCGCCATCCTATCTAACCTAAACCTAACAATACCGAAGCGGCCATGACATGAAATCTGTGCCGACTGCTGATAGAGATAGATGATAGATAGAATAATAGAGGTATGAGGTGTGACAAAGCACGAACTAGCACCGACGAATCAACGGCAAAGGAAGTCAGCCTCCTCTGGTAGCTTGGGCGTTGCCAAATGTACCGAGTAAAAAGGGATTGAACAGTATGGCCACAAACACAATAGCCCGGCGCGTCCGCCAAATGTTCTTTAAATCAGAGAAAGCTAGCCTCCATTGCATGCTTTTAAAGCTTGTGGAGGCGTTGCCGGACAAGCGATCTGTAACGAAAATTGACTCAAATACGTAATAAAATAAACTATTGTATAATGTTTTGTACGTATGTATCTGCATAATTTTTCAGGCTTATTTAGTAGAAATGAGGTTAAACGGGGCAAAATTACTCTGTCACACTGAAGGAAAATAGTTCTGTATTTTAAGTTTTTTTATGGGGAGGCTTAGCCTCCTTTGCCTCCTCTGACGAGCCGCCACTGGTACTAAGAGAGCACCCATTAAACCGTGGCATTGTTTTAAATTCTGATAAAGTAGGCTTAAAGCAATTATTTTTGCCCACAAATGACATTGGGGAAAATTTTTCTGTAACTCTTGAAACAAAAAGTTGCAAACCGAAGAAATTTCGGCAGTTTTCGGGTTTTTCAAAAATATCTCTAAAAGTAGGCCATGGATCTCAAATGTTACACAAAGTTACCTTATCAAAAAAGCAATCATCTAATTCAAATAGAGTTCTGCGAAAAATAAATGGTAAGATTTATTGGGGGATTTGCTGGACGGAAATTGTTATTTGTAAAACAGCCTTTAGTAAATGGAGTATTGTGTATAGGCGCTTGTAAGCCTGCCGTGGTTTCAGCACGGCCACAACTTGGCACTCCTCAAGTTGGTGGCGCTCCAAGGTCTGTACTTGTTTTATTGTGAAATAGTGGAGTCAACGTAGACGAAAATGGGAATTAATTAGGGAAGTCATGGATTTTAATAAAACCTTTTGAAACACCTTCAAACATACTTTTATTTAAAAGTCCGCAGGTTGTAAAAGTGCGCTTTTAAAAAAAAAATAAAAAACTCAAAAAATCAATTTTTCACCGAAATTTCTCAAAAATCGTCTACAATTATTTGTAGAATCATTATTTTTCAATGAAACTGTTGAAGAATATGAAGTAAAAAAAATTAAAAATAAAATGATGCCTAGTAAAAATAAAGTTGAATGCAAGATTAATCGAATTTTCTTCAAGATTTCGTGAAATTTATTGCAGGTATTCATGATAATGAAACTGAAAACCTATCTTGAGATGCTGATTGAAAGTGAAAATCTAGGTATTTACGAAAAACTCAAGCATGTTTGGCATGCTTGACCACGGAAATCTTTGATAACAAATACCTACCTTCTTCTTTCAAATAAAATGTTAATAATTATTCTTTTGGCGATAACTCCGAAACGCATGAAGATATCGAAATACCAAAGTATTTTTTGTTTTAAATGTAATCTACTTTTCGATTATAACAGAATACATATGTCATTGAATTTAAAATTTCGGAGAAAATTGTAAAAAAGAGAAATTTTTCGAATTGCGCCCTCTAGCGGTGACCACGAAATTCGAAATGATCTTACTGGACAATCATTTGATATAAGAAGGAAATCTCTCTTCAACAAGCCCAAATTCAACCAATTCGGTTAAATCAAACCGGAGTTAGCAGCATTTTTTCAAGTCAAGGTTTATCCGCCCGTCTCACCTCTATTTGAAGAGCAACAAAATCCTTAAGAGTCATGACCGCGCAGACAAGATCTAAAATTAACGGTCGCGACGACCGGCTCCAATCTCAGGAATATTCTCCTCTAATCACCCCTCACCACGCACTCTCGTCCCTTTTCCCTCTCACCGGCAGCGCGTTTAGCGCAAGGAACGGTGTCAGACGATGGACGACGTTTTTTCGGACCCGAGCGAGTCGGACCGCCAGGCAGCCGAGAGCTGAATCGGTCGGAAGGGCGCCGGTGTACAGGGTGATTCCGCGAAATTAGGCCACTTCATAACTTTTTTATTTATCAACTTAGAAAAAAAATATCAAATACAAAAGTTGTAGGGCTGCAACCTGACTACTTCATGGCGTTTTGTTGTTGACTCGGTTTGTGTATTTGTTGGGCTATTGTTGAAAAAATATAAATATTAAACACATAATAATATATAAATATTAAACACATACCTACCCCTATTTGTACGAATTCCGAAAGTATCTTTTCGGGTCTTTTTTGTTATTTACTAATCCTGTTTTTTCTTCAGTGCCTTGCGGAAAATTGGGTTATAGAAATTAATAAAAAAAACATAAGTTTTGTCTGTTTATTTCGATATTTTCTATGCAATAATAATTGTTTTTCTGATAAGTGCACTGAATTGGAAAGAAATTTTGTTATAACTTTTTACAATTTTTTCTGACATGAAATTATTATTCCAATCAATCAAACAGCCAAAGTAGAACAGTGTTTCAATAAATTATTATTTCCACAGTAGGTAGGTAGGTTATGCTATATCTATGTGGTATTTTGGATTTCTATTACTTTTTTCTTTCACTACTTTGTGCCTCTTTAGATGTGTTGTGGTCGGATCTACCAATTCCGGGAGCAAACGTTTTAAATATAACTTCGTCAATTTTGGCTCCATCTGTTTTTCCAAAAAATCGCGACGTCTATATTTAGGTATAAAATTTTCATTTTAAAATTTTTCCCAGCCCAAATGCCAAAAAGGCACCCCACTTTATTGGCTACTCTTAGTTGCCCTTGTACAGGGTGGTTCATTATAAATTGACACGCCCCTTAACTTGTTAGTTTTTGAGGTTAGAAAAAAAAGTTTTTGGCAAAAGTTTTAGATAAATACAAAGTTTTTTGTGACGCTATTGGACCGTGCACAGTTCTTTATTTCGAGAATATAATCAGTAAAATTTGAAAAGGCTCCTAAACATTTTGGTGTTTCACTGTATTACTCTCTTGTTTAAAACAATTTTTTTTTGTTATTACATCGATCATCTATCTTTATCGCGAGATCCACAAATTCGAGTTAAATAAATTTAGTATAAAATTTGAAAACGGAATTTTTCAAAAACGGAAAAAGATAATGCCACAAAGTTTAATATCGTTTTAATTGCCTTGATGAGCAGATTTAAAAAATGCAAAAATATATAGGGTGTTCCATTTAAAAAAACATAAGTTATGTCTGCCACGGCTTTCTAGAACACACTGTACACGGTCCAATAGCGTCACAAAAAATTTTGTATTAGTATCTAAAACTTTTGTAAAAAACTTTTTTTTCTAACCTCAAAAGTCAATTTATAATGAACCACCCTGTACTTGAAAATACCATTTATAAAAATTTTAAAAGTTTGATTTTTCCTACAAAAAAAAGTACAGGGTGATCATTTTTAGAGGCCCAGCCTCTCTTGGTGGAACACGGTCAAAGATATGGAGATATTATACAGGGTGAGTCAGAATGTATAGTAAATACTTTAAAGGGGTGTTCGGCAGGTGGTTTTAAGGGGTCTTTCATATAAAATTTTTCGATTTGGGCTTTCCTTGCCAAGTTATTCGGGTCTACAGGGTGACCCAAATATATTTTTTATTTTTATCTCAATACCGGCGCTACTTAAAAATTTGAAATTGGTATGTGTTATCTACTTACGGGAAGACGCCTTAGGGTAGTTTATTGATTTGCACACTGCCCTAAAAAGGGTAAAAACTAACAACCCCTATTAATTTTTTTGCTCGAATTTTTTTTGTGGGTCATTTTTACGTATAACAAAAATATGATTTGCGTAGCCCTTTTATTTAAGAAACTGTTTTCCCTGTACATTTTTCCTCGAAAACACAATATTTTTCCTACAAAAAAATTATTTCATGATAAATGCCATTCCCCTGACTACAGAAAATCAAGTAAAAATTCATAGTAGACGGGCGTCAACAATTTAATTATTTTTTTTACTACTAACCTGAGAAATCAATGAGAAGTAATATTTTTCTCCCTAGGTAAATAATGAACAATTTTCTATATGACATTTAAAAATTATTTTCATTTTATCAGCTTGACAACTGAACTCCCAGGCTTTCGAAGTATTTGAAAAAAGCGAGAAATGACTAAAATATCAAAATCTAATCAAATATGTAAAATGTGGCAATATTTCAATGTTAGTAGTAAAAAAAAACTATAGACACTTCGGTTGGAAAGGCCATTATTTAATGGCTCACTTCTCAACCTAAGTGTATAATGTACTATTATTGAACATTAAAAAAACAAAAATATAGTGTTACAGTAGATGCCCAAAATGATATGTCCATAATAAAAGGGCTACCTACACAAATCATATTTTTGTTATATGTAAAAATGACCCACAAAAAAGTTCGAGGAAAAAAAAAAATAGGGGTTGTTAGTTTTTACCCTTTTTTAGGGCAGTGTGTAAATGAATAAACTACCCTAAGGGATTTTGAATGATGTAACAAAAATGGTATGTTGGTGGGAAAAAATATTTCTTGGCGCCGCAACGCGACGCCTAGCGTCGTATTAGCAGAGAGTCGCTACATGAGGCCAATTTATTCCTTTATACACCCTATATCATCTCCCATATAATATAATATCTCCATATCTTCGACCGTTTTCCACTAAGAGAGGCTGGGCGTATAAAAATGATCACCCTGTACATAAAGACGAACTAACACAACCAAAATTTAAAATATTGCATTTATGGTTTTATATACTTGTGAATTCCATTGGGAAGAATTTCAGAAACATCACATTCAGCCTATAGAAGCCTTCAATCAAGGTTAGGCTAGATAACTATTGTAGATAATAAAAAATAAAAGATAAGAAACCTTTTTAAAAACAAACTTTTATTTAAGTCATGTACTAAAACGAATAAAATACCTACGTCTTGTATCTACTAAAAGGAATAAAATAAAATAAATCTAGGTTTTCGTTAAGATAATTCAATGCCAAATTGCGACAAATTTTTGTAAATCAAAAAGCTAGTCGCCCGAATTCTAAAGAAAATACATACTTTGGCAAGTAGGTACTTGCTTATCAACCAATCACTGTATATTAAAATTAATTGGTACCTACTTTCTATGAACATTTCTCGCGACAAGCTTTTTAAATTACAAAAACGACTTGGCCCAATTTGGCACTGAATTATTCTAACAAAAACCTAGACTTATTTTATTTTATTTTATTCGATGTAGTATATGATTTATTTCATTTTATTCGTTTTAGTACATGGCTTAAATAAAACCTTGTTTTTAAAAAGGTTTTTATCTTTTATTTTATTTTGTGCTTTTTAGTACATATTTGATTCCCATATCAGGAGAGTGGTAAAGAAATTTAGTCCGCCATATTGGATTTAGTATGACGTCTTATCTTATTATTTTGAACTCGTCAACCCCTTTCATTTGATACTCATATTAAGTATTAGAAAGTAGAAAGTATTACAATATTGAGTATTGCATATTGCATTGTCACCGGAACTAAAGGTGTATGCAAAATTTCAGCTCAATCGGATGTCAGGAAGTGGTTCTAATTGAGCTTGCAAGATTCGACCCACACAATAACAGTAGTATTCTCTGAACGCTGCTAATAGGTGAAATTAAATAAAAAAGCTTGTAAAATACGATAAGAGGAAACAAGAGTGCGACGGCTAACGGGCGAACATATTGTACCTATCTTTGTCTATTTAGTGTCCCCTCTACGGAAACTGGCTTGAGGAGAAGGCAGGTGTGGGGGCACGGTGTATTCATATTGATTTCGGCTTTGCAGTGTTTTTCTAGAAGTCGATCTACTTTTTTATTTTCAGTTCCAGAAATTCGATTTTTTTACCAAAATGTAACTAAAAGATGGAGGAACAATTCGTATGGACAATTTTTTTAAAAAACATTGTTGTTACTTGTAAAATTTACAAAAATGCTACCGTTTCATTTTCTGGGGAGTATTTTTGTTACCATTAAAAAACTACAATTAAAAACAAAAAAATTGTCCATACGAATCGTAGACCTATATTTTCGCCACAGTTTGAGACAGGTTTGACAGAAATCAGTTTACGTATAACAGAGGAGATAGATTTTGAAGTTTCAAATTTTGTTTTGCATTTTTGGTGGACGTCCTGGGACTAATTGCATGTAAAGTATACGGTAGAAAGCTAGCGGAATTCCGTGCGTTTATCTGTACTATTTGCAGTGCCATTGCTCTTAACGAAAATTGTTCAGAATTTGCTGAAGAGTGCAATAAAATTATTTTTTATATTTATTAGATATTTTTTGACAAAACCCATTTTTCAAATTTACTAGAGGCCGACCTACAAACTTAAAAATAATTTCGTGACCATATTACTTAAGAAGATTTTTTCGGAACACCCTGTAAAATAGCTTGGATTTTTCGGGGGGGATATATATATTATATAGGCTGTGCCATTCGTCCCCATGTCAATACAAGCTGTGCTCTAAGGGAACAGAATGACATCTGCCGACTACCTGCCAACTACCACGCCGTCCACGCCTCACAAACACAGGCACATACATACACTACACACATACAAACGCATGTTCTCAGTGGATCGAAAATAAAGACTATAGTAGTATGCAAACATGTATGAGGTATTTACGAGAAAGAAAGCGGAAATTATTATATTTATTAGAGAATTCGTATTATTGTATGAAAGCTGAGAACACACGAAGAGTTTTTTTTCCAAAAGCTGATTATTACGAGCGGAAATTATGTAGAAGAAATCTTTTGACTAGGAAATCGGAAGTTTAAAACGTGTGCTTTCACTTAGGATGGGTCTCATCCCAGTAAGAAACCTCCTTCAACTTGATTCTTCTATTTAAAAATAAGAAAAATTGAGTTCTGCGTTTCGGGAAATCAATTATAACGCGGTTTACTGCAAAAATAAACAAGAAAAAAGAGAAATACATTAAAATGACTTACGCCATCAAAAAGCACACGTTTTACGCTTCAAAAAAGTCACCTATTGAGTTTCAATATCTAATTTTATGCGGATTTTATGAGCGTTTGAAATAATATTGAATATACGATAGCCAGAATTTATGAAAAATCTCTATGTTCAAAGTGAAAAAAGGAACAAACGAGGTTTGATATCGTAATATTATAATGCTCTTTAAAAAGTACGTACATTTAGTAGAAACATTCTATAATATTGCTCAAAAATATGACAAATTGACCATGTAACGTCAATTATTGTGAATATGCATGAAATTTTGATCAAGACCAATTTTACAATAATATGACAGGCGTATCCCTTCATGGAAATTAATGCTACAAGATTTTTATAATTGCTTTAAGGTATCACTTTCCAATAAACTTTGTTGCATATGAATTAGTTGTGTGTGTAAAAAGTTATTACTGTTTAATTATTGTCTCGCGCTCCACGCGCCGCTCTCAATTTCGGCTGCCTCTTAAATACGAGGAAGCATGAAAACGTATGATCTTAAAAAAATTATAATTCATTACTTAATTATTTTACAAAAAATATGAGTAGCCTAATTTCAAAACCTGCCAACTCCAGAACAGCTGTTTTTTGAGTAAAAAAACTGCTATTATCACACTATCATATAAATTGACTTTATTTATGTAGAAATTGGGATAAACAATATATCATAATATGATGTCTGAAATGTCAGAATCAACTTATCACTATAGAAAAATGAAATAAAACGAAAAAATAATAATAATAATAATGGATTTGACACTCACTATAGGACATGGCTCATTCTGAAACTAAATTCTTCGGATTTGGCTGGTTTTGTTACCAATTAGTCAATAGGTACGAGAGACACAGATTCAAATTAAAACCAAATTACTTATTACAAAAACATTTTATAGGTACGAGAGACACAGATTCAAATTAAAACCAAATTACTTATTACAAAAACATTTTTATTGACTTGTTTTCATCGTATAATAATAATTAATATTATTAATTATTAATAATAATTATTATTTTAATAATTAATTATTATTATACGATGAAAACGTATGATCTTATGAAATTATAATTATTAAAATAATAATTATTATTAATAATTAATAATAATTATTATTATTTATATTTATTATATTTATTTATTATTTATTTTTATTATAATTATTATTAATAATTAATAATAATTATTATTATTATACGATGAAAACAAGTCAATAAAAATGTTTTTGTAATAAGTAATTTGGTTTTAATTTGAATCTGTGTCTCTCGTACCTATTGACTAATTGGTAACAAAACCAGCCAAATCCGAAGAATTTAGTTTCAGAATGAGCCATGTCCTATAGTGTAATTATTATTATTATACAATTAAATCTGGAATTTCCTCTTGGGGGTACATGGTTCCTCTTCTTCTTCAGCATGGATGGTATTCTCCTCCTGAACATGAGGTTCATTATTATAACGTTGCAATACATTTTTATAGTAAGAAAGAGTTTCTATGGTTTTCCAAAATGATCCATAATGTTTTGCTAACAAAGCATTAACATCAAGCAACTTAAGAGGTTTTGGAGGATTTCCAGCATTCACTGAACTGGGATTTAGTAAATTAATTGATTTTCATTTGTTACAAACATTCTTCGGCACACCTAAGTCTGATTTGTAGAACTGTTCTCCCCGTATGGAAACGAACCCTTTTCCCCTTTGTAAAATAAATCTCTTGGCTGACTTAAACTGGAAATGCCACTGTCCTGGAGGTTTTATTACTTCATGGGTAGAAGATTTATAATCAAGTGGAACTACGTCTTTACCTAAACGATGTACAGTAGAATATTTTCCGATGATAGCTTCGTATTCTTGAGGTTCCACGATAATTTCTTTTTTCTTTATATCCCTTTCGATTAGGGCAAACACTCGATCAGGTGGAATGAAGATATGTCCTGATACTGGAAAAATAACTTCCACTGACTTAACATGCGAGGGAGCATTATCTGAAAGCCATTTGCAGAGCATGCCCAACATTATTGTGTTCTTGTTTTGTCCAGCACATCCATCTGCCACCAGACGAACTGTGTGAATGTTTTCCAAGTCAATCTTACATAATAGATAAAACAATGCTGACGCTATTTCATTTGACCCTTTTGTAAACTGGTCTTCAGTCCAGAGAAAACTGTGTACATTGTCATTATTTAAAGGTGCTTTTGAACTACCTATTACTACAGTAAAATTGTAGAGCTATAGTTGTCGAGAATAATACGCTGCCTGATCCGGAAGTTTCGGTAGTGGTTGGTTTTTCTGACAGTCAAATGATAATACTTTAATTCCATCCAGTTCATTTTTGAGGTAAGAAAAAAATGCTTTTGCTTTCAGTTTATGAACTCGAAGTTCTGTCTGTAGTTTAGTTTTTTCACCAACATTATTTTTCAGAATCTTTATCCTTTCTGACAACTCCAAGCAAGTAGAACACACATCCGATCTAGGGGAACCAAGCCCGTAATTAAAGTTTGTGTTAAACACTTTTCGAAAGTACGATTGCTCTCCCGTGCTTTGTGAAAACCTAGTAACTCGGATTTTTCACTTTTGAGAAAAATGGAATTTATCAATTTTAACCTAGCCGTGGCAATACTTAATATTTATAAGAAGAGTAAAAACTTATTTCCCACAAAAAAATACCACTCTATCTTACGGAGATGTAATTTAAAGTAAAAATTAATATACCTCTGTACTAACAGAGTTACTATTTTGAAATTGGTATATTTCTCAAGAAAAACAAATATTTTCATAGCATCTGGAGTTACTGTGTTTTGAAATTGTAAAAACTAATTTTGAAATTTTTATTTTCTCTATACCTTTCTGTTGTTTTTATTATTATTTATTTATATATTATCTAAAGAGGCATTCTCGTAATATCTACAATTAAAGGAGAAAAAATGTAGCGCAAATTGTCACGTTAATTCCATACTATTTCCTGTTTCCAATAAACAGTATGCCCACGGATGGGTATAGGTACCTAAGGTGTAAATGAAAAAAACAATTTCAGTTGAAATTCGAGCTTCTGGGTCGAAAACTAAGATATAGAAACAATTAGGACAATTAATTAATATACAGAGTGTTTTAGAGCCAATTTTCAAAAATCGCCAGGAGTAAACTACCTTTATTTTTAGAAAATATCAAAAAAATTACTCAGAAAAGTCGCTTAGATTTAAAATATGTGTCTGATTGTCGCTTTTCAAGCAAATCGGTGGATTTTGATTTAAATAGGTAGGTAACAAAAAACCAAAGTCTGCAGATTTGCTTGAAAAGTGACAATTAACTTTTAACTATAAAACTTTCTAAATAAATGTTTTTGATATTTTTAAAATCAAAAAGGTAGTTTCACACTTGACAATAAAAAAAATCAAAGTCGGCTGAGATGTTTGAAAAGCGACAATCAAACACATCTTTTAAATCTAAGCAACTTTTGCAAGTAAAAGTTTTTGATATTTTGAAAAATAAAGGTAGTTTACTCTTGGCGATTTTTGAAAATTCGCTCTAAAAATCCCCTGTATATTCATTTATCGCCCCAATTTTTTCTACATCTTAGTTTTATACCACAGCTTAAATTTCAACTCGAAATTTTTTTGTCATTTACACCTTACGTAAACTCAATCCGTGGACGTGGACATACTGTAATATTAAGTTAAATATAAACACAATATAGTTATTTTTGTTACAAGTACCTAAAATGAAGTTTTTCAGGACGAATTATTGCTGTTTCCAGACGAGGTGTTAGCTGAGTCCGGAATAGCAAATGAGTCCTGAAAAACTTCATTTAGGTACGTGTAACAAAGACTATTTTTTGTCACACGCTACCAAAATTTTGTTATACGCTTTTTACAATTCTTCAGAACGCTTAAATTTGCAAATTTTCCATAATTTTTGAAATCATAATGTTCGAAAAAGTTGGCTTAGAAATTGATATCGTAGCAACAAGTTTGTTTATTTGATAATTTTGTCATGTCATTCATTACTTTAAGGACTAGGCCGAAAAAGAAGCATTTTACGGTCTTAAATGAGTCTGTAAAATAGCTATTTTTGGGAGCATATGACAAAAAATATATGACTTACGTTTTTAAGCTATTGCAATAATAATTCTGCGAGTACGGCTGTTCTTTTTCTTGAATTAGATTTGTACAATTGCTCTCAAATTTCTGCCACTTGTATCTACCGACTGTTAACTTGTACCACAGTTTAGATAAATGTGACTCAATTAAAATGACAAAATCTAGCAACTGAGAGTTACTAAGCAAAATTTTTCAAAACTGTTATAGTTTACAGCGGCAAAACCTAGTAACTAAGGCTTACTAGGTTTTGGTGTAGCCTCTCATCATAATGTTACCTATTTCAAACCGTTTCAGAAAATAGTAAATCAACCTGCTGGAGTATCATATAGGAATAAATAGATTAAACCACAGTTACTAGGATTTAAAAGTATGTGTATCTCTGGTTCTATAAATCTTAGGGTAACAAAAATACTATTCCCAGGTAGATCTTTGTACAAGGATGTCATTTATGCATACAACGTTAAATCCTAGTAACTATAGTTGTTAGGTTTTCACCAAGCACGGGAGTGCTTTACTTGAAGCTCTGGAGAAAAAGTTCTCTGATTGATACATTTTCCACATTTTGGAAATGTTCAAATTCGAATCAAGATATTTACGGTTGGTTTTGCCTCTACAGTAATGTGACTCTCTAAAACGGAACCCCTTTACAAAATTTAGGATGTGAAGTTCCTTCTTTTCAAACCTTTTTGTGTGACGATCACCACCCCTAGTCTCGGATGCAGACTGGCCGGATGTAAAGTGCCTTGTTAGAACTCCTTGGATTCGGCATTTCCCCACGTTTAGTATAGTCAGAAAGGCTTGCTTGCACACTGGTATCAAGTTTCCAGTTGAAAAAGCACGTACATTGTATTTAATGGAAAGTGTTTTTGGTGGCCGGTTTTCAGTTACGGGACGCCTTCTTTGGACCTTTGTGGCAATACAATACTTCAAAATTAAGTTGTCTTGTTTTTATTTGGCTTCGAATAGAAGGCTTTATTAAAATAATACACATCTTGCATACTTAATTTCACTTAATTACACTGATATGCTTTAGTCTGATGTTCGCAGGTCGGATACAAAGGTAACTCACTTGCAGCATACCTAAGAAAAAATATCCAGAATCAACACAATAATTCGGGCAATTTAAACACCTAATATTACTTACTTTAACTGTTTCTGCTTTGCCCTTTTCCAGTTATCCGTATTTCTAGGTCTTTTACGAGTTTTGGGAGTCGCGGTATTCATTATTTTAGGTATTTTTTTGCTATTATTTAAACAAAACTCAGCACACCTTCACTGCAGCACGTTTGTAAACACACTGCAAACCAGACCACGAGGTGACAGGGTCACGTGACACATTTCGTAAGCCTCATTGGTCAAAACGGATTTAGCTGAATTTGAATCTAACCACGGTTTGATTTGGAACATTTTGAAACTAAAGCTCCTTTTCATTTAAATATAACAACGTAAATTTCTGGACTTGGAAGGTTTTGACACGTACAGCATACGCATAACTTAATTAAGAACTTGGTACTATCAAAATCTCATTTTTGTTATTTTTTGGATTTGGCTAGTTTTCAAACTAGGCTACTCATATGTAAATAAATTTTATTTGAGAAATTGCCTGCTCTTTCGTATGCTCTTACTTAAATTCTATAAAAACGCTTATTAAATAAGTTATTAACAAAAAACCTATATTTTTGACAGTTATTGTTAAATAAAAAAATCGCACACTATTTTGCGCTGCGGACTCTTCGGATTTTGTTTTAAGACATCAAAACCAACACATTCCAACAAAATCTAAAACTCCCGGAATTGTTTCGAAGTTATTTTCCTGGTTGACTCCACTACTAAAGTCTATCCAACATACAGCGGCAGTGGATCAAAACATTGGCCACCACGTGACCTATTCTCTTATTGGTCTGGCCGTCATAAAATGTCAAGTGTTTATGCGGCGAGCAGAATGAAGGGCCGGCTCTTCCCTCAGTCGAGTTTTCTGCATATTTTAGATCGGATCGCGAACAGTATATTCTGTAAATTTATTTTGCTACTTAATTTAAGGAAATTTATAAAGATCCACGAAAGGCAGAAACACACATTTTAGAACTTCTAAAAGAATTAGTTGAGAATTACATGCCACTTGGAATCTCATATTAGTCCGACCCTGGTAATCGATCGCAAGACGGTCATGTGACTTTGTTTATATCTACTGCCGCTGTGTCTTGGATAGACTATAGGTATAGTACAAAATTTGGGACAACATTGTACAAAAGCATGTGAGTCTGTTAAACTGACAAATCGTATTGATTTTTGAGTGGGCAGGGTTTTACAATCTTCTCATCGTAATACCATGGCCGCATTCACCTTTACGTCTTCTAAAGATTTTACGATTTTCGGATTATAATATAGAGAATAAAAATTGCGACGGGATATAAAACTGTAAAATGATATTTTTTACTTGTTTTAGACTACTTTACATAAACTTTTTAATGCCTCTGTCACAACTGAAACTTAAATATTGATATATCGGTATTTAAGAAAAACACTTAGATGAAAAGCTAGTATTACAGGGTGTCAGTGATTAAACGCACACCACCAAAATAGAACGCTGCAGGATTTGTGAATGGATGTACGAATAACTAAAAAAAGGTAATTGAATTTTGGCCATCTGGGACCTGGACTTGCCTTACTAGTTTATTTTAAACCAATTTCCAGCATATTACAGATTGTAGCCTTGTCTAAGGATTGTAGCAATCAAGGTGGTCATAATAAGAGCAATCGATTAATTTCTTCTATGTGCATTTCTTGTTTCAGTTTTGCTTGGCCAAAACCATTGCAAATTGTATGCCAGACATAGGCACAGGACGATTAAAAAGTACCACGTTTTTGAAATTGCTTAATGAAAAACTTGATTTTTGTATAATTCCGCTCTTCAGGTGCTATTGTCATGTTTTTAAAATTGAAAGTACGTAGGTACTAAAATAAACTATAAGTAAGTATAAGCATAGAACCTCCGATCAAATATGACTAGATAAGTAATACCTGGTTTTTACACGTATAAAATGTTCGTGGCCAACAATAACAAAATACATAACCTCAACATCAGTGTTGATTGCTGTCAATAGACCCAACGACATGGGTGCGTATATTCTAAGGGGCCAAAAATTAAAACAATTACTATTCTAATAAAACATTGTATTTTCATTTAAGGCTACAAACATACAATACAAAAACACTTAGAAGAAATATAACTAGGTACATATTTACATAATTTTACATAAATGATGATAAAAAAGCTAGGCTTATGGGGGATTAGGTAAAGAATATTCTAAATTTACCTAAATCAATTTCTTATCAGAAATATATAATTTTTGGATATTAACTTCTATGTACTAATATATTATTGTATGATTTGAATCACTAGGAATAAACTTATTTTATATTTTTTACTTAATTTTTAAAAATATTTTCTTGCATATTGCCCAAGCACGTACTTATGGTTCTCTTTGGACTACTCATGTCATCGCTTTTGATGTCCCCAAAATATCCCTGCTTTTTTAATGTACTTCTGGAAATGAAAAAAAATTATACTATGGTTATTTTTAAACAAAATTTTATAATTTTATACATGGCAATGAATTTCACTTATTAACTTCTTGATCGAAATGCCCTCTTTGACACATTATTTCTTCGTGTTTGGCTGAAATCGACAAACAAAAAAATTAAATTTTTCATTAAATTAGCACAAAATGAAAGCAGCTAATATAAGAAAATACCGTCCATTAAGTGAAGTAAAGCAAAGTCTTCTGGCAAATTGCAAATTATATGGTAAGATGTTTATGGGTCATTAAAAAAAGTTAATCAAAATTTTGTTTTCATTGTTGTTATTTGGATATACATCTTTCCACGGGACTTTAGGTTTTCTTGATGGGGATCAATCTTAATAGGTAATCTTTTGAAATGAAAATTTAACAAGAATATTAGTTGAGGTAAAGGGTCAAGAAAAGTTAGCCTAGAATTTAATAATATATAGAGATTATATTAAAAAACGATTGATATATTTTATTGACCCTTGTCCCAATTAATACACCTAGAACAGCCTATATACTGGATATTTCCCAACTTCACACAGGTTTTATTTTACCCTAAGCGATTTCTTTAACTTTACTATATGTATATTTTTAACAAATCAGCATGTCTGGATAACATGTTTTGGATAAATCGTGAAACTTTATTGATACATTTTATTCATCCTTGTGACTTGTCTCAACTACACTACACTTGTTAATTTTAAGTTTGAATTATCAAAATAATTTTTGTAAAACTTTAATATAGCATCACAGAAAATATAGTTCCACAAAAGTATATGCTATATTTTCTGCGATAATATTGGAACTTACATCTTTGTGGATTGTCTATTCTTGGAGTTTGTCACCAAGGAAGTGTCAGTTAATTCTTTGGATGAACTGTTTCGTACTTCAGGTAATCCTTAGGTACATACTTCAGATGCTGTGATTACTCTTGCCGAATCTCTGATAACAGAGTCAGCAGATTCTTTCAACCTGCATTACAATTAAAATTAATTTCAGTTTTTCTAAATCAAATGAATATTGTCTAGTAATTTCACCATATAAAAATATCATATTTTAACATAAATTAGTGCAGGTACTACTGAAATGATGGTATTTAGGAATTTAACTAAAATTATACTGCGTGTCTTCTTTTTAAGTCGCGAAATTATAAGCATTGGTAGAAGACGTCATCCTAAGAAAAAGTTCATATGAACATGAGGCCATAGAAGCTTTTATAAGTAACATATAGGCTGAATTCTAAATTATGTTTTTTCTTACCATTCAAACATATTCATTATTATTATGGCAAGCATTACAACAATAAAACAACTTTTTTATTTTGTATTTTCCTCAAAATTTAAAGAAATCGAGGTACTTTAGTGTTGGACCTTTTTCAGACTTACATTTTCTGGCAATTCTGTACCTACATCTAAGAATAAGCCACTCTATGCCAACCTTATTTATTTTGCAAGCAAAAGTTTTTAGAAAGAATACCTATATTTTTCGCGAAGTCAAAAATGAAAAAGTTTCTCCTCTTGCCAACAAAAACTTCCCTCTAATATTTTGTGGACTTACATTTTGGGTGGTAAAAACTCATTATGCATCTGAAAGCTCGGTTCAAAAGGAAGGAGTATTATCTTTTTAACTCTTTAAGAGGATGAGGATAATAATACTTTTCAATATAAGCATTTTTAGGAGTTCGAAATTATAACGTACGATTTAAATCTAAATACTTTTACTATGAACAATTAATTATTCCAATAAAAAAAACACTTACCTTTTTGGGGCAGGGGGGATATCTGAGTGGGGTTCTTATTGAATGATCGATCCAGTATGTTTTTCATACAGTACATCACAAGTACTAGATCTGGAAGTTTAATAATTATTATTCATTTTACTACCTACAATACAGCAAATTAATAAGTAATGCGTTGTTATAATCTGGGTAGGTTGTAGGTTCATGGGGGTTCAAATCTCACATGATGACCAAATTGATCGGAAAGGTGTTGGTATACTATTATTATTGGGGAATAAAAAATAACTAAGTTTTCGAAATTAAATATTGTTTTTGTAATACTTACATCAGAATAAGTTGTGGTACTGTCCCTTTTCTTAAATATGTAATCCCACTTGGTTTTTTTTTTATCAAGTCTTCACTAGGAAAATGATATCTATATTCTGTATTCTATGTTCTATGATTTTCTATGATATGACTGGGTTCCTTAATTTGTGTCTTTTGGAAATCTAAAAATCAAAATATAAAAATAATAAAAGCTGAATAGGTACCGATATACGAAATACTTTGTCCATTTATTTCTTTGTCTGAGGCTTTCATGAAAAAAAGATGAGTACGAGAAATATGACGAACCCCAAAGTCTACGTTCATGTAATGATTTACTTACCTTTGCCAACTCCGCTGCTTTCCGGATCAGCGAGATTTTCGCATAGGACACAACTTTTGAACATACTGGCAGGATTTAGTTGAAATAAAACTAAAACTTTCCACCACCACTAAATACACGCGTTTTTACAAGAAAAATTTTTAGCTGCCAAACGTAATGACAGCGTCAGCCATTAAACTGTCCTGTATTGCTTGGGTCAGCCTTGAGCCCGTAGGGACGCCGATTTCACGGGGGGAGCGGGGCTCATGCCCTCCTCAGAAATTTCAAAAGGGGGCGACGTCTTCCTTGGAAAACCCGAGTGTGGCAATGCCCGCCTTTGATAAATCCTACTGGGACATCGCGCATTGCATTGACAATTTAGTTTTTTTACAAATTCAAGAAATAACATTATTTCTTCTTGATTATTTACTCCCTTCAGAATTTTGACAACCCTACGCCTCTGCACTTGGGTCTTAATAGTAAACAGATACCTGTTGATTTCTTATAATGTTGGCCACGGTTTATTTATTGTATGCTTTATATATAGATATTTGATCGGAGCATAGAACAATCTACTACGCCAAGAAAACCATTCCAATGTTAAATTTTTGACCCCCCAAATGGATACCCGCTCTGGAAGCCAGTATCCATTCGGTAAAGTTGGGAGTAGCCCATTCGCATATTTTATTCCGAACGGATCGGATCTACCTGGAGCGGCCGGCCGGCAGGCGGCAGGGACGCTCGCCGCACCGCGCCGCGCCGTCGACTGACAGTCGATGTCGATGTAGCAACCGCGCTCGTATTTATCGCCCGCTCGGGCTTAGAAACTGCGAATATTGCACTGACTGAAACCCGCAGCGCGATTCATGTGCTCCCATAAGGATTGGCCTTCTTGGCGTAGTAAATTCTTCTATGGTATGAAATAGCAATGTTTAAATAGTGCCAATAGATTATGGCAAAATGGCTACCTCTTTTGTTCTAACTCATGATAGGTACTCAAACTATAAAGAGTGCGCTACGCCACACCTAACTACCGCGAGTTCTAAATCCCAGCAGTTCGAATTCTAACCAGACCGACTTCTCGACTGGCCGACGTTTGCAACACCGCATTCGCCACACGATATCGTCGCCGACAACTAAATCCCAGTAGTCAGACCTTCCATAAAACCGAAGCCTCGCCAGGCAGACTTTTAGCTTGGCAACGCTGCACGTGGTTAGTTCGCACCCCTCTTTCTCCCTTCCCGCCCAAGTCCCTCCCCTAAACGTCAATTGACGAAGCGACGTTGCCAAGTTTATAAAAGAAATAATAAGGTTTAATTTCATCAGACATAACTTCGCAGTTCTGCCGTTTAGATGATTAGATTCCGATTTGTGAATAAATAAACGCTCTGAGCAAGGAATAGGTATATTCAGATACAAAATATAAAGGTTATATATAGGTAATCGAGATGAATAATAGTTGTTGTAGATTTGTGATTTTGTATTATATTAGTCTATAACAAATAAAAAATGTATTGTACTGAATCTCAACAATCACAGTCCAGACTTGTTGCCTTGGTTACCACTTTTATTGTTTAGCCTTCAAAAATCACAAATAAACTTGTCAGATTACTGTCGCTGTCCAAGAATATTCTTTCAGCTCTAAATAATAAATTCGCACAAAATCGCTTTCTAACCTTTCACTTTTCCAGGCCCAACTCCCAGGGCTTATATACTCAAGAGGAAGACTGGAGAATACTCTAGAATATTCCTGGCCAATGATAGTTCACAAATCATAAAGTTCTAGCAAACTTTCTAGAAAGTTATGGAAGCTTTACAGGGAAAACAATGAATCTAGGAAAATGGGGCCCTGGGGGCCTCAGGCCAACAAAAATATGACGGAAAATGCCTCTAAATTAATTACAAAAAATACAAAACTGTAAGTAGAATACCCAAACTTACAATTTATCTGCTAAATCTTTGAGTAGGTTAGAAAACCGTGCAGACATATTCATTGAAAGCTGATATAACAACTTTAGAGGCATTTTTCGTTACACTGCCCCCCTCTAACATTTGATCATCCCGATCAAGTTATATGACCTTCATCTATCTTCTCATGGTATGGAGACCACCATAATATGATATTTACTATCTTCATCTTAGTTGTTGGGCTAGGTCTTATAAGATAAAAGACATCATTAATCTTGTTCACGACGATATATGGTCCTTACCAACTTCTATCGAGTTTCGGAGACCGACCTTTTGTTCGCTTGGGATTGTATAACCACACTTTGTCACCCACATTAAATTCACTGGTTGCTTTCAGATCATAGCGGATCTTCATCTTGTCACTTTCTTGATTCAATTTCTGGCGAACGTCTTCATGAACCAACTTCAGGTATGTTTCTAAAGTCTTATTGAACCGTTCCACCATACCATCAGACTGGGGGTGCAGGGGTGTTCTTCTTGTCTTGGAAATCCCTAGCAGGCGGCAGACATTTTGGAATACCTCCGACTCAAAATTGCGGCCCTGATCAGAGTGTAGTTCTTTCTCTTGGGACACCAAAACGACATCTCAAATTTCGGAACAGGACCTCTGCGACTGTAGTGGCCTCTTGGTTGGTGATTGGATAAACTTCTGGCCATTTACTGAACTAGGTAGTCCATGACGACTAACACATAACGGTTGCCAGATTCGCTGGTTGAGAACGGTCCCGCTACGTCGATGGCAATCCTTTCAAAAGGAGCTCCGACCAGGTATTGCATCATTTTACCCCTGTTCCTAGTTTTTGGTCCTTTCGTCGAAGCACATTCTTCACACTGGCGGCACCACTCTTCGACATCTTCCCGAGAGTTTACCCAGTAAATCCTCTCTCTAACTTTATTCAAGATCTTATTAATGCCAAAGTGTCCACCTCCAACGCCTTCGTGCACGGCTTTCAGGACCTCCGACACTCTCTTCTTGGGGAGTACTGTCAGAAATAGCTTTTCTTTTCCATCTGGACTTTCCCAAACTCTCTTTAGTACACCATCTTTAATTACTAACGAGTCCCATTGTGCCCAGTATGCCTTCAACTCTGGTGATTTGTCCGAAACATTTTTCCATTAAGGTTTGGGTATATGTCTTAATTTTAGGTCAAATATTATACCGAATATGGGATCTTCGCTTTGCTCTCTGGCGATGACTTCCGAATCCCAACTGTCCACGGACAGTTTAGTTCGTTTACATATAATTAGTTACGGGTTTTCTCTTAATTCCTGTCGACTACAGTGATGACAGTCTTCATTACAGGGTCTTATTGACAATGCATCAGCATTCTTATGGTTATCCCCTTTGCAGTGTTCCACTTTGAAGTCATATTCCTGCAGCCTTTGAAGCCATCGTGCCACTTGTCCTTCTGGGTTCTTGAACTGGAATAGCCATTTTAGTGATGCGTGATCTGTTCTTAATATAAAAGGTTGGCCATATAAATACTTGTGGAAATGTTCAACGGCCTTGACCACTGCTAGCAGTTCCCTTCTTGTCACGCAGTAGTTTCTCTCTGGCTTTGACAAAGTTTTACTGAAGTACGCAATAACTTTTTCTTGCCTTTCTTGCTCATGGGACAGCACTGCTCCAACACCAAAGTTGCTGGCATCCACGATGAATGTCTTTGCAGGAACGGGAAACGTCAAATTCGGGAAGAACATAAAGCTTTCTTCAAGGTCTGAAATGCTTCTTCGCAATCTGAGGTCCACATATAATCGATCACATCCTCTGTGAGCCTATGCAGGCTATGTGTGCAAAGTTTAGGACGAATCTCCTGTAATAAGTGTACAGGCCCAGGAAGCTCCTTAGTTCATGTTTATCTTTCGGTCGCGGCCATTTTTCAATTGTCTCTATCTTTTCTGACTCTGTTTTAACTCCTTGCTCTGAAATTACATGCCCCAAATATCTAACTTCCTTCTTGAAGAAACAGGATTTCTTTGGGCTTAGTTTTAGGTTAGCTTCTCGTAGCTTCTGGAATACCTCTCGGACATTCTTCAAGTGATCTTCAAACGATCTTCCCAAAATAATGACAGTAGAGATACTAAGAGAGCACCAGACCAAACTTGTCGAAACCTGTCTGGTCTGGTACTCTCCTAGGTTTTGCCAGTCTCCCCACTCTCTCCCCACTCCTATTGAAACAGCTATATAGGAGAGGTTCAACTAAGATCTCATCAGACACGCAGATCATTTACAACATGTCCTTCTTAAATAGTTTAAACAATTTACTGGTGAAAAATCTGGTGAATGTTCGGGATTTGGAAGTAAATAAAAAATTTGAGATCCAGTGTTTTAAGAGAATAAATACCAAGTTTGGGGAAAAGGTAGTAGTGGAATTTGCCGACTCCAAGACCATCCTGCCTCAGCGTTTTACGGAGCAATTAACTCAAGAGCGAATTGACGAATTAAATGGTGACGACAAAAGGTATTTTTTAACAAGCTTGGGGCCCGTCGGCAAGACTACAAATATTATATTTTCTGAAGCATGAGCGAGAGACTGCGGCGATATATGGAGGCACTCGAAGAGCTGAGACGCTTGATTATTATGTATGAACTAACTAAAAAGTTTAGAAATGTAAAGTTGTGAAAATAAAAACTATTATTTGTTTATGTGTTTTTTACTACAAATCCCAATATTGTCCGGGCACAGATATTCTGACATTTTAAACAAATCATAAAAAAGTGCCTAGCGAATTTCCCAAGGACAGTGAGAAAATATTCTACATAATATACAATTAGACAATTGCTCTAAGAATATGCAAAAAAAGCAAAACATTTTTTGAAAAAGTAATTTTTATTTTTTTATTTAAAAAAATATTGCCAATTGCTTTAATTGCCACTTAGCCACTTGGCCACTTGGCCACTTGGCCACTTGGCCACTTGGCCACTTGGCCACTTGGCCACTTGGCCACTTGGCCACTTGGCCCCTGGCCCCCCCTCCCCCCCCATTAGTTTTGTTTTCAGTGCTCTGAAATACCCGGGGATTGAACCCGAGACACCTAGCTGATAGCAAAAGACGCTTGTCTCTTAACCACGGCTGTATTTCCAAAGGGGTTCCTTGAAAATTTCTACCCTTTCTTATTCAGGTAGCGCGTTGAAGTCGCCTGCTTGGGGTATGCAACGTGGGTGGGCCAGTAGGAGAAAGTATCAAACGCCGCGCTGCGGTGGTACAGTCAGCGGTACCGCTTCTCGGGGGATGCTGGCGCGGGCGTGCAGACACGTGCGGAGGGTACAGTTTAGTCGGACGCTAGAATACCGCTCAGTCGGGGCTCCTCCGGTACAGTCCAGACAGGCAGGTAGAATAACCGCGCTTCGAACTGGACTCGGCCTTACGGTCTTGGGTTGACTATGGCTTATTTTTTGCCCCCTTTATGGTTGTGTTATACAAAATTATTCGATATTTACAAATTTATTATAAAAATAGTTTTTTCTTTATGGTATTTTCAGAGAGTTCTATGGTATACAGAGTGTTTAACTCAGCGCTCTCATTCCAGAAGGTGACGGACACGCGCCACGCGCTCCATCGAAGGTCGAGGCGCGGTTCCAGTCGACGTGCGGTACAGAAAACGCTTCGGGCTGGAAGCTGCGGTCTTGGGTTGATTATAACTTATTTTTTTATTATTTTTAAATTATTCACTATTTATTATAAAAATCGTTTTTCTTTATATTTTCAGAGAGTTCTATGGTATACAGAGTGTTTAACTCAGCGCTCTCCAGACTAATTATATTGGTTTCTATGCTTAAGAAACATTCTTGAAAATTAACTGGGGGCGACTATAGTTTATTTTTGAAAACTTTATGGCTGTGTTATACAAATTATTCTCTATTTATTATAAAAATAGTTTTTTCTTTATATTTTCAGACAGTTCTATGGTATACAGAGTGTTTGACTGAGCGCTCTCCAGACTAATTATATTGGTTTCTTTGTTTAAGAAACTGGAAAATTAAAGGCTCAGAATGTTTTTGTTAGATATTTAATGTGTGGAATGAAACAAGAGAAATATATTTATGTTTTATATTAAATATATATATATATATATATATATATATATATATATATATATATATATATACAATAAATATATATATATATAAATGTATATGTATATATATATGTATGTATATATATATATATATATATATACAATAAATATATATATATATACAATAAACACTAATTTCTAAATATATACACACTTACCTCTAATTGGATAAAATAATGAAACTTATCTATACATATACGTATAACTAAATATATTTAGGGGAGAATTTTTTTCATGCGTTCAAGTTTTTCAACTTCATTCATACATGAGGCACGCCATTCTTTCGCACGATTATAAATGGCTTTTATTTTTAACATCCTACTCACACATTCATCCCACTCTCTTTGCATTCTCTTTTTTTCGTTTGCGTTTGAAATGCCCCCATCTGCCAACTCTCTCATATTCATAAATACTTCACTCACACTTTGGGGCTGCTCGTTCACAAATCTCCCCTTTTCATTTAGCATTGTCAAATTCTTTCCCCCACGCGTTGTCTGTGACTTCTGGGAGGGTCGCTTCGCTACCAAATCGTCTACCTCGTCGCTTAACCTCTTGCATGACGACCGCGATGAAGCCCTGGAGCCCCCACACTGGCTTTGATTATCTATCTGTGAGGAAGAAACCTTATTTGAAAATAGCGAATTTTATAAATGATAGCTTACCTTTGGCGATGCTGCCGGTGATGGAAGACGTCCAACTTCAAAATCGGAACCATAATCATCAAGTGCCATGTCGCAGAGTTGCTGCTTGGTGAGCCCTGCGATGAATGGCTCCTCCAGCAGACTTAACACGCTTGAGTTGAGATTAGGCAGCTATGAAAGGAAAACATTATATGGGAAAATACTGATTAATGCAAACTTACAGGTTCGGGGCAAATTGACGCCACAGCGTTGACCGTCTCGTCGGCACTCCGAGTTGGCTACAAGTAAATGGGTTCAATGAGAATCAAATGAGAAATTAAACTAAAAAACTTACAGCTACCAAACGGCAATTACTTAGAATTTTAATTTTTGATGATTCCATACTGTTCAAAGCGACGAAGCACAGGTGAACTGAGTAAAAGCGGTTCGGAACACGGGTGAACTGAGTAAAAGCGGCTCGGAACACGACTGTGAAACACGGGTGAACTGAAGAGGAAACGAGCCACGCATCGTGTGTATATCGGAACAGTGTTGCCAGTTTGGTAGATTTTTCCTGAACGTTAGGGAGACCCGCCCACCGGAGGCAACGTTGTCAGATTAGCGAAAGTCCCCACCAACCCCGCCCCATCAGTGCCCTCCTACATGGTACCGCCCACATCCCTTCTTTCCGCATAGTAAGAAGTATTGGAATATAAGAGTCATATCTTTGCTTTCAGTGATAGTTTCTACAAATCTTTAGTTTTCTGCAAATCGTAATGTCTAACATCAGGTATATCATCGACGCTGATGGCTTTCAAGTTAGTGGAAAGTTCGTTATAAAAGAAATGGCGATATACGATATGAAATCGAGGGAAGTGACATCCAGGTATTATCGTGTGGGAAACTACCGCAGCCTATCTTTTAAGGATGCATGCACTGCTCGTTGGTTAACGACATTGACATACTAATATGTCAATGGTTAACGATGAACTTGCACGGCTTGAAGTTTGAAGATTGTGCAACGGATGAAGCCCAGGAAAGTGCGTTAGAAGAGATTCGGCGTCTGGGGGAGTCCGCTCGCGATGAACTTATAGCTTACAAGGGAGGACAAGAATCTGCTGCAGGCCGCGGGGTATGCCCACTTATCCTACAATATCGAGGATATAGGCTGCCCCAAGTTCGACGTCCTTGTTCGGAAGCAGCAGAGGTTCTACGAGCGAGTGCATACAAACCAATGTGAGCGACACATCACGAGGCCTGGAAAAGCATTTCACTGCCCGAGGGTAGAACTAATGTTTTTTTTCTGAATTTATAAGACGATGTAAATAATTTAGTTTTTGTGAAAATGTGAATAAAAATGTAAAGTTATTATGCCGTTTCATTTCCAGCGGAAAAGAATTATTATGAAAAAAAGTCAATTTAAAAACTTTCCCGCTGCAGGAAAGACGTGCTTCGTGAAATTAATGTTTGTAGAAAATGGTAAAATGTTAAAATAAAAAAGGGAGCAAAATGTAAAAAAAACCTTTTCTCAGATCCTGTTTTCATACTAAAATTTTGGAGAGGGGACCATCCTTCGACGCTCTTACCCTATATAGGTAGGAACTCTGCATATTTCTAGCACACTGCTCTACTCATTGCTTCGAAGATGATCGATGGTAATGAAATAGCTACAGTGAGCGACAAAACTGTAAAGGCATATGAGAAGGTGTTTAACATACTTAATGAAAGTGACAGACCTACACTTCCACAAGTATTACAACGTTGGCAGCAAAAGTTGCAATTGTCGGTGGGACAGCATTCCTCAGCACTCCGATGTCATTTTCACCAAGGCACTTTGTCAAGTTGCATGCCAATCTGCAACATCTCAAAAGACTTCAATTATACTTCAAAACATTATGCAAAACTGGATCTGGTAAGCAACACCTCAATAGAAGTCACCGAGTCAAATGGGTGGACGTTCAAGCAGCGTTCCAGAGTCGTCTTCGCACAGGTGTTATAGTAAATATGAGGCACATCGATTTATTCCAGTTTTTTGACGATGCATTTATTCTTTTTAAGAGTCGCATAACTAGAACTTTAAATGCTTTTCACATTGTTAAGGTAAATGCGGTTTTTAATGGTGAATTTGTTAAAATGTCTCAAGATACAGTCATAAGTGACAACAAATGCTTCAACACAAAAAATGCTATAATTGACCAGGGGAGTGATTTAAAGTTGTGGTTTACAGATAATATAAAGGATAGGATTATAAAGAAGCTTGAAGATTTTCATGACAATGGATCAGGGTGGGCGTTACGCAAAATTTTGAGTTTAGTCATCAGTATAAATAAAGTTGAGATAGGAAACGGTGCTTCATATCTGCCACTCTCCGTTGAAATTTCCAAAAAACAAGCATGTGTCAATGTAAAAAATAGTGATGAAGCATGCTTCTTTTGGAGTGTTATTGCCGCTCTTTACCCCTCTCAAAAGCATATTGATCGGGTTAATTCATATCCTCACTACAGGCTGAAATTTAAATTAGATGATATAGACCTACCAATGCAATTTTCCCAATTATCGAAATTCGAAAAATTAAATGAAATTTCTATAAATGTGTATATTTTGGAGTTGGTAAGTGAGACTCCACGTCAATTTATCACCTCTCCAGCTAGACTAACTAAAAATAAAATGGATAGACATGTGAATTTACTTCTAATTCAAAGTCATTATTTCTTGAAAACTAGCGACTTTGAAGCACCGTCTGTCGACGATTCGCACGTTGATATAAAATACCATTATTGTTGGATTAAAGATTTATCTAGACTGATTTCGAAACAGTCTAGAAAACATAACGGTAGAAAATTTATATGCGAGAGATGTTTAACCCATTAGTGCATGAGGTTATAATTTAAGAAAAATTAACTTTAATTTTGCTTATATATTTATTGAAAGATACCTAAAAACACACAAAAAAATATAAACTAGAGAACATACTAAAATTTTCAAAAATAAGGGACGTCCCTTTTAAGGGACCTCATGCGCAATGTAACTATCGAGTATGATAGAACCTAAAGCATTCTTTAGGATGTAACCCTATGTTGCATTTAGTACAAACAAAATTTGACTTTTTCCCACATAAGGCACATCTTCGATTAGTCTGGGAATAATCAACCAAATTATCTGCTCTATCAAATCTCACATCTGGATGTCGTGGAATTACTTTTCCTTTGTTGGATTTGACACCGTATAAATGTAATAAAATAAACTGGCAATATTTCTTGTAAATGGTAGAAAACTGGCACAGACGGGATTGTCAGGGTGGATTTTCCTCATTAACAACCAAGCATTGACAACACTCATGTCAAAAAGGTAAGCAAAAATTGGCCACCACCACTTGCATTGTCTCATCCGAGTTCTATAATTTGCTACCATATTGTCCAACTTATCTAGTCCTCTCATTCCAAGGTTGTAATTATATATTGCACCTGGTTGAGGAACTTTTATTTTGGATTTAGTTTCCCGAGAATACCGCATGACAGAACTTGTCAATAAAGATGATTCTGTGTGAAAGTTTGGTGCTACGATTATAACCTTGTTGTCCTTCCACTGGACAATAATCACATCATCAAAGTTCTGGAGACATAGGTTCTGGACTTTTAGTTCTTATGTAATGTGACAGGGGAATTTTGTCATCCGAGTCAAATTCTGGAGGAGTTTTTGTGCGAATTATAGCTTCACACTCGGCTCTGAGGGTTGCTGCACCAAAATGATTCGGATCAGCTTCGTGTTCATCATCGGATTTATCGCTGTCGGCATCTGTCAGGTCACCTTCATCTTCATCGGGAGGCACCATAAATATGTCAGGACTTTCCGTGTTATCCTCTTTTATAATTGCTAATGGTTCATGCAAAGCCAACCTGAAATAGGTTGTAAAATGTCAGTGGTATTTACTGCATGACGTCCCTTGCAAGGGACAATGAATTTTTGGGCTACAAAAACGACACTGCGGTTCATCAACTACCACCAAACAATAAGTTATCCATTTGTCTGTACATTATAGTGTACAGAAAACTAAAATTTGTAAATAAATCTACAAAGTATATAATAAAAAAACTCAATATCACTTACCCGCCACGCCTAGTTGAATACAAACTTGGATCCATGACAGATTCGTACTGTATCTTTCACAATCAAAACACAAATTGCACTTTATTTTCAATATACAGTGGATGTGACAACGTCAAAATATGCCTCTCACAAATTCTATGTTAAGTTGGCTGAATAGTGTGAGCCTGGTTGACTAAGAAATTGCCGTCCCTTTAAGGGGACATTATGCACTAATGGGTTAAATTACTTTTCATCGCAAGATAAGTTAGAAGAGCATACAGTTTATTGCGAGCAAATAAATAATTGTAAAATCGAGTTTCCCAAAGAGAAGTTTATCGAATTTAAAAATTTTGTTAATAAAGAACGCACCCCATTCACCCTGTATGCTGACTTTGAAGCAATGCTAAAACCCTGCGGAGATTCTGATGCTAGCCTAAAAACTGTTAAATATCAAAGACACGAAGCATTCAGTGCCGGTTATTATTTCAAGTGCTCTTTTGACAACTCGCTCTCTTTCTACAAAGCTTATCGCGGGGTAGACTGTATGATATGGTTTGCCAATTAAATAGAGGAAATTGCTAAGTTTATATCATCCAAATTGAATCATGTTGAACCTATGGATGAAGCCATAAGTCTTAAAGATGCCACCCCTAATTGTCACATTTGCGAGAAAAAATTCAATGTTAACGACATAATTGTACGTGACCACTGTCACCTGTCATCGATGTTTCGAGGTTATGCACATCAAGCGTGCAACTTAAATTATAAAAACTCGTTTGTATTTCCCATCATTTTCCACAATCTTAGTGGGTATGACAGCCACTTTATAATACGAGAACTTGCCAAACGGAATCATGTCAACCTACTTCCTGTTAATAATGAAAAATATATAAGCTTTACAGTATTCGATAATGAAACAAATATTAAATTTCGGTTCATCGATTCTTTCAAGTTCTTGGCCTTTCCTCTCGACAAACTCGCATCATCTCTAAATAGTTTCGAAAATACTAGAAATGAATTTCGATTGTCTTCCGAAAATTTTGACTTGTTAACTAGGAAAGGGGTTTTTTCTTATGATTATATCGATTCTCTGGAAAAATTGGAAGAAACCGCATTACCATCGATTCAACATTTTTATAACAAATTAAATGACACTAATATTAACGAGAAGGATTACGGACATGCGCAATTAATTTGGGAGAGGTTTGGTGTAAAAACCTTGGGTGAGTATTTAGATCTGTACTTAAAGACTGACGTGCTCTTGCTCACAGATATATTTGAACACTTTAGAACGACTTGTCTTCAAAATTACGGTTTAGATCCTGCCTGGTACTATACTTTGCCTGGATTCAGTTGGGATTGCATGCTTCGATACACGAAATGTAAATTAGAAACCTTCGAAGATAGTGACATCTTAATGTTTTTCGAGAGGGCAATTCGAGGTGGGGTAAGCCAGGTAAGCCACCGCTTTTCTCAGGCCAACAACAAATATATGGCAAACTATGATGCTAGTATGCCATCCAAATATATTCTTTATGCGGACGTTAAAAACCTTTATGGCTGGGCAATGTGTGAACCCCTTCCTTACGGAGGATTTGAGTGGGCCTCCAACGATACTGACGTCACCAAGGTTGCTGACAATGCCGATGAAGGATATATTTTAGAAGTGGATTTGTCGTATCCCGATCATCTTCATGACCATCATAAAGATCTTCCTTTCGCACCTGAACATCGTAAACCTCCAGGTTCCAAAATAAAAAAGCTCATGACCACTCTCGATGATAAGAAGAATTATGTGATTCATTATAGAGCGCTTAGGCAAGCTTTACAACATGGTTTAATTCTGAAAAAAATTCACAAAGTTTTGAAATTTAAGCAGTCTACCTGGTTAGCTCCCTATATACAACTCAATAAGAACTGTGACAACATTAGATTTTGAAAAAAATATAATGAAACTAATGAATAATGCAATCTACGGCAAAACAATGCAAAATGTTAGAAAACATAGGATTGTGAGATTATTAAGGACGTGGGAGGGTAGATACGGCGCCAAAAATTTAATTTCTAGCCCTCGTTTTAGACATAGGATAATTTTTGAAGAGAATTTAATAAGTGTCGAATTAAATAAGACAAATATTGTGTTTGATAAACCTCTGTACGTTGGGATGTCTATTCTGGACATATCAAAAACCTGTGTTTACGAATTTCACTATGACTTTATGTTGAAAACATTTTCACCAACTAACTGCTTATTATTAGGTATATACTGATACTGATAGTTTAGTTTACGAAATCCGTTGTGAGGACATGTTCGAGGATGTAATTAACAATCATATTCATCGGTTTGACACTAGTGACTATCCTGCAGATAATCAATATGGAATTCCGCTTGTAAATAAGAAGGTGCCAGGACTGATGAAGGGCGAATTAAATGGTCGTATTTTAACACATTTTGTTGGACTTAGATCTAAAATGTATACTTATAAGGTTCAAGGAAAAAATTTGTGTGTTAAAAAATCCAAAGGTGTTAGAGGTAGTGTTGTAGCGAAGCAGATAACGTATCAAGATTATTTCGATTGTTTATTCAATAAGACAGAGAAAATTGTAAATCAACGATCTATACGATCGTTTTCTCATAACGTCTTTAGCATAAGTCAATCTAAGATTGGTTTAAATCCATTTGACGACAAGCGATATTTAGTTGATAGTGTTTCAACCCTTCCTTGGGGTCATAAAGATGTACGTGTGGATGAATAAAAAATATATTTTACAAATAGTGTTTCATTCTCTTGTAGCCCCCCACCCCTGACGTCCCACCGCCCAGTTTGTATATATAACCGAGACATCGAGCTCATTCTGCAGTCTGAAAACTTGTAACAAGAGTTTGCAGCAACATGTACAACCAGCCCATTCAGATTGGATCAAACATGGTGCCCTGCCCCTACATTGCCAGCCACATGGTACGGAGAAGTCGACTGCAGAATCATCTGGTGAAGTGTCGGCGACAGTTGGGACATGTGCCTGAAATCAATTGGGAAGGGTATTACCTACATATCAACAATAAGCCGCCGGTGATCATAAGAAATCCCAGGATTGGCCCGGAATAAAAATGTTGTAAAATAAAAATGTTGTAAAATAAAAGTCATATTTTTTAATCAGTGCTTTATTCCAACCTTCTTCTATACAAGTCTGCTAACAAAAATTGATTATAATAAGAGTACAGTTCAAAAATGCAATATGTTTCCATGCTACATACTGCATTGCACATTAAAAATACAATTTCCATTATATTTATGGTATAGTTACTACGTACTAATAATTCATTGACCTTATCTAAAAAATTAAGGTAAAAATCATACAATTCAAAATTAATCAAAAAGCTCATCCTTAAAGTCACATATGGTGCGATATTTAGTAGCTCGAAAACCTCTGCTATGGAAAACCATTGGCTAACACCATTTTTTGCAAGCAACACTCGTTGATTTCCATCTGCAGTCAACATGGTTCTTAACAATATATCGTCAAATCTGATGAACATCGGGGTACCCAGGTTGTTGGTAAAGTTGCTTAAATTATCCACTCCAAATAGTCCAGCGAAATCACATTTCGTCTCACTGTTGATCGGATATTAACTTGGGGTTTGAAATATCTCATAATGCTCAAACCATTATTAATAATATATGTAGGTAATGTGAAGCATGATGATAAAAGCAGAGAATCTTGGCTTACATTGTTTACTTCTTCATGGTCGCTACCATCGGTTTCATAGCCGCTGTCAACCATCTTAACACTTGAAGCTCTACACGACGTTTGACTCAGAGATCCACGAGTCATGGTCTTTATCAAAGCCCAACCATCGTACTAGCACCTTCCCCCTCTTTCTACGAAGAATCTTTTCAACCAGGTAGACATCGGGATGTTCAGTTTTTTGCAATTCTTCGTGGTAAAACCCGCCCTTTATAGGACTTCCATTTAAATCCTCTAGAAGATATGTAGGCGGGTTGGTAATTTGTACTTTGCTTATTTTAAACAATTCTGTACTCCAACTAGGCATATATCCTTTGGCAAATACGTGTTTCACTTTACTTATTCTCACAATATTCCCAACCTTCAATTTACTACCTCTGAAAATCTTCACGTGACTATACACTTTTTTAAGCAGATATTGTTCGTTACTTTTATTAACTTGGTTGGGTTTCATTTGAATCACTCTATGTTTTCTGTTATTATACTCGGCAACTAGCGTAGGCAAATAATCATCCCATTTCAATTTACCATTCAGACTAAAATACTTAAATAATCGCTCTTTTAGAGTACGTATTACTCTCTCGGCCATGGCGGCTTTCGTGATGCTAAAAGTGCTATAGTGATTAATTTTGAATTTTCGCATCAAATTTTGAAATCTAGAGTCATAAAACTCTTTGCCCTGATCAGTTTGAAGGTTGCGAGGCTTTCGAGTTCCCGATAGGATATCAGCGAAGGCGTTGGTAACATCTTCGGCAGACTTGGATTTGAGCGGTCTGCACCAAACAAATTTAGAGAAGCAATCGATTACAACCAGTATGAATTTGAAGCCATTATTAAGACTAGCATACTGATCTAACTGCGCGAGATCAGCTTGCCACAAATCGTCTAAACCTTTAATGATAGTTCGACGACGTGAATAATTTTTTCGAGCTGGTTTATGTAATTCCTTAACTACTTGAATTTTTTCTTTACTATGCATGACTATGCTCCACCCTCAAGGATCTCTGCAAGTCTGAGAGATAGTAAGGATTGCATACTCTTACCAGTTATTTTTAAATAATAATCTTCCATAGTTTTAACCAACTCTCTCAATTCATCGATCTTATCTTGGAAATTGTCTATCATTGTGTTGCGAATATGAAGATCGCATTCATCAGAATGCTGTTTAAGATTTGTGTAAAAATATTGTAATGTATGAATGACCCCCTCATCGACATATTGTTTTTTGCTGGCATCGCTTTCATCGATCGGGTGATTAACGTTGCTCAGTCTGCGGTTGCTACAATCATAGTTTCCTTCTAGAGTCAAATTTAATGTGTAAACAGGTGGGCAAGACCTGCTCCTTGATTTCGAGGCACGTCCGAACTTGTTTAAGGACATCTTTTTACTAACTTGAATGATCTATAGGGACAAATCTGTTTTGGGATTTGGCCCGGACTGTTCACCAACCATTTTTAAATAACACTCTTCAACAATTTTAACAAATTTTCTTATTTCATCGATCTCTTTCTCCAAAGCGTCTTTCACGCTAGTCTCGATATTAACATCATGTTGTTCGAGAGTGACGTTAAAAGTTTTGAATGCCTCATTCATTTGTTTGTCAACATATTGCTTTGTCACAACATCATTGCTGCTAATCGGATAATTAACGTTGCACAGTCTGCGGGTTTTCAAATCATAATCCCCGTCATTCAACCAGTAAGGAATAGTCCTTGAAACACTTCCGAACTTGTTTAAAGGCATCTTATAAATAACGGTAGAGAATAATTAATTAATTAATAATTCATTGATTATTGCGGTTATTTCGTTTTCGTGGAAAGTATTTCCGGCATCTTTTGATGCTATTAATAACCTTAACCTGTCCACAAGTTCATTAGGATCATCCCAGTAAACATATTCCACAGGTTTTGTGTTATACTTGAGATGCATGCCAGAACCCTTTACAGATGTGGAGGTAGCCACCGGGCCCTTCATAAGAGGTTTAATAATATTAGAATACTTATTTTTGTAGCTATGTTTTAATCTTCCGTTTGAAGTAAGATGAGCACAAGTGAGATTTAAAATATCTCTGTAACTTTTCAAATCACCATCAGTACCTTCTGGATTATTATAGAAAATTAGCTGGTAGAGACCATCAGTTCCCGCGAATCGGCTATTGTTGATGATTATATCGAAAGACGTTTTTTCAAAATCGATATATTTATTTCCTAGCATCCATACTGATTTAGTTTCGTCATACTTAGGGCCATATGACCTATCGATTTTAAGCGAATTAGCCATAAAGTCTGTTATACATGGTATAGATACTTTAGGATACACAGTATCAAAATGCCTGTACACTTTGTCAATTCCTTTCTCAACATCATTTAACGTTTCATTCATTTCTCCTAAAAGTGCAATTGGACTTTTCAACGACTCGCGCCACTTTTCCATAAATGATTCAACTTTTGGTTCAACTTTCGGTTTTACTTCCGGTTTTAATTCTTGCTTAACTTGTAGATTTTCTAGAGAGCTTGTCACAGGTTTGAAATTTTTTTGTAAACTTTCATTCTCATCAAATTTCCCTATTTTTAAGGCGGTGTAGTTTTTTCTAATCGTTCGAGCTAGTTCACTGATTTTCTTTGCGCGCTGCGCTTCTTGAATCTGTTCTTGCATCGACATCTCGATTAATAATAAGCGTATTGTGCTTCTCATAACTTTATATACCTATCAAAACCTATTCTATAGCGTCCCTCATTAATATTGAAATCTTTAACAATAACTAGAGTTCCAAAATTATCATTCCAACAGAGCGAGCAGAGATTCTTGAAATCACCGTATGAGATGTCTGGTGATACGTGCTCTTCATAAATATGTCTAAGGTTTACCACATCTTGTTTAAACAAAACGATTACATTACAATTGTCTCGTATTAATTGCTTAGGTATTTTTGAATATGTCTGGCAGAGATATGCAGCATCTATATTTGTATGACGACCCATGGAGTAATATTCTCTAATTTTTTCCTGTGTCCCACAAGCCACATCATCGAAAATAAAAATTGAATTTTCTCTAGCCTCTGATGGTGCAATGACGCCATCGTTTGAGCTAAATGGAAAATATCCAACACATTTTGCTTCTTTAAGCACGTCTTGTAGTAACTGATATTTAGGTTGGTATAGAGATTTACTGTAAAGGTAGATGTTCTTAAATTTTAAGCCATTCTCGTTGAATATTAAACTAAGTAGACTGTTTGTTTTACCACAACCGCTAGGACCGCAAAATATTGCTCTAATTGAATTTGGTAAGAGTACGCCATGTTTAGAATTCTCACTTCGAGCAAAATCTAGATTTTCGATTGATAGAGATAGTTGATGTGATTCGATAAGCATCTTGTATACATCTAATAAGATAGCGTATGCTTGATGCATATATACCTATCGGGATGTAAATAATAAACAGTTTTTCAATTAAGAATATTTATTTTCTACAACTATTACAATACATTTAAGGCATGTAAGCTCGAATCTTCTGTTGCACAATACTCCTACACAGCGGGCACTTCTCCATGGAGTTTGCACAACTCATACAGCATGCCAAATGTCCACATGGAACCAGCAAGACTTCTATGTTTCTGCAGTAGCATACTATACATAAAAAGTCTGGATTGGTGTTATTTACTTTTTCAGGTGGGATGTCCACAGGCTTGATTTCACGTTTAATAAATGGACAACTGGGACTCCAGCTAGCATGGTCTTGCCATGGATCATCATCCTTTTCCCATTTATATCCTTCAATATTGCAAAATGGACACCGGACAACATCTTCGTAATTCGTATAAAAAAATCCTGCTCGGGCAAGCTTCTCTGATGATAGGGGGCTTGACCAGTTTTCAAACGTTCTTATAAGACTCTCGTAATTATGCTCCATCGCTCATTCAGTAATACTCTTACTATTTCAATAAATAATTTTGCTACTAGCAATGAAGAACATATAGTAATGTAGTAAATTAGTGGCACGAAAGCGAGGTCTTTTATATGTTGTTCTTGACTGAGGTCTCTGGGTGTGGCCATTGTGGGCGTGGTGGAAGGTGGGACCTCCCTCCACACACTTTCAGCAATCGTATGATTTTGGAATACTGCTCGAAGTTTAAACTGAGTAGCATTTTTAGGCAGCCTTGCTACCGAAATTTTTTCAACTACCGTTTTAAATGGGAAACATCTTTTATCCTGTTCGCAAATAGATACCTTAGCATCTTCAGGGTTGTAAATATAGAACATATTATTTATTAATGAGAACAAAATAATGTGACCCAAACTCAGCAACATCTTGATTATAACTGAAATGTATCAGTAAATGTTCTTTTATATATATATATACGGATCTACATTAAATCTCGTACAGTTTCACTTAAAGGTAAATACTCCATGGTACAGTCATGAACAATTATGCAGTAGGCTCGAGTCCTATCAGGAAATCCATCACTATTTTCTATGTCCAACTTAACATCAACTGTGTTTATTTTTATATATTCATTCCGGCGAGAACAGTCAATTACAAACAGGGTGGCATTATTTTTGTAATCTGCATAGCTAAGTAGCGGGCGACTCTCCATTGCATTCATGTAACTCGGATAAAATTCCACATAGTTGTGATAGGCCTTCAAAAAGTCGTTAGCAGCAAAATTCAATCTCTGACGTTCGAATGGAAAATATTCGCCGTTTACAATTAATCTTACATCAGTCGCATCTATGTGATCAAATGACGTGGGATTTTTTTAGAATTATCATTGCGATTAGTCTGAAATCCAACTATGACGTACCTAGGAGTTGACGCGGCTGCTGACGATTTTACGGCCCATATTTCTCTTTGGGAGTTTACAGTAAGATTTGGCAATTCGTGTAGCTCCCATTTGCGGAACGCCATTATAATTGGACGATCAATTTTTATAGATTTAAGCAGATCCAATGTAATGATATCATTCGGCTGAATATGTTTAACCTTTAATTCAATGCTGGAAATTGTTATTTCTGCAGTTATGGCAGGATCTGGTCTTGCAGCGTCTTGGGTTAGTAATAAGGCATTGTTATCATTTAGAGCTCGTATTAGTCTCACTGTTTGTTTACCACAAATTGCCATCTGATAATCGTTGAATATGCCAAACAGATGTTTTAGCGGTATTCTTACATTGAATGTTCCATCATTGTTAACAGCAAAAGATTTATGAACCCCAACCCAGCTTGCTGTTGACATGCATTTTTCGTCGTTAGCAGTATAGCAAAGATACGATCTGATCGTACTCACAATTCCGGGGTTTCTCACTACTTCTACTTCCTTGCCATTTAGTTCATATGAAATTGAATCGAATAGAAATGCGGCACCGTTGTTGGCTAGTTTGCATTGTCCAGCACCGGTTTTCTTAGTCACTGTACCTTTGATAAAAATCGACGCATCGTACATCAACAACCATGCATCACCCTGATTAATGGTTATTTCCACAGTATCATTATTCCTAAATGACTTTACAAATGGGTAATAGGTGCGCTTCTCTAAACGTTGAATAGATTCATCATAGGTTGGAGTGCGATGCACATTAAACACTTGAGGTGTTAGGGACATAGCCAAGTGCTTTCAGAAATTGTTGATTTTCCAACGAGACGATCTACACTCTTCGGTGAAATATCTTTTAAAAATTGTTGATTTTCCAACGAGAGACGATCTGCACTCTTCGGTGAAATATTTGTTAGTGAATTTTTGGAGCATTGTGATTGCCTTTTATACGGTTGATATCTGTCATCAAAAACCAAAACCATTTTCACAAAAATTTCATACACGCTTCAACTCCAACCGTACAATTATTTCCTCACCTCTAAAATTTACAGGTTGAGAGTTCTGATCGAGAATATTTACAGTCAAATTATTAATCTCACGCTTTGCAACTGGCATGTACACCAGATTTTTCGGAGACTCGTCTATAGCGTAACCAGGATCGCTGCTAACTGCAAACTCGTAAATCGTATGAGTTGGTTGATTTTTATAGTATGCTCCAGATGTTCCGTTACAATCTATATGTATAGTTCTGACCTTCACGATGTTTACAGATATATCAGAAGTATGCAATTGTCCAGACTCTAATAGACTAGGAGAAAATCCTAACACATGAGCAATAGAGTCCGCTGGTAGAAAATCTACTGTATATTTATCGCTGTAAATTTCACACTTTAAAGTACTGTTATTGGCTTTTATTGAAATTGGATTTTTCTGATCAGACTCCTCCTTTCTTAAAGCGCCAACTATGTACTTTTCTAGGGCCTCAATTTCATACGAGCCTGTGGGGATTACTAAACATTTGCGATATCCATCAGCATTTATATAATAAAATTTGTTGACACCAACATCTATATTGGGTATGCTGTTATATGTGTGAAATCCTAGCAGGGCCAAACCATACTCAAAATCTGATTCTAAATGTATAGGAATATTAAAGTCAATAGACAGCGTGGAAGTAAATCCGTGTAGTGTGAACAACAGCGACATAATTGATGAATTCTTTCCTCAACTACCCCTTTTATAGAAAAACTTGAAAACTGTTTTAAGTATGAAAATATAGGGTTTTTGTAGTAAACCCACCATTATTGTTATTATCCAATTGGTATTCAGAATATTTTCGGCGACTTTTGGGGACAAATTAAACACACTTCATATTTTGAAATTTTATTTAGTTTCTTAGGAAGCTTAGACACAAATGACCACAGTTCATCTCGTTATAGTTTTGATAAGAATTGTTGTTATATTCAACTTCAACCTCATTTCCCAAATATCTGATGAGTTCTTTTGGCGGTTTCAGGTTGCCAAAGCTGTCGAAATACTCGCATTTTCTTCCTTTCTTGCGATATGCCACTTAATGAGACCCGGAGTTCCTCTGCACATCCAAATTGAAAATGGCCGACTCATTTTTTCTCGGTTTTTTAGGTAGTGTATCTCTCATATACACACCTCTAAAGTAAGGAATTCCATCGGCATATTTAAGTAAATCTAGGTTGGATAAAGGTCTGTTGGGCGGCTTCAATAGTTTTTTTTCTTTAAAAAAGACCGAACCCACGTTTATTTTTCCGCAAATAGAGTCCAGAACCGACGATCTTCATAGATTGCTTTCCATTCTCCATCAGCTTTTTTGTATTATTTTCGTCAATTATTGTTTTGACTATACTGCTAGCCCCTCCGGCTATAGAACCAAGGGCCCCTAAAGCAGCCAGTATAGGCAGAAGCGGGAGAAAACCTCCTTTCTTTTCTTCAAAGGGAATAATTCTAGGTATTCTTAGTTTACTTTTTCCACCCGCTTTTTTTATGTGCACGCGTGCTGCTCTCACGGCTGCTAACGATGATTTTTTCAATTTTTTTAGATCATTCAACTCATTGTTAGTAAAAGATTTCTTTAGGGCTTTTTCAACCTTCTTTACAATATCCCTTCTAAACGAAAATGGCCGTTTCATACCCATACCCAATTTCCTTTTAACTTTCATTGCACTCGTAACGAACCAGGCAGCTGTTTTCTTCCCAAATTTGGAGTCTCTTGATTTGACTCTATCCCAAGCCCGATTTTCCAGTTCCCAATCTGCCTTGCGTCGTTCTTCTAATGATTTGTTTTTACTGTATGCAACATCATGAATTAAGCAAGATTCATCCAACTTGTTTATGCCAGTATCACCCCTAGAAATACGTTTTTCTAATTTAGAACCAGGACCACAATACTGGTATCCCGGAAAATGTAACTCGATCGCTAATTTGTCAATTAATGTGTTCAGCACTCCACCCCCTTTAACAACCAGCATTGGATTGACACAGGCTTATTCAATCACACCCTTTTATATAGGGAAATAAAAAACACACAAACAAATTATATTTTTTATTTTCACAACTTTACATTTCTAAACTTTTTAGTTAGTTCATACATAATAATCAAGGGTCTCAGCTCTTCGAGTGCCTCCATATATCGCCGCAGTCTCTCGCTCATGCTTCAGAAAATATAATATTTGTAGTCTTGCCGACGGGCCCCAAGCTTGTTAAAAAATACCTTTTGTCGTCACCATTCAATTCGTCAATTCGCTCTTGAGTTAATTGCTCCGTAAAACGCTGAGGCAGGATGGTCTTGAAGTCGGCAAATTCCACCACTACCTTTTCCCCAAACTTGGTATTTATTCTCTTAAAACACTGGATCTCAAATTTTTTATTTACTTCCAAATCCCGAACATTCACCAGATTTTTCACCAGCAAATTGTTTAAACTATTTAAGAAGGACATGTTGTAAATGATCGGCGTGTCTGATGAGATCTTAGTTGAACCTCTCCTATATAGCTGTTTCAATAGGAGTGGGGAGAGAGTGGGGAGACGGGCAAAACCTAGGAGAGTACCAGACCAGACAGGTTTCGACAAGTTTGGTCTGGTGCTCTCTTAGTATCTCTACTAATGACATCATCCAGATATACTAGACAGGTTTTCTATGTCATACCTCTTAGCACAGACTTCATGAGCCTCTCAAAGGTTGCTGGTGTATTACAGAGGCCAAATGGCATAACATTAAATTGCCATAAACCTGTACCAGTAGAAAATGCAGTTTTCTCTTTATCTTGAGTGTGCATTTCGACTTGCCAGTACCCACTTTTCAAGTCCAACGTGGAAAACCATTTAGAACCAGATAGAGTGTCTAAAGTGTCATCTATTCTGGGTAGAGGGTAGCTGTCCTTCTTGGTAACGTCATTTAACCGTCGATAGTCTACGCAGAACCTCATAGAACCATCCTTCTTCTTCACTAGGACAACTGGAGAAGTCCATGGGCTCTGTGACGGTTCAATGATTCTCTGTTGTTCCATTTCCTTCTTCATAGCTGAGACCTCTTCTTGCTTAGCAAGGGGTATCCTTCGAGGAGCCTGTTTGATCGGAGGGCTATTACCAGTATTTATCCTGTGCTGTACTAAACTTGTCCTTCCAAAATCGCATTCAGACGTAGCAAACACATCACGATTTTCTTCAATCAGTTTTCGCAGTTGGTACTTCTGCTCTATTGTTAAGTAAGCAGCGGCTTCTTCGATCATCTTCTTCAGACTCTCTGGTAGGGGCTGTGGAACTTGTTTTCGTGCAACCTGATTTCTCATAACTGCCTGAACTTCATGACATAACCCAATCTTTTCGCCTTTGCTCAAATTTTGATCATAGTTCTTCAGATTACCAATCCGCACAAATATTACTCGCCCTCTTTTGGTGGTCAGCGTCTTTGCAGGGAATATACCTCTTTTATACAGTCCGCATTCTTCTCCGGGTTCCACAATAATTGTTTCGACATTCAGTCCATCATAGGTGGCCTTGATAACTTTTTCTGAATTAGCCGGAACCGGTTCATAAGCGGTCACAGTTCGGGTAGTGTTGCCAGCCTTGTTATAGGACGTGTCATCAGAATCTCTTCTGTCTTTGTCCTCAAAATCCTCTCGTGAACTTCTATCTTGAACCGCCTAATATGACATCTTCGGTTATTTCGGCCACAAGGACTCTGTGCTTGAACTTATTAGAGCCTATGGTTATAAAGGCATCGTGCTCTCCTGTAACTGGAATTTCTTCACCATTTGCCAATTCGACGATGTAGTTTGGTGGTGGTGCAATCCTGCAGTGGGCTATGATGTTCGGCCTCACGATGGTATGACTAAAACCAGTGTCCACCACAATGTCACATTCCCGGCCGCAGATCTTTTCTGGTATTACCAAGCTATCTCCTGAATTCGGCAGCCGGTTAAGTTTTATCCTAAGAGGAGGGGCTTGGTAACACCCACTGCCTCTGTTTTGTGGTCGCACCTGCCTTAACCTCACTTGTCCACGTGCTGCCTGCGTGGCGGCTTCAAATTCCAAAGCATGCGCCAAGGCCTCCGATATATTTTTGTGGCGGGCTAGCCGAAGTGCTTGGCTAGTCTCGCTGTCACGCACGCCATCTATAAAGCCGCTTACCGAAATTTGTTCCCGGAATTCTACTGGGGCCGATGGATAGGCCAAATTTACCAGGCGGGCAATGTCGGCTTCAAATTGTTGCAAGGTCTTATCGGTGCGTTGTCGTCTACATTTCAGTTGCGCCTGCTATACTTGTTGCAGATGGGCTTCCCCATATCTCATTTCGAGGGCCCTAACCAGGGAACTATAATCATGCTGAGCGTCGGTGGCCTCACCTCGTAGACATAGCTTCAAATTCCGGGCTTACTCTTCTCCTGTCCAGAAGTTTCCTTCTGCAGCAGCCTCAAACTGGTTAAGGTAAGTGCTCCATGCCACTTTTCCATCAAACTTGGGAGGTTTCATTTTCATAGAGGATGTGGTCATGCCTGCTTCTAACTTTGATACACCCTGTAGTGATAGCTGATTCATCCTCGCCTCCAGCTGTTCCATTCTTCTTCACTGTTGTCAAATCTTGTTTTTATTCTGTCCAGTTCGGTTTGTACTTCCCTCTTAATTTCTGTCTTCGTTTGGGCTATTTCTTCTTCAACAACTTCTTTAAAGTTGGAAAATTTCTTCTGTAATTCTATTTGAATCTCTTCTAAATTCATGTTGGTTTCATCTCGTCCAATTTTAATCTCTACTTTAAGGTCGCCCATCAGTTTTTCTTGTTTCGTGTCCCTATATCCTCTTACCTCTTGCGCCTTTCTCCTTCTTTCTTGTCCATTTTGTCAAATTTCTTCATAAACATTTCCATCAACTTTTCCATTTCCATTGCGGTTTGTTTTCTGGTAGTGGGCATTCACCTCGGGGTCCTGACACCAAATGTACTGAATCTCAACAATCACAGACCAAACTTGTTGCCTTGGTTACCAGCTTTATTGTTTAGCCTTCAAAAATCACAAATAAACTTGTCAGATTATTGTCACTGTCCAAGAATATATTTTCAGCTCTAAAATTCGCACAAAATCGCTTTCTAACCTTTCACTTTTCCAGGCCCAATTCCCAGGGCTTATATACTCAAAATGAAGACTGGAGAATACTCTAGAATATTCCTGGCCAATGATAGTTCACAAATCATAAAGTTCTAGCAAACTTTCTAGAATGTTATGGAAGCTTTACAGGGAAAACAATGAATCTAAAGGAAAATGGGGCCCTGGGGGCTCAGGCCAACAAAGATATGACGGAAATGCATCTAAATTAATTACAAAAAATATAAAACTGTAAGTAGAATACCCAAACTTAAAATTTATCTGCTAAATCTTTGAGTAGGTTAGAAAACCGCGCAGACATATTCATTTAAAGCTAATATAACAACTTTAGAGGCATTTTTCGTTACAGTATGTAAACTACATATTATTTTATTTTGATTTGGCAGCACCGCAAACCGTCCTTAAACAGACCGATTCCCCTCAGAGCAAATGGCATATGCGATGGTGCCAGACGTTTCGAAATGTTCCTAGGGTCGTCCTGGCGAAAAGTCTAACTCGTGTGATTCCGGATTTGGTTAGAAACTTTGAGATGAGTGAGCCTAGGTCGCCCATGCAATGCAACGTTGTCATATCGAAAGTCTGCCTCGCGAGACGACGACTTTGTGGGAAGTTTAGGTCTTGGGATTTAGGTTTCGCAAAAAGTTGATCTTGCGGTATTCTTCGGATTGAACCGTTCAACGCAACGCAAAACAAAACGATATAAGCACGTATTTAGAGCTATTAGAGCAGTTGTTCGGTTGCAACGACATTAATGATAACAAGAAGGTTGCACTCTTTTTGACATTGATTGGTGGAGAAGCGTATAGTGCATTAAAAGACCTATAGTCAAATTGTTTTAAGAAGTCCTTACTGGGACTGTCAATTGGTAATTTCGACATCCTAAGTTGGCATCAATGCAGCAAAAAAAATGCAACCGGGTCATAAGTTCAGGTCAGTAACGAGCCCATTTGCACAATGAATTACTACTAATAACACGAAAAGTAACAAGAACACGAACACAGATAACGAGTAAAACTCACGAAACGTACAAAACCCGCGAATATTTTCACTGCCGAACATTTGAACCAGTTTGAACGATCCGGAAAACCTTCACTGTCGCTTTCACACCGAAACAAAATTTGCCTGAGTCCGCACCATAGACTTTGCCGCAAGTAGCTGATTATACCAAAATACCAAAATGAAAGTGTTTACATGACGTTTGAAATTATTATTAAAATGAGTTGAAATCATAGTTATTTTTATTTGTAGGGGTATATTCGTGATTGCAATAGGGTTTTTATTTTATTATGTTCTTTTTTTCGTATCACTTGGATAACTTTCCACATCAAATATCAATGAGTGACGTCATTAACTGGTTGAGATACATATACCAATGGTTAACAGAAAATTTCTAGGGATTTTGTGTAGAATGCCATCTGACAAAATCGGGACTTCTTACAGTAATCGGGGTATACTAGCACCAAAATAATAATGAGAAAAGTTACAAAGACCTGAAAAGTACCTTATTGAATCATTATTGCCCGAAACGTCTAGTAATAGCCGAGCGATACACATTTAACACTGCAAATCAAGAGAATAACGAAGATATAAAGTTATACGTAATAAGATTAAAACATTATCAAAACATTGTTTGTTTGTGACTTTTTCAATGATTCACTACTTGTTAAGTTTGTCTATATTCTATGATCAGCCACAAATATATAATAAGTCGTGAAGTCTCAAGTCAAGTTCGCCCAAGTACAAGTAGGTATGCACATTTAATGCGCTCTAGAACAAGATTTGATTTACTGAAACCACATTCTAATACAATGTCTAAGTGTTAGTACCAAAACAAAAGATAACAGGTACGGATAATAGGAAATCTCAGTTATATGCTGTAAATGATTCTGTCTATGTTAAGAACATATAATTAAAATTATGGCAAAAGGTAAAATTGTTAGAATTTTAAGTCACTCCACATATTTAATACAGATAGGCTGGCATATAATAAAGTCGTACATGCTAATAATATTCATTTAAACCCATATGTTAACAGTTTATCATCTAATGATGTTATTGTGAGTGATGTTAGTGTAGTAAGTACCCAAGAATGACATTTCTACTGATAGTGAACTTAAAATCAACCCCTACTATGATTCCAATCCCAAATTCAGAGTTACCCTCTGAGAATACAGTTTTTAAATCAGAAACTAAACTCGGAAATAATAATAAAAATCTAATAGTTTTTCACCTAAATCAAAAATAAACACATCCAAAGCTGATTATCCCCAGACTAGGTTTGGAAGACTTGTAAAAACCTACCAAATTAGACATGTGCGAGTCGGTTCAAAATTTGGGCAAGCCATTTCAAGAGCGCCAAAAAAATCGTACATTTTTTTGTTTTAACAAAGTAGACAAAATATACAGGGTGAGTCATTAATAATGACGCATGGTGCAACCGCCTATATTTTGGGCCAACATATTACGATTGAGGCTAATATGCCTTATAGAAATGTTGTTTGTTTAAGAGATACAGGGCGTTGAAATTTGTTTTTTGAAATGGTATTTTGGCTACATCTCCCAACATGATCAAGCTGCTGAACTGAAATTTGGCAGTGCTATGATTTAGGGGATGGAGAATAAGCTGAAAATGTCAATTTCACCGTATCTCACAGAGAGCGCCACTTGCGCTGTTTTTTGATCGCGCTTTTACCCGTAACTTTTTTGAGGTTATCTTTTTGATGTTGCAGGTCCATCATTTGAAGGCATCTTTTCATTCTGCAATAAAAAGGTACTCTTGTTTCATAAAATCAACCGTTTGCGTTGAAATTGCCAAAACGTGCCCCAAAACACCTGTTCACTTCAATATTCGAAGTATAAAATTGACAACGGTAGTTACGATATTTTAAACTGATTCATTCCCATTCGCCTATGATAATAATATAATAATAATAATGTGTAGGTATTTAAAATTATTACTTTAGGTACATATTACAATTAAGCATAGACATGAACACCATAAATAAACAAATATTCACCACAAAGACTTTGGTCGCGCGTGGCATTTTATTATATTAGAATTCAGATAAAATATTAGTAATAAATTAGCCTTATTTTTTATATTAGTAATTACATTAAAAAACACACAAGGTGGCCAGATATTTTTTGGACACATTATGTTGAATTGTATTTATTTTTTTACGTCAATAAGATTAGTAATTGTTTTCCTATCAAACGAGGCAAGCAATCTTTTTATATTATTAATGATAACTGAATTCACGTGTGTTAATAAGTCCTTGAAATCCCTAGGTAAAAAGTTAAAAATTCTCTCAAACAGATATTCATGACTTCGTTGGCCTATTACTTTTTCTTTAAAACATTTTATCACTGAAGCCACAGAATAAATAGCTTCACAACAGAAGCGTCCATAACGACATGTGTCAAAAATAAGAAAGCCTCCATTTCAATTTACAGAAAAATAACCAATACCTTATACATAAATTTGGTCCTAATACAATCTCTTTGCAATGTGGATTAATGTAAAATCAAATAAAATGCACAATGTTTATCCCTTTATAGTACGAGATCCCACTGCAAGATTTCTACGTTCATCTGTTTTTTAATCAAAATACAGTTTTTATCAATAATTATGAATAGGGGAATATGTTTCGGCAGGGTTGCCTATCAAAATATGGCCGCAAGTATTTTTAATTAAAATTGAATTAATTAATTTTTTTCGAACAATTACGTTCACTCAACATAATTCATTTCAAAGAGAAATATGTAAAGATCTTTAAAAGTTTGGGTTGCCATTGCTCACTTGGCCGCAACCTCTTGGCAGCCAGGTCTAAAAAGGTATATTTTTGTCGAATTTATACGTTCATAACGTATCTTAATGAATTATATATCAAATTAAAGCTATTTTTTTCTAAACTCGATGGAAAACGGTTGCCTATGTAAAAGTGGCCGCAAATAGGGGTTGCCAACTGTTAAAGGTACACAATAGCGAAAGAGAATTAGCGCACCACACCGTCCTTCACAAGGACGCAGTGTACGTCGTTTTACAACCGTCAAGTAGACAGCGATATTTGTATTTTAATATACGTTAGTTTGAAGCTCCTACTGTATCACATTGTTTTATTTATAATCAACAATAACGTTTGTTAAAGTAAAATAAAAATTTAAAAAATGAAGAAATGTTTTTTGTCATGTAGTGAGAAGAAAAATGTGCTTGACTTCAGTGTTACATCATTCAAAAAGTGTTCTTTAATATTACTGTTTCGTCGAAAAAATTTAAGTACCATGATGTTGAATTAACACTAGAATCTACGAACGATTACGTATATCATTCAAGCTGTTTAAAAAAATTCTCAAGTTTAAAACAAAAATATAATCAAGAATTTGAAGATTTTTGCAAAACTCAAACGGTAAGTAAAATTTTTCCTTGAACTTGAGAATTATTTTGCTCATATTATTATAGCTATTACATAAATAATATATTAATTTTGCGTAGGCTGTAGTTTTAACGCTAATAAGAGATATGAAACGTATATACAGTAAAAAAAAACATTATTAATCTATAAATATATACGTTTATAATTATTTATTTTCTCGTGGAATATTAAATATGGAAATTATTGTTTTTTCTTATGTATATTTCAAAAAGTGGCCATGAAGTAGGTACCTAACCTATATAACCTACCATCTAATAATAAAAATTTTATTTATACAGGGTGAGTCACATCTAAAGGCAGAGCCGAAAACACAAGGTAGAATTCGCTAAAATAAGCACATATGCTTATTAAACATTAGCTCAAAACGCTTGGTTCTCCATATACAGAGTGTTGAAACTTTTCCAAATATTTTTTATTTTTTTTCTAGCCCGTTTAGGAATTATTTTATACATATTATAGGCTGTCATTTTGTGCAATAATTTGGCCCTGTTCAGATGAGCAGCGGCGTAGATACAAATAATTTTATTTTAAATGCCAGCATAATCACCTTGACACTAGTTTAAAAAATCCGAAATTACGAAGAAACTGTACCAGAAATAAAAAAATACCAAGAGGCACTTTTTGTTCCAAATTAAATGGGCTATCCAAAAAAGGCAAAATTTTTGGTTTTGCACAGGGCCGTACTACTTTTTTTCTACAATTATTTACAGTAACTATTTGTACCTACGCCGCTGGTGATCGGAACGGGGTCAAATTATTCCACAGAATGTCAACCGTCCAGTGTATAATGTGTACCAAATTTGGTTGGAATTCCTAAATGGGATCGAAAGAAATTAAAAAAATATGTTATTTTTGGAAAATTTTCAACACGCTGTATATGGAGAACCAAGCTTTTTTGGGCTAATGTTTATTAAGCATATGTGCTTATTTTAGCGAGTTCTACCTTGTGTTTTCGGCTCTGCCTTTAGATGTGTCTCACCCTGTATATTTTCATTATAAATAAATGTTATTACCTATTCAATTTTATTAATTATAATAATAGGAATCGTTCTACGGTGATTTAGGAGAACGTCGCATGGAGGGGGAAAGTTACTTTTTTCTTGTCTGACGATTTCTGCCAGCTAGGTCCCACCCGTAAGCCGCGTAAAGGAACTTCGTTCCAAAAACCTTTATGTACGAAATTTCTCTAAATTAAATTAAAGGATTCGAGTCGAATTGTTGGGCACGATCTTTGTTAATTCGATGTGGCAAAATGCCACTGAGCCGAATTGCATTAAGTTTAGTGCGGAGAATAACGGCTGGATTTTAGATGGTTGTCTAAAACCAACATGGTTCGTTGGAGACTCAACGCCAATGCAAGTTGAGGATGTGCTATGTGATTCCATAAACAAATATTCTGAAAATGAAGATGATGGTTTTGATATTTGTACCTATGAAAATGAGAGCTCCGATGATTCGGAGGTTGAATAAATGGCACTAAAACGTTATAGATATAGTTTTTATTAATTATTAAACGTTTTTTCAATGTTAACTTTATGTTGAAATAAAACTAAACTACTAAAAAAATTTTTTTGAGTATTTTCAAGTCAATCCTAATATTGCTTGCGCTCTTAGTTGAGCATGCGCAATAGTTGTAAAACGACATACACAACAACACTGCGACCTTGTCTGATAGATGGTGTAGTGCGCTAATTCTCTTTCGCTATTGTGTACCTTTAACAGTTGGCAACCCCTATTTGCGGCCACTTTTACATAGGCAACCGTATTCTATCGAGTTTAGAAAAAAAAAGGCTTTAATTTGATATATGATTCATTAAGATACGTTATGAACGTATAAATTCGACAAAAATATACCTTTTTAGACCTGGCTGCCAAGAGGTTGCGGCCAAGTGAACAATGGCAACCCAAACTTTTAAAGATCTTTACATATTTCTCTTTGAAATGAATTATGTTTTTTCTTAAAAACAAGTGAACGTAATTGTTCGAAAAAAAATAATTAATTTAATTTTAATTAAAACCCTGCCGAAACATATTCCTCTATTCATAATTATTGATAAAAACCAATGACGTCAAAACCTATAGACGTGGTGCCCCATTGTTAAAATGCCCTTTATTTTGACTCCAAGATTAAATATATCCATACTGCTCTAAAAACATGCTACAAACAAAGACAGACAGTCAGCCATCAACCAACTATACACCCGGTAATTCCCGGTTATAGTTCCTCCAGAATCACACTTAGATATCGCATGTTTTTTCTTGTTTGGGGGCGCCGTAAGCATCGGAACCTCACCTGAAGACTCGGGGGATGGTCTAACGACGCCAGCCTCCGCGCCCAGAGTCGAAATAAGTTCGCTACGGCTCGACAAAAAGGGGCAATTTCTGACAATCTCGCGACATTTTTGGAATAATTTAATGGAGCGCTTAGGTTGTGATTAGTTCTGGGCGTCAAGCGTTTATCAAAACAAACCTGTCTATAGGTTCTGACGTCATTGATAAAAACTGTATTTTGATTAAAAAACAGATGAACGTAGAAATCTTGCAGTGGGATCTTGGACTATTAGAAGATATTTCGCGTCAAAGCGAGCATCCTTTTGACACATGTCTTTATGGACGCTTCTGTTGTGAAGCTTTTTATTCTGTGCTGAAGCATAGAAAAAAAAGTGGTATCAGATGTTTTAGTCTCAGAATATAATAATTCTGTTGAGTAGGATAGACCCCCGATCGTGTCTAATGATGGACACATAGGAAAACAAATATTTTTAGATATTTGCATTGCCCATAACTTCATGTTGAATATTAATATTTGCAGATATGGCTAACCCAAAGAGGCAACAATGGGGGAAGAGTGTGACATGCAACAAGCCCTTCAAAATATTCGAAAAAAAATGTAGGTTTTAAGCTTGCAGCAAGGTCCCTAAAACTATCCTGCTAAGAAGATTTTGTATGCAAAAAGGAAGTTACAAAGGCGACTTAGGAGGGCGCAGAGCAACATTTCCTAAAGAAGTGGAAAATGAAATAGCTGGACATATAATAGATATGGAAACACGTTTTTTTGGTCTTACCACCAAAGATTTGCGTAAACTGGTATTTCAAGTGGCCGAAAAAATGGATTTAATCATAGTTTAATCGTTTTTTTAAATATCTATATTGTTTCCCAATGATTTTTTTTTCTAAAAAAATTGATCCCATCTTCTATCTGCGAGATATGAGGATCAACTTGATACCCTCCTGAACTTGGTAAGTCCCTAAGAATAAGAAAGATATTAGTTAATTTTCTTAGGAGGGGCATCATAGGCATACTTACTTCCCCTAGATTTTATTTATAGCTGCTCGCTGCTTCCCCATCTTGAGCTTGGAAATTTATGAAATCACTCGTTGTAGATAATATCAACTGTTCATATCCACTTACCACACAATATAACTCCTCGAAAATAATCCAAAGATACATATACAGGATGATTTTTTTAGGTCTACCACCGCGATTTTCTCGCTCATTTTGCGGACTACAAAAAAAACGTATGAAACAAAAATGTGGCAATTTTGGACAGCTAAGTGGTGCTGCAAAAGAAATCGTCATCCATGGCCAACTTGCGGCGCAATATTAAAAAAAAACAAATTGCCGTGGAATGTTTATTTTAAGAGACAGAGAAAAACTTTTATATTGAAAATTGATGGCACTAAGAAGCTTTATGCAAAAGGGTACTTAGATAGTTTCAGAAAATTACACAGGGTCTTCGGCTCTCTTGAGGCTATGAATTTTTTTTTGTTTATTTCCTGTTAAGCGATTTTCTCGCTTATTTTGGGCCGCACAGAAAATATGTAAGAAAACAAAATATGGCAATTTTGGTCAGCGAGGCGACATTAAAAAAGGAATGGGCCTCCATACCCAACTTTTCGCGGTGTACTAAAAAAACCTAAAATCGACAAAAAAATTTTCATGGTCTCAAGAGAGCCGAAGACCCTGTGTAATTTGCTGAAACTATCTGAGCACCTGGGTGGATAAAGCTTCTCAGTGCCATCAATTTTCAATATAAAAGTTTTCCTCTGTCTCTTAAAATAAACATTCCACGGCCATTAATAGTTTTGCTCAATTTGAGGTTTTTTTAATAATGCGCGACAAGTTGACCATGGATGCCGATTTCTTTTGCAGCACCACTTAGCTGTCCAAAATTGCCACATTTTTGTTTCTTACGTTTTTTTTTGTAGGCCGCAAAATGAGCGAGAAAATCACGGTGGTAGACCTAAAAAAATCATCCTGTATAATTTTTGCGACTAAATCCTCTAAAATAAATCAAAACTATGCAAAATTAACCAAACTGCTTTACTAACTAAGCATTGTTTTCCTACATACCATACAGACCATTTTGTACTCGATCAACCAGTGGCGGCTCGTCTATAGGGGCTGTGAGGCTACAGTGCTCCCAGTAGAAAATACGCCCGCAAACAACCGATAACGTACAGTTCGAGTGCGGGCAATCTGGTAATTTAATAGGAATGCTCGGAATCACCATCATGATATACCCAGTATATCATGTTTGGAATGAATCTTCGTGGGGAATTAGTTGCCTTCTATCTCTCCGTACTCCGATCGCTATTGAAGACAAAGTTGTCAATTATACACCTCTCATTAAATTTAAATGGAGACTAAAGACGATTCTTATAAATTTGGGAATGGTGAACGGCTCGTAGTTTGTTGTCTTTATTCAGAAATACCGCAACGGGAGTGGATAAAGCCGCCGCGTACGGCTAGGAATATTGTCAGCCGGTTATACGAAAGAAGAGGGGGACACGACGGGTCGCGAGGGCGGCGCGAAGGGGCGCAAGGGGAGCACGGAGGGGCGCGATTGGTCCACGATAGATGCTCCATCTTGGGCGGAGAGTCTTTCCGCCAAACTGAAGGCTTTTGCCTTTTAGTTCCGCGCCGCGTCTGGTCTGTCTGATCCCGGGTGATTCGTCTTCTGAATGGTGCCTCGCAATCTCGCGTTGTGTAGGGTTCTCAGTGAAGCACCCAGGGGGCCTCGCCCCTTCCAGACCTTTCATATTTTAAAGATTCTCGAGAGTGGTATCGTAGATGTACTGTCCGCTATGCGATCCTCGTCAATTATTTTCCCAATCTGAGATATTTTGTTAGATTTTATAATATTTTTATTTGTTTCGTTGTATAAGAAGTTTAAGATTTTGTTTTTACTCACCGACTGACTAGTCTGAAATTTTTTATTTTTTGTTATTTTGTAATATACCTGTCTTTATAAAAACTTTTTTGGAAATTTCTTCTAATCATAAAATATTTTTATGCAATAGTCCAACTTTTCCAACCATATTTTCTGGGTGCGCCACTGAGTGTTCTGGTAATAAATAGTGACCAGGACATTTTGTAGCGTAACTTTTTAAGTCTTTTATTGGGGGGGGGGGGGGGGCAAAAAAGTTTAAATAAAAACTTTTGGGAGACAAACTTCAGATTTACAATTATCTTAACCAGATAAAAATTCAAGTGGCAATTTTTCGAGACACTTTTCTAGAAATATACAGGGTGATTTATTCATAAATACATTAATTTTAACCACGTCATCAGGGAGGTACATATATACCGAAAACGCAAAAAAAAAATTTTTGCTGCATGTTGAAATAATGGGGCAATTTATCCCAAATCCCGCGTAACGAGGCGCACCTGAACGCATGTGGCTACGACGTTATGCTGCAGCACATGGCACCGGCCGCGACGTTGCCATTATTTATTGATAATTTAATTACGAAAAAATATTCAGTTTATGAATTATTTACCTAGTTGATATGCCAATAACAGGGTGTTAGCACACCTTGGACTTGGCGTGTTCAGCATCTAACTCGAGAGACCCTTATCACTACACTTTTCACAGCACCCGCTATAACAATACAATCACACGCACAAAACGCACTCAGTGTCTACAGAGGGTGGAAAATACTGAAACCTCAAAAGACTGAAACTGTCTCCGAAATTCGCTAGATTTTGAGATTTAAGACAAAAGTTTTATTAAAAAGAACGCAGGCGTCCCATCCGCATTCCACAACTATTATTTATTACGTCAAACTTGTCATTGTCAAGGATCTGCTGCCGGTTTCTATTGTATGTGGCGCCATCTCGTTGGTATTAACGTCGCCGAATCTGTGGTTGAGCTCTCAGTCACCCTCTTGTGTGTTCAAAACCGAAAGTCTACAGCGCGCTTTATGACACGGTAACTAGCGAACCTTTCTAATAGATGGCAGCACGTACTACAGAAACCAGAGTTGCCTACATTCTGTAGGTATATTCGGTACTCTTTGTGCAACATTTTTGCTTTTTTACCAAAACGGTTCTCTAGACAAATGCGGAAATGATAGACATAATAATGATCCTTCATGGAGAATGCCTGCAGAATGTCAGTCAAGCTACCGCGGAACTATTTAGAAGCGCGCCACCTATCGGCAGGTAGCGAAAGTAAGTACGAAACCACAACGACGTTTCATTACGGGAATGCTTTCTACGAACGAAGTAGTGTCAATGAATGCGACATGGGACATAACCTTTAAAAATATCCAAACCAAAATACGGAGAATGTGCACTGTGAAATACGGGAAACAATAACATCACATGTGCGATTAGTGAGGCGGAGTGCGAGAAACGAAAGGAAATTCACAGTGCACTCTGCAGAAACTTGGCAAGGATCAATGCCGCAAACACCAACGCGCCGCGTGCCGGAAATTCTCGGCCACGGGCAATCGCCAAGCTCCTTTTGCGGAGTTCGGGCTACACACATCCTCCTACTCCTACTAACGACTGCACGACAAGGGTTGTGACAAACAGAAGTCAAGAAAGCTAAGGACTTTTAGCAACCCATCATCCCTAACTCGCCCAGAAATAATACTAAGACTCGGTAGGTTACACATCAGGCTATACCCGGTAACATACCTAACGGCAGGAAAAGAAACTAGAAAAAGCTGTAAAGATCGAAAGGTGGAAATTAGAAAGATTCAAGTACTTACGACTGAACCAATGTCACAGAGGAGGACCACCCCCACGGAAACGATTCTATTGCAAATATGGATCCCTAGTAACAATGAAAAGCAAACATAACGAGAAATAAAGGAATGAGAAGTGTATCGTTGGTGATGGTAACCAACTTAAGCGGAAAGTAAGGTAATTTTAAGCAACTGTATCCCAGAGATGTTGGCTAATTTTGACGTTCTTATTTCAGAGGAAGCAGAACAATCACAGAACACAACTACTTACTCTAGGAGCGTCTTGGTGTAGTAAAAAGGATTATCAGTGAACTAGTGAGCGGAAATATTAGTGCCCCAAGCGAAAGTGAGTGAAGTTCGTTTTATCGAGAAAAAATCGTCTTCAGTGGTGTCGAGGTCCACGAAATCATGTAAGCCCCCTAGTTAGTTGAATAGGTACCTACTTAATAAAGCATCCAAAAATCAAAAGGTCACGTAAGCAGTCGTTTCATTTATTTTTCTCGTTGGCATTTATCCCTTAAGGCTCGCCTTAAGGTGTCTCAGGGCAAAACTAACCGTTACAAGAGGTAAGCGTTAACATTTGTCCATAATTTCCGCAAGCATTTGGCAGAACATTCGCCTACAATACAAATAATTATGTACTGAAAACATTCCTTTAAATTTACGAAAGTTGCGTACATCTGGCAATAATGTTGACGCGCGCAACGGCAAGCGTCGTCCGATGCCTCATGCGCCCTGAAAGCAATCCAGTGGCAGCCGTAAATAGAGGGCCAAATAGGTAAAAATGCGGTTTAGAAAAAAAATAATTCCGGCTTTAAAAAAAAGTTGGAATTTTTTTAATTGCGATTTCGCATTCATAGCATTTTTCCCTACCCACTGTTAAAATTAATGTAGTTATGAATAAATCACCCTGTATACAACAAGAACAAGTGGATATGCGTATGCGACATACTAATTGTTTTGTTTCCCCATCTACTGTTTAGAAAGGAGAGGACAAGCCATAGGCTAGAATAGGATTCAAAGATTTAAAACATATATATGAAAACACGAGCTTTCTAGCATTTTTAGGCAAGGTTAGTATTGCCGCTCGGTTAAATGCCACGTACTGGCAAAACATTATTAGACATAACGAAACCGTAGATAGAAACATATATTTTAAAAAGAATAATAAACTGCATAAAATTTTACGAGGGCACGACGAAAAAGAAGATTCTCAGTTCTCAACATTGTGGTATTTTTCTAGAATTAATTCTATTATGAAAGGACATTTAAAAAGTTCTAAAGTGTTCAAGGGTATATCGAAAACGGTGCAAAATGAAATTTTAAACAGCCTGCTGGAAATTTATCTCCAAGAAACTCGAGAGCTACCGAGGAGTTTTGAGGCTATAAGCTAAATTTGGGACGGGATAGAAAAGCAAAAAACGGAAAATAAAACTCCAGAACTAAGAAATGCGAAATTCAACTTAAATAAATTTAGTATAGAATTTGAAAACGGAATATTGCAAAAAGGCAATATTAGTTGTTACGAGTAGAATTTGTCCTTATATAAGTTAGGTAACGATGAGTAGCCTCTTTCTTAGTCGAGATTCGATGCGTTTCGAACAGACTTTTTTTCCGAAGTAAGAACCAACACAGTAAAATAGTTAGTTGAATCATTGTATTTACCATTGGCATCCTTGTAAATTGTTTCACATATGTAGCATGTGTTTTCACAGATCACTTCACTAATCACTGTCACCGAGCTCCATTCTAACCGCAGACGTATAGGAAGTTCATCGAGTACTAAAAAGAGTCGTTATTAAAACCCAAAAAGGATCCAAGCCATGAAATTCTTACTGTTTCATGCATTGCAGACCACAGTCTTAGCCTATATATACGAGGCCTTGGTACTGCTGGGAAGTGCTGGTAAACTTGGCAGTTATTTGCTCCGTTGCCGGGCTTGATTCTCAGAATTTCACCGTTTGATACCTGTGGAATATTTTTGGGATATATAATGGGAATTTTAGAGCGTGCTGAGTGTGAATTACCTTGCCGGAGATCATGGGAAAAGTTCCATTTTCTAATTTCTCGAACCCTTGTTTGGATAATGATCTGACAGGTAAATTAAGTGAGGTCATTATCGGTTTGACATTTCGTATATTTTTGCCGGCCGGTTGTAGATTCTTCTTCTTCTGATAAGTCTGTCCAGCTGAGGGGATTTGCCTACGAAGCAACAGTTATTGTGCACTGATTAATGAAATTGTTGTTTATTTGTAAGTTTGTTTATTAGGAATACCCGCTAACGAATACAGTTGCGACTGGGAAAGATATAAGGGATGAATAGCCTCCGGGTTTTAGCATTCTCGAATGGCACTTTCTGTAGATTTAATGTTTTGTGGTTCCGGTCACGATACACAAATAACGGTATGCCAGCTAGGAGAGAAATTTAACTCTTCTGCGCATCTACGTCACTTCGACAAAAGCGCGGCCAACTTATAAAAAATAGTCCTGAAATTAGTCTCACTGACATACGTCAGTTATCAATTTCGCCTCAAGTTAAATCTAAAGATAGAATGTAGTCACCTTGAGACACTTTGGTGTATATGTTGTTGCCTAGCTCAGTATAAAACGAGTCAAATTTCCCTTTAAAAATAAAAGTAAGCCATGATTTTGTCGAATAAGCGTCACCGTTGACGTCACAGCACCTGCGCGCGGGAATACCGTTTTCTCTGTATCGTGGTTCTGGGTCATCTGTCATTCGTGCAATACCGTTTCCCGGTTTTTCTTGGAATTCGGACATTTCCCATCAGCAAGGGTACCGGAAGAGGTTGCACCGGTGTTCTCCGTAAAAATTCATGGTGATTGAGTACCGTGGGTAATCGATAAATTCGGATAATTCGGAAAACGCCGTGTAAAGAAGAAACCGAAGTAGGTTATTCTTCATTTCGACAAGGGATTCGGCGGATATTGCCGATTTCTTCAGATACACCTTGGTAAGCCTTGACCTTCACGACCACGTGCCGCCATTTCACCAGACACTTTCTTTCCAGCTATGGATGATAAAATCCTTTGGGCATTGAGTTACTCCAAAGGTTACCAGAGGCCATACAATATCTGAGTGAGTTGATATTTCCGAACCTTGCTATATTGTAGAGGTATACTAAAACATGGTTCTCCTTTTAGGGCCTGTGCCTGTCTGCTTGTGACTGTGCCTGTGTCTGTCTGTCCTGTTCAGTGTCCAGCTCCGTCGGTCCGTGTGTGGGCGGGCGTATGTACTGTATATGTTCTGCAGTTCTTGCTCCATTGGATTTAGTCTGTCCACGTCTTCGTTCCGGTCCTGTCTGGTTGCTGTCTAGCCTGGGCTGTTGGTGCAGTCTTGTACCGTAACCACTGCATGGGATTATAGCCCTGGGTTGGAGCTTCCTGGATCATAGCTCTTGTCAACGTAGATTGGAGGCTCGGGACAGATAAGTTGTAGTCGTAAGATTTTAGGGAAGGGAAAACAGTATCACTCTAGGAGTATAGCGTGAGTCAATGGATCCGTTAATATTTTTGCACTCAATATTCAATTTTATTTAAATATCAATTTTACCGAGTCTTAAACGATTGGTCCACCGTCCGTTACGTGAAATATCTTCCGGTCGCCGTAACGAGTTTGCACATACAGTGTGGCCCGTTTGGAATGGAGACACCCCTGTGAAATTTTTATTTTTCATCCGATTATAGCCGGTTTTTTTTTCTAAAGATAGGTCGCAAAAATTCTACTTTGGTGCAAAATTTCAGGTCTTAATCTCAATTTTCAAGGCCTACTACGTTTTTTTTTGAGTAAAAAATGACGAATATCATTTAGCATTTTTTTTTATTTAAAATCTGACAACACAGCGTTAATCACGACACCCTAAAGCCCCCACATACCAAATTTAAATAAAAAATATACATGGAGTTCCATTCTGCGGGTTGTCAAAGGCGAACAAAATAAGAATCTTAAAGGCATTTGGCAAGTCAAGTGTGCCATGGAATCTCCTAGAAACAGTTGAATGGTCAATAGGACCACTCAAAGTGTTGGTGCGCAAAGATCTAAATCAAAAATATACAGAGTGTCTTCATGGGGTTTTCACTCGACACGCTAGCTTCCTCTCTCACAAAAGCGGATTCCGTCAATACCGGAAAGGAATTTCGTGACGTTCCCTCTGACGATTTGGCATTGTTAACTAGAAAAGGCGTTTTTTGTTACGACTACATCGACGACTTGGAGAAATTACGAGAAAATTCACTTCCGCCCATCGATAAATTCTATAACAAACTATATACTTATCGAAACCTTTCCTATACCGCCCGTTTTTCAGACTAAAATCCTTAACTATGACCAGAGTGCCATAGCTGTCGTCCCAACATTGATTGATTTTTTTTTATTTAAAATCTGACAACACAGCGTTAATCACGACACCCTAAAGCCCCCACATACCAAATTTAAATAAAAAATATACATGGAGTTCCATTCTGCGGGTTGTCAAAGGCGAACAAAATAAGAATCCTAAAGGCATTTGGCAAGTCAAGTGTGCCATGGAATCTCCTCGAAACAGTTGAATGGTCAATAGGACCACTCAAAGTGTTGGTGCGCAAAGATCTAAATCAAAAATATACAGAGTGTCTTTCTCTGCGCCATCTCAAAAAAAAAGAATTTTTTTGAACTTTAAATCAAGTATATCAAAACCGCCTCAGCCACTATAAACGAACCAAGTCTAAAAATACAGAAGCCTGCCAGTCAGTAAGTCCATATGCGTTAAGGTGGCTGGTGTGCCACAACAGGAAACACACAGAAAATGTATCTTAGACAGTGACTTTATTGAGTATGGTCCGATAATTTAAAACACCCTAGCTGTTTCAGTTCATCTCGTTTGGAAAAATTTTAGGGGTTATTACTTTTTTAAATACCGGTTTCCTCAACCTTATTTGAAAGTAAATATTTTTTAGTTCCCCACAGAAGGAAATAATGACGATATTTTATACCGGTTGATTCAAAAAATATATAAGGTTAGGAAAAAACCTTGGTAGGCAAACGCGGCTCTGCTGACCAGACAAAAAAAAACCTTAGTCGACAAATAATGGCCTATAAGAAGGGTGCGTGATTCCACTGCGTATCAGTTCGAGTGCTCCAAGATGCAAGTAAGTATATACCAGCTGTCCCATTTTTAAACAGCTAGATATTTGGAAACCTTTCGTAAAAAAAATCCCAAGGATTACATGAGCAAAAGAAAGAAAAAAATTTAAATATACCAGCTGTCCCATTTATAAACCGCTTGATATCTTGGAAACGAAAACTTATATAAAGGAAGTAAAAGCCACATCTTAATAGGCGGAGGACCGACTGTCATTCAGACAGGTGAAAAATTTTTGTGATTTTTTGTAGAAGTTTCTTTGCCAAAATTTTTTTTGTAAATTTTTTTTGCCAAAATTTTGTTTTGGCAGAATTTTTTTTTTTTACCAAAATTTTTTTTTGCCAAAATTTTTTTTTAACAAAATTTTTTTTTTGCAAAATTTTTTTTTGCCAAATTTTTTTTCGCCAAAATTTTTTTTCGTCAAAATTTTTTTTTGTCAAATTTTTTTTTGACAATTTTTTTTGCCAAAATTTTTTTTTGCCAAATTTTTTTTTGCCAAATTTTTTTTTGTCAAAATTTTTTTTTGTAACATTTTTTTGACATTTTTTTTTTGCCAAACTTTTTTTTTGTTGAATTTTTTTTGCAAAATTTTTTTTTTGCCAAATTCTTTTTCGACAAAATTTTTTTTGTCAACAATTTTTTTTCTTGCATTTTTTTGTCAAATTTTTTTTCTACCAAAAATTTTTTTTTTGCTAAATTTTTTTTTGTCAATTTTTTTTTACCAAAAATTTTTTTTCCCAAAATTTTTTGTATAATGTCAATTTATTATTGCCAATGTTTTTTGAACTTTTTCGACGGACGACGAACATCATGGCTGCGGAGATCTCCGCAGTGAGTGACGACATCGTCGAAGTTTGCGAACAGGCTTTTCGATTACTAACAAACTGTATGGACATGACGACGCGAGAGCGCTGGCTGAAGCTAATCAACAGAAATATTAGACTGGTTTACGCCGCCATAAAAGTATACGATTGCAATCCCGGTACGATGACGAAACTTCAAACGAATTTGGGGCATTTAAAAAGATTCAGAGCTTACTTAAAAACGAGACACGGGAAGAGCGGTTTGACGAGACGCGATCGGGTGAAATGGGAGGAAACTAAGTCGGCATTTAAACGTAGAATTCGTTCGGGTATAATCATAAATCTGAATCATAAAGACGTAAAGGAATTTTTAAATGACGCTTTTCTCCTTCTAAAACGTCGCGTACCTATGATCGTGAAAGAATATAGGATGATCAAGATCAACACCGTTTTCTGCGGTGAATTTATAAAAAAAATCGGAGACGAAGAAATTTTGGAAAATAAATATTTCAGCACGAAAAATGTCACTATCGACGGGGGGACGGACCTAAAACGATGGTTCGCCGACCACGTTACCGATAGCATCCTAAAGAGCCTGGAGGAATTCCAGGAGCGCGATTCCGGTTGGGCGCTACATCGAATTTTAAGTTTGGAAATTAACATAAGCAAAGTCGAAATGGGAAACGGCGGAGGGACCTACGTGAGCCTACCGAATGAAATTTTGAAGAAGCAAGCTTGCGTTAACGTTAAAAACAACGACGATGCCTGTTTCGTCGTTTCCGCGCTATACCCCGTAGACCGTCATTCGGATCGCACTAGTGCATACCCCCATTTCACACAGGTTTTAAATCTGGATGGGTTAGAATTTCCCATGACGCTAGCTAAAATTGATAGGTTCGAAAAGTTAAACGAAATATCCGTAAACGTGTACGCCCTAGAGTTAGTATGTGAAGATCCGCGTAAATTTAATACTGGTCCGGTGCGGTTAACTAAAAAGAAGATGGATAGACACGTGAACTTGCTCATCGTTCAGGATCAATATTTCCCGAATATGAACGATTACGAGACGCCTCCCGCGGATGACGTCCCAATGACAGATATAAAATATCATTTCTGTTGGATTAAAAATTTATCGCGTCTAATTTCAACGCAAATGAATAAACACAATGGCAAAATGTTCATATGTGACAGATGTCTGAATTATTTTCAAACCCAAGCGAAATTAGACGAGCACGCGGTTTACTGTCGAGAACGGAATAATTACCAGGTAACGTTCCCCAAAGAAAAATTTATATACTTTAAAAACTACGTACATAAGGAACGTACTCCTTTCGTCGTGTACTCGGATTTCGAGTCTATTCTAAAACCTTATCACGACTCTGAGCCGATGTCCCAGACTTCCAAGTATCAGAAACACGAGGCGTTCAGCGCCGGCTTTTATTTTAAATGCTCCTACGATAACTCTCTGTCTTTCTACAAAAGCTATCGAGGACCGGATTGCATGTCTTGGTTCGCGGATCAGATGGAGGAAATCGCGAAATTTGTCGCGTCGAAACTGACAAACGTCGAACCGATGAAGGAAAACATAAGTTTGAAAAATGCCACGGCAAATTGCCATATTTGCGAGAAAAGATTCACTCCCGATGACATCATAGTTCGGGATCATTGTCATTTGACTTCGCGGTTTCGTGGGTACGCCCATCAGAGCTGTAATCTAAATTATAGAAATTCGTTCATGATCCCCGTGGTATTTCACAATTTCAGCGGTTACAACAGTCATTTCATAATCAGGGATCTCGCCAAACGCAATCATATCACCCTGCTTCCCATAAATAAAGAAAAATACATAAGTTTTACGATTTTCGACGCCGACACCAACGTAAAATTCCGCTTTATCGATTCCCTCAGATTCATGGGGTTTTCACTAGACACGCTAGCTTCCTCTCTCACAAAAGCGGATTCCGTCAATACCGGAAAGGAATTTCGTGACGTTCCCTCTGACGATTTGGCATTGTTAACTAGAAAAGGCGTTTTTTGTTACGACTACATCGACGACTTGGAGAAATTACGAGAAAATTCACTTCCGCCCATCGATAAATTCTATAACAAACTATATACTTATCGAAACCTTTCCTATACCGCCCGTTTTTCAGACTAAAATCCTTAACTATGACCAGAGTGCCATAGCTGTCGTCCCAACATTGATAGCACAGCTTTTTGAAATCTTCGTACGTGACGTCTGGCGACACATGTTCCTCGTAAACGTGTTTCAGATTTACGTCGTCTTGTTTAAATAACACGATCACGTTGCAATTATCGCGTATGAGCTGCTTCGGAATTTTCGAATACGTTTGACATAGATAAGCGACGTCCACCGCTTTGTGGCGCCCCATCGAATAAAATTCCCTGATTTTATTTTGTCTATCACAGGCCACATCATCAAATATGAATATCGAATTTTCTAGAGCTTCCGACGGATCGATGACGTTTTCGTTTATCGTATACGGAAAGAAGCCGATGCAACCGACTTTTTTTACTACATCCTGGAATAACTGATATTTCGGTTGGTACAACGATTTCGTATATAAGTAGATATTTTCGAATTTCAGCCCGTTTTCGTTGAAAATCAAACTAAGGAGTGCGTTCGTTTTACCACACCCGCTAGGTCCACACAAGATTGCCCTAAACGAGTCTGGTAGTAGGGTACCGTGTTTTGATTTTACCGTACCCCCTTGTATGACATCTAGATTTTCGATAGGGAGACAAACTTGCTGTTGCTGAACTTGCATCTTGTCAACTGAGAAATTCTGCGTGCTACTTCTCAATATATAGGCGACTGACCCCAAAATAAAAACAAGTTTTTGTTTTAAAATTTTATTTGTTTTATACATTTACTACATAAATAGCTTATGGTAGATAGACACGCACTTTTTCACGTATCATCGTTCTGCACAAAGGACATGAGGAGATTTGAAGTGCGCATTCTATGCAAAGCATTACGTGTCCGCAGGGAATCATCACAACCTGTATATCGTTGTTGTAGCAAATTTTACATAAATTACTTTTTGATGCGGTTTGAGGTTGACAAACTACGGTATCTTCGACGACGGAGTTTGGTAGTATTGCGACCACTGGCAAGGGTTTAATATCCGCGAACGTCGTATTAAGTCCCACATTACTTGCTTGGATGAAAGGGCAACTGGGGCTCCAACTTGCGTGGTCTTGCAATGGATCGTCGCCTTCTTCCCACCGGTAGCCTTCTATGAAGCAAAATGGACACTTGACTACGTCTTCATAATCTGTGTAATGGAATCCCGCTTCAGCCAATTGTATTGGGGAAATCGACGGATTTGACCACTTCGCGAAAGATTTCAATCTATCATTTCGGTTTGTATAGTCACACACTTCTTCCATTTTATACACAGTAGGGACATGCTCGCTGTGTTTAAATAGGTATGAAACAGAAGTGGGAGGCGTTTGTGGTGGGGGGAATCTTAATGGGAGGCGCCTGCCTCCCGCTACCGAGCCAGGCAAATAATTTCTCGCTATTTATGAAACTGCACATCCACATTGACTCTTGGTTGTGGTGTGCACACATCGAAATGCTTTTTTCAAATTTAGGTACCCCTGAATGACGTTCCAGGTTAATTACTTCGGCATCGATGGTTTCTCGTAGGAAGCGTTCTTTCTGTTGGCCCTTGACGTAGACGCGCTCGACACTAAGATATTTTTTTAGGAGACCTTCTATCTCGACGCAGTCCACATGGCCGCTAGCGTATGCGATCCCCAAATGATTTTTCTCCAAATACCGCACTTGTTTTTTATCGCGTTCGTTGAGATCACTAAAGGTTTTCGGAGGTCTTATAAGAATATGTAAAGTTTCATCGCTAACTTTTATTGTCAGCTCTTTAGGACAGAAACGTCCGTCTATCATAAATCCCTGTGCGTCCACTACGGCGACTTTCATCTTAATGGGGATCTGTCTACCCCAACCACTTTATTTATCGATTTCGGAAAATGTATGGTAATGGGAGGGAAAGGAAACACCGATATTTTATTTTTTATTATTTTATTAGGTCAAGTACAAGTACAATAATAACTTACACCTAAAAAAACTCTCCGTAAAATTAAACTACATAAGTTTCCTAACTACTTCACTTAATGGTAAATATTCGATGGTACTATCATGTATAATAATACAATAAGCTCGGGTTGAGGCTGGAAATCCTTCGTTAGTATCGTTCGGAAAACCCCAAAAGTCTTCCAATAGACCCGGCTGTAACAAAATCTATGGTATATTGATCGCTGTAGATCTCACAGTGCAGAGTGCTCTTGTTCGCTTGTATCGATATGCTACCGCTATCGTTTTCGTCTTCCGATTTTTTCAAATTTTTCCGTATGTGCTCTTCTATATTCTTTATCTCGTATGAACCGGTGGGAAGTGATATTTCTTTGCTAGCACCGAAACTACCGATTAGATAACGAAAATTGTTGTCGCCGCTCTCCTCTTCGATGTTCGGTATGCTGTTGAACGTGTGGAATCCCAGCAAAGCTAAACCGTACTCGACTTTTAAGTTGTCCCCCACCTTTTATAGAGAAATTCAATGCACAAATGACCGCAATTTATTTCGTTAAAATTTTGATAGGCGTCGTTATTGTACGTGACCTTGACACCCTTTCCAAAATATCGAATCAGTTCTCTGGCGGTTTCAAAGCGCCAAAGCTTGTCAACTGAATATTATTATTATTATTATAATATTCTACGGCACAGCCTCTTTTTTTGTAAGCTACCCAATGCGTTCCTTTGTTGCGTTGCACGTCTAAATTTAAAATGGCCGCTTCGTAATTTTTCGGTGTCGACGGAAGTGTATCTCTCATAAAGACGCCTCTGAAATATGGTATTTTTAAAATTTCGACGTAATTCAATATATCTTCATCGGACAGCGGTCTATTGGGTAGCTTCATTGGGAGTTTTTTTGTTTCTTAAGGAACAGTCCTAATCCATTCTTATTTTTACGTAAATATAAGCCGGAGCCTTCCTTTCCGATGGCTTCCATCGACCGATTATGCCGTTTTTGTTCTTCCAAAAGCTTCTTCGCATTATTTGCGTCGATAATTGTCTTGGCTACAGCACCGGCACCGCCTGCCACCGAACCAAGGGCGCCCAAGGCACCTAGGAGGGGCAGTAAAGGAAGAAATCCGCCGGTATGCTGGAACGGAATTGTGCGAGGAATTTTCACGTTCCTCTTTCCACCCGCCTTCTTAACGGCTATTCGTGCCGCTTTTAAAGCAACCAACGACGCTTTCTTCAAGTGCTTCATGTCATTCAACTGACTGTTGCTCAAAGTTTTTTTCAGAGATCTTTCAACCTTTTTGACGATGTCCCTTTTAAACGAAACCGGGCGCTTATTTATGCCCATACCGACCTTGCGTTTGACCTTCATCGTATTTGTAACGAACCACGCGGCAGCTTTTTCGTCGAATTTAGCGTCCCTCGATACCACTCGCTCCCACGCTCGATTTTCCAATTCTTTGTCTGCTTTATGTCTCTCTTCCAGAGACTTATTTTTGGAATATGCGATGTCGTGATCTTTGCAAGCGGCGTCTAGCTTATTGATGCCGGGATCTCCACGAGCAAGGCGTTTCTCCAACTTTGTTCCTGGACCGCAGTACTGGTAGCCGGGAAGGTGTAATTGGCAACCTATTGATGACGCTATTAACCAATCCACTTCCAGCGAAAGACGACATCACACTGAGCTGAACGAACAACGATGAGTTTTATTTATACCTTTTTTCAAGATTTGAAAAAAAAATGGCTTTTAAACGTTTATTAGAAATCAATTATTATACATATTTGTTATATTTTCCTATTAACTACAGCATATCACATTCAAATTTTTCAAATGTCCAGTTTTCTCATTCTAGAATAAATTCGATACTTGTAGATAGGCCGACGGGCCCAAGACTCTTCATGTAATACCTCCTTCCGTTACCGATATCCCTGTTAATTTCTTCGATCCGTTGGGGCGTAAACTCGGCCGTGTATCGTTGCGGCAGCACCGTCTTAAATTCTTCGAACTCGACGTAGACCTTCTCTCCGTATTGCGTGTTCACTTTGTCCACGCTCGTGATTTGAAAATTTTCATCCACCTCCATATTTTGAACGCTTTCGAATTTCTTGACGATCAAATTCTTGTTCAGGTGATTCAGGAACGACTGCATTTTGAACTCGGCAAATCAGACTGTGGGAAATTGTAAGGATCAAGGGGTCAACTGAGGTCAAAGTGGTCCCGTACTCTCTTTGTATTACTACTCAGATGCCTTTAAAATTCCTATTTTGCTCAACATTGACAACCCGCAGAATGGAACTCCCTGTATATTTTTTATTCAAACTGATGTGATGTCTGATTTTAAATAAAAAAATCGCTAAATGATTTTCGCCATTTTTTACTCGAAAAAAAAAAAATCGTAGTAGGCCTTGAAAATTGAAATTAAGACCTGAAATTTTGCACCAAAGTAGAATTTTTTGTGAACTATCTTTAGAAAAAAAACCAGGCTAAAATCGGATGAAAAATAAAAATTTCACAGAGGTGTCTCCATTCCAAACGGGCCACACTGTCTAAGACCAGCTCAGTTATTTAATCGGGCCTAATTATTTAACCGTACTAACCCCCCCTTTTAGAGTTACCGTTAAATATTTGTATTACACAGCTTTAATTTATTATAATTAGATTATTGTTAGCCAAAATTATAATTATATTATTATTGTATATTTATTATTGTTAACTAAAATAGGTTCCTTTTTTTCATTTTGAAGCCCTGCCACCACCACGAACCTACTCCCCCCGCCGAATGGAGCTACCCGTGGGCCACAAGCTAGCGTATAATCTTATAGACCGTAGGCTCACTGCCATAAAGTGCAACGATAGTATAACGTATGCCCTCTGAGGTTTTGGTAATTATGTATATGCTCGTCAACGTACGAACAAAATTATCGGGTGGCCGCGGGACTTGCGCTGGAGAAGTTGATTGTTTATTGTTAAAAAATAACGGGTTTTGCAATGATAGTATAACGATATTTTATAATAAGAAAATCTATCAGAAAACGATCGGCATACGTGTAGCGTGGGGCTTAAGGGTCGGCATTCGCCCTTAAGTGTGTCATAAAATTCCCCATTTTTGAATGATAGTATAACGTATGCCATTTTGAAATTGAACCATTTTTGTTATAAAATGCACAATTGCCAAAGGGCATACGGTTCCCGCAGGACTAAGTAATTTTACAATTTTATAAATGTGTAACAAATTTATAGGTTTTTGAAATGATAGTATAACGTATGCCCTTGGAATATATGATCCATAGGGATAAGATATATCAAATATATCAACGGCATACGGTTTATAAGGGTCTTACCCTGTGGCATACGAAAAAAAAAAAGTGCAAAATTTTAGGCCAATTTGCAACGATAATATAACGTATGCCATTGTGATTTTTGTGAAATATCCATGCAATTATAAAAGTTTCTCGAGCGGCATACAGTTCGGTTGGGACAAAGTAGTTTTTATCTGTTAAGAGATGTGCATAATTTTCATGTAAATTTGCAATGATAGTATAACGTATGCCATTGTGATTTTTGTGAAATATTCATGTCATTATACAAGTTTTTTGAGGCATACAGTTCGGTTGGGACAAAATACACTGACCGGCAAAAAAAAACGGCCACTAAAAATTTGCCCCAATTTCAAAGTTGGATTTCTCGCGAACCGCTCATTCGATTTTGATGATTTTTTTTTAAATTATAGAATAATTTTTCAGTTACGAATGCTGTTTCAGAAATTTTTATTCGGAATTTAATTTAAGCATATACAAGGCGCTAGAGTGGGACGATTTTTTCCCCGAAACTTGCAACACCCTGTGGGGCGCAGCCGCAACAGTAGCTGTTGACAAGTGCTACCACACTATAGCCTCATCTTTTGTGAAAATTTTGTTTTTTGAATCACGACATTATCTCCGTTTTTGTCGGAGATATACTGTTTTGAAACAAACGCCTCGGAAAAAGGCTTTGCAGGCAGAAAATTCTACGTATAAATAATCAAGGCGGCATAGGCAAAAAAAATTAAATTTGATGCCATTCCACAAGAATTTGTAACAAACTTGATCGACTCGATGCCACGTCGACTGAATGAAGCCATTTGGAAGCGAGGTGGCCACACTAGTTATTGCCCATTATTTTTTTTAATCGTTCCTTTAAATGTTCATGTTTTTGTTGGTTTTTGCTTATGTTTGTTGTTGTTCATGTTTTTATTAGTTTATTTGATCTCTTTTCTCTGCTTTGACAATCGTTGAAAAACTAACGTGCATTTTCGCCTATGCCGCCTTGATTATTTACAGGTAGAATTTTCTGCCTGCAAACCCTTTTTCCACAGGAAGAAGTCAAGCTCAGACAGGTCGGGGGACCGTGGAGGCCACCGTACAGGTCCGTTAGTTCATATCCATTGCCCCGGAAAATAATAATCTAAAAATTGACGTATTATTTGGGCATTATGGCATTTTGAAATATGTATTATTTCGCTGGACTAGGGTTTACTTAAAAAATATAATTTATAAAACCCGACATCGCACTATAGAAGAACTATGTGAAGCCACCGTACGCGCGTAGATTTGCATAGGCGATCAGCAATAGTTTTAAACGCTTTAAGGAACATAACTGAATTGTGTGAACTTTGTGTAAGAGAAAATGGAAACCATTTTGAACAATTTCGTTAATCAGTAGGTAATCAAAATTAATTTTTACTTTTAAATTTTGCCAAACGTATTGACAGAAAACGTTTTAAATTCATAATTATTGTTAAACCCAATGGCTAAAGCATTGTTATTGGTTTTATCGTATTGTTACTTGAACTAAAATGTAGAATTATATAAATAAAGTTTATCGAGTTGAATTTCGTTGGACTTGCACTTGCTTCAATTAATTATACTCCATGGCTCACTAGAAAATACTGCGATTTTAGTTAAATTGCAAGATTTGATAGATACTAACAAAGATACCTATCAACTATTATATATTGTTGGAAAGCTTGAAACAAATGCTATCGAACAAGAGAAAAATATACATATATAAAAAAACCAAGTTATATTTATATTTTGAAATTCTTACCTCCTAGAAAAAATCCGTGTACGCCACTGAATTCTACGTGAAAAAATCTATAAGGGTCGATTTTTACCATTTCAGCAAGTTAGCGTATAACGGATATACGGGGGGGTGCCTGAAAATGGCAAATTTTAAAAATCACCTTGTATCTCGAAAACTAAAGATGCCATGAAAATTCTGTTTATGGGGCCTCTCTTTTTATGAAAAAGTAGACCAGTGTCCCGAAAACCGCAACTTCCTATCTCTAAAAATAACCGAGATACCCTGCAAAAGTATCGAAAATGGGACACACTGTACTGTGCTACTAGTACTACTAATTATGAAACAATGAAATACTGAAATACTGAATCAAGTCTGAAGTTAGTCATAGAAGTGTGGTCAATATGATAACCTTTATTTGATCTGAATCTGAGTGGTTATACGATATTCGTTTATCTTAACCTTATAAATTAAATTCCATTTAGTCGATATTAGAATTTCCCACGAATAATGCAAATTTGAGTAAAAGTTTCACATTTATCTTTAGCAGTCTTAATTTCCCACGAATTGGCATCACTGATTCTGAATGCTTGTCCCAGCCGAACAGTATGCCGTTCAAGGAACTTGTATAATTGCATCAATACTTAACAAAAATCATAATATATGGCTTACGTTATATACTATCATTGCAAATTGACGTGAAATTTATGCAAATCTCTTATGAGATAAAAACTATTTTGTCCCAACCGAACCGTATGCCGTTCAAGTAACTTGTATAATTACATGGATATTTAACAAAAATCACAATGGCATACGTTATACTATCATTGCAAATTGACATGATATTTATGCAAATCTCTTATAAGATAAAAACCATTTTGTCCCAACCGAACCGTATGCCGTTCAAGTAACTTGTATAATTACGTGGATATTTAACAAAAATCACAATGGCATACGTTATACTATCATTGCAAATGTACATGATAATTATGCAAATCTCTTATCAGATAAAAACTACTTTGTCCCAACCGAACCGTATGCCTCTCAAGAAACTTGTATAATTAATTGAATATTTTCCAAAAATCACAATGGCATACGTTATACTATCATTGCAAATGTACATGACAATTATGCAAATCTCTTATCAGATAAAAACTAATTTGTCCCAACCGAACCGTATGCCACTCAAGAAACTTGTATAATTAATTGAATATTTTCAAAAATCACAACGGCATACGTTATATTATCATTGCAAATCGACCTAAAATTTTGCACAATTTGACATCATTTTGTAAGAGCCGGTCCCAGGATAACCGTATGCCTTTTTCGCAATTAGCAATTCTCAATATACTTGTCAATTTTCAAATTTAGTTGAATGTTGTACTATCATTTCAAAAACCTATAAATTTGTTACACATTTATAAAATTGTAAAATTAGTTAGTCCCTCAGGAACCGTATGCCCTTTGGCAATTGTGCATTTTATGACAAAAATGGTACAATTTCAAAATGGCATACGTTATACTATCATTCAACAATGGGGAATTTTATGACACACTTAAGGGCGAATGCCGACCCTTAAGCCCCACGCTACACGTATGCCGATCGTTTTCTGATAGATTTTCTTATTATAAAATATCGATTGGTGTGCTCGGCATACGTTATACTATCATTGCAAAACCCGTTATTTTTAACAGTAAACAATCAACTTCTCCAGCGCAAGTCCCGCGGCCACCCGATAATTTTGTTCGTACGTTGACGAGCATATACATAATTACCAAAACCTCAGAGGGCATACGTTATACTATCGTTGCACTTTTTGGCAGTGAGCCTACGGTCTATTACTGCAATAGTTTTCTTAAAACCTGTCATTACAAACATAAGTTATAACTAGTCATACCTTCAGTGGCGCACGTGAAAACAAATGCTTGCTTTAGGTTTTTTTATTTTCAATGTAATTAAGCTCTTCAAGCACCGAATCCCGTTACTACTATTTTTTTTGTGGAAATTAATCAAAAGTTAATTAAATATTGAATCTCTTGTCTTCCCTCCCTTCTACACTCTAACATGGGTGCTATTAAAAATATTTCCAAAACTTTTGTTCCATTTCCGTACGTTTTTGCAACCGATGCCACTTCCATTTGTCCTGGAAGCTGGTCGCGCCTCTGGCAAAATAGAAAATCGACAAATTAAGAGCGGGCAACAATATCGCTCCAGGCCCGTAGCTAGGACCAAAACTTGAGGCGGGCAGGTATAAATTTTAGGTAGGGCGATAGGGCAAAATATGTATTTTATTTTTGAGATGGTCAAGCCTTAGACTATACAATGGCCACACTGTGCAACAAACCCCCACATTTCAACTCTGTATTGAAACATGAAACCTGAAACCTGCCGTTTTTATTATTGATTTATGAAAGTGGTATAATGTTCAACTGAAAATATAATTTATTACTGAAAAATAACAGGAAATAGAATAGAAATAATACAAAAAGATTAACACATTTTTTCTTACTAGATATCCTACTAGCTAGGATATAACAAATATCACAAATTATAAACGAATCTCCGTTATCGGCGTTATTACTAGCCATAAGGACAGAAAAACAAAAAAATATATCTTATTAAAATAACTGGAATTTTCTATTCTTAATTGAATGAAATTTTAGAAAAGCGTCAAAATCGATATTATTGGTTTTATAGGTTTCGTTTGGGCCTATTCCCAGTAAAACACTACTTCAACAAATCAGTTATATTGGTAAAAATACAAAACTATGTCCTAACTTTATGACAGGATCTGAATTAATTTCTTGTCACTGGTAACAATATAATCTAGATAATATAGGGTGACCAGTAAAGGCCACCACATCACCCTCCCTGCGGAGTAAATGTGTCCACATTGAAAAAAAAAACTTAGGTAGATCTGACTAAAATCATTCGAGAAAATGAACGTGTTTATTGTTGCGAGTGATGCGTTGGGAACCTGAGGTTGCAAGATTGGAGCTCGTGGTGGAGGTATCTTGATTATGTTGATCTGCGAAACTATTGTCCTCAGAAAGTAGATGTGCCGCTTTCACACGATCCAGAGAAACTATCACAGAGCGACCTTTGATATTCAGGGTAACGTTGCGGTCTTTACGGCTGAGGATCTCGTAAGGTCCAGTGTATGGAGGTTCTAAAGCTGTTCTGACTGCGTCTTTGCGGAGGAACACGTTCTTGCAGGTAGCCAAATCACTGTGGAGAAAAATGGATTTAGTTCCATGATGAGAACCTGGGGTAGGAGTCAAAGTCGAAGCAATGTGTTGCAGTCTTGTTAACAAATCAGTGGGATCAGTCAATGTGTTCTGCGAAGAGGTGAAGAATTGTCCTGGAAGTCGCAAGGGCTCTCCATAGACGAGCTCGGCTGTCGAAGAATGCAAATCTTCTTTCCAGACAGTGCGGATTCCTAACAATACCAATGGAAGCGCTTCGATCCAAGAGGTATTTTCATAACACATAATGGCTGCTTTGAGGGTGCGGTGAAGGCGCTCCACCATGCCATTTGCTGCTGGGTGATAAGGTGAGGAGTGACAAAGCCTGGAACCAAGCATTTTCGCAAGGGTTTTGAACAAGTTGCTTGTGAATTGTCTGCCTTGATCTGTGGCACCCAAAACGAGCTATCCAGTTAAATAACATACCTTGTGCTACAGATTCAGCTGTAATGTCTTCTACAGGCACTACCTCTGGCCACCTAGTGAATCTGTCGATTATGGTAAGAAGATATCTATAATGAGAACAGGAATTTAGCCTTCCTGTTCTCATTCCATCTGGGGCTGAGACATGGCGATGGATTTTCGAACGTTGACATGGTTGACATGCTTGGGACCACCTTCTACAATCCTTACGTATACCAGGCCAAACAAAACGTTCCGTTACCAACTTAGTGGTGGCTTTAACACTTGGATGACTCATATATTATGTAGAGAATCGAAGGCCTTTCGTCTGATTGATTATGTTAGAAAAGGACGAGGAGGCTTCATTGAAACATCACAATAGACTTCTGTAGTAGTTCCTGGAACAGGCATCTTTGGAAGAACTAGTGACGAACTACCACAAAGAAGCTTCATAATCTCCTGATCTTGATTTTGAGAATTAGCCAGTGCTGCATAGTCTATCGTTTGTGATGAGGATTGGCTGAGAGACTCACATCGGGACATTGCACCTGCTACTACACCACTAGTTGCACCACTAATATATCGTATATCAGTGGTAAATTGAGCTATAAAAGTAAGGTGGTTAAGTTGAACTGGAGGCAGCTTTTCACGTCTTTGTTCAAATGCAAAGGTAAGGGGTTTGTGATCCACGTAAATGACGAAGTGTCGACCCTCGAGTAAATGCCTAAAATGTTGAATAGCGGCATAAATTGCATACAACTCCCTGTAGTACGTTGGCCATTTGCACTGAACAGCAGAAAGTTTCTTTGAGAAGAAGGCTAGAGGCTGCCAGTCACTGCCCAGTTGTTGTTGAAGCACAGCTCCCACTGCAGTAGATGAAGCATCTGTAAATAAACCAAGTGGAGCATTGTGATTGGGATGCATTAGTATGGTGAAATTCGTCAAACTCTCTCGACATTGTTGAAATGCTTGGCGTAGCTCTGGAGTCCAGGAAACTGGATGTTTTCCTTTTAGGTTGGAGAGTGCATTGTGTAGTGGAGCTTGTAGTTCTGCGGCCCTAGGCAGAAAACGACGATAAAAGTTTAGCATACCTAGGTAACGGCGTAAATCCTTGGCAGTGGCAGGTTCTGGATATGATATTAGGGCTTCTACTATTTATTGTAGTGGCTGGAGACCTTGAGAAGAAACTGAAAATCCTAGAAAATCGACCTGCGGTTCTCCCAAAACAGATTTGCCAAGATTGAACACCATACTCAGTTAGTCTTTGGAACAGGGTATGTAGGTGTTCGAGGTGTTGCTCTTCACCTTTGGAGGCGATTAAGATGTCATCAAGACATGGAAATGCGAAGTTAAGGTCTAGAAGCACTCCATCAATAAACCTTTGGAAGGTTTGTGCGGCGTTACGCGAGCCAAATGACATAAATCGAAATTCGAAAAGTCCAAACGGCGTAGTGATGGCTGTTTTCGGGATATCTTCAGGACTTACAGGTATTTGTGTGTACGCCTTAAGCAAATCAATTTTCGAAAACAGGGTGCATCCATGGAGATTCTGTGCGAAGTCCGCTATATGCCTAATTGGGTACTGTCCGGAATGGTGCGAGCATTTAGTGCTCTGTAGACACCACATGGTCTCCACTGATCACCTTTTTTAGGTACTAAATAGAGTGGCGAGGACCATGGACTATCTGAACGCTGAGCTACTCCTGTCCTGATCATTTCTTCAAATTCTGCTTTTGGTATTTGTAACTTGTGAAGTGCTAATCGGCGTGGACGACAACTAACTGGAGGACCATTCGTAGTACGTATGAAATGGACAGTACTATGACTTACTGTTCTGGTAACGCCAGGTGGTTTGGTTAGGTCGGGAAACTGCTTTAGGAGATTGTAGTACTTGGATTCTCTGTTGATAGTAATAATGTGTGAAACTGCCTTGTTGAAACACCAATTGCCAGAAGTGAGAAGTGTGCTGCCATCTATAAGACGGGCGTGGCGAGGATCGATGAGCAAGTTATAAAACGACAAAAAGGCCATTCCGATGATTGGCTTCTGCACGTCAGCTATTATAAACCTCCATGGAAAACTACGTCGTAAGCTAAGATTGAGGCGAAGCTGGATCGTTCCATAAGTATTGATTATGGTATCGTTAGCAGCAAAGAGTAGGTAATTGCTTTTAGAATGTTTACCAGGTAATCTCGAGCGTGGATACACACATACTTACGAGCCAGTATCCATCAGGTAAGCTACTTTAGTGTCTTTGTCGGTCAAAAGGATGCGGCGGCTTCGAGTACGACAATCACTAGCCACCATTAGTGATTGTCTTTTGAGTTTGACGACTGGTACTTGCAAGGTTATGTACATCTGCTGGCATTGTCTGAAAAGCGGCGGTGATACCAGCAAATATATTGACCTTCAGCTGGGGATCCTAAACGGGATCTGAAATGCGCACGAGAGTGGGAAGTCGCTTTGTTATGGACTGCAATTCAGTAGTGTGGTTAGAACTGACAAGATTTACATCTGGAGAGGGTTGGATTTTTGATGAAATGGTTGGAGTAGTAGGTACTACAGAGACTGCGTGAATACTTGGAGCTGAAACTTCTACAATTTTGTCTGCTAGTTCCGCCACTCTACCCAATGGCAGCTCAGGTTGTGTCTGTAAAATGGCTTGTACTTGACGTGGAAGACTTTGAATCCAAAGTGCACGTAGAAAGGTGTCTTGAACAGGTGATGGACCAGCCAGTGTGCGTAGATGCCTCAAGAATTCCGTTCGCTTCCGATCTCCGAGCTCTTCTTGACTTAGCAACTGCCTCAAGCGTTGCTCCAAAGAAGGCGACAATCTTCAGATTAGTTCTTTTTTTAGGTATTCATATTTGCTGTTGATGGGAGGATTGGAAATAATATCTCCAACTAGTGCTGCTGTGCGACCATCAAGCTGTGCTACTATTTGATTGTATTTGGTATCGCCTCTTGCAATTCGCGCTATATTAAATTGCGCTTCAGCTTGAGCAAACCATAAGGAGGTTTGATCATGCCAAAAATTCGGTAGCTTAGTGGTTACCGCAGAAATTTCTTGTTGAATTCTAGCTGATTCAGACGTGGAGCAGGGTAATTCTGAAGGTTGACGTTGAAGAAGATTATCTTGCCTAGAAATCTGCTTCTGCAATTGCTGGAGTTGCTGTTGAAGTAGCAAGTTTTATGCTTTGAGGTCGTCGAATTCAGAGCTTTGTTATTGTTCATCCATAGCGTCTTCTCTAGTACGGGGTCACCAATATAGGTTTCATTTGGGCCTATTCCCAGTAAAACACTACTTCAACAAATCAGTTATATTGGTAAAAATACAAAACTATGTCCTAACTTTATGACATGAGAATCTGAATTAATTTCTTGTCACTGGTAACAATATAATCTAGAAAATATAGGGTGAACAGTGAAGGCCACCATAGTTTCATTTTTCTCAAAAGCCAAACACACTAAATCTGCCATCTTGTCGTGATTCATTCCTTAGAGAGGTCGCTAGCGATAAATAGACTGGTATGAAATGGTTCTAGAGGTGGGCGCTTCAAGAATTTGAAAATATATTTTATTTTTTATCCGTACACGCTTTTATTTTTTATGTTTTGAGCATATTTTGAGAGCGGGCAAATAAATTCTGGGGCGTGCACTGCCCGCCCTCCCCCCCCCCCTAGCTACGGCCCTGTATCGCTCCGGGCTAATTGAACAGCGTTAGTCAGCATTAGCCAACAACAATAGTGTGCCTTCGTCAAAACAAACGAAACAATAAGGCCGGGGGTCTGACCGCGCCGCCCCTCTTCCTCGTCCTCGTCCCCACCTATTAGGTGGGACGGAGATGAGGGATGCTCTCGGGGCGGCCGGGATTTATAGTATAGGTGGGGGATTTACAAGCCCTAGAAATATTGCCCGGTGACGTAATCGCTGCGGTCGGCTACAAATACAAACGCAGGTCTTCGCGGATAGATCGGAGGGCCGTCCGTGCGAGTAGCAGGCCGAGATGTAGCCGAAAGTGACATCATAGGATTGAACCGGTTCAGATCCATATGCGAATAAATTCTCTTTAGAAGGTGACAAATATCCTGAGCTTAATTTATTAGTCCAAACTAAGTGTGGGAAAATTTTCTTTGATTAAATTGCGAAACATATGTTTTCTACTTCGAGGTTGTGTTTTCCAACGAAATGACTCACCCCTGCATTTTCTTTATTTTTGGTCCCACAAAAAAAATGTTTTATATGAAAGGTTGATAACTTGCGAGCTTTTGAGGTGTGTATTCAACCGGCTAAAATGAGTGCGGCTTAAAAGAAATATTAACATAGTTTCAATTTTTTTAATGAAACACGCTATATATTTTTGGATTTTTGAAATCTACCGGTTTTTCCGATTTCAAAAATATATACATGTGCTATTATCGCTGCAACGATTGTCATTTTGTGGCGCTTAAACATTTGCCCTTTATCATGTTAGCCTTGGATGGAAAACAAAACGTCAGATGAGAGTGACAAGCCTGCATAACATCAAATACTAATGTCAGCACAATAATAATGATATTAATTGTTAAGCCTATTGGCGTTGACTGACGTATTAATAAGACTTCTCACGGCTATAGTTTCATGTCCAAGAAAGTAGATGGCGCCTATGGTCAAAAATGTATTTTGCATTGTATTTTGTCTCCGGGAAGCGAATGGTGAGCCAGAGAACTGTCAAACATGACAGCCGTGAGCAGTCTTTATTAATACGTCAGTCAACGCTATTGGGCTATTTGGCTTTATCATAGAAAATATAAAAGTATTGACTTTCGATACACCTTGGGTTATTTTGTCACTATATTTAGAAAAATAAAAATGCTATACAAATAAAACTTGTCCCGGAAGGAAAACCGTTTATATTTTCTCATAAAACAACTTAACATTACTAATAATTAATAATAATTCCCAATGATAAATAACATGCCTTTCAAATACTGTTCAAAATGATAAAGCTGGTACCTTCTCTCTAGATTTAATAACTAATTTTCTATTATTTCAGGTTGGTATTTAAATTCTCAATTTCTTCGACTATTTTATTTCTAAAGTTGCCTAAATTCTCTGGCGGATCCGCATATATTTTATTTTTTAAAAATCCCCACAGGAACGTATCTAAAGGCGTAAGATTAGGACTGTTTGCTGGCCAGTGTATGATCCCAGATCTCCCAATCCATGCATCGTATGTATTATTTTAAAAAATTCTAACAGCTGCAGTGATATGTGGAGAGTCTCCATCCTGTTACTATACTACGTTTGGTGGTAAACCGGCTTGTCGAAGTTTCTGTGAAATTTCGTTTCGTAGAAAGTCTTAATACAATTGGCCAGTTAAGTTTTCATTATAAAAAAATAGGACCAATTATTTGGACATGTAAAATACCGCACCAAACGTGTATCGATTGCCTACCCTGACTTTTAATTTCTGCTATCTTGTTCCGTTTTTGTAAAGCCCAGAGTCTGATATTTTTTCGGTTGAAAACACCAGCCGTTGTAAAAGTGGCCTCATCTGTCCATACGATCCGTTTTAAAAAGTTTGGATCATCTTCCAATCTTATTACGAGTATTATTAAAGCGCAATACTCAATCTGCTCTGAATTTGTGCAAGGCTTAATTTTTGGACAGGGAGAATTTTATAAGCTTTCATTTTATGTTTCTTCAATATTCTGTGAATGGTCCCATAGGAATACTGCAATTCCCGAACAGCGTTAGTTATCGGCCGGTTTGGGCCTTCATGGAAATATAAAAAACAATCAATTCCTATCATCATCATTTTGGATATTCCTTTTTTCTATTTTTTACACTCCCGGTATTTTCAAATTTCTTATAAATTTTTGTGAATGTGTCTCTCGCTGGTAAAACTTCTTCAGGACATAAAACGACATATTGTCTTCGAGCTGAAGTTAAGGTAAATAAATAATTATTTTATGTAATTTCCAAGTGAAATATTATCTACCTTGTGTAGCATTTTTGTTATTTCTTATAGTGATTATCCCAAAGTCAACATTATTATTATACCTACTTTTTATAACAGATTTCAAAATTAATGTTGCACACTTGTTCACTGCAAGCATGTCACTCTAATCTGACGTTTTATTTTCCATCCAAAGCTAGCATGATAAACGGCAAATGCAGTTGCTGTGTTATAAAAAAAGCGCCACAAAATGACAACCGTTGCAGCGATAACAGCATATGTATATATTTTTGAAATCGGAGAAACCGGTAGATTTCAAAAATACAAAAATATATAGGGTGTTTCATTAAAAAAAATTGAAACTATGTTCATATTTCTTTTAAGCCGCACTCATTTTGGCCGTTTGAATACACACCTCAAAAGCTCGCAGAAAGGTATCAAGTTATTATATTTGAATTATTGTTAATAAATAAAAATGCGTTGTTTTCTAAACACCGAGTTGAACCCATTCCCGAAATTATCACTTTTTCGGAGCAGCTAAGTAAATCTGCATTTTTTGCTCAAAATCTAATAGCTTTAGGGCAAATTGACAAGAGACATTTATATCTTTCTTATCTTGTTTGCTCAAAATCAAATTTTCTAAACGTTCATTTTCTTTATCCAAAAGAATCTGTGGTTATTGTCAGTGGTTAATTACCTCCTTTACACCCTGTATAATAATTAATATATCTATATATTTTCAGAAATAGTTTATTATCTACGAGTTTCTAACGAATCCTCTAGAATACACGATCGAAGTATCTAACGCACCATAATACGTAGAAGCACAGACATATATATGTGTCTGTGGTAGAAGCGTCCGTTGAGAAGAGATATTAGAGGGCAATGCAACGTTGCCATGTCAAAGGTAGGTTTCGCGAGACGACGATTTGATGTAAGGTACTTATATCAAAGTCTAGAGAATACTATAAGTCAGCTCACTGCTTTGTTCTCTCGGAGAAAACAATAATTTTTTGCGACTGGTCGTAAATCAGCCTCGAACCGCTCTCAGCTACATATAGACCGGGAGATAGTGACAGATTTTTGGACGTGATTTTACTCAGTATGCCTTGCAAAGGGCATTATGTGGCACATATTCTCACAATAATAAGGTATGAACCAGAGAGTAATCCTGGGTTCTTCATATGAAAAACTGAGCCTGTTTAGAAACGTGGAAAAATTAATTATTAAAATACAAGATCACGTGGCAATAATAGCCCTTTGGACCCACCCTAACGGTATGCCTATGGTTTTCCGAGGAATTTTCTATTTGAACTTCATTATAAAACACATGGCAGCCTGTATAAAATCATATCAAAACGCATATTTTTCGAATAATTGAAAACTCAGTTTTTCACATGAAGAACCCAGGATGACTCCCTGATTCATACCTTATAATGCCCTTTGCGAGGCATACTGAGTAAAATCACGTCCAAAAATCACTATCTCCCGGTCTATAAGTTTATTTTCTTATCAAATCAGATATCGATCGCCGTACTCCGATGACGGCGGGCCGAGGGAGTGGGAGACGGCAGGGGGGAAACGTTTGTTTACACAAGGCCGAGTGCGCCGACTTATAGTATTCTCTAGACTTTGCTTATATGTCCCGGGAATTAGGCTTCGTGGAAAGTCTGATTTGCGGGACGCTTCGTTGTTGATGTGGACAAAATAATTCAATAGGATCAACACGAAAGAGTACCTACCACTATTTTTAGCTAGAAAATGCTTATCTATGCAGGTGAATCCGCCGGATAAAATTTTTCTGATATCTTTTTGTGTTTTCGACGTGCGGCGGTCGTGGCTTCGGCAAAAGTAAAGCTGGCAACTCGATGCATTCTAAAAATAGAATTCAGGGTTTCCGCATATCGCCAGGATTCCGGGAGACAAACGATATCTTTAACGCCCCACGAACAACGGTGCTTACTTGGAAAAAGTTTTGATACCCGTAAGGCATTAAGATAACTTTATGTAATTAACGGGGGAAAATCGTTCGCTATTGATAATGACTGTATTTACTAGGTTTAAACAGTTTGAACTACTAATATTAATTAATTGTAATTATTTAATAATTAATACAACAGAAAATATACGCTACGCGGACAGAAGTCCCATAGCAATGGGCTCATAAAATATGTATAGCACACCGACACTTGGTTTTGCCTTGGCCTAACAGATAGCGCTCGGATGCAGAATCGTTCGATTTTTAAAACCCTAAAATGCCCCCTGCTGAAAGTCACAGCTAGAGGCGCCAGCAGTCAGCTGAAGAAGCCTAACCGTGTTGCCGGTGGCTTAGGAATCGTTTTGATAAACGCTGTCTGCCCTGGCGGCGCTTTTCGGTCATCGAAATTTATTTCCCGTCAGACCGTCAGAGGCCTTGAACTATATACGAAATAATATTAAGCTAGACGCGTGGGAGCGTAGCAAGGAAAATGATAAAAAATAAAAATATGTACCTATTTATTTGCGCCTTTTTGTAGAAGTAGTAGTATGTAGTATGACGGGTATGATCGGAGCTCACGGAATACTATGCTCTACAGGATGCTTCAGGGCCAATAATTATCTATAATATACGAAAATGTTACAAATAAGAAGTATATATTATTCCTATTTACTAATTAGGTATACACTTAGTACTTAGTATACGGTAAATATTTATTCTACAACAAACAAAATATGTGCATATGTAAGTAAATATGTAAATATATATGTGTCAATGTTAAAAATTTTATTGGTGTTTCTATTTAATTTTGGGAATAATACTTGTTGCATATTAAATTTATCACTTCAATTACTGGGAGTTTGGGAAACAGTTAATTCTATACAATGTTTTTTTCTGCCTCAGTATGTTTGTATTTTCTATTTTAATTAGTGCAAAAATTATCGTAATTTAGTAATTTGTTATTGAAATATTTATTTAATATCATGATCCCTTCAGTTTTTATCAAGGACGTTCATAATCATTCCAAATGCACGAATTCTTGGTTGAGAAAAATTGTTGGGCGAAAACTACCTTCAGCACCCCTTTAAGAAAAAAAAGATAACTTTATTGTCGGATCTTTGCCAATTTTAGGACGTTCGTAATGATTCCAGATGAACTGTTGGGCGAAAACTACCCCCAGCACCCTTCCAAGAAAAAAAAATAGTTTTCATTGTACGATCCCCACCGCTTTTTAGCAAGGACGTTCGTAATGATTCCAGATGCACGAATTCGTGGTAGAAAAAAAATGTTGGGCAAAAACTACCCCCAGCACCCTTTTAAGAAACAAAAAATTAAAACTTCATTGTCGGATCCTCGCTGAGTTTAGCAAGGACGTTCGTAATCATTCCAGATGCACAAACTCGTAGTTGTAAATAATTGTTGGGAGAAAACTACCCGGTCTTTCAAAAAATGCAAAGAAAATCATATCATACCAATTAAAAAACAAACTTGGTTGCCATAGCAACGAATTTGTTTACGTGAAGGCCAGTTTGTGACATATACAGGGTGAGTCTGAAATAACTGGCATCCTTTTTTTTGGGTAATAGAGATGGTCATTCTGAACAACTTTTCTTAATAATTTTTTTTCCTAGCGCCGAAGTTTTTCTCTAATTTACCCACCTAATATGCCCCCTCTATGAAGACACGGCACTCACGCCAAACGGACAATCGTCAACTTGTCTAGGTGATTTGAATCTAATTTTACGCCATTCTAACTGGTGTATGAAATAAATATTGGTAAATTTAAAAAATAATCGTAAAATAAACCTTTTAACAACAATACACTGCTATTGCAGTCCCAAGAAAGCAAAATCTCATAGCGTCGGCCACGGGCAAAAATGAAATGCCGCATAACCTTCAAAAATTCGAACAATACCAAGAAAGACCATAGTTTTTCGTTACTAGCTATTAACTACAGTTTACTTACATTATTTATTCCATTCCCGTAGAACAAGAGCTTAACAGAGAACGCCGATCGGGCGTATTTCCAAATATATAACGCCTCGCGCAAAACTAGCAAATCAAAATCACAATAAAGTGAAGTTCGCAGATAAACACAGAACGACAGGACTGTCTTCTTCTTCTTCTTCATCTACTTCATGGGCTTTGCTTCAGAGGCAATTTACCCAGAGTCCTGGCCTATCGGGCAATCGGGGCACTTCTTCTTCCGATCAAAATGAATAAGTATTTCTGTGATATGTATCTAAAACCAGACACGCTCATGACGAGATGCCACGTCTTTTGCCAGAATGGTCGGGGCCGGGGCAAATTTAAAACCAACCAAAAAATGAAATAAATGCCCCATTAAGAATAAAAATAAATTTTATTTTTATTTACTTAACAATATTATGATTGAAGTAGCGATTTTTTGCCCCTTTCCGACGAAATACTATTTTCATTTTGGTGTTACCTGCATACTGGCTGGAACCGTATTGCTCTTGAAAGATTGCTGTTGATGCTTCAACTCGTATCGAGGAACTCTGTGGGACATTCCCCTTCTTTTTCCTTTGACAGGGTCCATTTAATAATAATTAACACAAAATTGTAATTATTTATTTGTAGATAGTGTTAATAGTTGTACAGGCAATGGTAAGACAAATTCCTAAATTTGAAATGCGAATATCTCAAAAATTAAGTTTCAGTCCCCGTTTTTGAAATCTACAGTCTACATATCAAAATAGGTGTAATACAAAATTACCGAAAACTTAAACAAAGGTACATCTTCAAAACTGTCCTTGTCTGAATTGACTGTTGTAAGAAAAACAGGATTTTTATGCTAGGTACAAGGTACCTGCAAGGAATTTTTGCAGATGAACATTAAATGTTCGACTTTCCAACGATGTGCTTAAAGTAATTTTAAACACTTTAAACTAAAGGTGAGAACATGGCTAGAGTTGGCATAGCTAGAGAAACTGCCCCATCCACATAATTTTTGTTAGTAGGTAATTTATTGAAGGGAAGCAGTATAACAATTTCAACAAATTGTACTTTACATTTTCCTAATTAAGTGTGAAATAAATGACAAAAATTATGCATCTACACCAAATTTTTATGTTAGGCATTAACAAAATCATCTACAAAATTCAATTTGGATCCAAGTGATCTATTCACAGATGTTGGCAGTGGATACAGCAGCCACAATTTTCGTAGAAGCTACAATTTCCATTCTAACTAAAAATAAATGTGTTACTACTGAATTAGGTACTCTCGAAGCTATGTACAAGCTTTGTAGAGTGGCTTTTCTTCCATGTGAACTGTAAACTTTCCATCGATACCAAAAAAATGCCTTCGACTGATTCAGCCGTCAACACAGAAATCAAACTTTCCATTCTAAATAAAAATAAATGTGTTATATGCAACTTTCTAAACTTTTAGTATTACCTATTTTTTTAATAAATAAACCATAATCACGAAGTCACTGCGTGTTTTTTCACGTGATGATGTCTTGAATTTTAACAGACTTTTATAACATTCCATCAAGTTACTAAAAAGTACCATTGCATTTTTCACAAAATCCACATCATCACTTGGAACACACATGGATATGTGACTGCTACTATAGTTCTTATTAAGCAAAAACAATTGGTTATAGGATTACTCAAGGATCCATCCGTTTTTAAAGGTTTCTAACACAACTCAAACCAAAATTTTCCTAGGGTTACTTTGATGAAATTACCCGCGTAATAAAATACTGCATATTCTTCTATAGTGATGTAGTTGGGTCTACACTGACTTCACATTTCTTTCTTTCTTCATCTTCCAGTTGGTCATTTTGAGTGGTTTGGTAAAAAGCAAGGACTGAAGATGGTGTACAGAACCGTATCTGAGGGGGGTTTTGCGAGTTCAACCCCCCCCCCCCCCGAAATACCACTATTTTATATGCTTTTGCACCACCACTAGAACGAGCTCCACGAGCATCAGTAAGTGTAATAATTAAACTGATTTTCCAGTAGAGCATGGAAACTCACCCGAAAACTGAACAAAATATAATTTTTGGATCAGTGCAGTACCGAGTTTTATCATCAGAAACTATTTCAGAATTTGAAAATATTCACTGCAGCTTGAAAATCTGAATATATTGGGATTTCCTAAGACTAATTTTAAATAATTTTCCTTAACACTTCTAAAAAATTTCGTCTGCGGCGCATTTTACAGAATTATCTTTTTATTTTAAATGCACTTGTTTGAATGAAATTTACAAAAATTGTCCCTCCCTACCCGAAATTAATTTCTATATTATACGTCACTGAAGTGATCAAAACCCATCGCCCCGGTCTACTTTTTTAAAAAGTGACATGCATTCTAGTTGTGTATCAATTTTCAAAAATTTTTTCTTAATGGATTAAATAATTCCTTGCCGGGGCCCTGCACTTTCATCCGGCACCCAGCCCCACAAAAGCTTGCGCCGATCCTGAACCCCCCCCCCAATTTTCGCTATATACGGCCCCGTTTGTGTACATAGTTATTCGTATTATCCACAATTAGTAACACATTAACAGACAAAATTCTAAGAAATAGCCTGAAAGATTTGGCAGGTGGATTCAGACACCACCCATCTATTATTCTGCAAGGCATCCTGGTTTACACGACTTGTTACAAGAAATTCGCAATTTTCTTCGTCAAATAGAAGTAAAATAACACTAATAGACTGGATTACTCCTAATAAACATGGCGGTCTTACTTGAATTCGACGTAGTTTTTTTTATAGAGTTTTTTGATGCCTTTAAACATTTCTCTCCCCTTTCGTAATGTTTCTCTAACTATGCCGCTTATTCTACTCAAATACGCAATTAAATGGATTGTTGGTGAAACGTCGACGGCTATTCAAGGCATCAAATATATTGTTTATGTCTTGTACAAACTTAGCCATATCCGTGCCTCTCTTCTTATCTAGTTGACCATTCTCAGCACAAGTTCTCAAAGCTGCAGCCATTATATTGGAAAATGGCTATAGGGCTAGAGAACAAGACATTTTTGGAAGTCCGTTGGGGGAAGACCATCAGTAATTTTTGTTAACGCCCTCGCTGTACCACTTTTCTTATCTATTTCATAGGTTTCTTCAATAACATTGAAAGAAAAGATTTTGTCTTCTTGCTGAAAATCGTCAGTTAGCAAATTGTTGCGCACGCTTTTAAAACGGTGTGGAACATCATACAGAGCAAATATTTTTTTAGATTTATATAACACCTAAAAAATTCACAGCACCTCTATTTGTAGGCCCTTGATCACATACTAAAGCTCCCGCTTCAAAACCAATCTAAAAAAGACGATCTAAAACGTGATGGAATAACAGTCTTAGATTGTCTTTACTTATAACTGCAGTGAACAAATATGCAAAAGGCAATTTCCAATTCGAATATATGGCCCGAATAATGAAAAACACCGAATCGTGCGTCGCGCGTCGCCAGCTTTGTAGTTCTTCCCAAGGGACCTATATCTTCGAAACCTATTCCATTAAGTCGAACTTTCTTGATATTGATCTCATCAAAACTTAATGTACATTTTTGTTCAAGATCTTTCATAGATTTGTATTTTAATTTTAACTAACTGTTCCGCCACAGTTTTGTGTTTTAAAACTAGGCCTTGCTTTCTCAAAAATAATAAGCACTAGGAGATTTGTAGTAAAATGTAATGACCAACTCTTTTTCATTCTTTGTCCAGTCTTTTCGTTTTATAATGATCCCGAGACAACTAAATGCTGGACTTGTTGGATCATCCATCGAACTCCTTCCAGAGCAGTATCTTTTTGAAGAAATTGGACTTTGGGATGTCTTTAAAGTTCTTTCTCGACCATAAGTTTTTTGTGGTGTCCAAACTTTCAGTTCGTCATTATCTGGGATTTTTTCAGAATAATTTTGAGGAAGTGCACTCAGCTTCAAATAATGCTTCTTTTCAGTTCAATAATCATTGTTGTCGAAATGTTTTTCACATAAGTATATATTTCATTTTAAGTTCATCTGCAGGCAAACCAATTAGTTGTGCATTTCCTTTACAAAATAAAATTGCTTAGGTACATATTAACGTTTTCTCCTTCACGAACTTAACGACAAAGATTTTTGTTTTGTCGTTATACGTTGATGACAAAGGTCTTTACGTTGGTAAAGGAGAATATATGTACAAAATCAGAAGAATTAATGCGTATTGTTAGCGGGGATGGTATTGTTTGGCATTGTTTGATACTGCATGCAGTGGCATTATTTAGAATTGTTTGGCATTACTTGGGATTACGGTGACATTGTTTCGCATTGTAGAGGCATTATTTTGCATTGCGGTGGCAGTGATTGACATTGCATTGGCATTGATTTGCATTGTTGGGCAATACCTATTTTTCGGCATTATTTCATTATTGGAATATGAATGGTGAACGGTGAACGATACAAACGCGAAACATTTTCAGTTACAGCTGAATTGTTTTATCGAGTAAGTAAGTTTTAAAATCTTTATTTTTATTTCCGGGTTTATTTCCCACTACCACACATAAGACGAAATCTAATATATTAATATCACAAAACGTAAAATATCTCCAGCAAAGTTTACCACTGACGAATATAATACCTACTATTTTTTCATTATTAAAGGAGCCATATGAGGAAATAGCATTGAACTTCGGAGAGAAAGTATATACTTAGTCAATTCTGATAATGCTTTTTTCACACTTTCATATTTTATTGAAAAATAATATGATCAGTGCTCTATTCAAATAATCCTAAGTATACAGGGTGATTCAGTTTTATTCTATATTTCTAACCTCTAACTTTTTTCATCAACTGCCTCGTTCCGTGATACACACATGGTATTTAATTCCCAAAAAAATGTATGTTTTATTTTATATTTGTCCAATCGTAAAAGATATTCAAACGAAATTTGGTACACAGCACGCATTGATCAAGTGCCACAAAATAATTCGATAATGCCAAGTTCCCCAAATAGCCAGTGGCGGAGATCTATTTTACCAAAAGAAGACTGATAAGGTCTTTTAAAATTAGTGTTTTACATTTGAATACATTTTCTTATTATACAATGTGTCCCGAATAAGAATGAACAGCATGGGGATCTTGCAAACGGCGAGAGATAGAACAACGGTTAAATGAGGAAAAAGTTGCGCAATTTTAAGGTCAATAAAATGGTGGAAACAGATTTCTAATATTTTTTTTCAGATTTTGAAAGCACTTTTCATTGCAAATACCACTAAATATTTTTAAAATGTTTTGAGACAATTATACTGAAAATTCCTTTTTTCCATTCATTTTTTTCTAATGCGGCCCTGTATTTAATAATAAGAAGTCTAAATATTAATCAGTAATGTCAACAATTTAACTTGCAACTTATCTTTCAATAGGAGAACCAAAAAAAAAGACGGCAAAGACTAATGACACTCACGATAATAAAAAAGAAATAAAAATCCTTCACCTAGAAGGAACGAAACCAACCCCTTGTCATTTGTCATAACTCCCACTGTATCATTGAGTTAATAATTTGTATTATTAAAAATGGAGGGTGCTTTTTCAAATCACGACAAATTTAACATGTTAACATGTTATATCTGGTGTCACAGAAATGGCAAAAGTTATTGGTTTTATTGGCTTAAAGCTTTCTTCTCACAATTAGAAAAAGCGAAGAATTTACTCCAAAACACAATGCGACACTTTTTGTTGTACAACAGCAGAGGAAAACACTTAGAGCAGGAAGAGACCCAAATTTGAGATATTTGCCTAATTTGAGATAGCTCCTTATATTAACGGATATGTAACGCCATCTAACAGAAATAGCCTAGACTAATTAAAATAAACTGTGGTGTAGTGTTAAAGTGGTAGTTGAGCGCTTCAGTTCGTTTGTTTCTGTACCAAAGCACGTTTGGTGTAAATAAACCTGCATTTACAGTCAAGGGAAGGTGTAAAAAATTGTATGTGTCGTAGTAGTTAGTATAGGAGGTATTGCTCAATGATGTCTCATTGAAATCGGGCACTATTTTTTTTATAACTAACCTAAAATACTTTTGTCAATTTTTTATACCGAAAATTCCTAATTTGAGTTACCAAATGGGTTCTGTAATTGAGACTATCTCAAATTAGGCACCCAAACAATATTTTAATTTTTTGATTACAGATGCCAAAAAACACAAGAAATGGGATTCTTGTGCTATGGTAGAAGCTGTAAAGGCAGTGGGTAATTGGGACGTCAGTCTGTCTCAAATTAGTCAGCCTGTCTCAAATTAGGCAATCTTTTATTTTAACGAAGACAAAATAATAGGAATTTGCCCCCCTCCCCCGCACAAGCATGTGGTTGCTTTTGGGGTACTCCTAGTTTGGAGTATTGTGAGGGTGAGAATTATTATTACCTATTATGGGGCAATTGACAAAAAAAGTTTAAGTTCAATAATTTGTCTAGGTTGCTATTTTAATGTACTTTATTTGCATCACTGTTTTGTCAATACACTAAATAAGTATTCTAATACAATATTAATAAAAAATGTTTAACGGTGAATTTTATTTAGAATTTACAAAAAAAGTGTCTCAAATTTGGGTCTCTCCCTCTACCAGACACTGTAATTTAAGTCCACATTTAAGAGCCCGTATATCTTGTTACGAACCTGGTGTAAAAAAACGAAAAAACACAATTACATTTATTTTTGGGTAAGTCAAGACCCTGTATAGTAGGGTAGTAATTTTTGGATCACCCAAGAATACTGTGAAGAACTTGTCAAGAAACTTTTTATTTTTCATCCGATTTTAGCAGGGTTATTTTATAAAGATGAGTCATAAGAAATGGGATTTTAGGGTATCCTGATTAACGTTGTGGTGTCAGATTTTAATTAAAAAAAAACTAAATGATTTTCGCTTTTTTACTAAAAAAAATTCATAGTAGGCATTGAAAATCGAGGTTAAGACCTGAAACTGTGCCAAAATAGAGTTTTTGTTACCTATCTTAGAAAAACCCGTCTAAAATCGGATGTGAAATAAAAATTTTACGGGGTTGCTTCCAGTTTAAATGGGTCACCCTGTAGGTAAGTATATTGTCTGTGAGTTACACGAGAATATTTCCTCCGGGCAACAAAGTAAGTAAATTTAGTTCTAGTTCTAATATCAAAAACATAACATGATACTAATCAAATAGAACTAACTGCATGGTGCATGGTGTAATGGTAAACGAACGGGTAACTTATACAGTACACACTCGTATACATACAGACGACGCAGACGGGCAGGCGATATAGGTTTATTGGCTCGCCCCTGTTAACCTTGGATTCTAAAGCGCAAAGCTCCTTTTATTAGAGATCTCCCTCAGTGGCGCACCCAGGGGGGGGGGCGGGGGCCTCGCCCCCCCAGACCTTCCATATTTTAAAAATTCTCGAGGGTGGTATCGTAGATGCACTGTCCGCTGTGCGACCCTCGGCAATTATTGCGCACTGACTGGCTAATATCTAATCTTTTTTCATATTTTGGAAATTTCTTTGAATATTTTTTATGTACTACGTCAAGCTTTTTAAGTTGACCCAGGGCCGTAGTCAGGGGGGAGCTGCCTGGCAGAATGTTTGTCCTGCCTGAGCCACAAGTTCACCTCACCTCACCAGAGCCGTAGATAGGGCGCTGCACCATAGAGAAAAAAAAAGAGTAAAAAAGACATCGTGTTGATTTTTTTATTTATTATACTTCATTGAAACTGAATTTGCCCTTAAATTTAATAAAAAAAATTGCCTTCGGCGCATTTTAGTATACAGACACCTCTAAGTACACTTTTTATTGCCCGCTTAAAAAAAACAATAATCTTTATTGTCCGGTTTTCCAACAAATTTCAATTTCGCTATACCTAACTACACTGGCCAGAAAATTATAGACATAATGTGGCCCTTTGAAACAATATGATAATCACAAAAGGGTGTTCAGTGTTATTATTGATAATTACTAGATTTTTGTGATTTAAAAAGTATTCTTGCTTACTGCACAAACGATTATGGGCCCGCATAATTAGCAAAAAAATTTTCATGTTCATATTATATTTGACCTTGAAAATTTCACAAATTTTCGCCTGCGGCGCGATTTGTATCTAATATCGAAGGTTAAATTCCTTTTTTTTTACTCCCCCCCCTTTCCCCACCGACAAAGTACCGTCCTCTAGGTACCTCTCCCTCACTTCTCAAATGTGTACTAACTGCCCTGACTGGAAAGTCATTTGCCCTGCCTAAAGTTTCTGTCTGACGGCTCTGAGTTGCCCCCCCCCCAATCATATTTTCTGGGTGCGCCACTGATCTCCCTATATTTTTATAGTTCGGTAAAACCACCGACTGTTTGCACAATTCGGCAATGCCAGAAGCCCTCGCTAGTGTGCTGCCGCCTAGCATTGAGTAAGGAAAGTACCGAGGCCGTGAAGATTTCCTTTAAAGTTAGGTACCTACTGCTGAAAGCCAGGGGAAGCCGGCTTTTGGGGACCGGCTTCGTTTCGGGCTGCCAAGCGTATATTTTCTGTGATTAATACATAACACAGATAAAGTGGCTATAGAGCACCAACATGATCCTGCATCTGCCCAGTTTACATGGAGCCTACACCCTGCACATTGTGTTCTCATGTAACCCCTCCGCAACTAATTTCTTATTTGGCAGACTTTTTGGTCTTTATCAAAATAAAGCTCTTTAAACCTCCCTCTAACGAATTTTACAAATTCTAAAATTAGATACCTTTGAAGCAGGATTTCACAAGTAATTTATTGTAATTAAAAGTAAAAGTATAAGGAATTACATACAGGTACTTCAAACGCCAAATTTCATAATAAACACTAGATATATAATTTAATCTTTCCTCATTCTCACCATTTTCGTTCATTCTGATAGCCTAAGATCCCGAAAAAGCTCCCTACCCTGATCTGTATTCCGAATGAAAGGTACCTATTTTTTTTTATAAAAGGTAATGTATATACAAACAAATCGCGTATGTTGTTGCCTAATCGTATCCTTTCACATCTACCTTTAATTAAAAAATATTGAACAAAGTTTTTTTAGGACGGTGCCCTTTGTGTACCGTTTACTTTAAAATGTTGTAGGCATAAAAAATTTCAAAACTTTTGGGGGCACTCTAGTTAGTCAAAAAATAATTTTTAATTAAATTAATTAATTAACCCATGCGCGATTTATTTGTTTATACATTATCTTTTATAAAAAAAATACCTTTCATTAGGAATACAGATTATGAAAGATGGGAAAAAAATTGCTACCACGTCACTCTTTTTATATGCATTATTTAGTAGAAAATTTCCAATATAGCACACAAATCCTAACATACATCTTTTTCAATCTTCCTTATTATTAGAGCTACGAAGTCAGTTAAATAGACAAACTAGTAGTAAACCGGAATAAAAATCTAACACCCAGTATACAACATTCTATATCGACAGGAAATTGAATTCTGAACAGAAATTGTTCTATAACTTTTTATTCTAAAATAAAAAATGGCAAAGCAATTAATGATTTTCCAAACTCGTTTAGGTGGCTGTTATTTGATAAAGATTCGTTTATTTTATAAATGCCATCAAGGCAAATTGAAGTTTTGCTAGTAAGCAGTTTACAGTTTGTGTTACTGGGTCTAATTTAAAGTTTGTTGTTGTAACGACAACTAACCCAGCCACTTTGACGAATTTGAAAAATCAGCAATTGCTTTATCATTTTTAATTTTAGGATAAAAGGTCATCCACTGTGTCTACTTTTAAGTGTACCTATACAAATCGATAAAAAATATTTATGTTACGAGATATTTTTTTCAAAACTTTTTTGTCCGAAAGGCCTTTAAAAAACGCATACCTACACGCAGACACCCCAAAACCCCCATATGCCAAATTTGAACAAAAAAATATTAAGGGTGTTCGCTTCTACACCATGTTAAAGTTTAGCAAAATAGGGACTTTAAGGGCACCTGTTGAGTCAATCGTGCCATAGAATTATTAATTTCAAACTAGTGGAAGAATTAACAGGACCACTCAAAGTGTTGATGGACGAAATTGCAAGAAGATGTTTTCTCTAATAGAGCGTCTGAAAAATGTTCGACTTTTTTCGCATTTAAGCTGGTCAAGTTTGCCTTGTTTTTTTAAAACAATGTCACTATACCCTGTTCGTTTGTAGTTGATAGCACCACGCCCTAATTATAAATGCAAGAAGCTGTTGCAGTGCGCCAGAAACACAAGAGCTGCTTCGTTGTATCTATGTCCACTGTTTTGCTGTTATTTTTGGCTCACCGCAGTGTAGGTAGAAAATCTGTCCAACAGAGTAGGGCAATAAAATGCAAATGGTCCGATCCGGCCACCACAGATGTAGGGCCCAAGGGCGTATCCAGGGTGGGGCAAGGTGGGGCAGCTGCCCCACCTTCCAAGTTGTTGAAAAAATATATAAAAAAGGTTAATTCGGTACTTTAACAATAATTAAAGATAAATTAATTAATTATTCATCTTAGGCTGGTATTACAATAATTGCCCCCTCGCCGCTAAAAAGTCAGCTTTGCCTCCTCCTCCTTGGTAAACACAGTGTTAATTCACCCGCCGCCGTGGGGCGCTACGCGCAGGGCCATATCTAGCGAAAAATTGGGGGGGGGGGCGTTAGGATCGACTCAAGCTTTTGTGGGGCTGGGTGTTGGATGAAATTGCGGGGCCCCAGCAAGGAATTATTTAATCCATTAAAAACGAATTTTTGAGATAAACTTTAGTGACGTATATAGAAATTAATTTCGGGTAGGGAGGGACAATTTTCGTGAATTTCTCTCAAACAAGTGCATTTACAATAATTCTGTAAAATGCGCCGCGAAATTTTTTAGAAATGTTAAGTAAAATTACTTAAAATTAGTTTTAGAAAATCCTAATATCATCAGATTTTCAAGCTGCAGTGAATATTTTCAAATTCTGAAATGGTTTCGACCCCGCCCTTTTGAATACGCTACTGACTAAGGATAACCCTGTACACGGGACTCGGACGCGCGGGGCCAGTCAAAATGAAGGCCGCGTACGCCGCACCGTTCGCGCCCGCCTAGAGCCGGACCTGGAGGGGTTAGACCAGTGGCTGTTGAAGTTGAAAAATGGTTTTAAAAAAACTACTATTTTTAAATGGTTTTTAGTAAAAAACTGAAACAGGTTTAAGTTGAACAAGTTTATTACGTTTAAAATTTTGAAATAGAAAGGCCATTGAATTTCAATACATTTCCCAAAATTACAGTTTAAATTTGGTACCATCGACGGTATATTGGTTGGATGCCTTGCAGAGACTTATTATCTCAAATAAGTTACCTTTTCTTTTAAGAAAGTAATTTTGGATAGGTTTTGATAATAGTATTTTTTGTACTCTATTGATTAGGCTAGTTAATTGTAGTTTTCTAGGTGGAAGTTTGCGAATTCATCATTTTTGTTATTTTGAAAGTCTCCACGTTAGTGACACTCCATGGTATGGTACCGTTTTTTGTGCTAAGCAAATGAGGCCCGCCGCCCGCGCGGCCATTTCCTCTTTCAGTTTATCATTTTTATCGGCCTAAGAATTGGAAAATTTCTGGCGAGTAGAAGAAAAAAATAGTTTGTACCCGAAGGGGATAGTGTATTCGCCGAAATTGTTAAAACGTTTTGTGGAATAGTATGGTTTGATACTTGGACATATTATTTGTTGTTGGAAATCCACAAACGGAGCCGTTATTCGGGATTTGAAAAACACCTTTTTTGTATGTGCTGATTCATCATATCTTGGTCGACTGTCATCTTTACCACCAAAGACCATAACGAGTAAAGGCACCCTTCTGCTGACTGAGGTACATTTAACCCTTTTCTATCATTTTCAATGTTTGTTTTTGGGCGCAATTTTACAATAGGCCAATGTTTTTTTTTAGGGTTTTTTTGGTATAGCTGGGAATGTATACCCTGTGTCCCAGTTTGCCCAAGTATTGTTAGTTGCTGCTGCAAAGATAATCGACTATAGCCCGTTACTGATGAAACCACCCGTTAGTTCCTGAGTTGCTGTCTGGGAGTTGTTCGGAAAATTCAGCGGGTTGGCTATTTGCCGCCTTTCGAAGGACCAGAGGAAACTGGATAAGTTTGATGTCAAATTGTGTTGTCTCGTGGGACGTGTAGAACATAAGAGAGTTAGTTTAACGTAAAAAAAAGAACACTATCATTTTGGGAAGCTTTTGGCCACTTTTCTGTCGGGAAATAAAACTTGCATAGTTTTTCTATTTTGATATTTCGAATCCGCTATAAAGAAATTATTGTTTTACTGCCTGTTAAGGTTTATAAGGTGTACATTATTTTTAATATTATGTAACCTTAGCGTGATCACGTTACGGAGTACAAAAGCTTGTTGTTGATAGCTATCTGTACATCTGTACTAGTTTAGATCTTACCTGCAATTTTTTTTAAATATATTCACACATATAAATATGTATATGTATTAACTTTTGGGAAAATTTCGATTATAGCGTATGTTAATTGAACTCTTTACCTTTTATTTAGTCAAAACTAAACATACTAGATTAATTGGTTTGATCCTCTTCTAACAACGAAATACTTTCTGGTTTAGGTAGCCCATAAACCAGTGGCGCTTAAATAAATTTTAATAATACGAACCCGAACTGCTAGCCGGTGTTTTATTACGTTCTTCAGGCAGGTCAAACTAAATATGATTCCTTAAATTTTAATCCGTTAATTAAATGCTTATTTAAAAAAAACGTAATAAGTTTAACTTTAAAACTAAAAATATTAGGTAAATATTAGTTATAATAATACCTAGCTGAATATTCCTTCTCGCATTTATACCCATCTCTTTTCTACTTATTTGATTTCTCATTATTACGGATATATTAGTACACATTCTTCGCCTGGCCTGACGACAGCTTTAGAATTGCCAGTAGGTATGGTACAAGATTTCTTCGCGCCACTTGCCTAACTGAACCTTTCATAAAAATAATAAATAAATCTTCAAATACAAATTAGTACCAATCTATTCATAAAAGAGATTCTGGGAATCCCCTATTCTCCTAATCCATGGCGCACGCAGCACGCAGCCATGCACCACCGTTCACCGTTTACTATTGTCCAGTGTTTCCAGTTGTTTTATTCTATTTAAAATCATATTCTGATGATAAAACTCGGTACTGCGCTGATCCAAAAATTATGTTTTGTTGGCAGTTTTCGGGCGGGTTGCTATGCTCTACTGGAAAAGGAAAACCAGTTTAATAAATTATTACACTCACTGGTGCGCGGGGAGCTCGTTGTAGTGGTCGTGCATATAAAATGGTGAAACGCCAAAAATCATCCAGATTTAAAAAAAGAGCATTGATTTTTCCGACTATTCGGAAAGCGCTAGTGATACTGCTTTCACAGCCCTGCACAACTAGTATGTAGAGCGTTCATTTAGCTCCCTTCGTCGAATTAAAATGTGAATAAGAAGCACTATTGGTGAAAATAGGTTAAACGGCATAGCCATGGTAAGCATTCACCGTCAATGGGTTTTCGCAAACAAGGAGCAATTAGTGGAAGATGTAGTTAAAAAAATTTAGTAATAATCCTCGCAAAACTATTGTTTAAATACACACATCAAAATAAATATCTTATAATAAGTTATTTGTACCATTGTTAGGTTATTGTAACGTTTTGTCTATGAGGGGTCATTGAAAATATGTAGGTATTCTGTTAAAATCTCATTGAAAAAAAAAAAAACACTAAAGGCTCATGAGTTGTTAGAGGAATTGGAAAGATCGGATAGCGAATTACCGGTACCGGACAATATTTACATGTTTCCTCCGGAAAAAGCTAACAATGCATACACGGATGAGGACTCAGGGGAGCAAGATAACGTCGATTGGAACAACTTACCTGAAAGTCACCTACGCGCATATAGAAGAAGATGCTGAGTGGGGCTCTGGAGTTGATAAGAAAGAGGACATATAATTATAAATGGACTAAAAACTACATGAATTTAGATTTTCCTCTGTGGAAAAATACGTATGGACCAAAACCAACATGCACGCCATTACAAGCGTTCTTTCTGTTTTTGACAAAGAAGTTATATTTATAACCAGCCATCCAGCGTTTGTGGTCGCGAGCTTCTACCAACTGTCTGAAATGTTTGACAGCTAGGTAGATCGCCAGTAGCTCACGGACGAATGCGCTGTACTTCTGTGGAGTTGTGCTCAGCTTCTTAGAGAAAAAACCAAGTGGTCCCCAGCTGTCTACGGCTTTCTGTTGCAGTGCTGCGCCGACAGTGTGGTCGGAAGCATCGCATACCAGTGCAAGCGGCGCTTGTGACTGGACGTGTGCAAGAATGGTTGCCTGGGCGAGGTCTTCTTTGAGCTGGTCGAATGCAGCTTCGGGCGTCCATTCGAGAAGAGATTTTCCTTTGATGTTTCCTTGCAACAGCTGGTTGAGACGTGCCTGCGTGCGTGCTATTCCTGGCATGTTAATCCTGTAAAAATTCATCATGCCCAGGAATTTCCGTAGCAGTTTGGCTGTTCGTGGCTGCTTGAAACCTCTGATTGCGTCTACTTTCTCGGGAGATGGTTGGATGCCGTCCGCGCGTACGAGGAATCCTAGGAAAAGCACCTTCGACACACCGAACAGGCACTTTGCTGGGTTTGGGTCAATCACATAGGTACTCCTGAAGGCGCTTGAACAATGTTCGCAGGTGATCCAGGTGTTCGTGTTCGTTTTGGGATGCCACCAGGATATCGTCTATATAGGCGTATCAAAGCTCGAGATCTTGTAAGATTTCTTCTATGAATATCTGGAATGTTTGTGCTGCGTTCCTGAGACCGAAGCTGCTCGTGAATGGGAACTCAAATAACCCAAATGGAGTTGTGATTGCCGTTTTGTGAAAATCGTCTTCAGCGACTGGTATCTGGTTGTAAGCTCGAACTAAATGGATTTTTGAAAAAATCTGCTTACCTCGGAGCTCTTACGCAAAGTCTTGTATGTGGGGATATCTGTCTGGAACCGTCTTAGCGTTCTTGGGAACTATGTATAACGGCGCGGCCCAGCCGCTTGAAGAAGGTCTCACTGTACCTAGCTGCCGCATTGCATCGAACTGCTTGCTATGAAACGATCAGATGCTAGTCGCTGTGGTTTTCTCGCCTCGGGTTGTCCTGGAGTTGTTTCGATGTGGTGTTGTATTACTGGTGCTCTATCGTCAGGTCGTGTGATACCAGGGTAATCAGAAAGAAGCTTGTGGCAACGTGAATCATTTTTTAGTTATTACCTTTACACAAGGGATGTCGCTGCGGAGTACTTTTCCTCGTGCGAAACACTTGGTTTCTTGATCGATGAGATGCTGGTTTCGCAGATCCACCAGTAACCAGTAATGTGCGATGAAGTCTGCACCGACGAAGAGTTTGGACACGTCCGCCACTGCGAATATCACGGAAAATCGCACCTCAAGTGTAGGCTAGCTGCTGCTAGCTCGTATGTTGACTTCTTGCACGGTCCACGCAACAAATGGCGGGGATACACGCAAATATCTGCGCTGGTGTCCACCAGGAACTGACGTTTGGTAGCTCGATCGATGACGAAGAAGCGGCGTATGGGTGGGCCTTGGGCGCTTGCCGCCATTAGCACCTGGTCTGTGTATTTTCCGGATATGAGCATGACGGCACTTCTTTGCTGCTGCGGCCTCGAACTTTCAATGGTACCAGCAGGAACTTCCCTTGAATCTCTGTGTGGAACGACCACGCAAGCGTTCTCGTCGCGGCCTGCTGGTTTCTGCTTTCTTCGCACTAAACTCCTGCCTTAGTGCTGCAATTTCTCGTTGTAGTTGTGTCATCTGTGAATGGAAATCTTTTGTGATGCTAGCGAGAGCTTGAGCGGCTGCTATTTGTGGCGTCTGAACGGCTGGTATTTGTTGCGTGGTACCCACTTTTTCAAGGATGGCGTTGGCTAGATTGGCTATTTTCTTTAATGGCTCACCTTTTTGCGTTGCTAGTTTAGCTTGTGTGGAAGCAGGTAAGAGACTGGTCCATAATGTGCGAATGACGCTGTCTCACATTCCGTCGCCCAGATTTTGAGATGCCGCAGGAATTTCGGTGTTTGGTTTGGTTTTGGTTTTCGGACATCTATATCTCTTTGTGTTCCAGTAGATGCCTAGTTCCTGCTTCCTGCAAAGCGCGGTGTACGGTTGCAGTGGTGGAGGGTTGAGGATGATATCTTTGACCTGTATCGCAAACCTTGGTTCTAGGGTGCTACTTACGTACCCGAATTTCGTAGCTTCTGCAGTTACGTTAGAGCACTCGAAACGTCGCTCTAACATTCCGAACCATAGTTCCGGTTTCGACGGAATGAATGCCAGTATGCGGACACCTTGGGGACCTCGGGCAGGGCGCTTCCTTCGGTGGGGCCATTTTCAGCTTTTTGCTGGTTCTCTAGCAGATTCGCGGTTGCACCCGCGGCTGCTCACTTGTGTAGTTGTTGCACTGTTACAATAAAAATATATCACGTTGTCGCCACAGCTCTTTACTTTGGTCGGCACGAAACAAAACAGTTTGTCAGAGGTATAGGGCCATACGATGGGGCTATAAACTATGGGTCAGTACAACAACAAGTGGTTATATTGAATGGTTTGAGCCCTTATCAAGGTTCTACCACAGTTATTGCAGAAGAGCATAAAAATTAGGCCTTGGGGCTAGTATTGTCTTACAGTTTGTTCATATTCTATTTAGGTAGGTACTCTAACACACGATATCACTCATACTTTGAACATTTTGTTACTTCTATTGCACTGTTGCAAGAGCTAAAAAATATGGACCTTAAAGGTACCTACTGGAACTATTAGAAAAAATCATGTAGGTAGAGACTGTCCATTGATCGCAGCCAATCTTCTAAAAAAAGACCGACAGAGGCACTTTTGAATATTTTACAACTGAAGATTATAACGTCGTAGTAAGCATATGGCATGATAATAACATATTGCGTCAAATGGTACGAAAATTTTCCCCAACTGCGGCAACCAAGAGGTTTTCACGAAAAGAAAAAAGGATATTACTGTACCACAGACCAACGTAATTAAAAAATATAATGGGAATATGGGAAGGGTTGACATAGCCGACTAAAATATTAGCTTACATAGAACGTCAATAAGAGGGAAAAATGCCATTATATGCCATTATAATATGTCATTTTTTAGATATGGCTCTACATAATGCATGGCAACTCTATATAGGGAGTGTAATGGTGGCAAGATTCAAAGTTTGGCATACTGGACCACTTAGTAGCGTATCAAGAAAAGTAAACACGCTGTGGTAACTGTATTTGTCAAAAATGCAAAGTTGCGTTACATGCAAAATTTTGCTTTGTTAGTTACCAGGAGAACTAAATGTTTTCAAGTATATTTATTCAAAGGGTCAAACACTCCCCTTGTATATCCTCATCACTCCATTTCCACATCTTCGCGTAGTGCGATTTTGCCCAAAAGCAATCTGAACCAGCAAGGTTAGGTACGTATACCAAATTTTCAGCCGATCTTAATACGATCGAAAGTTATTGTGGGAACACACAGATACACAGACATATTTTTTTAGAACATTTTAGACAGATTTAGCGTTTTTTTTTGTTGAAATACACTGATTTGGTGATGCGGTAGTAATGATTATTATTAAAAAGTTGTTTGCAATTAAAACTAGGTACTCCTGAATACTATTTTATAAATTATAATTTATAATAATTAATATTCTGTAGACGCCACGTTTCACAACTTAACGTAAGAAGTCGCTTAGCTTTTAAACCTTTCAGTTCCCCAATTTCAAAAAATACATACTGGGTGTCATAGAAATAAGTGCAAAAATTATCAAATAACTTACCAAAAGCAATAATACTTTCATATATTTTTTCCGTCAACCTCTTAGTTTTTCAAGAAAAATATTTGTAATATTTTAATGTGTTTCTGTTACCCACCACTAAAGCGTAAGTCAAAACTCTTCTAAGTAATAACTTACGTAATAATAAAAAAGCATAAAACTAAGTAAGAAAGGATCAAAATAATTAAAACTGCCATGCTTTTGATTTTTCAGCATGTTACGAGTATATGGACTGGTGCAGATATTAGATTTTATATTCATAATAACTTTTTCTATAAATCGGCAGTGAAGTGTCTCAAAATCGTCATTAAAAGCTCAAAAATCAGCACTGAAGTAACCCATTAATGTACGATTTTTTCAATAAGTAGGCCTTGGCGAGATGTAAACATCAAACGTCAGACGCGGAGCCATCGCCCGTCAAAAGTGACCAAATATTCAAATCTCGGCCAATAAAGGCCCATTTATCTTTTCATACACATTGCGAAATTGTTACCGACCTCAGCGCAATCTTTCAACATAAATATTTTAGTAGGTTTGAATATCAATAGATTTGTTATGGAGCCTGAGCAACAAGCAGCAGTTTGGTTTTTCTGTTCGAAGGCGTCGTGCCTTGTCATACTTGACCTAGTTAGAGCGATCGTCAAAGTCAAGCAATGCCGCGCGCAGTCGGTTCATGGCGGGTGATTCCTTATGAATATTTTCTTGCCTAGTAAAACATTTTTTTCCGATTTAAAAAATATATAATATCTATGTACACGTGCGGCCCTTGAAATCGTTCCAATACGTGCGGACGCAAAGCGTTCAACTGACAACGTTGCAATTACCCCTCCCCCCTCCCCTCTCTCGCGGTTTGAAAGCCAGCGATAACCTTAAAAGCGTAAGTGACGGCAAATCTAACATCTTATTACGCGACATTACCTTATGTGACATTGCCAGTTACAGTGCCAAAAACAGCAAATTCGGCGCTGGTAGGTTGGCCTTAGATTGCCTGAATAATAGTGGAAAATCTTATAACCCTGCCCACGGACATTGGTGGCTTTTTTCGCAAAAGTCTTTCGACAACCTGGAATAGAGACGTTCTAAAAATCGAAGAAGGTGGTAAATCTCTTAATTGGGTGTCGTATTTTCCTCCGGTATCAAAAAGAACCTCGAAAATATCTAAGAGAAATTCACGATTAACTACTTTCGAGAAACGGGACGGCTGTAGAATCAACGAAACCGACGGAAAATCCTCTGAAACCACTATTGTAAATTGCTTTTTTTGGGGGCCTGGCAAGCATCAGAACCTCACCCGAGGACTCCAGGGGAGCTTTAAAAATTGAAATAAACCAAAGATTTGGTTCGCGGTTGAGATAAAGAAGTGTAATAAACCAATGTAAAAAACCACAACGAGATTCTTCTATAATAACACAATTATACTTAGATATTATACCTTATTTAACTAATACCACTTTGACAATCAAAGAAATCCGCGTAATTTCACGTTACGTGAGTCTCAAAACACCAAGAAACTATGTAAAACTTTAAATCCACTTTATAATGATAATGCAGCGATTTATTAACCTATTTTCGTTGACTGACGTATCGCAATTTTTATTTTCTACGTGGAGGAGCGGGTCGGTACGAGGGAATGTAGGGGAAGTTGTTGATTTGAGTAGCCGTGGAATTGGCGCAACGTTGCCGCACTTACCCGAAATTCTTGATATCTTGCTTATTTCTCATGCCTAGTGGAACGATTTATGAGGCCGCGCGTGTACCTCGGTACTGAAGTTTTTTTATGACTCATGTGGTTTATTTACCTCGGCCAGAGGCCTCTGCAACTAAATTCCACAAGAATGATAAAAAGTTGAACTTCAGTGCCTTGGTACATAAATAACTATTTTTTACTACTAACCTGAGAAATCACCATTATTTACCTCATTCCTCTAGTGAGAAGTAATATTTCTCTCCCTAGGTAAATAATGATAATAAAATATACCTAGGTATATAATGAAAAATTTTCTATATGACATAACATTAGTTTCATTTTATCAGCTTGACAACTGAACTCCCAGGCTAAATAATAATAATAATTCTCACCCTCACAATACTCCAAACTAGGAGCACCCCAGAAACAACTACATGCTTGTGCGGGGGAGGGGAGCAATTACTATTATTTTGTCTTCGTTGCCATTTGCGGCTAGGGCCGACTTTTTCTTTTAGATAGAACTAGGATAGCATTTGCTCAAGTACTACGGAACACCCTAGAAAACCGTAGTAATCCCAGTGAGTGTAGGACAATTAGTAAATCACACGGATAAAGCCTATTTAGGAGCAATACCGTGAATCCACATTTGTCCAGCGCTCTTGGCCATAGCGGTGTTTTTCTTTAAAGACATATGCATGCGCCTGCCTCGAACCAAGGTCGATCGAAGGCAGAAAAAGATGCAGTCTAAGAAGTCAGCGCCGGTACGAGCGACGCCACCGCGGCCCCAAATCTAATCAAATATGTAAAATATAGCAATATTTCAATGTTAGTAGCAAAAAAATTCTATACAGTGCCCGCCAAAAAGTCTGCACCATATGGGAAAAATTTTTAGTAAATAACTTACGGAAAATTTTTTTGCGGCATCAGGTTTTGCTTGCTCTAGAACCAAAATTGACATAATCAAATGTTGTGACGTAGTCTCTTTTATATGTCAAATTTGACATTAATGAAAAAAATGTCCGAAAAATGGGCTTAGTTAACCGAATTTCGAAAAAAGTCATAAGAAAAATATGTTTTTTCGCAATTTTATAGCCCTGTGCAAAATTTAAAGAGCCTACTACGATTTTCATAATTTGCCCTTTGTTGGATATTATTGGACAAAATATTTTAAATTTTCTAGATATTTCTGATCAGATCAGCATGACAGAAATATTTGTGTGTTTTTACAACCATTTACTATAGAAAGAAGTTTGTAAATCGAATTTATGTGTTTATCTGTAAAAATGAGATCAGTTTTGCACCAAGCGTGCTTCTTCAACAAGCCCTCATTTTAATTTTTTTGCAAAAAAAAGGAAAATACGGATGTTTAGACCGTAAACTAAGAAGTATTGTGCAGTATGTATTCAGTCAATGAGTGTTTTAAATTATATAGATTCGACTTTTATGGATTAACAAATACGGAAAAGGGCAACAAAGGGCAAAATATGAAAATCGTAGTAGGATCTTGCACAAGGGTATAAAATTGCGAAATAAACATATTTTTCTTATGACTTTTTTCGAATTTCGGTTAAATAAGCCCATTTTTCATACATTTTTTTTTTCATTAATGTCAAATTTTACATATAAAAAAGACTACGTCACAACAATTGATTATGTCAATTTTGGTTCTAGAGCAAGCAAAACCTGATGCCGCAAACAAATTTTCCGTAAGTTATTTACTAAAAATTTTTCCCATATTGCCGGGCACTGTATACACTTCGGTTGAGAAGGCCATTATTTACCGCGCCTCAGGATATAAAAATGCTTGGTAAATAATGGATCACTTCTCAACCTAAGTGTATAATATACTATTATTCTTCTTGGGACCGCCACTGGTTTCAATTAAGGAAGGCTTCTAATTAGTACAAATAATATTTATTATTAATCTTGTTGTCAATAGTGGCCTATTATAGGCATAGGTAAATTAATTATTCGGAAACTTAAAATAGAACGAGGCTATTCAAGAAAACGCGGGACATCCCCTTAATTATATTAGGTATGTAGTTAACGACTTCCTGAGTTTAATCGGTCTCGTCTTTTCCGAAGTACATTTAAAGTTTAAAAATTTGGTAAACTTGAGCGACTCCTTCTGCCCCTTTTGCATGATAAACAGGAGCAGTTTGTCCGGTAGTAACTGCCGCCATTCTTCATTTTTATGGCCTGGCAATTTTATATTCAAATTATGAGGGGCGTGCAAAAAACGAACGATACACTTTATTACCGTTTTTAGGGCATTTACTGAATCACCGTGGATGAACCTTCATTTCAAGCGAAAATTTACAGCCTTTACTGGTGTTTTCCACATACAGAATGTTTCTCACCAATATGTAGATATTTTATGATGAGGTTGCTGAGGCGATTTTATAAAAAAAACTTCATATAAACATGGCCTAAAATGCTAAGGAACTAAAGTGCTGGGTGTACTGCGTGTAAACTCTAAGGATGGTTTTCTTTTGATATTTTCGAAACGTTTCAAGATATGCAAAAAGTTTTTCACACCTAGTACATTTTTATGCCTTACCTAAGGCTCGTCATCTTACAAAAACTTGTTGCTGATGCTGAACCATGTTTCTATAACTTGTTGTTGACACCTTTTTTAATTCACGTCCTCATTTAAATAAGGATAGTAAGCAACAAGCAATATTTTACAAGCTTTTTTTAACCTAACTTGCTCTGTTAGTATGTGCGTGCCACTTTCACCCTGTAAAGTATGAGTCTTGGGAATAATAGACTGACTGGATTCTAAATTCACTTGGATTTATTACATCAGTAAATTAGACAAAAAATTGTGACTTTATTTTCTGCTCCACTCTGAGGTGGTTTGAATAATTTGTGGTTTAATTTAGTAGTTTTGGATATAGTATTATTGGGTTAATTTTATTTATTGATAAACCACGACAAAATTTTCCTTCTGCTTCTTTTATCATGGAGATGACATTCATTTGAGTGAGGCGTGAGTAAATTTTGACAAATGTATAAATTTTCAATTTTTGGCCATTCTTCGTTCTCGAACTGTTGTTGGCATGAGCCAAGTAGAAGGTAGGGATGACTCGGGAAAATAATTGAATTTTTTATAGGAATTGGGAATAGTCGATAAGTTTGAAATTTTCGTTTAAAAATATTGGAAAGAGAACAGCAAATATATATTTATCATTATTGAAGTTTACTTGAATTGCAGCAATTTGATGATAATAAATTACATTTTTAATTTTAAAATTGAATCAGCAGAATAGTTATTTTTCAAATATTTGATCATGGATCGCAATTGAGCTGCAGAAATTATCGAACTATGTAAAGTATTAAGTTTTGCGAACATTATCGCGTTTTTCAAATTATCTAGGCAAGTTACCAAATTTTGACAATTGAGAATAGTTTGATCTAAAATATTCTGTGCTTGAAAGTATGATGAAATATCATTAATTGTTTTATTAATATTAAACTCAAAATCTTCTAATCGTTCTTTTATTAAATTTTGATTTGATTGCAAAATAGTTATAGTGGAATTATAGTTATCAATAAGCTGTTTGGTCAACGAAATTTATAAAGAAACTTCCTTCGCAAAGGATTGTTTATTGTTTTGGAGGGTATAAATTGCTTGGTCGTACCTTTCACCATCGTCTGAATCTAGAGTTCCAAAAAGCCATTTTGAAGCTTTACCTACTATGTTTACTAGGCCTTTTTTGTTCTTACTATGTGGAGTTATGTTATCTAATTTTCTTTCTACTTCCATTATTAAGTATTCTACATGTTGTAGTAAGTTATATAAGAATATGAATATGAATTAGTAGTAGAATTGTTGTATCCTAATGTAGCATTAATTGCTTAATATTTGAATCAACTTAAGTACTCGTATACTATCAAATAATGTTTTATGCAATCTTTCTACGGGGCCATTACTATTTGAATTACCGGGTGTTGTAAAATGTAATTTAACGTTACGAAGTTTACAAAAATCCGATAAAAGTGTTGTTTTAAATTCAGTACCATTGTCACATGTTATTGACTTTGGTATACCAAAATGAGAAACAAAAGTGAAGATTCCATCAATTACATCAGTCGAATTACATGATTCTAAGTAATAAGCTTGTGCATATTTCGAAAAAAAACGTAAATTATTCTTAAAAATTTCTTTCCTAAAACTTGGAAAGTATCCACATGAACAGATTCAAAAGGTTGCGATGGGATTGTGGTTAAAGCAAATTTTATTTTAGGTGGATTTCTATCTTATTTAGCATTACGATATTCGCATTTGTTAATATATTCAGTTATATCAGTTTTCAAGTTGGGCCAATAATATAATTTTTTCCAAGGTTTCATTTGTGCGTCTATAACATATTTTTGTTTCGTGATGATATTGTAATAATTCTTGTTGGCGATCTTGTTCAGTTACATCGGTTAAGAAAATATTAGAGAAATTTAGTTTATATGCATGATTTTTGAAAGTTTTAGCTAATAAATTGCAAATTCTGGGCTTTAGGTCAATTTCACTCTTCTGAATATAGTTACTATAAAGTTATTTTGGATTTATGTATTCTTTGTAAATTTTATTTAATTCATAAGCGTAGTTTTTCAGTGTCAGTTTGATAGTTAATCTAGTTTTGTTGGGAAAAGGATACCTACGTTTTAGTAACGTGGTACCTTCTTGAATCTTTTAAAATTAATATTATTTGATTAGTATAAGTGTTTAAGCAATTTTCAGTTATTGGAATAGTCAAAATTGGGTCTTCAATAGCAGAATGAACTGTAGAGACTGGGGTATTGTGATCAATTGTTTCAATTTCACCAGTGAGTTTTATGCGTATATCTGAAATAATATTTATTTTTGGCCTAACATTTTCCTTAGTTTGATCAGTTCCTTTATTTGATTCGGGAAATTCTGACTCTAAATAATACCCTCTTATTTCGTCGTTAGTTATAGGGTTATTCAAAAATTCTGGATTCAAAAATCAATAAATTTCTTTATTAATATCCCCGGGGTTTCCTAGAATTGACTGATTCTCAATAGCGTTAATATCATTGTTATTTCGACTTTTTCTTACCTTTTCCTTTTGCTGTCTTAAAAATTCGTTTAGCTTTTACTCAAATTCTAAATCTGCGTTACTTACTTAATATTATTTTCGGGAATATATTTTACTGATATTTTATTTCCATTAACTGATGTACGTTCCCTGTGGAATTTTACCGGTTCTTCAAAATTAAGTGTTCGTTGATTTTTATCTATAGAAATTTTTATATTTTTTGGTAAACCATATATAGGTTCAGGTGGTTCTTCATTTGTTGAAAATATTGGATAAATTTCTGAAGAACACAACATTCTCAAGCTTACATAAGCCCTGTGCAAACATGTGGCAATGCTGCAGCGGGACGGTTCAACGGGTCTATGCTATGCAGTATAGAGCAGTCTGCACTTTGGCTTAGTTTATCTTTTCTACTAAATGTAGATTAATTAATTACAATTAGATGCATTTTTGAAATTTGTTTCAATAATTTGGTACCTAAGTAGGTAGGTACGTTTGTTTAACAGACAATAAAAGCAGTAACAAGTAACAAAATATACACAGAAGTATAAGTATTTGTAATAAGTACAATTCCTGGTGTGGATATGTACATTTTCGACAAATAATATGGTAAATTTGGGCAAATAGAGGGGACTACATTTTGTTGTGTTTTTCGCAAAGTGCGCCATCAGGCAAATGATGATTACCTATCTTCTCTTAGGGTTAAATTTTCATAAAAATACAAACAACGAGAGGACAGAGAACAGCATGTTGTGAAGGAGAGTAATCTCTTCTGATTGAAATGGCAGGTAGGGTCAATTTCATTATAAATTCAACTAAATTATCTTTTGACTTTAACATTAGGTAAAGAAACTTTTGCAACAATACTGAACAATGGTTGGATTGTTAGAAAGCTCCTTTAATTTTAAAGGGTACTTTAGTTTGTCTATGCAATTGACCCTTAGGTAATCATTTTATCCTTAAATTTTCGTCCTTTGGAAAGCCCAAAACGAATACAAGTTGACCGCTTGGCGTCAAGCAAAGAAAACCTATCTACTTCAAGTTATTATTACGATTTGACTTCCAGCCAGGTATATAACTAAGTTCTAGCTTCCCTCCACGGTTCTAGGCATCTTGAAGCTTGAAATTGTAAAGGAACGATTCTTCACTTCACGAACGAAACGAACGAACTTTTAGGGAAATGTTTAATTTTTTCACAAACAAAACAAATTTATAAAAAAGGTGTCGCCAACACTTCGGGCTGTATGTTTCTACCCAGAGACACATACCCGCAAACCATGTTGCCAGCTTTCTCAACTTCAGGGCTTTCCTGGAGTCGGCTGTGCCGAAGGGTCATTATTTATGGAATAACCAATTATTTTTACTGGTATAAATTCAAAAATAAAATTAATAATTCTTTTAATTGTGTGCCAATTGATCGAGTCCGCATCCGATTTTCGGCATTTCTAAATATTTTATGTTGTTTTTAACTATATGGTCCCTTAAATTTTGTAAACAACTAAATACATTGTGATATGTAGGTTTTTCATAAAAGTACTTATTGGTCATTAAATAGTAAATAAAGCGTTTCTTGTCATTTAAAATTGCTATTTCTCCTACTTTTCTATTTTGAAATTACACTACCAGCAAAATGTGGATTTTTTAAATCTTCATTCGGGCAGCCGACGTGGGTTCCTACGTCACAATATTTTCCGAAAGTTGCCGAATGCTGGTTCAGAAGAAGTAGAAATCAAATAATTGTTCATTCTAAAATATCTTTCAGTTGGTGCACACCTCGCATTGATCAAGTGTCACAAAATGTGATAATACCAAGTTTACCACAAATAGCCAGGGGCGGAGATATACACACTATATTAATTTGTTTTATCAAGAAAATAATAATACGGCCCTGTACAGAAGTTTATTTTATTCACTTGAATAACTTTTTTATTCTAAGCAAAAAATCTGGGAGACAAAAAAATGTCAAGATACAGTTTTTGGTTAGAATAAAAAAGCTATCCAAGTGCATAAAGGGAAATTCTGTAAAGGGTCGTATTAGTATTTTTCTTGATAAAACAAAATGTAGTGTAAATTGTTATACCTACTTTTGACCCATGTGAGCCTATTTTTAATTGGAAAAAGGAATTACAAGTCCTCAATATCACAACTCCTTTTATTTTGGCAACCGGCAGTGGCGGTTCGTGGCATTGGGCAGGATGGGCAGTGCCCACCCAACCGGACAACGGAAAAGGAAAAGAAAGAATTTTTATCGTGTTCAACAATGGTATTAAATTTACCAACAACTTCATAGACTCACGACTGAAACGTATAGGTACCAAAATTCAAAATTTGAATTTGGTAATAATTATTATGGGAGGGCACGATTGAATTTCCCAAACTACGCGGTGCCCGGTTCTCCAGCCGCCCCAGCCGATGCCGATGGGCAAGCCCGAGCGGTCGAATCTAGCCAAGCCATACGTCTGCGACGAGAGCTAACGCGCCCTAGCTGCGCGAAGATATAAACGTAGGTTACGCATATGTTCGGCATTTAAGTATCAGGGTGGGCGAGCCCAGCCGACCCAGCGGCGAGCGGCCGGAAACAGCAACCGAACGAGGCCGTCTGCCTCTGTTATTTAATTTACATAGGTTAAAGTAAGTCGCGAAAATTCAGAAAAAATGAATCCATGTTTATGTGAGTGTGTAACTATTAGTAACTAACAGTCAGTTATTAACTTCATTTTTTTGGTAAGGTATGTAAAGTATTATACGTATATTTACGTTCAGTTAATTAATCGCGCTTAATCGGCCCAATTTTAAAGAAATTAGAATGAAAGTAAAGGGAAACCCGATTTAGATTTACATTCGAATTGCAAAAAAGTGATACCTACTTATAACTTATTCTTTATACTTATAACTTATACTATATTTTTTATCCTTATCACTTATCATTTTATCAATCAACTCAGAAAGTAAAAGTAGTAACGTAGGTTCCTTTGTTTTTTTTTCAAATCTCAAATCTTATTACTTAGGAGTACATTACAAAACAAACAGAATCTTCCAATTTTCGGATCAGCGCCCTGAATTGAATAGCATTTCTTATTCTTATTTCTCAGTCTCCGGCCGGGACCGGCGACGCGGGCGGCGCGGCGAAGGCCAGGCGGGGCTAGCCCGGGCTCGTCCATTGATGAACGCTAGGGGGAGGAAAGTAAACTAGAGTGACATGTCCAACGATGATATAAATATAAAGGAATAGATGACTCACTCTAATACAAATAAATCGGTTTTATTTTGTTTCTATAATTAGCGGGTCGGGGGGGGGGGGGGGGGGGGCGAAGACGAGGTAATTTGTTTACATTGGCATTTCTTAAATTCATTCGTAAAATCGAATAAAATGCATATTATTCATGTCTTTAGAAGATATTTCGCTAAAAAGCGAGTCTCCTTTTGACACATGTCGCTAAGGAATTGTCTGTATTACTCGTTAGTCTGTGGATGTATGTAAAGCTTCAAAATTGTTTTCTTCGTTAAATGTATGACTATTATCCATCAAATGATTTGCAAAATGTGACCGATCCTGAGCCTGTGCATTTTGGCGGCCAAAACTGGAAAAATATGTATGTGCCATACATCGTTGTACACAGGACAACGATTTATTTCGAAATATAGAATAAAAAATCCAGGTCCGTATTTAAAAAAATGAAGATGATCCCTCTATCTCAAAAACGAAACGTCGCCCCGAAAATCTAAAAACACCATCACGTAAGTAGTAATACAAAGAGAGTTCTAATCCACGACCTTGAAAAAAGCGTGCAAAGTGGCTACGTCATGCCCGAGGTCACGTGACGTCACCGGATGACCCCAGTTGACCCCTAGATCCTGATAGGTTAACCTTTGACCTTTGGGCCACGTGTGACCCCCAGTTGACCCCCCCCACTCCAACGGCAGGTGTCAGCCCCCACTCCAACGACGGGGCAACCCCCACTCCAACGGCTTGGTGGGGTGAGGTCTATATATTCGTGCGCAAGAGCAGTTTTCCCGTTATATACACTTACAATTTCATACAGTCTGATTTGCCGAGTTCAAAATGCAGTCGTTCCTGAATCACCTGAACAAGAATTTGATCTTCAAGAAATTCGAAAGCGTTCAAAATATCCTTCGGTGGCAGGCGGTGCCGGTGCTGTAGCCAAGACAATTATCGACGCAAATAATGCGAAGAAGCTTTTGGAAGAACAAAAACGGCATAATCGGTCGATGGAAGCCATCGGAAAGGAAGGCTCCGGCTTATATTTACGTAAAAATAAGAATGGATTAGGACTGTTCCTCAAGAAACAAAAAAACTCCCAATGAAGCTACCCAATAGATCGCTGGAGGTGGGTGAAAATTTTCAAATCACGAGCGGGGACAAAGTGAACACGCAATACGGAGAGAAGGTCTACGTCGAGTTCGAAGAATTTAAGACGGTGCTGCCGCAACGATACACGGCCGAGTTTACGCCCCAACGGATCGAAGAAATTAATAGGGATATCGGTAACGGAAGGAGGTCTTACATGAAGAGTCTTGGACCCGTCGGCCGATCTACAAATATCGAATTTATTGTAGAACCATGACTCCTAGAAGGAAGCTGGAGTACAGAAGAAAACTGCAAAAATATTTGAAGAATTTAGAAGCATTGAAATATGAACTTATGTTGTATGAAGTTAAAAGGAAGATAAAAAATATTAACTTATAAAATTCATTTTTAATAAACCTTTAAAAATACTTTGTTGTTTTTTTGTAAGTTTTGCAAGAATCTATGTTGATGGGAAAACATCTGAAGCATCATATAAAAACTCTTGCTCTAAACAATATCACGTCTATATAGCAAACACTTTGAATATAGCCTATGTAGAAAATATGTGGGCGATGAAATTGTAATATGATATCTAATGATTTCAGACTTTTTTCGAGCGCTTTCTCTGATGTAGCGAAACACATGCAAATAAAACTAGATTATACGCCAACCTATTTGCGCCTAGATAAAAATACCGTGACACGACTTTTTTGTTTGTTTATGAAAGAATGTTATGTCGCCTGCAGAAATGCAAGCTGTTTAAATAAGCGATCAACAATGTATGTGGGCGGAGAAAGGTGATATTATGCTTTTTTCGTGTAAATAAAATTCCTCGGACTATGCTGAAATAAGAACTGATTGTTTTTAAGAATGCAATTAAAGTATGTGTAAGTACTCTAGAACGAAATGCACACCGAGCTACGGTGTAGAGGAGAAAGTAATGTAAGAAAGTTAGAAAAAAATATACTTACGGATTTATATCTTTTTGCATAGGATTCACTTTAATATTTCAGTTTGTTCAACCGATAGGGAACAAAATAAAAAAAATAGTAGTAAAAAATATTGTATGTAAAAAATATAAAAAACTTAAAAAAGGTATGCATATAATAAAAAAGAGTAAATAGAATATAAAATAAATCTTAAACAAAAGAGGGAGAGAGAAGTGGGTGCTAGACTACGTAAAAGAGTACATTTAAAGAAAATTCTATAAACAAAATCTCTTCAATAATCTAGCACACATTGCCAAATCTTTTTCTAATTGGGCAATTTCTCTAATTCCCTTTTGCTCATCCTTTTCCAAACGTTCCATTTTTCGTTTCCTGTCCAACTGTTTCTTCCGTGCGGCTTGCAATTTTCGTTTCATGGCTAGCTGTTTTTGCTTCATTTCAACCGTTACCCCTTTGACGTATGACAACATGTCGCCAGCGAGTTCTTCGAACTCATCCTCACTATTCGTCTGGGTGGGCGGCATGGTGATCATGCTGAATACGTCATCATCGTACTCGTCCTGCATCCATCTTCATACGCTTTATACCTGTACCCATACCGTAGGACGCAGGCTGATCGCTCGAAGTTGAAAGTTGGGATACTGATGGACCCAATAAATCCTCCTCATTTAGCGGTAGGGGTGGTAAACAGTTAGTGGCGGTGGACTGAAAAAAAAAAGTACTGAGTGATTCTTACAAAGAGCTTGTTAAGTCACAGTGCAATTTAAAATGTTTTCGACGTTCATAGACTTTTTAGCATCACAGTTTTAATAAAAATTCTTACTGGTTTGTGAAGACGTTTCCGACCGGATGCAGGTTGACCATGAGAAGTTGAGGGTTGAGACACCCGTGGACCCAAAAAATCCTCCTGACTCAACGGTGGGGGTAGACAGGTAGGGGCGGTAGGCTGATAAAAATTATTAAGTGGTTATTTTAAAGAGCTTAAATATGCAAAGTGCAATTTAAAATATTTTGAAACTTTTTAGCACCTCAGTTTTGAGAAAAGTACTTACTGGTATTATTATATGACTGTAAACGACAGGTTTCCTGCCGGGCGCCGGCTGACCACAAGGCGGTTGGGATGCCAGGTCTAACAAATCCTTCGGATATAGCGTTGGCATATCGATAGAACAGGTGGTAGACTGAAAAAAAAATGTATATTTACTGAGTGATTCTTGTAAAAAGCTTGGAAATTCAAATGCCAATTTTAAATGTTTTCAACGAACTTTTTGGCAAATCAATATTGATAAAAGTACTTACTGGTTTCTTCATAGATAACCTGTTGCTGGTCATGATGAACACTGGTAGTAGCACTGGATGAGAATACGCTCTAAAGGGAGTAGAATCTGAACTAACTGGAACTATCTACTGTAATGCAATTTATGGGGATTAAACACAGCGCCAGCAAAAAAAAATTGTGCTGCGTCAGCAATAATTTGGAAAAGTTCTTATAAGTTGTATTCCCAACAACGCTAAAACTTGAATTTGCATCAGAAAAAGTCTTAGAAGTGGTACTCGCTAAAAATTGTATGGTTTGGATCCTACTGAATCTTCAGACACGTGGAAATTCGAAGTAGACTGTGTGGTGTCAGGAAATGTGATATATGATAAATAATAAGAAACCGCGTGGACATCATGTAATGTGTAACACTGTAACGTAAATAATAGTAAAAAAGCACGTGGGATATCCGAGGCAGACTCTGTGGTGCCTTTGAAATGTGAACTACGTGCCAGGAGTCCGACTGGCATGTAGTTGCCCGAACAAAATCCACCCTTCCCCCTTGCACGCGTTCCGCGCATGCGCAGTTCCGCGCTTTTGAAAATTTTTTTTATTATTCAAAAAATGTAATTTTAAAAAGGTCCTGATCCTATAATCCTGATAACATTTTGGGAAATTTTCATTTTTTGACGGTGAAATGTACAAGACAAGACTTAGACGAATGTTTTATATAGACAGAATTTTTTCGAGTGAGTGATAAAAACATTTATTATAATAGTTAATCGGAAGGCCCCAGGTAACATAGGAAATTTTGTTTGAACAAAATCTGTAAAAAAATCCAAGACGTGAAAATGTAGGTAGAATTTTCGAATAAGTTTTGTATACCGGTAAAAATATAAAGGTAAAAATAACGTCAGTTTCACTTGGAAAAAAAATGATGAAAAAATTTCAGTTTCAGTAAAAAAAATACGATGTAGAGGTTGTAGCAAAAAAAATTGGAAATAATTATTTATTCCAGTAAAATATACACAAGACCGAAAAAGGTAATTGCGCGGCTGTCCCATTTTATACACCCTAGCTGTTTCAGTTCATCTCGTTTGCAAAAAATTCTAGGGGTTATTACTTTTTTAAATACGGTTGCCTCAACCTTATTTGAAAGTAAATATTTTTTAGTTCCCCACAGAAGGAAATAATGACGACATTTTATACCGGTTGATTCAAAAATATATAAGGTTAGGAAAAAACCTTGGTAGGCAAACGCGGCTCTGCTGACCAGACAAAAAAAACCTTAGTCGACAAATAATGGCCTATAAGAAGGGCGCGTGATTCCACTGCGGTATCAGTTCGAGTGCTCCAAGATGCAAGAGATGATGGAAACCGATCTGGTTCCGTGGTGCCAGTGTCCACTACCCACACCGACAACAATGCCAGAAGAAGAAGACTGGTCACTGCAGTGCGATTGCAATCGACACTACAAACCTCCACAACAACAACAGCAAGCAATCAGCAACCAGGTGATGTGGCATGGTGTGCCATGGCAAGAACCTGCAGAGGGGCAAGAAGACCAACAACCAACAGAATGTCAAGAAGACCAGCAACTGACAGAATGGCAAGAAGACACCCCGGAATGGCAAGAAGGCGCCCCGGAATGGCAAGAAAGCGTCCCAGAATGGCAAGGCTCCCAGCAGTCCGAAGAATGGCAAGGCACCCGCCAATCGGAAAAATGGCTAGAAGACATCGAGCAGTGGCCTCCCGCTGAACACTGGGTGGAGGGTGATACTTACGTTCCAGATTTGGAAGACAGGAACGTGCTCCGTCCATATCCACCTGGTCTTAGCAAGGCCGCCCGAAGGGTTTTCCGTCAGGCTGAGAGGCTGCGCCTACAGCGTCTGGAAGGAGTGGAGGAACGGGAACGCATCTTCAAGTAAACGTGGGATGTGTTATAATTATTTTGGAAAAATAAAATTAATCAAAAAATTGTCTTTTATTTTTCCCTTGCAATAATTAAAAAAACTTAGAGGAACAGAAAAAAAGTGTATATACCAGCTGTCCAATTTTTAACAGCACGATATTTTGGAAACCTTTCGTAAAAAAAAATCCCCAGGGATTACATGAGCAAAAGAAAGAAAAAAATGTAAATATACCAGCTGTCCCATTTATAAACCGCTTGATATCTTGGTAACGAAAACCTGTATAAAGGAAGTAAAAGCCATATCTTAATAGGCGGAGGACCGACTGTCATTCAGAAAGGTGAAAAATTTTTCTTTCCATTTTTTTCTGAAAAATGTTTATGATTTTTTTGTAGAAGTTTTTTTCCAAAAATTTTTTTTAATAATTTTTTTTTACAAAAATTTTTTTTGCCAAATTTTTTTTTGCCAATTTTTTTTTTTTAATTTTTTTTTTGTCAAAATATTTTTTTGTCATTTTTTTTTGCCAATTTTTTTTTTGCCCAAAATTTTTTTTGACAAAATTTTTTTTTACAAAATTTTTTTGCCAAATTTTTCTTTTGCCAAAATTTTTTTTTGCCAAAATCTTTTTTTACCAAAATTTTTTTTGCCAATTTTTTTTTTGCCAAATTTTTATTTTGTCAAATTTTTTTTACCAAAATTTTTTTTGGCAGAATTTTTTTTTACAAAAATTTTTTTTGTCAAAATTTTTTTTACCAAAATTTTTTTTGTCAAAATTTTTTTTACCAAAATTTTTTTTGTCAAAATTTTTTTTTTCATATTTTTTTTTGTCAAAATTTTTTTTAAAAAAAATCTTCCCAATGTTTTTTTTAACTTTTTCACTTTTTTTCTATTTTTTTTAGTGTAGCAAATGTGCCGTCCGATAGGTATATAAAGAGGTCTCGCATCGAACGGCACCAGTCTGCGACCGCACGACGAACATCATGGCTGCGGAGATCTCCGCAGTGAGTGACGACATCGTCGAAGTTTGCGAACGGGCTTTTCGATTACTAACAAACGGTATGGACATGACGACGCGAGAGCGCTGGCTGAAGCTAATCAACAGAAATATTAGACTGGTTTACGCCGCCATAAAAGTATACGATTGCAATCCCGGTACGATGACTAAGCTTCAAACGAATTTGGGGCATTTAAAAAGATTCAGAGCTTACTTAAAAACAAGACACAGGGGAGCAGTTTGACGAGACGCGATCGGGTGAAATGGGAGGAAACTAAGTCGCCATTTAAACGTAGAATTCGTTCTGGCATAATTATAAATCTGAGTCATAAAGACGTTACGGAATTTTTGAATGACGCTTTTCTCCTTCTAAAACGTCGCGTACCTACGATCGTGAGAGAATATAGGATGATCAAGATCAACACCGTTTTCTGCGGTGAATTTATAAAAAAAATTGAATTGAAAAAAAGAAATTTTGGAAAATAAATATTTCAGCACGAAAAATGTCACTATCGACGGGGGGACGGACCTAAAACGATGGTTCGCCGACCACGTTACCGATAGCATCCTAAAGAGCCTGGAGGAGTTACCGGAGCGCGATTCCGGTTGGGCGCTACATCGAATTTTAAGTTCGGAAGTTAACATAAGCAAAGTCGAAATGGGAAACGGCGGCGGGACGTACGTGAGGCTACCGGATGAGATTTCGAAGAAGAAAGCTTGCGTTAACGTTAAAAACGACGACGACGCCTGCTTCGCGTGGGCCGTCGTTTCCGCGCTATACCCCGTAGACCGTCATTCGGAACGCATGAGTGCTTACCACCACTACGCGGCGGTTTTGCACTTGGATGGGTTAGAATTTCCCATGACGCTAGCTAAAATCGATAAGTTCGAAAAGTTAAACGAAATATCCGTCAACGTGTACGCCCTAGAGTTAGTATGTAAAGATCCGCGTAAATTTCATACCGGTCCGGTGCGGTTAACTAAAAAGAAGATGGATAGGCACGTGAACTTACTCATCGTTCAGGATCAATATTTCCCGAATATGAACGATTACGAGACGCCTCCCGCGGAAGACGTCCCAATGACAGATATAAAATATCATTTCTATTAGATTAAAAATTTATCGCGTCTAATTTCAACGCAAATGAATAAACACAACGGCAAAATGTTCATATGTGACAGATGTCTGAATTATTTTCAAACCCAAGCGAAATTAGACGAGCACGCGGTTTACTGTCGAGAACGGAATAATTACCAGGTAACGTTCCCCAAAGAAAAATTTATATACTTTAAAAACTACGTACATAAGGAACGTACTCCTTTCATTGTGTACTCTGATTTCGAGTCTATTCTAAAACCTTATCACGACTCTGAGCCGATGTCCCAGACTTCCAAGTATCAGAAACACGAGGCGTTCAGCGCCGGCTTTTATTTTAAATGCTCCTACGATAACTCTCTGTCTTTCTACAAAAGCTATCGACGACCGGATTGCATGTCTTGGTTCGCCGATCAGATGGAGGAAATCGCGAAATTTGTCGCGTCGAAACTGACAAACGTCGAACCGATGAAGGAAAACATAAGTTTGAAAAATGCCACGGCGAATTGCCATATTTGCGAGAAAAGATTCACTCCCGATGACATCATAGTTCGCGATCATTGTGATTTGACTTCGCGGTTTCGTGGGTACGCCCATCAGAGCTGTAATCTAAATTATAGAAATTCGTTCATGATCCCCGTGGTATTTCACAATTTCAGCGGTTACGACAGTCATTTCATAATCAGGGATCTCGCCAAACGCAATCATATCACCCTGCTTCGAATAAATAAAGAAAAATACATAAGTTTTACGATTTTCGACGCCGACACCAACGTAAAATTCCGCTTTATCGATTCCCTCAGATTCATGGGGTTTTCACTCGACACGCTAGCTTCCTCTCTTACAAAAGCGGATTTCGTCAATACCGGAAAGGAATTTCGTGACGTTCCTTCCGACGATTTGACATTGTTAACTAGAAAAGGCGTTTTTTGTTACGACTACATCGATGACTTTGAGAAATTACGAGAAAATTCGCTTCCGCCCATCGATAAATTCTATAACAAATTAAACGACACCGATATTGCCGAAAGTGACTACGCGCACGCGCAACTGGTTTGGGAAAAATTCCACATACAGACTATCGGCGAGTACTCGGATTTGTACTTAAAAACCGACATAATGCTGCTGACCGACATCTTCGAAACGTTCAGAAAGTCGTGTCACGCTAATTACGGATTGGATCCCGCTTGGTATTACACCATGCCAGGGTATACTTATGATTGTATGTTAAAATTCACCGGCTGTCGACTGGAGACGTTTCAAGATATAGATATTTTGCTATTTTTCGAGAGGGGCGTTAGGGGCGGACTGAGTCAGTGTTGTAAGCGCTTCGTGCGAGCCAATAACAAGTACATGGAAAAGTACGATCCGAGCGATCCCTGTAAATATATCTTGTATCTAGACGTTAATAATCTGTACGGCTGGACGATGTGCCAGTGTCTGCCGCAGGGCGATTTTCGTTGGGTCGACGATATCGATGCCATCGACGTCACTAAAATTCCCGACGATGCTAAAGAGGGATACGTGTTAGAGGTGGACTTAGAATATCCGGAGGGACTACATGACTCGCACAAAGATCTACCTTTCGCGGCCGAACATCGCATACCGCCGGAAGCAAAATCGTCGAAACTCATGACCACCCTTTAACCTAAGGAAAAATACGTGATACATTACAGGGCGCTCAAGCAGGCCTTGAATCACGGTCTGTTTTTGAAAAAGACGCACAGAATTTTAAAATTTAAACAGTCCGCTTTTTTGGCGCCATACATAAAGTTCAACACGAGATTGAGGGCGCAGGCAAAGTTTGATTTCGAAAAGACTATCATTAAACTTATGAACAACGCTATCTACGGAAAAACCATGGAAAATATTAGGAAACACAGAATCGCTAAGTTGGTGAATAAGTGGGAGGGCAGGTACGGAGCGAAACATTTAATTTCGTGTCCGGCTTTTAGATCCAGATCGATATTCGACGAATACCTAATTAGCGTCGAATTGAATAAGACGCGTATTAACTTTAATAAACCGCTGTATATAGGAATGGCGATTCTAGACATATCCAAAACCTGCGTCTACGAATTTCATTACGATTTTATGCTAAAAAAACTCCTCGCCTTCCGACTGTCAATTATTGTACACGGACACGGACAGTCTCATCTATGAAATTTCTTGCGATGACGTTTACCGCGATGTCATACTTAAAAATTTAGCTCGTTTCGACACCTCCGACTTCCCACCTAATAATCGTTACGAAATTCCGCTAGTAAATAAAAAAGTGCCGGGACTGATGAAGGACGAGTTAAACGGTAGGATCTTAACCCATTTCGTCGGACTCCGATCGAAAATGTATACTTATCTGGTAGACGGGGGAAAGAAGTGCGTGAAAAAAGCCAAGGGAGTCAAATATCACGTACCAGGATTACGTCGATTGCTTGTTCGAAAAGAGGGAAAAAATCGCCAGCCAGTACACCATACGTTCGTACGCCCATACGGTGTTTAGTATCGAACAAAGCAAAGTCGGCCTCAACCCTTTTGATAATAAGAGATATATCGTCGACAATATAGTCACCCTGCCTTGGGGTCATAAGGATATCATAGATGTAGATTGAAATGTGAGAATGTGTGGGTGTGTGAATAAAAAAATATTTTTAAAATGTCGTTTTATTTAAGAAAACCTACTCCTATACAAGTCAGCTAACAAAAACTCCCTATCAAGATAAAAGAGTTCATAAATACAATACTTTTCTATGTTACACATTGGATTACAAAGTAACTTAATAGTATCTCTAATACTTATTCTAAAATTACTTTTTATCAACATCTCATTTACCGTATTTAAAAAATTAAAATAGAAATCAACTAACTTAAAACTGTGCAATAAAGCGATTTTAAAAGAAACATCCTTATCTATGCGTAGCAGTTCGATACAACATGCCTCGCTGAAATAAAAGTATACGCCGTTTCTGCCGAGCGACACGATTTCTAGTCCGTCCGAATTAATCGTATCCAATTCCATGTCGCAACCAAATTTCACAGGCAGACCATCACCGTGTTCGAAAAACTTATACAGGTGCAAGATAAGTTCTTTCCACTCCACGTGGTCCATGGTCATAACGCATTCTTCTCGGGTACCTTGTCCGCAGACGATATTTACAGCAGGTGTAAAAAATCGTAGTGGACTCAACCCACAATGTACGGTATATACGTGACCAGGTGCCAAATGAAAACATGTTTTCAACAGAAGAAGTCTCTCTCTTTGAGTCGTTTGCTGTGGAACGTCGTCGACATCGCCGGCTGCGTCAGATTCGTAGCCACTACTGTCACCCATGCTCCGCCACTACTACAAGACGTCTGTTGCGTCTATCCAGGAGTCGTGGGTTTTATCGAACCCCAGCCAACGGACCAAAATCTTCTTTCCTTTTCTACGCAACACCTTTTCTACCAAGAAGACGTCTGGATTGGACGTTTTTTGCAATTCCTCGGTGTAGAAACCCCCCTGGATAGGTCTTCCGTTCAAGTCTTCCAAGAGATATGTGGGAGGGTTCGTAATTTGAACCTTTGAGATTTTAAACAATTCAGTCGTCCAGTTGGGCGTGTATCCCTTCTGAAAGACGTGCTTGACTTTGCTGATCCTAACTATGTCGCCTAGTTTAAACTTTTGTTTATCGAAAGTCTTTACGTGACTGAAAGAGGCATTAAGAACGTTCCGTTCGTTTGTTTTGTTCACATCTTTGGGTTTCATACGTATGATTCTATGTCTCCTATCATTATATTCGTCAACTAGCGTCGGTAAAATATCGATCCACTTGTACGTGCCACTTAAACTGAAATACTTGAACAGTTGTTCTTTCAAGGTGCGGATCACTCTCTCTACTATCGCCGCTTTCGTGTCGCTAAACGTGCTATAGTGGTTGACGTTAAAAGTATTCAATAACTTCTTAAAATGACAGTTGTAAAATTCCTTGCCTTGATCGGTCTGGAGATTTCGAGGTCGACGCCCCGAGGAATTTTTGAGAATATCGGCGAAAGCCTTCGTGACTTCTTCTCCCGACTTGGATTTTAACGGTTTGCACCAGACAAATTTGGAAAAGCAGTCGATCACGACTAGTATGAATTTAAAGTTTCTATTGCGGCTGGCGTACTGATCCAGCTGCCCTAGGTCGGCTTGCCAAAGATCATCCAAACCATTAATAATAGTTCTACGCCTAGGGTATTTTTTTCGTATCGGTTTATGCAATTCCCTAATCAGTTCAATTTTTTCCTTGGTATACTTAGAGTTCATATCGAAATTTGTTGACCGCTTTCTTCGGTGCGACTAAGTTATCTGATAACTTTAGCTTCCTTTAGTTCGTTTATAATGGCTACGATTTCGTTGTCGTGAGAAGTGTTGCCGGCGTTTTTGGATGCCACCAGTAATCGCAATCTGTCAACTAATTCGTTGACGTCGTCCCAAAACATGTACTCCACCGGGTTTTCGTTATAAGTGAGACGCATACCTTTACCGCTTGCCCCCTCATCATCTCCGCGTTTTAGTAACGGTTTAATAACTCGTGTACTTATATCGAGATGAACCTCTAAATTTACCCGCGCTATTCAGATGTACCGACGTTTCAGTTAGAATTTTACTATAATTTTTCATCTCCACCAAATTGGCTCGAGGATCGTTATAAAAAATCAATTGGAAAAGTCCTTTGGTACCTTTATACATCTTCCTACCCACTATTATCTCCGACGTTTTTCTATCGAAATCTAAAGTTTCTTTTCCCAAGGTCCATTTTGATTCGCTTGCGCTATACTTGGGTCGGTATACAAAATCGATTTGGGATGACTTTGCGTTATATTTTTGAATATACGGTCGAGCTATTTCCGAATATGCTTCTAGGTAGTCCTTTACAACGGTAGGAGAATATTGAGATACCTCTTCAAAAATCTCCTCTTCCTCTTCATTTTTCTCTTCGACTGATGGCAGTGTCGGACTAAAATCTGCCGTTGCCTTTTCGACGTGTGGTGGAAGTTTCGGGGTAAAATCTCCTTTTAACTTTTCAATCCGTTGCTTTAATGTTTCTACTTTTTTCTCTATTCTTGTATAACTGCTTTCCCCAATTTCTTCTTCTTTTTTAGGTTCCACCTTAGTTTTTTCTTTCTTCGGTTCGATGTGTAGAATGTTTTTTTTATTTGTAACGTTTTGATAGATTGCGTCACTGGTTTGAATATTTTTTCCAGCGTCTCGTCTTCCTCGAATTTCCCCAACTTCAAAGCCGTGTGTTTTTTTCTAATCGCCCGTGCAAGTTCACTAATTTTCTTTGCGCGGTGTGCTTTTAGAATTTGATCCTCTGACGTCAGCGGAATGTTGACCACTAACGTCAGAGAAGTACTCACAGCCTTATATACTTGTCGAATCCTTTCCTATACCGCCCGTTTTTCAGGCTAAAATCCTTAACTATGACCAGCGTGCCATGGCTGTCGTTCCAACATTGACAGCACAGCTTTTTGAAATCTTCGTACGTGAAAATTCCCTGATTTTATTTTGTCTATCGCAGGCCACATCATCAAATATGAATATCGAATTTTCTAGAGCTTCCGACGGATCGATGACGTCCTCGTTTATAGTATACGGAAAGAAGCCGATGCAACCGACTTTTTTTACTACATCCTGGAATAACTGATATTTCGGTTGGTACAACGATTTCGTATATAAGTAGATATTTTCGAATTTCAGACCGTTTTCGTTGAAAATCAAACTAAGGAGTGCGTTCGTTTTACCACACCCGCTAGGTCCACACAAGATTTCCCTAAACGAGTCTGGTAGTAGGGAACCGTGTTTTGATTTTACCGTACCCCCTTGTATGACATCTAGATTTTTGATAGGGAGACAAACTTGCTGTTGCTGAACTTGCATCTTGTCAACTAAGAAATTCTGCGTGCTACTTCTCAATATATAGGCGACTGACCCCAAAATAAAACCAAGTTTTTGTTTTAAAATTTTATTTGTTTTATACATTTACTACATAAATAGCTTATGGTAGATAGACACGCACTTTTTCACGTATCATCGTTCTGCACAAAGGACATGAGGAGATTTGAAGTGCGCATTCTATGCAAAGCATTACGTGTCCGCAGGGAATCATCACAACCTGTATATCGTTGTTGTAGCAAATTTTACATAAATTACTTTTTGATGCGGTTTGAGGTTGACGAACTACGGTATCTTTGACGACGGAGTTTGGTAGTATTGCGACCACTGGCAAGGGTTTAATATCCGCGAACGTCGTATTAAGTCCCACATTACTTTCTTGGATGAAAAGGCAACTGAGGCTCCAACTTGCGTGGTCTTGCAATGGATCGTCGCCTTCTTCCCACCGGTAGCCTTCTATGAAGCAAAATGAACACTTGACTACGTCTTCATAATCTGTGTAATGGAATCCCGCTTCAGCCAATTGTATTGGAGAAATCGACGGATTTGAACACTTCGCGAAAGATTTCAATCTATCATTTCGGTTTCTATAGTCACACACTTCTTCAATTTTATACACAGTAGGGACATGCTCGCTGTGTTTAAATAGGTATGAAACAGAAGTGGGAGGCGTTTGTGGTGGGGAGAATCTTAATGGGAGGCGCCTGCCTCCCACTACCGAGCCAGGCAAATAATTTCTCGCAATTTATGAAACTGAACATCCACATTGACTCTTGGTTGTGGTGTGCATACATCGAAATGCTTTTTCAAATTTAGGTACCCCTGAATGACGTTCCAGGTTAATTACTTCGGCATCGATGGTTTCTCGTAGGAAGCGTTCTTTCTGTTGGCCCTTGACGTAGAGGCGCTCGACACTGAGATATTTTTTTAGGAGACCTTCTATCTCGACGCAGTCCACATGGCCGCTAGCGTATGCGATCCCCAAATGATTTTTCTCCAAATACCGCACTTGTCTTTTGTCGCGTTCGTCTAAAGGTTTTCGGAGGTCTTATAAGAATATGTAAAGTTTCATCGTTAACTTTTATTGTCAGCTCTTTAGGACAGAAGCGTCCGTCTATCATAAATACCTGTGCGTCCACTACGGCGACCTTCATCTTAATGGGGATCTGTCTACCCCAACCACTTTATTTATCGATTTCGGAAAATGTATGGTAATGGGAGGGAAAGGAAACGCCGATATTTTATTTTTTGTTATTTTATTAGGTCAAGTACAAGTACAATAATACCTTACACCTAAAAAACTCTCCTTAAAATTAAACTACATAAGTTCCCTAACTACTTCACTTAATGGTAAATATTCGATGGTACTATCATGTATAATAATACAATAAGCTCGGGTTGAGGCTGGAAATCCTTCGTTACTCTCGATGTCCAACTTTACGTCAACCGTGGTGCTTTTCATGGACTCTATTCGTCGGGAACAGTCGATGACAAAGAGAGCTGCATTATTTTTGTATTCGGTGTAGCTAAGCAAGGGATGCCTCTTATTCATATAACTAGAGCAAAAGTCTACGTAATTATGGTAGGCCTCCACATAGTCATTGCCATTAAAATCCAATCTCAGCCGTTCAAAAGGAAAATATTCACCATTTAAAATCAATCTGACATCCGCTATATTTATATTATCGAATACGGAAGGGTCCTTTCTAGCATTTTCATTGCGACTTTTTTGAAATCCCACTATAACGTATCGAGGACTCGACACGGCCATTGAAGTTTTGACTGACCAAATTTCTCTGTTGGCATTGACCGTAAGACTTGGCAGTTCATGAAGTTCCCATTTACGATACGGTATAATTATAGGGCGATCACGTTTAATAGACTGAAGCAGAACCAATCTAATGAAATCGCTAGGTTGAATATGTTTCACTTTTAACTCAACATTGGAAACTGTTATTTCTTTCAATTCGACAGCAGATGCAGGATCATCTTCCAGAAGTAAAGAGTTGTTATCATTTCTAGCTCGTGTTAATCTTAAAGTTTGTTTTCCGCAAGTGGCCAACTGATAATCGTTAAATATTCCAAACAAATGTTTCAGAGGTATTTTCAAGCTAAATGTTCCATCCAAATTTACGGTCAAAGGCTTGGTTGGACCAGACCAACTTGCAGTTACCAGGAATTTTTCATCGCTGGGGGCGTAGCATAGATATGTTCTGATAGCACTCACTCCAGGATTTCGAACTGTTTCCAATTCCTTTCCATTCAGTTCATATGAAATCGAATCGAAGAGAAACGCACCTCCATTATTAGCAAAACTACATTTCCCGCTTCCCGTTTTCTTCTCTATTTTACCTTTGATATAAATTGCAGCGTCATACATCAATAACCAAGTGTCTCCTTGGTTAATCGTTATCTCCACAATGTCATTATTCAGAAAAGATGTCACAAACGGGTAATATGTTCGTTGCTCTAATCGCTGAATGGACTCATCGAAGGTTGGAGTGCGGTGCACGTCGAATACTTGCGGCGTTAACGACATGGTAGCCGAGTGCTTCTAGAAATCGACGGTTTTCCGGCGTTAGATTCAAGTTGCAATGGTGTTTCCACTTCGATGACGTCTTCGTCAATGAGGGTCGGAGGTCACTAAACCGCCTTTTATACGGTTGGTAGTTGCCTCCAAAAACCAAACGCATTTCACATAGACAGTCGTTTCACTTCCAATCTAACGATAATTTCTTCACCTCTGAAATTGACAGGCTTGAAATTCTGATCGAGGATGTTTATGGTCAGGTTGTTTATTTCACGTTTCATGACAGGCACGTAGAGTAAATTTTTAGGGGTTTCGTCTATGGCGTAACCGGGATCGACCCCAACGGCGAATTCGTAAATCGTGTGCGTAGGTCGGTTTACGTAATAAGCACCGGCTGTGATGTTACAATCTATGTATCGTTCTAACTTTAACGATATTTACCGGCAAATCAGAAACGTGCACTTTGCCTTTATCTAAGTATCGTTCGGAAAACCCCAAAAGTCTTCCAATAGACCCGGCTGTGGTATATTGATCGCTATAGATCTCACACTGCAGAGTGCTCTTGTTCGCTTGTATGGATATGCTACCGCTATCGTTTTCGTCTTCCGATTTTTTTTTCAAATTGTTCCGTATGTGCTCTTCTATATTCTTTATCTCGTATGAACCGGTGGGAAGTGATATTTCTTTGCTAGCACCGAAACTACCGGTTAGATAACGAAAATTGTTGTCGCCGCTCTCCTCTTCGATATTCGGTATGCTGTTGAACGTGTGGAATCCCAGCAAAGCTAAACCGTACTCGGCGTTTGGGTCCAAAACTATCCGACTGTCAAAATCGATGGAGAGCGTGGATGTGCGTCCGTGTAGAGTAAACAACAATGACATGACTGGCGTCTTTTAAGTTGTCCCCCACCTTTTATAGAGAAATTCAATGCACAAATGACCGCAATTTATTTGGTTAAAATTTTGATAGGCGTCGTTATTGTACGTGACCTTGACACCCTTTTCAAAATATCGAATCAGTTCTTTGGGCGGTTTCAAAGCGCCAAAGCTATCGAAATATTCTACGGCACAGCTTCTTTTTTTGTAAGCTACCCAATGCGTTCCTTTGTTGCGTTGCACGTCTAAATTTAAAATGGCCGCTTCGTAATTTTTCGGCGTCGACGGAAGTGTATCTCTCATAAAGACGCCTCTGAAATATGGTATTTTTAAAATTTCGACGTAATTCAATATATCTTCGTCGGACAGCGATCTATTGGGTAGCTTCATTGGGAGTTTTTTTGTTTCTTGAGGAACAGTCCTAATCCATTCTTATTTTTACGTAAATATAAGCCGGAGCCTTCCTTTCCGATGGCTTCCATCGACCGATTATGCCGTTTTTGTTCTTCCAAAAGCTTCTTCGCATTATTTGCGTCGATAATTGTCTTGGCTACAGCACCGGCACCGCCTGCCACCGAAGGATATTTTGAACGCTTTCGAATTTCTTGAAGATCAAATTCTTGTTCAGGTGATTCAGGAACGACTGCATTTTGAACTCGGCAAATCAGACTGTATGAAATTGTAAGTGTATATAACGGGAAAACTGCTCTTGCGCACGAATATATAGACCTCACCCCACCAAGCCGTTGGAGTGGGGGTTGCCCCGTCGTTGGAGTGGGGGCTGACACCTGCCGTTGGAGTGGGGGGGGGGTCAACTGGGGGTCACACGTGGCCCAAAGGTCAAAGGTTAACCTATCAGGATCTAGGGGTCAACTGTGGTCATCCGGTGACGTCACGTGATCTCGGGCATGACGTAGCCACTTTGCACGCTTTTTTCAAGGTCGTGGGTTAGAACTCTCTTTGTATTACTACTAACGTAGTCCAGAACAAGTTGCATTGAAAAAGTTTAATTTATTTTTCTATATTATTGCAAATGGCGCTAGAAAAAATAAAATCTAATTTCCATAATTCGGTTTTTCTTAAATATCTCAGCAACCCATGAAAATATTTTAACTTTCAACGGCATATTGTTGAGCGCCCAAAGGCGCAAGTTTGCCTCCATTTGACCGACTTCGCATCTGTTACGGTTTCCGAGATCCTCATATTGAGCACCGGAACTGAATCACCCTGTATAGGTTTAGGTGGTTCTTCATTTGTTGAAAAGATTGGATACATTTTTGAAGAACACAACATTCTCAAGCTTACAAGCCCTGTGCAAACATGTGGCAACGCCGCAGCGGGACGGTTCAACGGCTCTATGCAGTATAGAGCATCATCACAGCAGTTAGAAGCATCAATTAATTTTTCTGGCCCATTTACAGCCACATGCATAGACAAACCAAAAGAGAAGACATCCGGAATCCCTAGTGTGAAGTTGGCACAATAGGCGCCAGTGGCGCCGCCGCTAGCATCTGGGTGAACTATTTCTAGGGAGGCGGGAATTTTAAATATTTTTTGAGAGACTGGTTGATTTATGAGCCTTTATTTTAAAGTTTTACCTTCTTTAAAAATTTAAAACAAAAACAAATGGGTCGTTCACCACAAAACAGTATTAATAGATTTACGAATAAACGACAAATTAGTTTTTCTTTAAAAACCTTTAAAAGTTAAGGCAAAACTTTAAAATAAAAGATAACTAGGTACTTAAACTAAAGAGGAAAACAAAATTGTAGCTTCTGAACACTTTAATACATTCAATAAAATAAACAAAAAAAATGAACTCTTGTAAAAATAAACTCTTGCAAACAAAATCTCTTAAAAATAAAAAAAGGGGCTGGTTCAAAAGAAACCGGGGATTGCTGTATTTCTATAATTATTGTTTCTACGACAGTGTCATTATTTATGTTTGAATCCTGAGAACTTAAGTTAGATTTAGAATGAATTATTTCTGCATAAGAATGTTCATTATGAGAGGATGCCGATGCTAGTAAATCTACGTTTTCAAAAAAATGGTTTTGCAAATCTAACAAGTCTCACCTAGAGTCTTACTTTATCAGAGCTGGTAAAACTTTCCATATGGAAATGTTCTTCACAGACATAAATTTTTTTATCAGAATAGTTTAAATGCATGATATCACACCACAGCCTCCTCCTATCTGTATTAGCCGGAAAAGTGAAAAATCTTTTATTTCTGTAAGATATCTTTGTCACTGGCCAATAGTAAATGTTTTTACAATGTAAAGTTGCACATCTGTACTTATATGCCCCTGGGGAAGACATATTGGGCCACACATTTACAGCGTTTTATAAAATCTGTAGGCATTCGCCGTATGGTACAATATTGTTAACGATCCAAAAAAATACCTAAAAATATAAAATCTTAGGTACAAGACTAGGGGTGCAAATCTATTAGGTATCTACTTGCATCACTAGGTCGATATCTCAGTAGGGTTGAGGTGAGCACAGGTAACAGTTCTCCTAAATACCTAAAAATGTACACAATAATGCACATAATGAATTGCTTAAAACTTGCAACAACCATTGCTTACAGGGGCTTTCGAGTTGATACCTGAAAGGCTCGGTAAGATAGGAAAACAATAACTTCCTTTAAAAAGGATTTGACTTGAATGCTTTGTTGAAGGTTTATTGCAGAGGTAGGTACTCACCATTAGTATACAAATGATGCTAATATTATTTAGCAGTGACAGCTACATCTTGCTATGCATCTATTGCGATCTCTGGATTAAGTGGAACCTCGAATTATTAACCTCGTCTTGAGTTAACCCGGTATTTGGGACATCGAGTTGCCCATCACATACAAGCTAAAAAAAGTTATAAAGTGCTAAGTATTAAACTATGCAAGTAATTCCTGGGCTTTCAGCAAGTGCAAGTACAAGAGCAGGCAGAATTAATGTTATTAAGTTAGTATTTTACATTAATATACCTACCTATTATCTGTTGCAAAATCCTTATTAATTTCAGTTTTCAGTCTCTCTCTGTGTGTTTTAATGCGGGTTTCACGTCGGGAACACCATTCTGTTTCACTCACAGATCAAATATGGTTTCACCCTTGCACATCAAACACATGTTGTTATTTTAAAACACAGAATGCAGAGATTAAAATTAGAATTATTTGGAGCCTACGACAAGTAAACAGAAATTAACTTCTATTTCTGTGCAAGGAAAAGTCAGATGACATCGTTGACATCTATTTCTGTGCAAGGAAAAGTCAGATGACATCGTTGACATTAACAAGAATGACAATATTTATCTGGGTTGCGCACTAACATGCTTCCCTAATTACAGGGCCTTTCGGAGCGTCTTTTATTTGGGTTTGTCTATGGCCACATGTATTTTTTACCGGTATTTTCCTTTTCACATAAAACACAAAGTTGAGGTAAACTGGTTTTCTTCAGTTTCTTTGATGCTGGTGTTAGTTGCACTCTCTCCATTTTTTTGTCTATTTAGTCAAACAGTTTTCTAAAATTCTGAAACAAAACAAAACACCATTAAATTCAGACCTTTTACTACTCTAAACAACAAAAAATACATATATTTCACTAAAATATGATGTTATTTATGTAAATTTTAACGCATCTAATGAGCAATAATCTACTGATCAATTTTAGTTCTTTCCGATTTTGAGCTAAGAGCAATAGTTTCCGAAATATAGGTCATTTTCTGACAAAGCTACATATGGACCAGGTAGCCATCTTGGCCGCCATATTGGGAGAAACCTCCCCATACCAGAAACGCGTAGCCAAGCCAAAACTCATCCTTAGACATCCAGGATCTCAGTTTTAAAGATAAATTCACACCTCCGTGCAACAGTTGTCACTAGTGTGGCCCCTCGACTAATGGCACCTGGTCAAAGTAGTGGTTTTGTAAAAGCAACTACCGACAATCTGTCCAGCATAGACATATAGACATATAGACATATAGACATAGTGCAGCAGGCACGTTGACAAAAATTTTGTTGGTATTATCGGACGTATTTGTGCAATAGACAACGAATCACTTTTTCGATGAACACACTAAATTCACACAAAATATACAACTCCTTTAAAATGATTCACACCTCACGCCTGGAAATTGTAAACGAACAGCTCGCTCAAACAGCTGGTACAAAATGTCAATAGGGTCGAGCTAAGTTGTCAAATTTAATCCGGGCATCACATTACAAACATGCGTTATGTGTATTTTAGTTTCACCAATCTTAAGCGTTTTACTTCTATGTCGCAAAAGTAATCAGGTAACTTAAATCTATAATTATGTTATGAAAAATTTATTATATATAATTTCTATAAATCTTCTCTAAAACGCACAGTCCGACAACACTGAAAATAAAAATCTGGGCTTGGGTCAAGGCACATTATTCCATACAGCCAGGTTGGAAGAAGAAGAGATCACGGAACCACTTACATAGCACCAAAAATAGGAAAAACTATTGTGACGTACATTTTTAAAAATCGCTCAAATTTGCGGGAAAACAGAAAGTGGATTTTTCTCTAACAAAGCTCCAAAACAAAAAATAACTTGTAATACTTACAACTTTATTGAAGATAAAGGGAATTCATTAGCACTAAATAGAGGGTCTTAAAAGGAACTGAAAGGAACCAGTATCAACTAATAATTGTAAAGGAGGGAAGTTCGAAAAATTACTTTGTGGACTATTTCTAAAGATATTTTGGGTATAATTGAAATTTTTCTCCTGTACGATTAAAGTCATAGCATCTTCTAAGGATGCGGGTTCCTTCAGACGAATTATCGTCTGTAGGGGACCTGATAAACCTATAACAAATGTTCGTGAACATAATTCATCATACTGCCTACCATAAAAATGTCTTTAGCTGCTTGATTTAAGTAAATATCAGAATTTACTTTTTGTCTTAAATTACTAAGCATGACCTGTACCTAATCGTTTTGCAAAGTCTAATGGGGATTCATTTTTTAAGGGTCTAGCTATGAATACATATTGCTCTAGGAACTCTAGATTCCTACGATCTCCGAAACATTGGTTTAACGCGTCTTTAATCTTTACCAAGTGTCCAATTCATTACGACAGCTTACCAATAATTCAACACGTCCAGTCAATTTCATCTAGACTGCTCTGATGAATTTTCTCTCTGAATTTTTTAAAAATTCGTCAATAATTCCGTTATACGTTTCAAAGAAATAGTCATACGACGAGATGAATTTCGGCAAGGAAGTCGCATTTCCGTCAAATTGGGAAATCGTCTCAACATACATTTTGAGCATTGGCAAGTTAAGATTCTCGTTTGCCATTGTGATTGTTACTTGATTACTTTCTCTATTAATAACTTGATCAACTTCGATTACGTTGCGTTGTTCCTCAAAACTTAAATTGCTTGAGAACAAATTTGAAAGATTCTCTAGATATATCAATATTAGTATCGCTCATCAAAAATATTCAAAAGTCTATATCTATCATAAATATATATCATAAAATGGGATCCAAAGGGGTACTCAACTCTTACCAAATTAGTGGGCGCAAGCCAAAGTCCTTTAGTGAGCAATGTCTTGGTTGTAGCTGCTGGGTGTTTACTTTTAAGTGTATACAAATCGATAAAAAATGTATTTTGTGAGATATTTTCAAAAACCTTTTTTTGTTCGAAAGGTCGCTTCTTTTTTTTTTCAAAATGCAAATCCAGGGACGGCTACGTGTTTTTATACCCCGATTTTCACAAAAACCATTAAGCGATTTTTTATTTAGAATCTGACGCAACAGCGTTAATCAGGACACCCCAAAACCCCCATATACTAAATTTGAACAAAAAACGTAGAGGGTGTTCGGTTCTACACCGTGTTAAAGTTGAGCAAAATAGGGAATTCAAAGGCACCTGGCGAGTCAAGCGTGCCATGGAATTATTTCAAAACAGTGGAAGAATTAACAGGACCACCCAAAGTGTTGATGGAAGAAATTGCAAGAAGAAATATACAGGATGTTTTTCTCTACAGAGCCTCAAATTTCTGATCTCTTTCGAGTTTTATGCTGGTCAAGTTTGCCTTGGATTACTGAAACAATGTTACTCAATGTAAAATAAATTAAATTTTATCAAAACATCAACAAATAAAATACGTAAGTCTTAAGTTATCGAGGTTTTCTCAATATAATCGCCTTCTAAGGTTATGCATTTGTCAATACGCTTTTTAATGTTGCAAACAACATTTTTTAACTCATTTGCTTTTACTGATTGGCAAGCTTCTATTATTTTTTGTTATAGCTCGTTTATGTCTCTATGGAGATTTTTATATACTCTATCCTTTATCGCACCCCAAAAATAAAAGTCCATCGAGGACAAATCTGGCGATCGAGGGGGCCATCTAATTAATGGACTATTTCTTCCAATCCATCTGCAAGTGGTAAAATTTATTAGTACATTAATCTAAAATCATGTAAGTGTAATAATAACAATACCTGTTGTCAAAATTATTATTTAGCCACTCAGTGACAGCTAGAGTTCCATGGATAGGCGCTCCATCTAACTGCATCGTTAAATCTCTTGTTTCTCGCAATGGTAAATCGTCGAGGACGTTTTGAAAGTCGCCTCTCAAAAATTCCAGAAAGAGCTCACCATTTAGAGGTTGGCGGAAAAAGAAAGGTCCTATCACCCTATGGCCAGTTATCCCACAAAAGACATTTACTTTTTGCGAGAAATGGCTTTTAGTGTGTACAACAAAATGAGGATTTTCTTCCGACCAATAACGTGTATTCTGGGATGAAACAACCCCATTTGTTGTGAAAGTTGCTTCATAAGTAAATAATATATTTTTAGAAAATTATCATTCAGGAATTCCCCTTGCGCCCACAAACAATATTCGAGTCTTCGTTCCATGTCTCCTACTTCTAACATGTGCAGAAATTTTGCTTGAAATGCCTTTAATTTATTTATTTTTAAACATTTCCAAATTGTAGATCTTTTCAGCAGCAAATCCCTAACTGCATCATTTAAGGCTTCATCCGTAAATAATATATTTTTTAGAAAATTAGCATCATTCAGGTATTACCCTTGCGCCCACAAACAATATTCGAGTCTTCGTTCCATGTCTCCTACTTCTAACATGTGCAGAAATTTTGCTTGAAATGCCTTTAATTTATTTATTTTTAAACATTTCCAAATTGTAGATCTTTTCAGCAGCAAATCCCTAACTGCATCATTTAAGGAATTATTAGGATTGTTTCGAAAATATTCTAAAATTTGTTCAGACGTTCTGTTGTTGTTATTACCTCCTCTGATCTTTTTTATAGACACATTTCCTACAAAACAATAGGTAGGTACAATTGCATTTCATTTTATTAATTTTCCAGCTCTTCAACTTTACTTACCCGCTAGATCAAATGTTCTGTTTACTTTTGCTACGGTAGAATAGTGGATATTCCGTTCATGACGCGTATTAAATATCCTGGCAACTTCACGCTAAGGCACATTTTCACCCGTTAATCTCATAATCTCAATTTTGTCAAGTTAACGCTTGCATTGTGTATACAAGTTGACCAAAAATTAAGATTGACAGAACTGTCAAATTTATTGTATTGACTTGTTTTTTAATTTGCATGGCAGATCTGATTTTTGCGAATATTTTTATTAAGAATTTAAACTGTCTGGACAGATTTTTTAAAATTATTACCTAACAAAAACTAGAATATTGTTCGTAAACACAAGGGAAATGACTGAATGACTGAATGACTCTTTTTATATTTTTTTAATTTAATTTATTTTACATTTAGTAACATTGTTTCAATAATCCAAGGCAAACTTGAACAGCATAAAATTCGAAAAAAATCGGAAATTTGAGACGCTGTAGAGAAAAACATCCTGTATATTTCTTCTTGCAATTTCTTCCATCAACACTTTGGGTGGTCCTGTTAATTCTTCCACTGTTTTTGAAATAATTCCATGGCACGCTTGACTCGCCAGGTGCCTTTGAAGTCCCTATTTTGCTCAACTTTCACACGGTGTAGAACCGACCACCCTCTACATTATTTGTTCAAGTTTAGTATATGTAGGATATGGGGTGTCCTGATTAACGCTGTTGTGTCAAATCGGGGTATAAAAAAAAATAGTAGCCGTCCCTGGATTTTCATTTTGACAAAAGTAAAAGCGTCAAAGGAGCGTTTTTTGAAGACCTTTCGAAAAAAAAAGGTTTTTGAAAATATCTCACAAAATACATTTTTTATCGATTTGTATACAATTAAAAGCAGACTCCCTGTATATCTATCATAAATAATATATATCATAAAATGGGATCCAAATTGGTGGGCGCAGGCCAAAGTCCTTTAGTGAGCAATGTCTTGGTTGTAGCTGCTGATCGTGCAGTCTGCCGGGAGTTGGGTTGATCGAGGGGCTGTTTTTCTGCGATGCCTCGAAGATGATGGTTGTTTGGACGACGTCTTCAGGATAAAGATCCCTCAGCTTCTCGAAGAATGCGGTTCCGTTACAGTGGGGACTCCAAACTACTACGAACGCGAAACTGGACGCACATCCTACCGACTGCGCCAGTTAAATTAACGAATTCGAAAATGGAGTTTTTAAAAGATTTTATTTGACAGTTACAACAGGGCTGCGAGTCACGCTACAAGACAAGACAAGACTTAAAGCTAGTTACATGGAGCAGAGCTTGAATTTATAGATTTACAATATTCAAGCTTAGCCTACACGTGCCCGCGCACTCAGCACTTTGTCCGCACTTTTATATAAACAGGACCATTGATAATACGGCCATAACTAAATTAATCTGAATCTCAAAGATATTTGTGGGAAACTCGTAGGTTATGTAGGATTATCGAAAAAACCTGTATGCCGTAACAAACATCGGTGGCTTCGCAAAAAAATCCCAAAGAAAATTCTGAAATTGTTATGCAAATCTCTCTCAAAGATTTGTGGGGGACAGGTAGAAGATACAGGAGTATAGAAAAAACTTATATGGGTGCTGTGACAAGCGACAGTGTCATTGCATAAAAAACGAGTAGGTGTTTATAAGCCTGCAGCGATTTCAGCGCGGTGACAACTTGGCACCCCTCAAGTTGGTGGAGCTCCGAGTTCGGTACAGTGTAACATACATTTTTACGTCTAAGTTTTCTAATGGTTAATAATGTAGAATGAAATGTAGATAACCTATATTTTTGACCTGGTGGTCTAAGCCAAGGCTACCAAAGCGAGAAGAGCGCTAGAGCGAGCGTGCTTCACATCTGAAACAAAATGTATTGAGATACAATTCTGCGAGGAGTAAGCAGAAATTTAACATAACCTATATCGACAGAAACAGGTTCGAGATATATGTGCTTTAAACGGCAAAAGCATATCTAGAAATACCTACGTACGACAAAGTTTTTCATAGTATTAGACTTGACAAAACCCATGTAAAAGTGCATTGTCTAAGAAACCCTTTCCTCGGCATTAATATTGATTAATTTTATTTAAATTAATAAACTCCTTAGCTTCCCGCATATACTCTTTTAACGGTGCATTTTCTTCATTTTGAAGGATATTAGAGGACAGCAAAGATAGAGTACCTATACCTAAAAATCTTAAAATGAAAGTAATCGCGAAAACTGAACTCGACGCTCCCCGTTCGAATATCTAGCAGTTTTTCTAAAAAAAAATAATCATCCGGGGACGAACGGCTCTTCCAATTCGAACCATCTTCAATAGGGTTCTTGCCCATGAGCTCGGGCGGCCGTACGCCAAATTTGGGCTCGAAATATCGAAAACTGCGTCCTGTAAACGACATCATAGGTAGGGGAGAGTCGGGCAATATCGGACACATTTCGAAAAATTGAAATAACTTTTATCGAAAAAATAATATAAATATTAACATATTTTTGCTTAAAATAAACTCTACTCTTTGCAGAATAGAATGCATAATAAAATTAAACAAAAAAACTTAAACAAAACTCCACTCGTTAAAAACAAAAGTGGGCCTCTTTTTGTAATTTTCTGAGAACGTCGGGTAGTACCGGACATGAATTAATTCTCCTTACAAATGCCGCATTTATAATAAACCTGATGTTTTTCTGCCCCAGAACAATTTTTATGGGTCCATAACCATGGCACTAGATGCATTGTATCTAATTTGCGACGAAGTCTTCACCACAGATGATACACTCCGTTGCTTCTTGTTGCTGTTCAGAGCACATTATCTTTGCTATATTTTTTGCCCTTTACATTTTTATTTTTTCCAATGTAATCCTCTAGTTGGTCAATTTTTCTTTTTCCTTTTGTGTTCTTGGGCATTTTTTAAATTTAATATGAAAATAAGAATGTTCAGTTAAAATTTCAGTATGTCCGATATCACCCGAAATATGTGTGTCCCATACCACCCGAACAGCACCGTTGGAAAAAAGTGGCCAACTTATTTTTTACGACCCTCCAATAATTTCCATAAAACCATTTTTATATCCCAAAATAACCAACAAATGTTATATAATATGAACATTTTAAAAGAACTTAACGTTTATATAAAATATAGACTGGTAAATTTTATGTCCGGGAAATTTGTTTTGGGCAAAAAATAAAAATAAAGCACACGACGTGTACCGTTCAAAGCTCGGCCTCATACTGAACATATGTGTCTACGGCAATTCTAATAAAGCATTTTTTGACAAATTCGGAACGCCATCTATTAGGGAAATTGAGAAGATGCTGTTGCCCGATACTACCCACTGTCCGATATTACCCGACTCTCCCCTACACATATATTTCGTTTTTAATGCGCAATATTCATCTATAACATTTAAATGCAGTAGGTGAAAAATTTATTTTGCGAATTGTGGAGTTAACACGAGTTTCGGGTTTGGGGGACATTTTGACAATTTGAAATCAAAAGGTTGATTTTATCGTTATGAAACAAGTATACACTTTTATTCTAAATTAAAAAGATGCACTAAAATGATGAACATGAAAGACCAAAAAGATAACCTCAACAAAATTGTACAAAAGCACGGTCCAAAGATAACGCAAGTGGTGTGCTCTATGAGACACGTAGAAATTGACACTTTCAGCTTATTGTCGACCCCCAAAAACACAGCAGTGTCACATTTTAGATTCAGTACAGAATCTTGGTTATTTTGGACCGATAGTTGTTAAGGTCAGCCGCAATATTTGGCACGAGGGTTATGCAGTTGCTCTATGTAATGGAACACCCTGTATATGTTTTATCAGAACTATTCTGGTTGAAGCTCCTCTGAGGACTAAACGCCGTAACAACCGCCTATAGGTCCGGCAGGGCCGGTAGGCACATTACAATAATTACATATTGCAATAATTAATTAATCACTATTACTGCATGAAGTTGATTTAAACACACGCGAAATAATTAGTTGTCTCTTCAAATATACAGTGCCGTCATTTGTTTTGTTAACAAGTTAAAACAAATGAATAGAGACGGGTGCGCGCGTATATCAAATGTTGTTATTTTTAACGTTCTTAATTTTTGATTATAATATGCTCAAATCTATGAACAATGCTTTCTTTATAACTAGAGTTAGAAAATATTATATTCAATCACTTTATCTATGAAAAAATTTTTGTAGGTCTATTTTTCCTCAGCTTTATATTTTACCACCTCCAACCTCCAACGAAACTGGATAATTTAATGCAAGTTTAATGGGTAATACAAAAAGTGGCCAATATAGAAGAAAGCACAAGCCTCGAGGATCATTTTGCGCTTTCGAAAGCTTTGGTAGAAGCTGAGATATTAATTTTTTAGTTGACAACTTTTAGCCATTTTTGCACCTTAAATCGCCCGTAGCTCGAAAAGGGTGCGTTTTCAGAAAAACTATCAGGAGACAAAAAGTATTATGTTTTGGCCAAGTTATCTAATGAAGTTTTTTCGGTTCCACTAGGTGTCAAACAGGCGATTTTCGATGAGAGGTCAACTTAATTTTCTGTGCATCAAAATAGAGGTATACCGCTCTTCTAATTATTTCTACTTTAAGTCTTACTTATGGAGCAAATTTTTTATATAATTTTTCAAAAATACCCCGAAATAATACAAAATATCAATTTGCCATGCAACCATGACACATAAAAAAATGTCAAGAGGATGATATCGCAAACAAAGAAAATAACAAGCAAAAATTGCGAAAGCTAAACTCATCCTTTAAATTTTAATCCCCGTCTCCAAGTAGACGGGGATCTCCAAAAACAGTGCAAGTGGCGCCCTCTGTGAGATACGGCAAAATTGACACTTTCAGATTATTCTCTATCCCCAAAAACATAGCAGTGCCAAATTTCAGTTCAGTAGCTTGATTAGTTTGGGAGATGTAGCCATAATTCTATTTCAAGTAATGAACTTTAACGCCCTGTATCTCTTAAACAAACAACATTTTTTATAAGGCATATTGGCCTCAATCGTCATATTTTGACCCAAAATATATGCAGTTGTCCCATTACGTTTGGGGCACCCGTGTAGGAGTAAGGTATTATACATAATATACGAGTATAATATGGTAGATTATTAGTTCAAAATGAAATCACTACGTTTATCTCGAGTGTTTGATCCGATTGAGAGAGGTTTGAATTCAGTGAAGCGGACTCAATTAGACGGCGTACCAACCCGGTATATTTTGTACGTTTTTTTGAGAAATTTTCGTTTTTTCCGATTGCAATGATATAAAAAAATATACAAGGTGTTCCGTAATTATGTGCAAATATTCCGAGGAAGTGTTCTGCACGATATATAGGAATAGATGACTCACTGTAATACAAAAACCACTGTTTTGTTTTGCTTCTACATTAGCCAGCGGGTCGGGGGAAGAAGACGAGGTAATTTATTTACATTAGCATTTCTTAAATTCAGTCTTTCCTATTTTGTAATGCATGATAAATAGTTTTTTGATAGACTTGTGTGTTGTATGTCTTATGTTGTATACATATACAATACAGGGTGAGAAACATGGAAGTTCGAAAATACATTTTTATAAATAAAATCAAGAAGGCTTGTCCAATAAAAGTGAAATTTGGTACACTTGTTTGATCAATTACGTGCAATAATTATTATACAACGACAGTTTTATATTACTCCCAGAGAAGTAGTTACAGGGGAGAGCACAACGATTTTTTGATAAAAAATTTCGTTAACAATATTTTTGTTCCGATAATACTTTTTTCTGAAAGAGCAACTGTTCAAAAAATGTACTCTTGTTCAAAGAAGTACACCGTTTTCCGCAAAATTAGCGAAATGTAATATGATCACAGACCATCTGTGAATAGAGATGTACGCGTAAGCGGATAAGGACTGGGAAAATCACATGTGCCATGGGTCACAAACAATTTCTGACCCTCCATGTTTATCATAAAATCGTGAGCAATCAATATACAATTAGCATTATGGCAGAACCCTACACTTGTAGAGAACTTGCCGATATGCATTTGATTTACGGAAAATGTGATGAGAGTGGAAGAGCTGCAAGAAAAGTATATCAAGAGACGTATTCAAACAGAAGGATTCCATCAAAAAAATTGTTTATGTCAATTGATCGCCGCCTTCGGGAAACTGGTACCTTTAAGAAAACAAATTATGATGCTAATCATAATAGAACAGTTAGAACCATAGAAAATGAGGAAAGGATTCTTGACCATTTAGAGGAAGACAGTTCTCTAAGTACCAGGAAAATAGGTGTCATTGAAAATATACCGCATTCGCTGGTATGGAGGGTTGCAAAAGAGCAGCAGTTACATCCTTTTCACTTAACTAAAGTTCAGGAATTGCTACCAGGTAATTATGAAAAACCAATTCAATTCTGTAATTTGGTGTTACAAAAAGTTGATGAAAATGCAACGTTTGTTGAAAAAATTTAATTCACTGATGAATCCTGTTTTACAAAGTGTGGTGCTTTTAATTTAAGAAATGCTCATAATTGGGATGTTGAAAATCCTAAAATTTCTATTGTGCGACATTCCCAGTATAATATTAAAATAAATTTATGGGCAGCAGCAGGTAATAGGCAATAGCACAGAAAATATACGCGGACAGAAGTGCCAGTAGCATTGGGCTCATAAAATATGTATAGCACACCGAAACAGATAGCGCTCGGATGCAGAATCGACCGATTTTTAAAACTCTAAAATGCCCTCGGCTGAAAGTAACCACTAGAGGCGCCAGCAGTCAGCTGAAGAAGCCTAACCGTGTTGCCGGTGGTTTAGGAAAAAAGTAGCGTAGCGTATATTTTCTGTGGGCAATAGGCTATTAGGGCCAATTGAGCTCCCAGAAAATGTAAGCGCGCAAAGTTACCTGACTATTTTAATAAACCAATTACCGGACTTGTTTGATGATATTTGAAACTTCGAATAACAATGTATTAGAGTACCTTTTTTGTGTAGTTTTAATTTATCTTTCAGAAAATCGTACTGTTGGAACAAAAATATTGTTAACGAAATTTTTTACCAAAAAATCATTAATCTCCCTCCTGTAACTACGTCTCTGTGAGTGATATAGAACTGTCGTGGCATAATGATTGTTGCACTTAATTGATCAAATAAGTGTACCAAATTTCACTTTCATTGGACAAGCCTTCTTGATTTTATTTACAAAAACGTGTTTCTCACCCTGTACCTTTTTTACTAAACATTTTATTATTGTCTTTCAATGAAAAATCGGGTATTTCGTTAAGATTTCTTAAAATTTTAATTATCGCTGTCTCTATGGCAGCAATTTCGTAAGATCATGTGGGTATTTCTAAAACTTTCAGTTCGTTTGCTTGATCGATTAAATAAAATTTATTATTCGGTGCCTCAATATTCGGTATCGTATTATATGAATAAAACCCAAGCAACGCTAAGCCGTATTCTAAATTGGGTTCTAAATAAATGGGATTATTGTAATCAACCGAGAGCACAGAGCTGTAGCCTTTCAACGTGAATAACAGTGACATGACTAACAGTTTTAAGTCGGTCAGCTCTTTTTATAAAGAAATTCGAGACAAAGATGAGCACAATTTATTTCGTCAAATTTTTTATATGCATCGTTATTATACAGGGTTAACTATGACTTAGTACAAAAAATTTTACCACGTGCGCAGGATGGCTTAAGAAAACATAGAAAAATATTTTTAGATTTTTTTTACGATCTTTAAAAAAACGGGTAAAGACCCCTATTTTCCCTGTAAATCGCCGCCTTTAATGACGTCATCCAATTTGGCTTCTGAAGGTACTGACAGCTGAAGTGATTTTCCGCGGTGTTGCCGTTGATTTAGGAACGGTGAAAATACCTTTTTACTCAAACAAATTTAAAAAATACATAAATAACAATCGATTTGAATCTGTACAGATGCAGCGCTATTAGATTCCCCTTACCTTAGCTCGTATCCGGACCGGTTCCTACTCTCGCGGAAAGCTCATTACCGCGACACCACAAGCCGTCTCCCTTAATACCCCCGGAGCTCCTCTGATGAATTCTTGTCCACCATCTAACCTCTTCTGAAGCATAGATAAAGGATTTATTGTTCTGAAGCCTCGGCGGTATGAATTAAGCGACGTATCGGCCCGGTCGAGTCTATGAAACGTTTTTTCGACTGCTCCGCGTTGCCCCGTTCGTCATTTCATAACTTCCTAGCTAGGCAACTAACTGTACATACAAGGTTTGTTCCAACAGGGCCAATAACCGTTCTCAAGCACGTTCAGCGCATGCGCACTACCCCACTGGCTGTTCCAACTGAATTATGTACCTACCGACACGGGACGATACACGCACTGTTCCAGCCGATTTATGGATCATTTGTGTATCGTCCTTGTACGATAAAAACGGTGCCTGGTCTAAAGCAATAACCGCGTGTACTGACATGCGCAGTGTATGGTCGTGTGACAGAGATAAACATTAACCTCATATTTTTGTTTTTACGTAGATAGTTTTAAATCGATGGCTGGGATCGTGTTTTTTATTTCTTGTTGAGTAGGGCGGGGAATCGTTGAACAATTTTTTAGAGTGAAGAGTGAGGTTAGCCCACCGAACATTCGGTTAGCCACATATTAAACACGCAGGTTAGGTGCGGTCACAAATATGATTTGGTCGATTTGATTCACAATCCGTTCCATCTGAAATTTTCTTTGGGATCATTTGTTCCAACTCGAATTTACGTACGGTCACAGAACTGTACATGAACTAGATGATAACCCTTAAAGAACGCATGCGCTAGTTTTGCACCGTTCATGTGCGATCCCAAAGAAAATTTCAGATGGAACGGATTGTGAATCAAATCGACCAAATCACGTTTTGTGACCGCACCTAACCTGCGTGTTTAATATGTGGCTAACCGAATGTTCGGTGGGCTAACCTCACTCTTTACTCTAAAAAATTATTGTTCAACGATTCCCCGCCCTACCCAACAAGCCAAAAACCAACAAGAAATAAAAAACACGATCCCAGCCATCGATTTAAAACCATCTACGTAAAAACAAAAATATGAGGTTATTGTTTATCTCTGTCACATGACTATACACTGCGCATGTCAGTACACGCGGTTATTACTTTAGACCAGGGACCGTTTTTATCGTACAAGGACGATACACAAATGATCCATAAATCGGCTGGAACAGTGCGTGTATCGTCCCGTGTCGGTAGGTACATAATTCAGTTGGAACAGCCAGTGGGGTAGTGCGCATGCGCTGAACGTGCTTGAGAACGGTTATTGGTCCTGTTGGAACAAACCTTTTCAAGTTTGGCTAGTAGCCGACGGAGGGCATTTGCGAATGTAACATGGCGTTATTTCCCAGTTTGGTCTTGACTTTCGCGGCAAATCGTTCAGCGTCTTTGTGAAAATGCCGGAGTATTCGAACGCCGAGTTAACGGACATGGTTATAATGTACGGGAGATGCGATGAAAGTGCACATCGAGCTGCAGCAGAATACCGTATTCGTTTTCCTAACAGGGCAAATATGCCTAACCCACGTACTTGTGAACATTGTACAACGTATGCGAAACACTGGTGTTTTGCAAGCTCGAAGGGGTGGGCGAGCAACCTTCCATAAGCACTACAGCTATTGCAAGGAGATTGGGAATATCTCAGAACAAGGCAAGTAAAATAAAACCAATAAAACTGACTTCTACCAAAGACTATCCCATGTGATGGGATTGTCTTTGCTTGCACCTAATACCTACATAAAATTTAAAATGTAACAATACAATTATTTACAGGCATGGAGGATTCTAAGGGAAAACGGCCTTCACCCTTATCACATACAAAAGGTCCAAGCATTAGAAGCAAATGATTTTCCGGTGAGAATGACCTACTGCACTTGGCTACGTGATCGAATCGCCCAAGACCCAAACTTTGTTTTCAACATTCTTTGGACAGACGAATGCTGCTTCACACGTGCTGGGGTTTACACGTATGTAAATTTTTACTTACTTATAGCTTTCTCTCTTCCATATTATCTTTTTTATTTATTATAAAATTGGCTATGTCAATCCTAACGTCTTCGCCAAAATTGTGAATATTTCTAATTTTTGTTGTTTTTTTTTAGACACAACAGCCATATTTGGTCCGATGAGAACCCACATGCTGTTCGGCGGTTTAATTTCCAACGTCGGTTTTCCATCAATGTTTGGGCAGGAGTTTATGGAGATCGATTAATTGGACCATACATTCTACCGGAAAATTTAAACGCTGAACGATACTTGTATTTTCTGACAAATGTTTTGTTTGATAATTTGCCACTACAAGTACTGCATGACATGTGGTTTATGCACGATGGTGCACCAGCCCATTTTGCGAGACCTGTTCGTGCATTTTTAGACGACCAATGCCCCAACCGTTGGATCGGAAGAGGAGGGCCCATTGCATGGCCGCCGCGATCACCAGACTTGAATCCAATGGATTTTTGTATTTGGGGATTCATGAAGGCGATTGTGTACGAGCAGGAAATCGACAACGAGCAGCAGTTACGTGAACGAATTGAAGGTGCAGCTGTTCAAATCCGGAATAATCATGGACTTTTTGCACGTATCCGGACTTCTTTAGTTAACCGAGTGAATTTGTGCATCGAAGTTAACGGCGGCCTCTTTGAACAGCTACTGTAGTGCTTTGCATGTGCAATGTGTGCTAGTGCAGTTGTGATTTTTTGGTTACCCTTCGGGGTTTTCCTGGCGGAGGGGATCTACCTCGTCGTGGTCGTCAGGCTGAGTACCTCGCTTCAAACAAAAGGAATAGCAGAGGGAAACCAAGAGATCCCCAACAGATTTAGAAAATGTGAATGTTGTGTTGTGTGACTTTTAATGTAAAAAAGCAAGAAAACAGAAAATGGTGCAAACAATCCTGGAAATGTCAGTAAGGTAGGTGTTTCATAGGCATTCTACATGTTCCTTAGAAAGTAATCGTTTTTAAAAGGAAATCGAAATTTTGTGGTGAATCCTCGGATAAATTGATAGACGTGGCAACGCCGCGCTATTGACATACGCGAAATTTTTAGACATGTCGCGCGGGCGTCCATAGGCGGCGTTTTTTGAGGGGTTTAATACAATTTGAAAAAAAATTTTTTTAGGCTTAAGACAAATGTTAGAAAATTTTTGAAAATTTATTTTGGCAAGTCTAATTTTTCTTTATCTGCCATAAAAATTTTTGTACTAAGTGATAGTTAACCCTGTATAGGTACAATTTTAAATTTTCCTAAATATTGAACAAGTTCCTTCGGTGGTTTTAAGTTACCACAACTATCAAAGTATTCAACAATATTATTATCTTTCTTATATGCTACCTAGTGAGTGCCCCTATTGTTTTTAACATCTAAATTAATAATTGCTGATTCATACGCGTGTGGTTTGCTTCGAAGTGCATCTCTCATGAATACACCTCTAAAATATAGCAACTTTAATTTCCTGGCAAATTTTTCGAGGTCAACGTTAGTTAATGGTCTCTTGGGTAGCTTCACTGGCAGTTTTTTGTTTCCTTAAAAATAAACCAAAGCCTCGCTTGTTTTTTCTCAAGTAAAGCCCCGATCCGAATGCTTCCATCGCTTTGTTATGACGTTTTTGTTCTTCCATCTTTTTCTGCATATCTTTCGCAATTGCGTTAGCACCGCCTGCCACCGATCCAAGAGCACCCAAAGCACCTATGATTGGAATCAACGGAAGAAACCCTCCGCTCGCCTCAAACGGAATTATTCTAGGGATTTGCACTTTATTCTTTCGACGGACTTTTTTAACTGCTAAACATGCCGCTTTAATTGCAGCTAGTGTGGTTTTCTTAACTCCTTTTTCATTATTAAGTTGATTTCCGTTACATGATTTTTTCAATGATTTTTCAACCTTTTTCACTAATTACGTTTGAACGATTTTTTAAGCCCATGCCTAACTTGTGTTTAGTTTTCATTGTTGTACTCGTAGTAACAAACCAAGCAGCTGCCTTTTTACTCAGTTTTGCGTCCTTAGTCTTAACTTTTTGCCAAGCTTTATTTTCTAATACTCAATCGGCTTTATGTCGATCCTCTAAAGAGAAAGATTTCGAATATTCTATGTCATGTTCCTTGCATGCAACGTCGAGAGGGTTTATGCCAGGGTCTTCCCTAGCTAATCTCTTGTTTAGCTTAGTTCCAGGCCCGCAATATTGATACCCAAGAATGTGCAATTCAACTGGTAGATTACTGATAAGGGTATTATGTGAATGATAACATTAGACTGAATGCAAGTCTTTGCATGAAAATATATTTATAAGTTTCAATCATTAGTAATTTATTTTCCCAAACTCGCTTGAATTTATTCTTTAACTGTTCACCGCATCAAAAATGTTTATACAGTATCCGAGCGCGTTACATTAAGATTTTACTTAAAGTTAGTCGGACCTCGATGTTGGAAAGTGTGTTTATATAAATGCTGTATAAAGTTTAATTTCGTATAATGAAACGTCTTTATTGCAGACCTGCATGCTTGCTTTAATTCACCACCATATAAACATTGGATCATCGATGCCTGCGCGGGATAACTCTGAATAACGCCTTCGTTTAGCATAAATATTTAAGTTAGTATAATTTTAATTTACACCTGAACCTTGCAACTGATGTGTGACTCATAAAATTACAGCACCTTATGAATAGGATATTATTCCACATTTTAAACAGAGTACGTTTCTGTCTTTCATTGCTATCGAATTATGGATCGCTTGATCCAGCTACTTTGTGAGTCATGCCGCCATTGTTTAACTATTCACAACAAATAAAGATTGGAATTTGAATTATGTTTTATTTACAACTGTTTCAATGTAGTGTGTCAAAATAAAATACTGTCAATTTCCTTTCCTTTATTCCTTTATTAAGTACGTTTTATGACTAAAGCATTCAGATTTCCCATGTTAATTTTCTATCCCCCCATGGGATTTTCCACATATCCACTTGTCCTCTGTAAACCAGCGAGTATTTTTCACTGGAAAAATGTTCGAGGCACGGTTTGAACGCCTGTGTCACTCTGTTGGGCAGGAAAACGACACCACGCTCCAATTCCAGCAAAATGGTCTCCACGAACGTTGTTTGCACTAACTTCCCCGAGAAAATTTTCACCGGCACACCTTCACCCAATTCCACTAACTTTACCGTCGGTTTCTGAGACAAGCACCTACATTTGTTGATGGTTTTCAAATGCATCTCTTTGCTGCAAGCCATCTTAGCTCATCTCGGCTACTGAACTACGCGTATCAGCAAACTATGTCTTTTATCAAAGCTAGATTCCAACCTTTAATTCTCCGAACTGATTTTAGGAAATGACCTTGAAAGCGATTTGATCTTGAAGCGATTTAACCTTGAAGCATGAATTATAGATTGACCTTGAAAGCAATTCTCAGAAATTAACCTTAAAGCGATTCTCGGAAACCACGCCCCTTGACCTTGAACCACAATTCCTAGAAATGCGACTCTCGGAAACCCCACCCCTTGACCTTGAACCATCAACCGCTCTTCGCAACCTTCAACCAACGACCTTGGAAACGGCGGCCATTTTGTCCTGGGGCCCGCTTTGTATCACTACTTCCAATCTTCCTGAAGACAACGCAAAAATGCAATTTTATGCCTAATTTTGTGCGTGTAGGTATATGAAGCCTCTCAAATCCGTAAAGAGTTAATGATTACGAAAAATATTCAAAGTCCTATTGTTGGGTCGTTTTGTACAGTGTGACCCATTTGTTTTGGGGTCAGTCTGTAAAAAGTGTATCAATCGTGCGATTTGGCTGATTTTTTTTTTAAATTGTAGAGCTCGATGAACTGCACATTTTGAACAAAAATTGCCTGGTTCGCATAAAATCCAAAGCCTACTATGACCGTTTTTATGAGCAAAATTTTAAGAAACCATATTAGCGTTTTTTTTTGAAAAAATCTGTGTGCGCCAATGGATTGAGCACCCCTCGAAATGGGTATGTACAAAATTTCATCAAAATATTTCAAGTAATAACGATTTTGTAGAAAAATTAAAAATGCAGCCAAGGTACGTCTTTATTTTCAAAAATTCAAAGTTGGCCATGGAAAATAATTGAATTGTTTACTTTTATTAAGTGTCAAACTGTCTAAATTGAGTTCAGAAATTGTTTGTGCTCAATACAATTAATTATCATAATTATGGAATATTTAAGCATAAGAGACAAAATAGAAATTGTTCGACTCGTGGGCGACAACGAAAATTTTATAATTTTAATTGTTTTTATGTTTTGTGTTTATAAGCATAAGGTTGTATTATTACAATTCAATTATTTTCCATGGCCAACTTTGAATTTTTGAAAATAAAGACGTACCTTGGCTGCATTTTTAATTTTTCTACAAAATCGTTATTACTTGAAATATTTTGATGAAATTTTGTACATACCCATTTCGAGGGGTGCTCAATCCATTGGCGCACACAGATTTTTTCAAAAAAAAAACGCTAATATGGTTTCTTAAAATTTTGCTCATAAAAACGGTCATAGTAGGCTTTGGATTTTATGCGAACCAGGCAATTTTTGTTCAAAATGTGCAGTTCATCGAGCTCTACAATTTAAAAAAAAAATCAGCCAAATCGCACGATTGATACAATTTTTACAGACTGACCCCAAAACAAATGGGTCACACTGTATATTCTGTTACTGCGAATTAAGATTTGTGATTTGTATTTACCTATTATGCGTTATGTTTTTGATCTACACTGTAACTCCATTTTTGACCCATTACGGCTTTTGCCGGCCGGTTTGTAGCAGATAGCATGAATTAATTTTTTTTTATGTCCATTTTCTAAAATTAATTTTTATACTAATCAAACCTAAAGAGGTACTCACATTTTAGATTTTTGCGTTTAAATTACAGGTTACAGGTCGTTTTGAGATTAAGATTTAGTCAGACAACCGTTCTTGCGTTGGCAGACCTTTTTTAATTTAAAACTTAATTGTTATTAGTAAAAATTACATAGTTCGGAACGTTTGCAAGTATATTTTGATCCCACCTGTATATCAATCATTTCTGCCCGTCCTGTACGCTATAGGAGAAAAATTCTATAACGTCTCGTGAGAAAACGATTAGTCATTTTAGTTGTTTTTTCATATTTTTGTCTCACCCAGTATATAAATTTTGTATACAACCGATACATTCATTCTGCGACGTCATGTGTTGTGCCACATTTTGTGTGTTAGACTATCTTCCAAGTTCGCGTAGGTATTTATTACGAAATATATTCAAAGTTCTTCTGACAGAATTATTTTGTACACTGTCGTATTACTGCGAGACAAAATTATATTATGCATTCTGTTACTACTGTGAATTTGTTTTGTATTTTTTATGATTTTCTTCGTTATTTCATGGATACATACTTATAAGAAATGTTTCTTTTAGCATGATTAAAGTTGAGATTTTCTTTTTCTATAGAGTAGTATTTTTACCGCTAAATTCGCGAGACATCATGCACACACCATTGAAAAAATCCCTAGATCTTTGAGAAAAATCCTGACCTGGAGAATTCTGTGTCGTAGTGATGGTAACGAGAAGAGCCATTATGGTTTTTCCAGTGTGCCAAATTTCTTATCTACCGCGTATCTCAATTTTTGACCAATTTGTGCGTTTTTGGGGAAAAACCCTAGATTTGTAGGATTCTGGACGATGTTTTTTCTAAATTGAACACTTGTTGTTGGACACGTCAAAAAATCGCGTAAACGCAAAAAAATCGCGATAAAATTACAAAAAAATATTTTTATAATCATAATATTTTATATCTTTGAAACATTATAAAATGGACATATCTAAATAAATCGTTTTATTAAAAATGTTTGCCTTTTGTAAAATGCGGAATTTTGAGACCTGCGCCGACATATTTTGCCAGGCGCCGCTGCCCGCGACATAATTTCTAATTTTTGTTGCTGCTGATGATGACTTTCTGCTGATGAATGAAATATTTGTGGTGGTGTGAAAAATGCCGACGAAGGTTTTCTGCAAGTCTGTGTCTGTTCAGCGCGCTTCCTGGGTCGCTGGTCGTCTCCGGTCAATAACTGCGACCTTATTTAAAATACTATTCCTATTGACATATAATATGGATTCAATTTTTATATTAAATTAATTTCGCGAAACGTTTTGTGTATTATACTTTTTGAATACGTTTGCATATCGCTTAAGAAAAATGCCTTTTGGGAAAAATCTCGTGGAATTCTGCGCGTCAGATGCAACCAGGCTTAAGTACCTACCTATAAGGCCAGTTTTGAGATTGAGGGGTTTAGTATAACTTGGGAAACAGGAACCTTTGGCACTTAGAAAATACTTCTTTTGCTTAACTCCACACACCAAAACTTGCGTATATTGTTATTTTTAACTTAAAAAATTATTATCGATCGTATTATTGAGATTACTGGGACAAATAGCAGAGATTAGAAATTTTGCAAGTTTTTAGATGTATATAGGAATAGATATACATTACCAAAAACAACTTGTTTTCTTTCATGTCTTTAAAAAGATGTTATTGTTGGCACATTCAAGATTTCGAGCTTTTTGATACGGTTTAAGTTATTTTGCAAACCTAAGTATCTTAAAGCCCTTATACGATCTACAAGACTATAAGACAAATCAAATTATTATGCGGTGTATGAATTTTGGTATATGAATTTTGAGACATCTTGTACCGTAAAACGGGGTTACTTTGCACCTGTCATGATAACTTTGCACCAATGTTGTAATAATTGTTATTTATAGATACTTACTTCCTCTAATTTGGCTTTTTTCACTTTATAACATTTTCTACTAATAGATGGAGCCACAATAAGTAATTGCAACAGGTTAGACTCCCCCTCCCGCCATTAGTTGTTGATCAGCTGTTACCGGTATGTTAACCTCAAAATTTCGTTATTTTATAGTTCCCCAAAATTGTATTGCCGAGGAATTTCTAGCTGATAAGAAGCGGTAAGAATACATTTAATTGCATGTACCCACTATTGTTTATACATATAATAAAAAAACAAAGTTATTAGAATTTGGAATCGAAGAAAAAATTATTTGTTTATTATAATAACGGTTTTCTAGAAAATTGGGGATACTTTGCACCACGTTCAGTGTTGTCTACTCACCACTTTCAGTATTACTCTTCAAGCCCTTTCATTTGATACCGATATTAAGGAGGTTGAGAAGAAAATGTAACCCGCAATCTTGGAGCGGCGGCCATATTGAATTTAGTTTGATGTCACTAACTTTATCGTTTTCTACTCTTCAAGCCCATTCATTTGATACCCATATTAAGGGGATTGAAAAGAAAATGTAATCCGCCATCTTGGAGCGGCGGCCATATTCATATTGAATTTAGTGTGATGTCATTAACTTCATCGTTTTCTACTCTTCAAGCCCTTTCATTTGATGCCCATATTAAGGGGGTTGACAAAAAATACATCATCCGTCATCTTGTGCCGACGGCCATTTTGAAAGTGTGAAGATGTGAAGATGTGAGAAGATGTGAGAAGAGCTGTTGATGAACATGTTTTATTTGAATATGAAGGCATAGTTTATCCCGATCACAACAGCTGTCGACAAAGATGTGACGAAATATGGTACACTTGGGATAAAGTAATTGGCGGCATAAATGAACCCAAGCAAATGTCAAAGCGTGGCTTGTATATAGTTCCAGTGTAACGAAGTTACTAGGAATTTCCCGCTAGTTCTAAATTTTCGTTTTATTTCATTTATTTCTTCGCCGCGCTGTTTGGAACAACCGGCCGACCGCCGTAGTTTTTATATATTCATGAATGATTCTTTTTTTTTCTACATAGGAGACCGGCGGTCGATATTTCGAATTGCATTTAAGTAAACTTTGGTTTTGATTATTTTCCGGCTTTCCGCCGCTTGTAAAGAATTGTTTATGTCATCATAAGGGATAAGGGATACCTGCTAAGGGTAGAACCGGGATATTAATTCAAATTACAGCTAGCGCCGCCGTTCTTTTTGGGAAACCGGGTATACTGGACATGCCCGGTCCAGAGAGACCACCGTCCGAGCCCTATGGGGGGTGCAACCACCCCTAATGGCCACTCTAGCCCCCGGCAGCCGTTTTGGGTACCAGAAGAGTGAGGACGATCACCGGATGTCTCGCCACTGCTCCGACCAATGGACGGCCGGCGCACTCACGAAGGGAGGGGCGCCACCGAGCCCGATAAATACGCCGCGGCTGCCGAGGAGGCTCTCTGATTTCCGGCATATTTCCTGGTGAGCATTATTAGGTTAAGGTTTAGAAACTGTCCCGAACCGTGTTGCTGTTGTGAGTCCACTATCCGCAGCCGACACCGGTTCATTACACCCCCAGATCAAGGTTAACTGAAGCTAAGCTTGGTACCGTGTTGGTGGCGCGAGTTTACTATCCCGAAACACAGTTTGCACCAAGCTTAGCCGAATAGTACCGCTTGGACTGGGCGTGGATGACTCTTCCCGCGTCTTATTAAATTCGCCGTATTTCCTATTAGTTGTCCCGAATAGTTTTGAGCTTGCTTACCGCCTGTAGACAAAACCGTGTCAAAAACAAAACAGACTTTCCGCGATAGAGGTTTAACCGGCACGTTTCTCTTTTCAGACGTTTACGTGGATCTCTCTGGACCGGCCGTGGACGTACGTTGACGTTGTTAAATCAATACTATCCAATACTTATTACTGTTAAACGAACATTCAATAAACCGTGTTAAAATTTGCCAAATTTCCTTATTTTGTGCCCCATCCTCGACGCACCACTGAACTCTGGAATTGATTTTTCTCTGACGAATGCTATCCTGGGTATAAAGCGGAGCATACCGCTCTAAAAAACTGGCACCTAAGCAACCCGTTTCACCGAAGATCCGATTTTTCCTTTCTTAAATAAAAGAGGCTATAAGGAAGCCCCCCCGGTGGGTACACAAAAAGGGAAAAATCGGACGTGAACGAAAACTACGCTATACCAGAATGTGATAAGTTATGGTGGGAGTGACTTTATAACATAGGTACCTTTTAATTTCACTTCAACCAACATAGTTTCAGTTAATTTGAAAGACATCTTTGTTAAAAGCTAGAATTATTTTTAGTTTTTTTGTTACACAATAAAAAATAGCAGCTTTAAATGCTTATTACTGGCAAAATTAAGTAATTAAATATGAGGAAAAAATCCTACGTATCTATTGTGGTGCAAAGTAAATATTTACGTCGGGTTTCTTTGCAGCAGTGTCAGTTTACAGGCTAAAAATAATTCAAATTCCAAATGGTGCAAAGTATCCCTCTTGCAGGGTAAGGTATACTTTGCACCATAATTAAAATGAATGCCACTTTTTAGTAACGCGTTAAACCTAGTTTTAAACGTAGGTGCACCTGTTTTATAACATATACATAATTATTGTCTTCCAAAAAATATATCGGTACTGGATTTAAAATACTTGAACTTTTGCATTTCAAAAATTAGGAAAAAAGTGGTGCAAAGTAACCCCGTTTTACGGTATTTTACCTATTCATCATTCTGTGACGTCACCTTTAGATAATATCTTTCAAGTACGTAGACAGAGCGTCGAACTTAACCCCGGTGGCCCTAGGTCCGAATCCTGGTGGGGATTTTTATTTTCAGGATTTTGAATTTGAATTTGGCGCCATGACCTGAGTACTATAAGCCAACGGCGCACGCGCCTTAGGGAAGAGCGCCACGATTGGCTGAGAGAAAAAGGGGGCGTGGCTTAGGTTCATGAGATGACGTCAGAAAGCTGAGAATAAAGTGGAGGCGCGTGCCAAGAAATGCTGAAGATTCTGGACCAATTCCCAAGTACCTACTTGGCGCCATGACATGACGTCGGAGCTCTGAGATGAAAGTGGAGGGGGGGGGGCGTGGAGACGCGTGCCGAGAGATGCTGGCGAGGCTGGACTATTTCCCACTGTCCCACAAATTTTTCCAAGCTCCGGTGATAGATGCGTAATAATAGACTGGGATTTGAGGTTCGCATATTACAGCTAAAATATGTACCGCCTACACAGTAAAAATTATACGTAAAATTTAACATTTTATGGATCTGGTCCTAGTCCACTCCAAAAATATGTAAAATGAGGAATATCGTTGCGGGTTAAATTTGACCTTTTACAATGTTCATGTTGCTAACGAAAAGTGTAAAATATATTTTTAACTATTATTATATGACAATGTTTAATATATCCCACCTCTAACATCAAAGTGAACCAGTATCCAATATCTGCATGAATTTCGTAGTTACGTACCTACTGAATTTCTCAAAGATGGAGAGTCCGAGACAGTCCACAGTTTCTAGCATAATCCAGTACAAAATAGTAAGGTTTAAGTTAATCTTTAAATAAACATAAGTAGCTGGAAAGATGTAGATACACCTAAGTATATATATGTATATCTTGTGTTATTTTCGATAACGAATTATTTAGAATGTTAAATATACATATTGTAACGAAGGTACCGTGCTTTTCTTCTTTTTCTACGAATTACAATTTTTAACAAAGTTGCCCACGCTTTTCTCCCCGATTTTCCGTTTGCATCTTACCGCTAAATCCTAGTCTACCAGTAGCACTCTTCGTCATTATTCGCGGGTCCGCCTGGTCCGCCCGAACCGCCGATAGATGGCGCCAGGGGCCAGTATTTAACCGGCAATAAAGCCTCGGCCGATCAGATCGTTGGAGGTCTTATGCCGATTACCAATTAGGTAGGCTAGACCTATACTGGGAGTAAGCTTTCCCGATAAAGCTGGATTTTGCATGGTGCTGCAATTACCCGAAGCCAGATTCCGCCGAACCGATTAAGCTGTGACCGGTATCACAAAACCGGCAGTCCGCTGTCCGCACGGCGGCAGTAAGATAGTATCGGTAGCGATTATTGGGACTATCTTACACCGCCCCCTTTTGTATATTTCCGCCCGCTGTCCGGCCGTTGTTTGGGAGTATCGACTGCAATTATCGGAACTTCCCAAATACCGCCGCTGAGCTTGCACCGTTTGTACATATATAGTTACCATTTTTGCCTTCCTAGTATAGAAAGCTTGCCGACTCTTGTCGTTGCCGTTCCCGTAAGCTTCCTTATATCAATTCTGCTTTGCCCGCACCTTTTAGTATTTTTCTGTACATTGTACTAATACGCACTGATCTTTTCAGAAAGCCGCTGCCCGTCACCAGAGACGTCTTTTTTCTGGAATTTCACCCCCTGCACTACATCCCTGGGTCGAAAAACTCTGGACCAGAAAAACCACTCCTGGCGCCCGGGCAAAAAGTCAATAAAGGGCAAATAAGATCTTAAGGCAAAAACAACCTTACAATATAATATAAAATTATTCAATGACCTAATACAAATAAATAAGTTATTCAAACTATGTCTAAATATGTTAAATGACATAAATGTTAAAATTAACATACCTAACACATAATCAAAGTAACATATTTTATAAGGATGGTTTTTCGGTTATGCGACACTCGTAGACTCGCAGATAACTAATTAAAAATCCAACTTATATGACAATATATTGGCCCCCTTTTTTTCACACCTTTTACCTTTTTATTGTTGTATGACATTTGTGTTAATGTGACTTTTTAAATCAACTTGATACTTATTGAATTTTTTACCCCGCATATATAATTAATTTTCGTTATTTTTACAATCATAGTAATATTTTTTCCAACTTTGGTAAGTTTTGATTCAAATTTAGTCTTAAGTGATCAAATTGTACCTGTACTATTTCATTTTGTAGCCTGATGAAGCATATATATTATGCGAAAGCTTGGATAAGTTGGATTTTTATTAGTTATCTGCGAGTCTACGAGTGTCCATAACCGAAAAACCATCCTTCTTATATCTGTTACTATTGGACAAATAAAGACATTAGCCGCGTTCCTTTTGCCACTTTTCTTAAGAATTCTTACTTTATCTCAGTTGGTGGCAGTTCCTTTTACAAATGAGAGTGTGAGCTAAAGTGAGATTTTTTACCTCCCCTTTCACCCTTCAAGCACATCCTCGCGAGGACACTCACTATCGAGCATATTGGCTCAGTTTGGTGGTGGGGAAAATAACCCTTTCACAAGATGAGCCTTTGACAGGAAAAAACAAACTGAGTGGCTCGGCTAACAACTGAGCTAAAGTTCTCAGTGTATGGGCAAAAGGAACGCGGCTAATATATATTTGTAACAGATTTTAGATATTCAGTTACTTTTTTAACATATAAATTAATTAACTTTTTTTAGTTTAACACCTTGGCTCACGAAAGTCGATTAGCATACAGTGAATGAGTTAATTTCAATACTGGCTGATGTATCTAATTTATTAACACAAAATTTTTAACACTCAAATAAATTAACATTATACTGATTGATTTTTAACTGTGTAGGTATGTTGATTTAAAGAAACTGTACTCACAATATACAGGATGGCCAAATGAAAACAAAACAGACCCAATAACAACCAGGGGAAACTATTTTAGAAAATTGCCAACACAATTCGATTATTTTGGGGACATCTTATGGCATAAATTTTTAACAATTATTTTAACTGCAACCCCCTAAGCGGAAAATGCCTTTAAAAGCTTTAAATGGGAAGGGGGTTCGATTTGCACATCGATGGAAAGCCCTTTCAATTCTCTACAAAACATTGGGTCGAACTTTTGAAATTGCAAAAATGTTCCCCTCCCAAACTAAATCAACATGTTTTTGCGATTTGCGAAGAAAAAGTTTCCCTGGTTGTTATTGGGTTTGTTTCGCTTTCGGTTGGCCACCCTGTATTATCTGTTAACTATGGAGATACAATAGCTCTGTTCACGTTCCATTTTAAAAACTGTCCCAAAACGATTCTCGTACTGTCATTAGTAAATTAAAATCCCCGGAACAGTTTCAGACCAATAACAGAACGAGAACCGTTTTGTGATGGTTCTTAAAATTGAACGCGAAGGGAGCAAATATACAGAGTTACCTATCACAAAAAAATTTATGGTAGATAAAAAAATTAGACTTGCCAAAATAAATTTTCAAATTTTGTTTAACATTTGTCTTTTTTTTTTCAAATTGTTTAAAACCACTCAAAAAACGCCGCCTATGGACGCCCGCCGTGACCTATCTTAAAATTTCGCCTATGTCAATGGTAGTGACAGGTAGTGAAATAGCGCGGCGTTGCCACGTCTATCAAGTTATCCGAGGATTCACCACGACATTTCGATTTCCTGTTGGAAACGATTTCTTTCTAAGGAACATGTAGAATGCCTATAAAACACCTACCTTACTGATATTTCTAGGATTGAATATTCCACCATTTTCTGTTTTCTTGCTTTTTTACATTAAAAGTCACACAGCACTGCACAACACTACATTCACATTTTCTAAATCTGTTGGGAACCTCTTGGTTCCCCTCAGCCATTCCTTTTGTTTGAAGCGAGGTACTCGGCCTGGGGACCAATGACGAGGTGGATCCCCTCCGCCAGGAAAACCCCGAAGGGTAACCAAAAAACAACTCCACTAGCACACATACGCAAAGCACTACAGTAGCTGTTCAAAGAGGCCGCCGTTAAACTCGATGCACAAATTCACTCGGTTAACTAAAGTCCGGATACGTGCAAAAAGTCCATGATTATTCCGGATTTGATCAGTTGAACCTTCAATTATTCGTTCACGAAACTGCTGCCCGTTGTCGATTTCCTCTTCGTACACAATCGCCTTCATGTATCCCCAAATACAAAAATTCATTGTATTCAAGTCTGGTGTGCCAGGCCCTGACTTTCCCATTTAATTAGTTATATATTGCTATTTCTAAGCGACAGTATTCCAATAAGATGTATGGGTAGTGCTGATGTTGAAATTCATGCGTGAACGCACTGAGAAACTTTTTATTTAATTTAGGCGATAGGGGAAGTTCGCGGAGTTAAGCGTGCAAGTGGCCAAATATGGTAATACCTGTACTTCAGTTTGCGGGTTGGTCAACATCACCGCGCGTCGTGACTTGCGTGGAAGAGCCAAGAGGGGAGGACAGTAATGGAGTAACGGCACACGGGCAGCAGCTCCGTTTCACGGGTCCCGTAGTTTTTGGGACTAAAAAGGCGGAGAAAAAAGGGAAGCAGGAGTGTAGTGAGAAGCCTCGAGCATCGCCCGAGGCAGGAGAAGGAAAATTGTGGAGAATTTGGAGACGCCCTGTGCCCCGGATCAAGAGGTGTTGCCACGGCGGACCGACCAGGCCACCGGTACTCCACGTCAAGAGCCTTGGAGTGCTGTGTACGAGGGAGCGGAACGATTAGTGAACATCCAAGCCAGGGAATCAACTGCACCAAAGTTGTTGATGCATGGTGGGTGAGTGCATACAGTAAGTCGACTACCCCTAAGCAGCCGTTGCACAATATGTTATTTATGTATTTTTTGATTTGTTTGAGTAAAAAGGTATTTTCACAACGGCAACACCGCGAAAATATCTTCAAGCTGACAGTATGTTCGGAAGCCATATTGGATGACGTAATTATAGGCGTAGATTTACAGGGAAAATAGTGATAGTTAACCCCGTCCAACTTTAGAACTGTACAAATCCGCAAAATCTTAATATTTGGAGATAATCACCAAAATTGTTTTTTGTTTGAAAGGCCTTCAAAAACCGCTTCTTTTGACCTTCCTGCAATTTTCAAAATGCAAATCCAGGTCCGGCTGCGATTTTTTTTTTACCCCCGATTTTCACGAAAACCATTTAGCAATTTTTTTTATTTAAAATCTGACCACACAGCGATAATCAGAACACCCCAAAACCCCCATATACCAAATTGGAACAAAAAATATACATTCTGTAGGTTCTCAAAGTTGAGCAAAATAGGAAATTTAAAGACATATGGCGAGTCAAATGTGCCATGGAATCCCTTCAAAACAGTTGAATGAATGAACAGGACCACTCAAAATGTTAGTGTGAAAAGATTTATTACAAAAATATACAGGGTATTTTCTGAGCGTGGCCGACAAAAACAACGTAGTAATGACATGGAGGATTTAAGATTGCAGATTAAAATTCAAATTTGTTAAAAATACAAATGCAAATTTGTTTATATTAATCTATTAAATTTATACATATACTATAATATAATCTAGAACACATCCGAATAATGTCTTCTAATGTAGGTAACCTGTGCTTTAGTCTCTATGTCCAGTTCCAATACTGGCTATTGAAGATTGCATCGTCTGCATAAATTACTAATACTTTTTGAATACAATCCAAATTATATAGGTACTTTATTGGCGGTTGTGGTTATGCACTAAGATTTGGAGTTACTTTTTAATCTAAAATACGAGATAAAATACATTTTATTATATTATGCAGATACTTATAATTATTATTATCATTATCCATTTATTCTTTGCTCCTTTCTCTAGTGTTTTCTGTAATAATAATTCTGGAGAACATTTTGTGATAGTGGAGTCATTTGAAATAATTCCCAGAGCTTTTACACTTCTTGCTAGCATGCGCGCTAAATGCGCTAAACAGCAGCTGCTGCAACTAATGCAATTCTTTTGAATTATTTTAAAGTTGAAATAACTGTCATTTTTAAAACTTATACTATTCGGTAATGGTATTCATATTTACGCCTAATAAGTTTTCTTATGTATATAGAGGGCAACCAAATATACACTGTTTCGGTTCCCTATTAAAAAAACATTCCGCCCATGAGTTTCTATCATTTATCTTTAATTTGACATAAATCATAACCTAAATACAAAAAAATCTCTAATTTGGCATACAGTTTCTATGGAAATCTAAAACTTTTGCAGAGGCAAAAGATAAAAAATAATCTAGCTATCTTTGTACTGCAAAACATTCGGCGAATAATGAGTAGTCGGTCACTTTAGTTTTTGGCGCCATTTGTTGCTTTCATACAATATTGCTGTAATATATCCTTATTACACTCTCACACATTGGCTAACTACAGGATTTCCATAAACAAGTGTTATATGAGTGTGTATTTTTTTCCATTAGGTAGGGGACATCGGGGTAAGTTGACGATACTAAGGAAAACTGCTAATTAAAGTTCTTTACCCTATTAATAAAAATCTCAAAATTACTAACTAAACTAAGTATAGACTATACTTCAAATAAACGTTAACATTCTTGTAAAAAATAAAACATGTTAAAAAAAACAATAAAAACAAAAATACGTGATTTTAGTCATCTTACCCAAAACCCTGGGTAAGATGACGAACATAATGGGGTGAGATGACTAAGTACAAAAATCATAAAAGAAGTCACCATGTTCTGCATAACTCGTGCCACCAAGAAAAGCAGGCCGCACATTACAAATCAATTTTCTATTGGAGGGTCTTGAAGCTCTCGTTACATCCTGAACATGACTCTTCAGTCTCTTGATTGCCAGTTTTCTGTTTTTCATAATTTCATGTGCATCAGTAATTTTTCTTGCTTGTGGTCACTAGGGCCTGGCTGCTGATTATTCAGTTCGACTTGCCTTTCCTTTGTTTTTACTTTCTTTTTTAAATTACCGTTTTTGTTCAAGGTGACGAATCGTCAACTTACCCCAGTCATCTTACTCCAGAGAACATTGAAATAATGTTTGAGGTTATGTCTAAACCAAAGCCAAAAATTTAAAACGTAGGAAGGTCAAGAAATTACTAATAGTATGGATAGCTTCTGGGTAATGGCGGAAAAGAACTTACGTACTAATTACAACACATAAAGTTATAATCAACATATGCCGTTGTCGGCCGGCTTAGCAACTGCCCATAAAATTAACCCGACAATATTAATTACAGCTACCGTAAGGTAGATGGCTCTATCGGTGAAATTATCGGTAATCGCTTCTTCTTGACAATATTCCCATTAGTCTTCTTACCCCGTTAGTCATCTTACCCCGATGTCCCTACTTTGGGTTCCTTTATTTCCATTCTCCTTGAATGTGTGAATGTAATATGTGCTTCGTATGTTGTATAGATATATATTTATTGCATTGTCTTCTTTCTCTCAATATTCGTGAGTTGTCGCCGTTGTAACTGAATTTGTCAGGCGTCGCGAGTGTTTTAAATTCACATTGTGCTGTGTTTTCTTCCGTCGTCTGTGTGAGCATATTTGTTTTATTTCGTTTATTTTCGAAATGTCAAGTTTAATCAACGAAGGGCGCGTTGTGCATATTTAGGAATTTTGTGTTGGGTGTTTCCGGAGATATTTTAAATTGACTCATTTCTGAAGGGGACTTTTTGGGGGCTGGACAATTTTCTCCCTTAATTCTCGCTCTCACTATTCCGGCAGCTTTTGATCATTTTTTAAAAGCTCGATGAAGGAAAAAATGACAAAGGAACATCCTCAAACGGTGATAATTAAAAGAGGACAATGAGTCATCTCCTATATTCGCTTAATAACAGTTAGGCGCTGGATGGTGTAATAATTGAATTGCGACAATTTTATTCCAACTTACTGGTTGCTTCGAAAGGGAAAGTCTGCTATATAGGCTTTATTCTTTCATTACGCCCGAAATGTTAAAGTTCGTCAGATGTGAAAGAAAAAATAATATACAGAATTCCTCGGGCTTTTAATGTGATTTTCCATTTTTAACTTGACGGCTGAATTCTAAAAGCTCGGGAGATTTTACTCGTCAAAGAGCATGAAAGAAATGTTCTAAAAACATGCTAAAATACTGAAGACACCCATTGAAGCAAATCTAAATGCAGAAGATTTTAATGTATCTACTTTGTTACATGGGCATAGGTAGCTATAATGCATCTCCAGAAACAGGGAGGTAAAGTCTAAATGAACTAACTTTTAACACAGTGATATAAGGGGCGCGATCTATTTCATAGCATTTACCAGGCTCTTACAGGTAAAAATACCAGACTTATCAGCAGAAATCACCCGTATAAAATTCAAAGGTTTTTATGCGGTCGACGACGTTGGATATGACTAAATTTCAACAAAATCAACAATTAATTTATCTGGAAAAAAATTAGTGACGCATTTTTTATAAAGCTAAATATCCCATTTAATTTTATGTATCATGCTTGCTACTTTGTTCTGTATTTACTACAATAATTTGAGAAAAATTATTGGTAATATGTGTGATTGGTCCTATAAGATCTAGTTGTCCGGCTTGGAAGCAAATAATCGATTATGATGTTAAATTAAAGTAGCTTTAAAAGTTTTAAAATAAAATGGTTTACATGCACTTAGTCGAATTACGAATAGCTACTCCAGAATTGATATTTTAAATAATAAAAAAATACTAAATATTTTTTATGTTTGAAAATAAATAAAAAGTACTTAATATTTTCAGTTCAATGTAAGACTTAATAGGTACCTAATGCTAAAAATGACAATACAAAATATTTTACTACTAAAATAAATGCTCAGTGAACATCTTAGTATTTACCTACACCTACTTTTCTCAACAAGCAACACCACGTGTTCTTCAAAATTTCAACTTTTCACCTTCAGAATTTCGAGTATAGTCTAAAACACGTTTGGAATTACAAATTCCACATTCGCGAACACAGTCCATATAAAAATGCCTAATATGATTTCTTGAATTTTGGGGGTATAAAAAATGTCGCAGTTAGCCATCAGGTGATTGGTTTTCAAAACAATTGGAAGGTGTGTCGAATGGTATTTTCAGCGACCTATCTAACAAAAAAAGTTTTTCAAAATCGGAGCAAAAATAACAGTTTTACAGAGGTGTCTCCATTCCAAACGGGCCACACTGTATACCTATAATATAGCTGCTACATTCTGTTTGTGATTTCTATTAGGGAGCAAGGAAGAACTTACGAAAAGTACAATATTTTTAATTTGGATAGGTATCACGTTATTTGTAAAATTTGTAGAAGATCCTTTTTCTATAGAACAATGCATGACCCCACATTTTTTCAAATAATGTAAGGCGCCTATTTCTAAAGCTGTAATAAGACGTAATTTATTTTCACAGAGATTTGCGTTAAACAATATGGATGAGGAACTGTCCCGAAAGCCATTGTCATTTAGTTTAAAACAAGGGTGCTACATCAATTTCTACCCACACAAAGTACGTGCGGCGGCTATAAAGTACGAATTTGTAGTTTCTACTCACGAAATTTTCTAGATGGCTGCAGATAAAGGAGAGGTCTCTTCCAGACGCAATATTAACATCAACTTCTAGTAGAAGATTGTGTCTACCCATGTATATTTTCCATAATGCCACTGTTCTCAAAACAAATGTCGAATCTACTGAGGGCGTCAAGTGGAGAAAATTGGGGTCAAACTTATTTCCTTAGCCCTTAACTAACATAAAAAACAGATTGTTTAAAAAAGTCAAAATTCATCAATTTTAATTTAAAGAAAACATATAAGTACGGTCTTTTGGATTAAAATGTTATCTTCGTTATACAAGACAGAAATGCCATATGTGCGTAATTATTAAGACCCACAATGGCTTGACCTCATGTCGAGGGGGAAATCACCGAGGAAATTTACTGTAGGTACACGCGTTTGGAATTTTTGTCATTTTTTTGTATTTGTTGGAATTCTTTGGAATTATTTGGCATTTTTTTGGAATTTTCTGGAATTTTTAACATTTTTTGGTATTTTCTTGAATTTTTTGGCATTTTCTTCAAATTTTTTGCCATTTTCTTGAAATTTCAGCGCTCTTGGCCATCAGCGGTATTTTTCTATAAAGGCATGTATGTGCATGCAGCATGCATAGTCTGCCACGATCTCGATTCGAACTTCGAACGAAGGTCGATCGAAGGCAGAAAAACATGAAATCTAAATAGTTAGCAATGCCCTGAACATCGCCCCTGTGGCCCCATGGTATAGACTAGCATTTTCTAATGTAATAAACCCCTAAAATATTATGAGGTTCTAAATATTGGTCAAAATTGATAAATCGCACCCAGTACACATATGTAAAAAAAGAATAATTGAGGGTTATTAATAGTCATTTCTGATTAATCTGAGCTGGCCCTATCGGGGGTAGCAGTGTGTCCCTTTCCTCCCTTTGAGAAAATATTCAAGGATTTTCCAAGAACTTTTCCAAGTTAAAATAAGAAATAAATAATCATTGTAAACTATAAGAATAATTTAATAACAATATTTTATAACTTTTGCTTAATACTGTTTAGAATGTTTAGATAGTATATAGTAATGTAGTCTGTGAAAAATGACGTAGTTTAGGTAGATATCCGAGATGCGAGATGCACTGTGTCTCTGGACAGTTGTCGGAATAGGCGTAAAGAACAAAAAAGTTTGTAGTTGGATCTTGATATTTTGGAAATCACTCCTGCATGGTCTCATAATGAGACGTAAGAAAAATAAGTCGAATTAATCAATATACAGGGCGTTTTGGAGATAATATGCCCAAGAGTAAACTATAATAATTTTCAATCATACTAAAAACGTTTATAAAGAAAAGTTAATTGGAATAGGAATTTATGCCAGAATCCCAATTTTAAGTCGTGCTATTTTCAGCTTTGGGCTTGTTATTAATAAAAGATATTATCGACATCGATAGGTAACAGGCACACCACTTCCTATGACCCCTGAAAATATCAATGTGCATATACCTTATAGGGGCACCAAATTAGAGTTACTAGATACATCTAGTGCCACGTTATACAATTTTTTTGCATATCTGATATTGGAGTTAATGGTGCTGATTGTAAATATTTTGCAGTAAATTTTATTTTATTTGAACTAATATTTAAATTTTCACATAAACTTTTAAGTAACTCTTAGTTTTCGCGAAAATACTGCGCTGTTTTCGATTTTGCAAACAAATTGTATTTAGAACAATCGAACCGGGTCATTTTGTAGTTATTTTCATTTAGAACAAACCGTACTTTGGACATTTTTGCCATAGGAAATCATTCTGATGATTTAAGAAAATGCAGCGAAACATATTTTGGAGACGCGTGTTTTAATCTTAAATTGTTATTATTGTTAATAAAGTGTACTTTTGATTTTCTTACCGACTGCCTATAATAATAAACCTTTGAAAGTATAAGCTGTGTTAGAAAGAGTATTAATAAAATAGTAAAGTGGCACCTGGTCAAATTAGTGGTTTTGTAAAGCAACTACCGTCAATCTGCCCAGCATAGACATATATTTATGGTGACTGATGATTATCTTCATAATAGAAATGTACTGTTGAAGTCGTAGAGAGGTTACGTCGAACAGCTTCAAACCACAGTTTCTTTTTATCTGGTGCAGCGGACACGTTTACAAAAATTTTGTTGATATTGTCACAAAAGTGACACTGAGAACCATCTATGTTCAAATAGTCAAACTACTTATTTTTACACCTGGAGGCGGGTGACCCTAATTACTAAAATGTTTAGAAAACATCCTTATCAAAGTATACAAGGGGAAGTCGATAATGTAGATACGAGGAACAATTTATAAGTAGTAACAGTAACAAATCAAAGTCCACCGCTGATTCGGCAGAATCAACGGGTATAAATTCGGCGCCAGCCAAGAGCTGGACATCAGTGGCATCGGCTTCTTCGTCACCACTAGATCCTCGACTACTCCCCTGTGGAAACCAAGGCATCGGCGTACTCGCCACCGGGGTCGAAACAGGTGGAGTTCCCCCTAGTTAGCTGCAAGGGCATCGGCGTGTTCGCCACCCTTGGAGCCCTGGGGTAGTTGAGGGTCGAAGGGTGTTCTGAGAAGCCTGGTTCCCCGGATCCGCGGCCCGCTTGCCGTAGGTCCGAACGGTCGCGAAAAGCCTGCCTCCCTCGCCCGTCCGAGTCGCCGCCCTGATCGCCAGGATGCGTGTCCTAACAGCCATACTGTGAGTCGTCTGAATAAAACCAAGTTTTTATAATTACCTCGTGTCGTTAGTAACGTGTGTGTTCTCCTGGGATTACCTACGTCCAGCATCCACTGCCAGTCGTCCCCCCCAAAGATCCCCGGCAAGTCGCGAGGGACAACAGGGTTCTCTCGCGGCACACACAGGGCATTCTCAGCCCGGTGTGACACATGGTGGAGGCGCCGGTTTTGAGAAAACGGACGACACATGGTAGAGGCGCCGTTCTTGAGGAACAGGATGACACATGGTGGAAATTTTGAGATGACGGACGACCCATTGTACAGGTGCCGTGCTTGAGGAACCAGACGGCACATCTTGGAGGCGACACTTGGTGGTTTGGAGAAGTAGACGACATTCGGTGGAGATGGCTGACGTCAGTTGGTGAAGGTGCCAGCTTGCGCCCCAGCAGCCCGGACGGCGGCAGAGTGTGGTCCAGGAGCGTTAGCGACTACGTAAAGGACATGAAAGAAGCAAGAAAATTTCAAGGGCCAGTATGGAACAGAGGACTCCACAGAAGATGGAAGCCATAGAGGCGGGGCGTGCCCGCATTCCAGCGCAGTCATGTCGACAGGCGCCACCCGGAGCAAGCATCGGTGCTCCAGGCAGCGAGGCCGGAGAGGCCCGGCTAGGCCACTTCAGGCGTGGTAGGGCGCTGGTGCTCTGCTTGGGTTTAGCCACCCCAGGCGTCGAGCAGACCAGTGCTCCGCTTGGACACGCCAGGCCACGACGTTACTAAGTGCTCCGTCTGGCGATTCCGGGTGTCGAGCGTACCGCAAGCTCCACCTGGACAGCAGCGGCGGTAGCAGTAGTAGCGGCAGACGGCAGCAGTGGGCGACAAGGAGGCACCACTACGGGTGCGGAACATCCCGGAAGTGGCCAAGACACCAAGGAGGCAGTTTTGACAGCCAGAGGCGGCTCGAAAACCCGATGTAGGACCGGACCCCACGTAAAGCGGTTGGACAGACACCTAGAGGGCAATCTGGTCACTGGCGAGGAAAAATGGAGAATGGCGAAAAGGTTCAAGCTAATATTTGCCAGAGAGTGATGGAAAAAATAGGTCGAGTGGATTATAAGGTACGGACGAAGAACGGGAAAAAGGTAGACACAGTTCATATAAGCAGAATTCTACCGTACAATGACCGGTGGACGGCTTCAGTACCAATAGAGACACCAGAGGCTAAAGAAGAATCGGAGGTAATAGAAGAGTTACAGACGAAAGAAACAGAGCCAAAATCAACAGAGGAAAAATTAGAGACAGTAGAAGAAGACATAGGGTCAGGAGAAAAATAAAGGCAGTAGAGACAGGAGAAGAAAAAGTGCCAAAAGAAAAGGAAATGGCGGAAACACGAAGTAGTAAAGAAGAAAAAGCCGTATTTATTGCATTGCCCAAATCAATAGGTGAAAAAGATAAGAAAAGGCCACAAGAAAAAATAAATAGAAACAGAGACCGGGTTCCAAAGAAGATGGAAGGGTCTAAGAGGATAAAAGCGAGGACAAATAGAAAGAAGCCAAAGTACAACAAGGGGCCAAACAACCAGATGCGGAAGAGGCATCAATACAAGGAAGTGAGCAAGAAGGGAGAAAAGAGCGCTAGTATACGGTTAAGTTAGCATAAGGGTACCCGTTAATTAAGAATTTAATTTAAGAAAAATACATATATAAGGAATACAAAGAATAGATAGAAAGATAAGATATCAAATTGAGGGGAAGACAAAAGGTGGGATCTGGATGCAGGTGGACTTAAGAAGGAAAACGGATATTTTATTTTTATTAAGAGGAAAAAATTAATAGTTGTCTAATATTGTGTTTCCAGAGCCTGCCATAACATGCGTTGGGACTGCACAAACCCAGCGTGTAGAGGTCTCTGCAGTAGCAGCATGGAAACTCCTACCAGACACGATAAGCTACGAAGCCACAATTCCATTAACCTATTCAGCAAAATGGTCAGCAGACTATTCAACTCCAAAGGTACGTCAGGTATGTAAGGAAGAAGCCAATCTAGAATGCAAAAGAAAAAGATTAATAGAACAAACAACAAATGCAGTAAATGATGAAATAGACCTTCTTCCAAAGGAATGGGGTATAGAATACTTACAGAATTTGACACACCAGTATAGAAGAAAGAGGGCACTCTCTTTGTCGTTCATAGCAGATGGTTTGAATTACTGTTGCGGGGTTGCAACACAGCAGAAGTTGGACGCAATGGTGATGGACACAACACTCCTAAAAAATAGAAAAAATTTGGAAGAAGCAAACCGACAGGACGCTATTGCTAGAAAAATCACCGAGGAAAAAAATAAAAGAGTTAGAAAGGTTCGCAGAGGATTCTAGACGTATTTCTCTAAAACAAGAAAATGACCAAGACAATTTATATATAAGTACGAGCAACGAGTTCATCGATTTATCAAGAAAAATACTAAGACTCACCCACATTAGTAAGCAGCAAAGAAGCATCCAGTTGTGTGCCCAACATCTCATCCCAACGACAATTTTGAAACTAGCAGTATCCCATGCTGATTTAGTGAAACTTGAGGCAGAACTTCGAACCAATGCACAACGGTTAGCGATACCATTCCACCAGTTAGCAAAATTCTATGAACTTCCGATTTGCGAGTGTATATTTAGTAACAGTAACATCATAGTCCACGTAAAAGTACCTATAACCCAAGAAAACAATTTTTGGAAACTGTATGAATTAATAACTACACCATTTGCTTGGCATAATCACACATGCATAATCGAACACAATTCTTTATATACAGCAGCTTCAAACAATGACATAAGACAGATTTCCGGAATGAGTCTACACATGTGCAAGCCTTATGAGAACAAGTTATGCTACTTACCAAGATTCTCAGGAGACATCCTTCAGGGTCCAGCATGTGCCAAAAAACTTCTAGAAGGCACAACGGTAGAAGAATTAGCAGCACACTGTCCAATGAGTTGCTGTGGACCTACAGCAACTACGATCGCCGAAATAGATGAAGAAGTATACATGGTTACACACCCAAAACCAGACACAGTAATCCAGTGCGACTCCAGCACAACATCGGTAAACCATCCAAATCAGCAATTAGGAGCCATAAGAGTAACAATTCCATGCAGTTGCACCCTAAAATCAGAAAAAGATATATTAATATATAAAAGATTTCCATGCACTAACAGGAAAATTAGAACAGCCAATGCCGTACACGTAATACCTGCAGCATGGACAAATTTAAAAACATTTATTCTAAACCCAGCATTAGATAGCAACCCACCCAAATTTAAAAATTTATCGGAAGGCCTAAACACAAACTGGACTCTTTCAGTCCCGCATTTGAATTTAACGTCAACAAGAGATACATTATATGAGATAATGGACCAAATTAAAGAAGATAAAAGCTTATTCGACAAATTACCCATATCACTAAGTTGGACAAATCATAATCAATCAATAATAGTAATTTGGAACACGTTACTGTCCATAGCAGTTTGGCACATCATATTTCATCGTCGAGCACCAGCAGTACCAGTTTTTACACAAGTAGAGGAAGCCTACAATCAACAAACAGAAACGATTCACGACATTATTTTTGGACTCACCTGTACATGTTTTACAAGTTTCATTTTATATGCACTATGGAGATTATTACTGAAGTACTACCAGATAGAACAGACCACCCCCGAAGAGCAAGAATTTCAAATCAGAATTTCTAGGCAAGACATAACCCAGCAAACATTTTCATCCGGCCAATCTGTGGCCGATTAGGTGCTGGCCAGAAATTGCCGTAACGGCGAATCAGTGGCAATCTATACTGGGCCAATGCAAATAGGTCACACTGGCCAGAGGTCGGCCACTGTTACTTTGCCGGATGTTCAACATACTGATATTATACTGGCCCAATGTATGGTGGCCATTACAGTGGTGGCCAACGATATAGTAAAACTGCTTATTAAGTATCATACTTGTGCTGGCCCGTTAAACATACTTCACCAAAATGTTATTTATTGATTTTAACCCTATTGTTCCTTTTTTCAAAAGAGTAATTCACAAGAAAGTTTTTTGTCGTCAATGGGCACCTAGTCATTATAGGAAATTAGTTTGGTACCTAATCGATAGTAGGTAGGTACCTAGTTTTCGAGAAAAAAATGCATAAAACAAACTATCGACTACCGCACTAATTTCTTGTAGTGCCCAATGACAACAAAAAACTTTCTTGTGAATTACTTTTTGAAAAAAAAGTACAATAGCGTTAAAATCCACAAAATAACATTTTGGGTGAAGTCGCCCAAGTTGTCAGCAGCCTTTTGGGTACACAAATAAAAATCACTAAGTAAAATACTTATGAAAGGATAGACAACCAAATGGCTGTCAAACCATCAAACCTTGGTGATGAAAACAAATTTCCTATTTAAATTATTACAAAAGTGACTAAATATTGGAACGTAAATTTCTCACATTAATATAGGATTTGACACATTTGGCAATCGTGTATCCTCTCTTAAATATTATACTGAACAGATTAATATGTACTTAAAAAATAATATATTTTCTTTGAATTTATTATACATCATAGTCTTAGGTAGGTAAGTTTCTATTTTTCTACAGCATAGAGACGCAGACCTACGAGTACCTATATACAAGGTCTGTGATATTCTATAGGTAACCATTCTTTTGCTCACCTGAGATTTTTTATTTATTCTAACCCATTTTTTTGCTGCATTTTTTTCTTTTTAGATTTAATTGCGCAGCACCTACAAAATACATTTACATACAGTGTCTCACTTAAAGAGTGAAACAACCCTATAACTTCTTTAATTTTTAAGCGACCAGAACGAAATTTTTACCAAAGGTAGATGGCATTGTTGCCTACTTATTTTCAAAAAATTAGTTGCCTACTCCAAAGTCAAAACCACCTGCCACCAATAGATTCAGAACCCTAAATCCAAAAATTTGTCAAAATCAAAAAATATTAAATAAATAAAATTTAAGTAAAAATTTAAAATTTATTTTTTTAAAATTTGTTTTGTAGCTTTTATTTTAAAATAATTACTTTATGAAAACAATTTGCCTTCAAAACTTCCATCGCGCACCTTTCACACATTAAATTGCTGTTTTTCGAATTTAATTTTTTTAAATTAATATTTTTTGATTTTGACAAAATTTTGGATTTAGGGTTCTGAATCGATTCTGAACAACTTTTTTTAGTAATTTTTTTGTAGGTCGAAGCTTTGAAATTCTTACTGTTTCATGCATTGCGGACCCAGTCTTGGCTTGTATACGAGGCCTTGGTGCTAGGAAGTGCTGGTAAACTTGGCAGTAATTTGCTCCGTTGCCGGGCTTGATTGTCAGTATTTACCTGTGGAATATTTTTGGGATGTATAATGGTTTTTTTAAAGGTGCTGAATGTGAATTACCCGGCCGGAGATCGCTGGAAGCCTTGTTTTGTTAATGATCCGGCACGCTAGGCAAATTAAGTGAGGTTATTATCGGTTTGACATTTATTTCCTATATTTGTTGTTTTATTCGTCTTTGCCGGACCGTGGGACTCTTCTCCTTCTCATTTTGCCAGCTGAGGGTTTTGTCTACGTAACAACGATTGTTGTGTGGCATTATATATCTACACTACATATCCTTATAAAAACACCAGATTATTAAATTGTATAGGTACTTACCTTCAGTTCATGTACGAAAGATTACAAAGGAGTATTCTTATATCTTCCGCTATGGCTGAAATCTGGACAACAACCCTCAGGAGGACGTTGGAATATACAAGACACAGCATATGGGCCATGGGCCACAACAATGCATCAAACAAACACAAGTTACACAACCACAATGGCCGACGTCCGTCAACGGTTCGCGTCCTCTCCGGTCTCCTACTCTCTCCCGCAGAAGAGCGCAGGATCCGTGAAGTCACCTGACGGTTTTTGCCAATCGCGTTGCGGCATTTTTGTGACGTGACAATTTTGGCCAATACCGCCCGATGCCATAAACCAGTATTTTGCCAGTATCAAATCAACGTAGGATTCACCCGTCGACTGCCAATGTCAAATACTGTCTGGGCCAATACTGGATATTTACGTCTTGAATACGTAACGATTGCCTTCAATTTGCCGGCATAAAACTGGCATAGGCCAACCTATATTTTAATGGCCAGTGTCATATGTCTTCTGGGCCAACATTAGGTGCCAATGGCCAACACTTTGCCGGCATTGCCTACATTGGCCCAGACATTGGCCACGGATGATTTGTTTGCTGGGAAGCCGGATCGACGCGGCAGGGCGACTGCTGTGTAGCGTCATCCAAGGCAATGCCAATCGCGGAAATGTAACCCCAGCGGATTTCACCGAGCAACGACCGCAAGTTGCCAAGGCAGAAGAATATTATGAACGGGAAAATTTATGTATCATAATCCGGTATTTATACTTAACAATCATAGGATAGGATTTTTTTAAGACGGTACCGGGATAGATAAGTTTGTTTGTATGGAAAAGTAGATCAGAAGGAAACAAACCCAAACATTATTTTTATTTTTTTCAGGACCGGATTAGGTAAAATAAATATAAAATCTTAATAGAGACAAGTCCGAGTAACTGAGATGGCCATTAGGTTACACAGAATTGTTTCTTGCAAGCTAATTCACAGCATAAAACTTGTTCTAATAATACCTTCCTAAAGGGAACTAATGGGTGAATGAATCAGAAACTAGGGTATTAAACATTACTTTACAAATAAATCGCCAACCACACGGCACAAGTTAATTAGTCAAAACTGGCTCTAAATAAATATGATAGAACAGACCCAGGTCACTTGCTGATTTTTTGTTGTTAGAAGTAATTTCAATGTAAAGAAACAAACTATGGATCAGATAGGACCAAATATCGATATTTATTGTTCAAACTATAGTAATAAGGTTAGGATAAAAACAGAACCAGACCTAGATATATTTTAGTAATAAAAATAGGGATTCTTTTTAAATAGTTCGACACAGAAAAAAAAATAATACTAATAATCTTTATCACTTACAAATAAAATATATACAAGATTGAGCGCCGAGGCCCACATCGGAAGTACATTCGACACAACCGACGCAAAATGAACCCCTCCCAGAGCAGGTCGGAACCCGGAGGACGCTCCGGCTCAGCCCTGTTTTGCCAATACTCTTGATGGTCAAAAGCGGGAGGCCACCTAATATGGAGAATGACCACATTTTGGGAGTGGAAGGATACGGCGGGCCACAGTCCGTAACTTCGTAACATTTAAATCTAGAAATATAGGAGGATAGAAATAATATAAGTATAAATTTTAAACACTCACCATTCATGACTACGGTTACACAAATTAATTAATTATGACCTAAATCTAATTAAGAAATTTTCGAGTTTATGCTTGCACTAATATTTTTTGTTTATTGTTTAATTGCAGAATGCACTGATCTGCTAAAAAAGGAACATCAGCCACTAAGAGACTCACTCCACGCTAACGTGACCAATTAATCCACGGCCCCTGATCAAGGTTATGGTTATGGTTACGTTTAAGGGTATGGCAACGGACAACAGTATAACGAGGAAACGAGACCAGGAAGTGAAAAATTGACTGTAGCAGAAATGGCTGATGAACTCCTATAGTGAAGGCTGTGAAAAAGTGATGTTAATAATAAGTAAGGACACGTTTATAATAGAAAGCTAAGAATTTTGTAAAAAGGACACACATCTTGGCCTTGGGGACCAAGGCTCATTAGGAGGGGGGCATATGTCACAAAAGTGACACTGAGAACCATCTATGTTCAAATAGTCAAACTAATTATTTTTACACCTGTAGGCGGGTGACCCTAATTACTAAAATGTTTAGAAAACATCCTCATCAATGTATAAAAGGGGAAGTCGATGATGTAGATACGAGGAACAATTTATAAGTAGTAACAATAACAAATCAAAGCCCACCGCTGATTCGGCAGAATCAACGGGTATAAATTCGGCGCCAGCCAAGAGCTGGACATCAGTGGCATCGGCTTCCTAGTCACCACTAGATCTTAGACTACTCCCCTGTGGAAACCGAAGCATGGCGTACTCTCCACCGGGGTCGAAATGGGTGGAGTTCCCCCTAGTTAGCTGCAAGGGCATCGGCGTGTTCGCCACCCTTGGAGCGTTGGGGTAGTTGAGGGTCGAAGGGTGTTCTGAGAAGCCCGGTTCCCCGGATCCGCGGCCCGCTTGCCGTAGGTCCGAACGGTCGCGAAAAGCCTGCCTCCCTCGCCCGTCCGAGTCGCCGCCCTGATCGCCAGGATGCGTGTCCTAAGAGTCATACTGTGAGTCGTCTGAATAAAACCAAGTTTTTATAATTACCTCGTGTCGTTAGTAACGTGTGTGTTCTCCTGGGATTACCTACGTCCAGCATCCACTGCCAGTCGTCCCCCTCAAAGATCCCTGGCAAGTCGCGAGGGACAACAGGGTTCTCTGGCGGCACACACAGGGCATTCCCAGCCCGGTGTGACAATATTATCGGACGTAGCTATTTGTGCAATAACCAACAAAGCACTTTTTCGTCATTGGGAAGAAATACAGTAAATTCACGCAAAATATACAACTCCTTTAAAATGAATCACACCGCATGCGTGGAAATTGTAAACAAACGGCTCGCTCAACAAAACTGCAAAATAACTAAACAAATTACATGTGTTACAATATTATTGAGGATAATGGGAATTCATTGGCACTAAATTTGAAAACCCTTCAACTTCCCTATTGCTCCCCGATCTCACCAATATGACTTATTACCTTGTCGTTTATCTCGTCCTTTATGTTGAATTGTCGTTGGCTTGTTGGCATAGACCTTACTCTTGAGATAACTCCCAAGGAAGGAGTCTAAATGCATCCAATCGCACGATCTTGGTGGCCAATGGACTTTGCTGTTTCGAGAGATGATGCAACCTGGGAACTTATCACTCGATAAGGCCATTATTACAGTGACTATGTGGCATGTGGCGCCATACTGTTGAAATCACAAATCAGCTAAAGGGTTAGATAAAAAGCATATTGATAAGATTGAGGAGCAATTATACAGATATGTTATCAAAAATTTGGACCATCGAGTGAAGTTGTGCCGCCGAGGCCTTGGTGAACATTTGGCCAACATTATCTTTCACATCTAACTCCCATGTACCAAATAAAATGATTCAATAAAGAAATAATTTTTTTAATAGTGTCACGTCCAGGGTGACTAGGGACTGCTCAGAAATGATGGAGAGCTTTCACTTAACAACATACATGAGTTTATTAAGAATTGAAATACATACATTTCGTTAGGTCAGATCAAGACATTAGTTACAAAAGAAAGGGGTTGTCCCATTTAGGACAAAGGACAATCTACTTGCATGGGGGGTTTCATTATGGCCAGGGGGTGTCTCAATAGCAATTGTAGTGGAGTCTAGTCGGCGGCTTCTCTTGTTGGTGTCTATTTGGTATCTATTAATAAAGCCAACATTACAGTCGAAACTCCACAAACAGTTTATATTCTCAAAAAGAAACTGTACATGTTTCAAACCACCAAGGGTTCATCTTCAGCAGCGAAATAATTCATTGTGAGTTATATAAAGCTTCCAAGCACATTTTAAAAAAATTATATTATAAAAAATTCATAAGAAAACTTCAAAAGTTAAATGGAGTCGAGTTGTAAACATAAAATACCCAAAATTAAATATTAAAGCCACCGAAAGGCTTTAGAAAAAGTTCATAAAAATCTTCAATAGAAAACTTCACTCTAAGAAACCATTAAACCAACAAATCCACGTCGTTGGTTTAATGGTTTCTTTTTGAGAATATAAACTGTTTGTGGAGTTTCGACTGTAAGGTTGGCTTTATTAACTTTTATCACATTACTCCACTGTAAGAAGATGGACTATTTTTTCTATTTATTTGGTATCTGTTTTGTATCTGTTTTTTAGTCGCGGTCCTAATTGATATTTATTTAAATCATATTGCCGCGTTTGCAAAGAATTGGTTGCGCCGCGGAAATCGCAGAAACGGCCAGACTATTAGTTAGCAATTCTAGAGTGCGTTAAACTTTGAATTAAATTAATGGATAATTTTGAATATTTGAGCATTATTGACAATAGCATTGTTTTATTTACTGTTAACATTGATCCGTTTTAGTGGAATAATACCATCAATATGCGTTTCTTGTTAACCTAAACTTGTAACCTTGTACAAGGGGTATTTAGTGATTACCCCCCCCCAACTTTTTTATTTTTTACCCTATCGAGAAATGGTACCGTAAAACGGGGTTACTCTGGCAGGTTTTGACCTAATTTGGCTCTCTAACTCACACACCGCTTGAAAAATTAAAATTTTTAAAATTGCACCATGCCTTTTGACTAATTCACAATTAATCACCCAATATAATGGCTCGGTTTGTCTACGCATGTCAGAAAAAATTTTTTTGGGAGGTGCCAAAGTAGGCATTTCTTTGGGGTTACTTCGGTAGCATATTGAAATCGCATTTGGGCTAATGTAGGCGCGGTCTAAAGCCTTCTTTGGCATAAAAAATGATAAATTTTGTAACCAGCTTCGAGTTTGATATAAAAATCTTTTTGATTACTGAAGTTATTGAAATTACAAAACCCCCAGTCGCTCATTATTAATAATGTTTTTGAAATTAATCGCTCTTCCTCAGGTGTGAAAACTGTTGGGTGACCTGTCGGGCGGTTATGTTGGCCCTCCAACTTGTTTTGAAATTTGCCACGCGAAATTTTGAACCTTTACTTGCTGCTACTTGAGACATGCCGCCTCTAATGGCAGCCAACGCTCTTTCACGGTCAGCTTCATTAAAGTTTCTGTAACTGTAAGTACGCGCTCCAAGTTTTTTCTTGTAGCGTCTAGGCATTTTTGTATCACTTTAGATCTGTAACAATCGAGAACCACTGAAAAAACCGCTAAATAATAAAACGGTGTGAAAATAATAATAATATGATGTAAATAAGACAAACTGCCAAAGTAGGTCTAAGGTGCCAAAGTAACCCCGTTTTACGATAAAAAAGTTTTAGGAAAAGTTCTTCTCATTTTTATACACTTTTCAGAAAAACAATTGAATGCATCGTTTGGGACTCATGTAACATAACACCACGTATTTTACATTTGGTTGGATTAAACATATGACACATATATAATATCATTGGAATCGGAAAGAACTGTAGACTTCAAATTTGTGGTGTTTCATTAAAAAAAAACAGAAGTTTGGCACAAATCTCCCATCAATTGTTTTTCTGAAAAGTGCATAAAGATGAGAAGAACTTTTTCTAAAACTTTTCTATTTGCCATTTTTCGATAGGGTAAAAAATAAACTAGTTAAAGGGGGTAATCATAACCGAATACCCCTGTACTTAGAGGACATATTTATAAGTATAAGGTACTATACTAGTGGCGGTCCTAGGATTTCAACATGGAGGGGGGCGACGATCAATGCTCAGTTACTTGACAGTCCATTTTGTGCACCAACAAAAAATTTATTATACATAGTCTTTTATGTTAAACAATAACCCAATGGAGGGGGGGGGAGAGGGCAGGCCCCATGGTCCTCCTTTGGGCCCGCCACTCCGCCACTGGCTACAACAAAATTTAGGCCATAAGATTGTCAAGTTTTTATTCCCTCGACAGACTCACGTTTCCTGAATATAAAATTTTTATAATGAACCACTATGTAGCCCGTAATAATAGCGAACCTTGTTTTCTTTTTAACCTCAGCTTTAACTTTAGAAATTATTCCGTTTTTATTATAACATAAAATTAAAAACCGTTGCCAATGGAATTCCAACCCTTACTACACGCAATATTTCTAGATTAATGAAGACATATTGTTAATTCACAGAACAAAGGTCTAATCTAAATATCATATGATGGAAATACTTGTGTAATTAATGTAGGAGCTGTGCTATATTATAGCATAGGTAGTTACATATAGCATATAGCTATGCTATAGGTAGTTACCGAGGCCATAACTACCTACCTCACGTAAATTAAAACAATGTTTGTTCGAGACATGAATCAGGAACATGAAGACGTTGATATATAGTGTTCAATTTTTAGGGAAGGAACATCATTCAGATTATATAGGCGGATTAAACTAGATACAAACGCGACCAAAGTTCTTAGCCCGAAGCTCCTGCTGTTTTATTTTGTGACATGGAATTTCGTCCTTTTCTCAGTAAGCAATTTCGCCTACATAACTAAAAGTGCTGGCTTAATTGCAGTTGCGAAATGAGAATTTATAGAGATTACGTTTTCTATGTTCCCTAATCTAGCAAAGATTATACCAGGGAAATGTAGACAGGTAACTCTTATTTAAGAAATGTTTTACGAATAGAGAATATAATAATCTTAAAGCTGTAAATAACAGGAAAGTAGGTAGTCCTTTTTAATTGCTAACAAAAATTTATATCACCAATTATATGTAAATATTTGTAATAATGTATATTTTTACATATTCACGGTACCAGAATTGACACATTGTAGATTGTAGATTTTCTCGGGGTCGTTTGGCCCTAATGGCCTTTCTTCACTGCGACCTATGTAGATCTTTTGTGAGTGACCCTACTGCCGAGGTCACCTAAGCTTTTAATAAAGCTCAGTATTTTCCTTGGGGCCATGTTGCCAATTTCGTTTGGATTTATATCAATCTTTTCGAAGTCTGCTTCGGATTAAGAGGGGACACTCGCAGAGTATGTGCTCGCTAGTCTCATCACGTTCGTTGCAGAATCTACATAGTCCATTATCTGTTTTGCCCATTTTTTAAAGATGATATCCTAATGGGCAGTGTCCAGTAAGGAGACCTGTGATTAGTCTTACTTGAAGTTTAGAGTGAGAAGCTTTTTGGCGTTCGCAGGCGAATAGGTCAGAAATCGTTTCGCTTGTCTTTGGCCCGGAGTGTTTCTTCAGTAGAATTCTTTTTGTTCTTTTTCCCATATTTTGATCTCTCCCAATAGGTGGCTTTTATTTATGCCACAGAATGGTTCAGGACAGTAAAATGGAGCCTTAGGCCCTTCTCCAGCGAGGCCTGTAATTTCCAAAAATATTGGCCTAACCAAACAAGTTTGTAAATAAAAATTACTTCATTCTGATGAGTGGAACGTTTTTTCATACTTCTGCCTTTCCTTGTCTATCAAAAAATTTTCGGCGATTTTTCATGAAAACTTTAAACATAAATCAAAAAAATAAAAATTGCGATGAAATGGCGACAGATAGGTACGTAAAAAAAGAAAGAAACAATTTTTGTAGGACATGAAGTCGCGTATCTAAAAATGCATTCAAATTAAATTGTGGACAGGGCTGTACTAAGTTTTTTCTTAAATTAATGGACCCTCCTACCCTCTATCTCCGCCACTGGTTTGTTTTGGGACACAGAAATTTCCCAAACTATGGCAACTAACAGGACACTTTTGTGTACCAGAGTTGTTGCAAATATCCCAAACGGTTACGAAGATATTGTAAAAAAAAAACAATTATTCTCCAAAACTTCAACGCTCTGTATCACGAAAACGGTAAAGAGTAATTGGATAACATTTCTGTTTTTTGTTTTTTTGTTTGAGAGGCCTTCAAAAACCACTTCTTTTGACCTTCCTGCCATTTTTAAAATGCAAATCCAGGGCCTGCTGCGATTTTTTTTATAATAATAAAAAATATACAGGGAGTTCCATTCTGCAGGATGTCAAAGTTGAGCAAAATAGGAATTTTAAAGGCATCTGCCAAGTCAAGAGTGCCATGGAATCTCCTCAAAACAGTTGAATGGTCACTAGGACCACTCAAGGTGTTGGTGTGCAAAGGTCCAATACAAAATATACAGAGTGTTCTTATCTGTGCCATCTCAAATTATTGAATTTTGGAACATTATACGGGTCAAAAATCGAGTATATCAAAACCGCTCCACACACTATAAACGAACTAAATCTAAAAAATACAGAAGTCCGCCAGTCAGTAAGTCCATATCAGTTAAGGTGGCTGGTATGCCACAACAGGAAACGCACAGAAAATGTATCATCTTAGACAGTTGAGTAATGTCCAATAATTAAAATTGTTTTTATTTGTTAGTTAGCATTTTGTAAAGAAATACATTACTTTTGTGTTTGTCAATATTTTTTCAATGATTCCACAGTACTCATGACCCGTATAAAGTTTCATAAAAATTCAGTATTTTGAGATGGCACAGATAAGAACATTCTGTATATTTTGTATTTGACTTTTGCACGCCAACACCTTGAGTGGTCCTATTGACCATTCAACTATTTTGATGGGATTCCATGGCATACTTGACTTGCCTTTAAAATTCCTATTTTGCTCAACTTCGACACCTTGCAGAATAGAACTTCCTGTATATTTTTTATTCAAATTTGGTATATAGGGATTTTGGGGTGTTCTGATTAACGCTGTGGGGTCAGATTTTAAATAAAAAAATCGCTAAATTGTTTTCGTGAAAATCGGGGGTATAAAAAAATCGCAGCCAGCCCTGGATTTGCATTTTAAAAATGGCAGGAAGGTCAAAAGAAGCAGTTTTTGAAGGACTTTCAAACAAAAAAAATTAGGCGATTATATCCAAAAATTAAGATTTTACGGATTTACAGTTTTAAAGTTGGACACCCTGTATATATATATATATATATATATATATATATATATATATATATATATATATATATATATATATATCGATGATATCATAAAAAATAGTTACTGAATAAAACTGAATAAAATTCCCTACAACTTTTTTCTGAAGCATTCTTCTCAGTAGTGAAGCAACGAGGCTTCCGGCCCAAGATGGCCCCCAAGGTCAGTCGGTTCGGTCGCGAGGTTGCGGTGAAGCTTCAAGGTTTCCAAGAATCGCTTTCAAGGTTTCTGGCAATTGGCATTCATGGTCAAGTGCGTGGTCGGGGATTCGCGTTGATTTCTGGGAATTCTGGTTCAAGGTCAAGAGGCGGGGTTTTCGAGAGTCGCGTTGATTTCTGATAATTGGGGTTCGAGGTCAAGGGGGCGGGGTTTCGAGGTTTCTGGGAATCTAGGGGGAATCGTTTTGGAGGTCCCCCCCACCCCTCTAGCTTTAATAAAAGACATAATTTGCTGTTGTGTGGAGTTCAGTAGCCGAGGTGAGCTAAGCATGCAGCAAAGAAATGGATTTGAAAACCATCATCAAATTCAGTTGCTTGTCTCAGAAACCGACGGTTGGCGAAATTGGGTGAAGGCGTGCCGATGAAAATTCTCTCGGGGAAGGTGGTAAAAACAACGTTCGGGGAGACCATTTTGTTGGAGTTCAATAATGGTGTCGTTTTCCTTCCGGGCAGAGTGACGGAGACGTTCAAACCGTGCCTCGAACATTTTTTCAGTGAGAAATACTCATATGCATATGGGGAAAACCACAAGGCCAATCAGTTTGAAATAGTAGAAAATTGTTATGTCCCCATGGGGGAATAGAAAATTAACATGGGGAAATTAACATGGGGAAAAATATGGCCAGCTAAAGCCAGCAGTTCAAAATTTGAAATACGATTTTTTCACAGCTTAAAACGTGAGAACCAGATACAGCAGCAGGACGTTGACAACAACGCGAGGGGTGTGACACTCCAGGAAATTGTGTACACCAGATTTGGGATTTAGCTCGGGATTACATTGTTTCTTATGAGAATCCCTAAAATCTTTGAACAAATTTACTGGGATTCTGTAACTCTTGAGATTTCATGAGATTTCAAGGATTTTATCAGATTTTTTCAGTACATGTATTTTGTTTGTAAATTATTATTGTAATACAAAGGAGGGAAACAATAAAATAAAAATATTATAGAAATATTATAAAAAAATAACTCTGAATAGAAATATAAAAAAACATTCTTACTCTCTTGTTTATAATAATACCTATAACAAACGTAAAATTTTTATAAGAAAATTCATACATACAGGGTGGTCCATTTGAAATGGTGCTTCCATTTCTCCATAAAATTTTTAGTTTTCATCCGTTTTTTTTATAAAGGTAGGTCACAAAAACTGTTTTTTGCTCTGGTGCAAAATTTCAGGTCTTAATTCCAATTTTTAAGGCCTACTAAGGGATTTTTTTTTCTAGTAAAAAAATTACGAAAATCATTTAGCGATTGTTTATTTAAAATCTGAGACCACAGCCTTAATCAGGGCACCCTAAAACCCCTACATACCAAATTTGAACAAAAATATATCTACAGGGAGTTCCATTCTGAGGGTTGTCAAAGTTGAGCAAAATAGGACTTTTAAAGGCATATAGCAAGTCAAGTGTGGCATGAAATCCCTTCAAAACAGTTGAATTGTCAACAGGACCACTCAGACTGTTGGTGTGCAAAGACCTAATACAAAATATACACAGTGTGCCATTTTAAAATACTGAATTTTTGGAATTTTATACGGGTCAAAAATCTAGTAGTATATCAGCCCCAGACACGATAAATATGAAGTATGACTAAAAATACAGAAGCCTGCCAGTCAGTAATTCCATATGAGTTAAGGTTGCTGGTGTGCCACAACAGGAAACGCACAGAAAATGTATCATCTTAGACAGTGACTTTATTTAAAGAAATAAATTACTTTGTGTTTATTAATGTTTTTTTTTAGTAATTTCAGAACACTCTTCACCAGTATAAAGTTTCATAAAATTCAGCATTTTGAGAGGGCCCAGAGAAAAACACCCTGTATATTTTTATATTGAATCTTTGCACACCAACACTTTGAGTAGTCCTGTTGATCATTCAACTGTTTTGAGGGAATTCAATAGAGGACGAAAACTTGGAACGAGAAGTTTTGCTAACGCGGGATCCGTCCGGAAGAAATTCAGATTCGTCATATTATACCCCGATTACTGTAAGAAGTCCCGATTTTGTCAGATGACATTATATACAAAATCCCTAGGAATTTTCTGTTAACCATGGGTATAACATTGGTATATGCGTCGCAACCAGTTAATGACGTCACTTATTGATATATGATGTGAAAAGTTACCCAAGTGATACGAAAAAAAGAACATAATAAAATAAAAACCCCATTGCAGTCACGATTATACTGCTCCAAATAAAAATAACTATAGGACTAGAACTAATTTTAATAATAATTTCAAACGTCATGGAAACACTTTCATTTTGGTATTTTGGTAAAATCGGCTACTTACGGCAGCGTCTATGGTGCGTATTCAGGCAAATTTTATTTCCGTTTTCCGTGTTGTGAAAGTAAAAGCCTATATATATTTTGTGGTTCAAAAGGGTTAAAACTTTGGGCAGTGGAAATATTCGCGGGTTTTGTACGTTTCGTGAGTTTTACCGTTATCTGTGTTGTTCTTGTTCGTGTTATTAGTAGTATTCATTGTGCAAATGGGCTCGTTACTGACCTGAACTTTTGACCCGGTTGCATTTTTTGCTCCATCGATGCCAACTTAGTATCTCGAAATTACCAATTGACAGTCCCAGTAAGGACTTCTTATAATAATTTTACTATAGTTTTCTTTTCCTCTTGAATATTTATTACATAAGTATGGTCATTTAAAATGAAATGAAAAGTAAAATTCATTTTTCAAAATAAATAATTTATAATAGGCCAGGGCCTAAAAATAACAGAAAAAATAATTTAAGGGCGATTTGAGGTACGGGGGTTGTAGGGGGTGATCTTTTAGGGGTGGAAAACGGTTTATCACGATTTCCGGTAAAACTGCAACTCTTATCGAAAAAAGTTAATCGGCAAAGTTGTAGGTAATAAAAAGATCTACAACTTTTGTATTTACACTTTTTTCACATAACCTCATAATATCCGCAAAAAAATATTTTTTGGTTTTTAATTTTTATCTCTCACAAAAAAATAATTTTCCACGAAATTTGGTGGAAACTTACCTTCTTATGTACCGAATAAGCTGTAATTTTTTCTAATCGAAATATTTATTTTTACCCCCTTTTTGGATTTTAAACCGAAAAAGTAAAAAACACTTTCTTGTTGCACTTTTTAACGGGCTTTAATAGATGGCGTTTTTAGATTTGTTCTGCAACATTTCGTTTTTTGAGAAACCATCTTCAACTTAATTTTTTTAAAGACGGACCTGGATTTTTTTTGCAGATTTTGAAAACACTTTTCATTCCAAATACCATGATGTATGACACGAAATATTTTTAAAATGTTTTGAGACAATTATACTGAAAATTCCTTTTTTCCACTCGCTTCTTTCTAATGCGGCCCTGTATTTAAATGAAAGTTAAATCCGTTATTTTCCCTTAGCCTACCTTATACAGTGAGATATTAGAATGTTTCTTTTTTCGTGATGGGACGTAGGAAGTAGGAATAGTATTATTGGGAATTTCTTATCGACATTCTGACATCTCCATCTTATTTAGCATACTTATTCGAAGATGGTTACGTATCAATTTCCATCAAAAAATATTCAGCGATAGTTTTTTCAGCTGGGTCAATTTTACAGAAACGACGTTTCGAAAATTTTACTAAACAAATGACATTAAAGAAATATTATTTATTGATAATAAATTAATTAATAAATACCAAACCACCTTGTAGCCTAAATATTTTAATTAGGTACGTAGTGGTAAAAAAATACGATGGTATTCACACTTAAGATGAAGCACACTGTAAAGCCGCAAATATGATGTTCACACACATCGTTTTGAGCAATGGGTGCTCAAAACAATGTATTATAAATATATAAGTATATAATAATATAAAAGTAGTTAATTATCACTTTAACAAAATCGTCAACAGCCCTGCATTTCATTTGTTATCTACTCGCCCAGCGAGTTAGGATCTGTGGCCGAAACAACCCGTTGTTAAAAACAGATTTTATTCGATAAAACCTAACAAAATTTGTTATAATTATTACAATACAATAAAAATGTAAAGACTGACTTAAGGCGGGCCAGCGCGAGAATATATACCTCGGTTGGTGTTGAGTCGGCAAAATAGTCTCTCGTGCTTTCTAGGCAATATTAGCTTCTGTAACTAGCGCGTCAGTCTCTCTGGTTGTTTACGTCGGCATTTTTCGTATTTTGAATTGTTTTTTTTATTAATAGAGAGCTTATTAGTATTTAGGATATTAATGACTAATTTAGTATATAATGGGACGCAGATAGTGTGTGGTATGTGGCCAAAGGGATATTTCTCAGGGCATAACCTATCATAGGTAAATATTCTGAAAGCGTTGTACACACGGGCCAAGAATGAGGGCTTTTGCCTCTCATCCACTCAAAGAATTGTAAACTGAAAATGTGTATTGTATGCGCATTGTAAACATGTGCCAAACTGTATTCTAAATAATATAATAACATATTGTCACTACGGTGATTTCATAATATGCTTCAATAGTTGGAATGGGATATTATATCGGCCGACTGGCAAAGAAAGTGAAAACTAAATTTTCTTTCTTTGATATTTTCAGCTAGGAATAGGATATCGAGATACGGTTTACACTAGCCTATTTAGGTATTATTTCACTACATTTTTATGAAAAAAAGTAATATTATTGCATTTAATTTTTTCGAGAATTTTGCAATTTTCTGGTTATTATATCAAAAAACGCGCTCTAGCGGCATCACTGAGACTTAAACATATCACGGGTAAGATGGGTTTGATGGACCAATAAATGCTTTTTCCAACGAGACCAAGTTTGTTAAAATCCGTTCAGTCATTTAGGAGTTACAGCTGTTTATTTAAAAAAAAACATTGAATCACTCCCCACCACTTTATTTTAATAGATATGTCAAAAAGTGTTAAACAAAAATTACTCGAATAAAGCTTACCTTTAAAAAGCATATATTATTTTGGTAGCATTACTAGGTGGATTTCAGTAAAAAATCACTTTAAAAGTTTAAGATGGCTTTATTCTAAAAAATTTTTACTGTCTCTACGACGAATAGTTTCCGAGATACAGCACTTTGCATTCTTATCTGACCACCCTGTACATGTATTTTAAATAGAAATACGAAATGCCAGACGAAAAATATCGTCGACAATTTTATATTTTTTTGTAATTTTTTAATACTTATTAATACATTTTCGAATAGCTCAACTTGTCTGGTATTTTTTATGTGTATAAATACTTATTTTAAATAGAAATACGAAATACCAGACGAAAAAAAATCGTGTCAAATGTCAATCAACAGTAATTACTGGGGTGCTTGTCAGGCTCTTTAATTGGTTAGAAGAAACTAATTAAAAAACGAAAATGTGTAAAATGGATGGCGGTGGTCGTAGTTACATGTTGCCGGTAGTGTAATTTACAAATTTGATTTAAAAATTGTCATACAATGTATGTGCGGAAATTAGCGAAAAGACTAATTCTGGTGTTTATGATCAAGACTGCGAATACCGATAATACAGACGTGATGTATTTGTTATTTATTCAGTGAACCTTCGACAATTAGCTGAATGAAATGTGGCAACAATGCTCTCCGGAGCCAACCTTTACCATTTACTTTGAAGCAAGAGTGCCGAGTTACTCTGGTGCTAAGGTTCATATTTGTTCCACGTTTTGAATTTCGAATTTTATATTTTATTCAGTTAACGTGATAAATTTTATTTTGTCGGTAATTTTCGAAATATTATTTATTCATTTATGGGATGCTAAAGGTAGATCAAATAAATATCTGCTTTTCGATATCGCTTCCAGTTAAACCCTAAGTTTTTTAAGACGCGTTTACATCTATATTTTAGTAAAATCGTCAGACGGCGCCAATGATATTCTGGTTAGAACGTCATTGGCCAGGACATTGTTTACGATTCGAACAATTTTCATAGATTTGTCGCACGCCCTATTTCCATTCTAGTAAACAATATTTTCCCTGAGTCAGCTTTCAGCCGGGGATGCAAAATTGATAGTTATCGCGGAAAATCGATGACACGCCCACGTTTACGACTCTTAAGCGCTCCGCTACCAAGTTTTTAATCATCACCATAAAAGACCGGGCCGAAAGTTCAAAGTTGACTGCACACATATATAAATTCTAGTATTGTTCTGATATTTTTCTAGAGGGCCATTACACGGAATATATTTATTAGTGATCGTTTAAAGTTATCGGACGCTGGTTGGCATGTCAGAAAAACTGAGGTTGCAATCTGAAATCAACTAGAATTATGTTAATCTAAGGCTGGTCACTCGGTTCTCTGTGATGTTTTCCGAGCAACCTGATTTGTCGATTTCAAATTGGCATAGAAACCCATGAAACAAAAATAAAATTAGCACTTTAGGATTTCTTAGGACAAAGGACAATGGAAACATCAAGGAAGCAAAATTTGCTTCCAATTAAATTAACAGAGGTTACGAACAACCGAAATTAACTACATACTAATATCCCGGTGAATGAGGTTTTGACTTTGATTAAAAACATGTTAAATGACAGTGACTGTACAGATGTAGAGGCTGAAGAACTTTATAATCTCTTAAATTTATGTATTGGACAAAATTTTTTAATTTTAATAATGTTACTTACCAACAACCAGAAGGTCTATCCATGGGTTCTCCAGTGACTGTACAGATGTAGAGGCTGAAGAACTTTATAATCTCTTAAATTTATGTATTGGACAATTTTTTTTTTAATTTTAATAATGTTACTTACCAACAACCAGAAGGTCTATCCATGGGTTCTCCATTGTCCCCCTTATTGGCAGATTTATTTATGGATTTCATAGAAACCAACCACATTTTAAATAATAATAATTTCTCCTCTAATATCTTATACTATTATAGATACGTCGATGACATAATATGCCTATGGAATGACTCCCGCCCTGACCAACTGAATGATTTTGTATCATATATTAATAATATACATCAGAATTTAAAATTTACCCTAGAGGTGGAACAAAATAAAAAGATCAATTTCCTTGACCTTACAATTTCTAGTATAAACAATAAACATGATTTTTCTATTTATCGAAAGCCATCACATACAGGGGTGATCATACATCAATCTTCTTTTCATCCATACAATCAGAAATTAGCCGCTTTTAATAGCTATGTTAATAGATGCTTCGACATTCCGATGAATGACATAAATCGCAACAAAGAACTTTCCATTATCAAACAAATAGCCTACGAACAGAATTTCCCTACTTCTTTAGTTGATAAACTTGCTCAAAAAAAGTTGAATAGATATTACAGAAATTTAGCTTACACCATGAATAACAATAATAATAATATTACAAAATATTTTTCACTAACATTCAATGGCCAAATTTCTTACAAAATTGCAAAAGTTTTTTTGGAAATTGATATCAAAATTGCCTTTAAATCTAATGATACTCTTTCTCAGACTTTTTTCAATAATAAAGACTCTATAGATCAACTGAAGAAACCAGGGATATATCAGTTAAACTGTGCGTGTGGGGCCTTCTATGTCGGAAGAACTAAAATAAATTTTGATTGTAGATTTAAAGAACACTATAGGTGTATTAGAAATAATAATGAAGAGTCACTATTTGCTAAACATATTCTCGACACAGGACACGATATTGATGTTAATAATAAATACAAAATACTTCATGTTGAAAATAATTCAAATATACCTACTAAACATTACTTAATAGTTTATTCGATTAACATATAACCGCCCCCCCTTTTTGTATCTTGTTTCACCTTTTTACTTTTTTACAAGTTCCATTTAGGCTGTTCTTACATTTTTAGTAGGACCCCAATATATTATGCACTAGGATGTATCGGTGGTTGCCTATTGTTTGGTTCCTCCTTTGAGTAATAGTTCTGTCCTTGTCAGAAAAGACCGTTTTATGCTCAGTTCCTTCAAATGGCTGCCCAAACAAGTACAAAAAATGAAAAAAGTCAGGTTTTTCGACTATAATAATAATTTTTAAAAATCTTTTAATGTGTTGTCATATGAGACATATATGTGTTTCCTCGAAAAGTAAGTTTGGGTGAATTGTAGTACCTGTATTCATGATGTATAAATAATATATCGGTTTTTTAGGAAATAGTAGAAAATTTTTTATGGTGAATGGCGTCCGTGTGAGGATTTCCAATTTTGCTAAAGATCTACACCCGTTGGGAATGAATTACTTATTCGAATCTTGCTTCAAGCCATGTTCTGTTTTTTGCTCTTTAACCCTCTTTACAAGATTTTGACAAATCTCGTTGATCTAAAATAATCGTAAGTACATTGTTGTAGGTTAAAAATGTATACAGGGTGTATATCTTTTTTAAATGCATGACTATGTTTAGATTTTCTGTCATTGCAGTTTATGGTCTGATGATGCAAACAGTGTTTTGCGAAACCGGTAACCTAATTTAATCAAAATAAAGAAGATTTGTAGTAACTTAGACCGTGGAATCTATTTTTTCATATTTTTTTCAAATTACATACTTTGAATAATCCGTATATTCGTGTAAAATTCATTAAAACAACAAAAAAGGCTTTTTTTTAACAAGAAACAAAAGGTTATGAACTCTCAAATCTTGAATGTTTTAATCGCGATATTAATATTCTCTGAAAATACCGTCTCCTTGAATGCTGAATTTTCAATTAGAAAATTAATTGGTAAGCCTGTTTCCGAGACATGGCCCGTAATTCTTCTCTTTGCTTTTCCATATAAGGAAAACTTATTCTTATAGGCGCTGAAATTCAAGTAGGTGAGAGAAATTTAAAGTATGAAGAATTTGATTTTTTTCAAGCTTGAGGTCTCAAATTCACAAATTTTTAATATTTTTTAGTGGCTTTTTAATGGACCGTTACCATTAGCAACAGGACAAATTTCCAGAAATTTATTCCTGTAGCTACCTAACTATACCATTACACTGGAAATTTTTCTGTTAAATTTTGGCAGGAGATTATTTTCTTTTCAGTTTTATCCAAGTTTGAAATGTCCTTTTCATTGAGTTAATATCTGAACATTTTTCGTTGCCCACGAATATTTTGTCTGCGTGTACGATAATAATTCAATCACTGGGACATCCATTATCAACCAATGATGGAGAAGCGAAATAACAAAAGAGGCAGTGAAAATATGAAAAAGCGGAAAACTAGACAAAGACATGTTCTGAATATAAGTACAAGGTAAATGAGTTTTTGGTGGCAGGATTTTAGCATTGGATAGAAAATGACATTTTAAAACGAACATTATATATCAGTATAGATACAGGGGGTTACAATTTGGGGGTCAGTTTTTTTATTCTTTGTAAATTTCTATTTAGATTGCAGCGTCGTGGGGGTCTGTTTAACATAATTAATTTTGATCGATTAGATACATATTCCTTGTTTTATATCACTTTTTTTGCGAAAAAATAATTTGAGATTTTCTTTTCCAGCAATCTATTAACCGAAAAAGTGAAATTACAGATGAAACCCTAATAGATATTACAAAAAGCCAATAGACATAAATAAAATTGGACTCAAAATTTCGGCATCTGTTAATATCTTAACAGCATCCAAGATCTGATGGATGCGTCGTTGTTTCACACTAGAGAAGATAGACCGCGACAGCTGCTTCCCATTATTAGGTTCTTCAATGCAGCCATTACTACCTTTCACATGTATTTCGTTGTTTTGTGTATTCAACACTAACCTAACTTGTTCTTGTTGGTACTTACCGAGGGTAGATTTTGTTACCTCCAAGTGTAAGTTATTTGTGTTATTTTTCCTTTAAAAAAATCCTATCCTAGATGACAAAATGCACTCCTTTAAAAAATCTCGGAATGCCAGGCTTTCGAGGCAATGCCAAACAAATACATCGCATATATCTATTAAAATAACCGTTCAATTCCTGCAGCCTACTTAAATCAGGGGCGTTAATGCGAAAACCCAGACACACTGTATGTGTATTGTATGCGCATTGTAAACATGTGCCAAACCATATGCTAAATAATATAATAACATATTGTGACTACGGTGATTTCATAATATGCTTCAATAGTTGGAATGGGATATTATATCGGCCGACTGGCAAAGAAACTGAGAGATCAATTTTGTAGACAGATATAATTTAAATAGTTGAAAATATTTTACCTTTTTACGTTAGAACGAATGAATAGAAAAACGATATAGTCCATCTGATATGTTGTAAGTCCGGATGTAGGTGAGCCCTGGAAGGGTACAGTAGGTATAAATATTTTTGAAATTAATAGGTAAGTAGACGGTTCTGCAAATTAACAGTTTTGTTCGTTTTCTTTGGTTTGATCAAGACTGCCTAGGATTTCTGCAAAAACGTTTCTAATGTCAAATTGACAACCGTACACAGTTTGATTCAACCAGTTCCTTTATTTTAAGAGTTGTCACAAAAATACAAACGTATTCGATATTACTAGACGCTTTGCTGACAAATTTCTGCATAGTTTAAATTCTCACCCTGCGTATGCCACAGCTAAGAAAGCAGGTTGCAAGGTGGCGCCACTAGTCACGAAAAACGAATTTAGTGGTTGATATTCCTACAACCTTTCCACATATTTCGGTTCCAAAAAGTGTTTTCAGTCGCAACAATAACGATATTCTCTTCAGCCCCTCTAGTTGGTCGCCACTTGATATTTCTGAGCTAAGCCCATTTCGGGTAGTGGGCGCTCTGAGCGGGGGCGTACTAGAGACACTGCGTGATTTACTGGCTAAATTATATTACATCGGCGGAGCCACCACTATTCTTCTTGTTATTTTTTTATATTTCTCTATTTTGATCAAGTTTCTATGGTAATTTTATCGCTATCTTGTGGTATTACGCACCTATGTCTTATATATGGAAAGATGATATTAAACGGCCGATACTTCCTTTTAAATAGTATACCGGATGACGCACGAAATTGGTAGTAAATTGGTGGTAAATCCTTATATTTTCTTTATTTTTTGAAAAATAATTCAAAATTTGTTTCTTATTAATGGAAGGTTATTCATAAAATGTTTACAGTGTTTCTGTTAGTATGCCACTTCCAGTTATACCGGTTTCTTTCGACACCAAATTTTTTTGCATATTCTCTTATAAAAGTCTCTCTTATATATAATATATATAAAGATATCTGGAAAATCAAGTGTGCCATGGAATTACTTCGAAACAGTTGGATGGTCAACACAGGACCAATCAAAGTGCTGATGTGAAAGATTCAATACAAAAATCTACAAGGTATTTTTCTCCGGGCCATCTTAAAATGCTCCTTAATAAAGAAGTTTTTCTCTATTTGCAATAATTAAAGAATTAATAAAGGAGTTTTCGCTAAAAATGTAGGTATTTCCTGTCTTCCTCCTTATGACCTGTGTCTATTACAATTTCCAATAGATGTACCTATCTAAATGTTTTCGGACAAAATAATTCAGACTTGCTTTCAAATTGACGAAATTAAATTGTGGTTCCGAGGAAACTTTTAATTACATTTAGCATATTTAGTTTCAGTATTTTAAACACAAACAACAACTTTGATAATTAAATTGAAACATTCATGAAACTAAACTAAAGCAATGTTTTTTACTTATTTCATCCTAAAGTTTCGAATTACGAATAGATAAAATATTTTATTTGGCTTCAATTTTATTTTGCCCCAGTTGATAAATAACTTCCCTTTACCAAACACAATTTAATGTTTTTGCATTTTTATTATTATTTGCCACACTATATCCACTGGCCTATTAAGAAGTTTGCCGCCCCTAGGCCATTCAGTAATTGCCGCCCGAAACTTGGTAATGGTAATGTTAATATAAGAAGTATAATAACAATATAATAACAATTGTATATGATATAAAAGCTTGTCGCGAGAATACCTATATTCAAGGTGTTCCAGGTTTTTTTGATCAGGACTGACATTTTGTAGAAAAACTCATTGTAGGGTGGGTTGCTCATATTAACATTGTTCATTGTTCATAGGGATTCTTTTCTGACTTTAAATGGCCCAGTTGTTGATTTGTAACATTTGAAAGCGGTAGGCGAATATTGAAGACAACAGGTGTTTTGGGGCATGTTTTGACAATTTCAACGCAAACGGTTGATTTGATCGTTATGGAACAAGAGTACCTCTTTGTTGCAGAATGAAAAGATGCACTAAAATTATAGACCTGCAGAACCGAAAAGATAACCTCAAAAATGTTACGAGTAAAAGCGTGATTCACAAACAGCGCAAATGGCGCCCTCTGTGGGATACGTAGAAATTGACATATTCAGCTATTCTCCATCCAGTGCCAAATTTCAGTTCAGCAGCTTGATTATTTTGGGAGATATTGTAATAATTCAATTTCAAAAAGACTACAACGCCCTGTATCTCAGACATGAAGAACCGAGTGAAGAACTTTAGGACCTACCTATGTTTATATGAGTTTATACGAACAATTAGCTTTCTACAAAGTGTCAAAGTCTTTATCAAAAAATCTGGAACACCCTGTATATCTTGAAAGTAATTATAAGTAGAAAATGTATTTTTCTTTAACAGAAATTTACACATGAAAATCTCGCAACAAGCATTTATATCATATTCAATTGTATAATGTAACAAAATTATGGGTTTGCTTTGGTTTGATTTATTTTTTTATAAAGTTTATTTTCTTCTTTTTAGAGCATTTAAATAATATTAGCTTCTTTTTAAAAACATTTTTTTACTACTAATTAATTTATTATTTTTTAGTTCAAGAAATTTAATCCACCATCTTTTAGCTGTGGCCATTTTTTGAATTCAGTGTGAAGTAACTAACTTTATCGTTTCTTACTCTTCAAGCTCTTTCATTTGATGCCCGTATTAAGGGAGTTGACAAAAAATACATCATCCGCCATTTTGAAGCGGCGGGCATATTGAATTTAGTGTGAAGTCACTAATTTTATCGTTTTCTACTCTTCAAGCCCTTTCACTTGATGCCAATATTAAGAGGGTTGACAAAAATACATTATCCAACTTCTTGGAGCGGCGGCCATTTTGAAAGTATTACAATATTGAGTATTGCCACAGAATAAATAGCTTTGCAACAGAAGCCTCCTTAGGGACATGTGTCAGAAATAAGCGAGCCTCCATTTCAATTAACAGAAAGACAGACAGTATTTTAAGCATAAATTTGGTTCTATACAATCTCTTCACTATGTAGATTAATGTACAATCAAATAAAATGCACATTATTCATGTATTCAGAAGATATTACGCTAAAAAGCGAGCCTCCTTTTGACATATGTCGCTAAGGATTTGTCTGTATTACTCGTTAGTCTGTGGTATTACATATTGTATTGTCACCAGATCTAAAGGTGTATTAAAAATTTTAGCTCAATCGGATGTCAAGAAGTGGTTCTAATTCAGCTTGCAAGATTTGACCTAAACAAACTAACATATATTGCAAGTGAAATCAAAGCTTGTAAAAAGATTAAACGCACGGCCCACCAATAGATTTTAAAAATATTTATTATATACCTAGTTTAATACACGACTGTGAAAGGTTAACAATAATTTATTATTGATTTAAGTAGTTTACTGGTTTGCAAAAATAAAAGAAATATTGGCTATACCAGGTGGACACTTTTTAATTGCTCACCGTAGGGACTTTCTAAATTACATAGAGTTTGATAAATTAATTTCCGCCCCGTTTGACACTCCAGGTCCGGGCCTTGTTGGCCTAAGCGTGAATCCGGAACTGACTATATCTAATACTTGCAACAGGTGATTATTACAGGCAAGAAAATTCGATTTGAAAAATAACAGCAAGAATACCTAATAAAGAAATCCAAAGCGTTTCCGTATTGTGCCGGAAACTATTTTATAACTTCTGTAATTATTATTGAAAATTCCACACCTACCTTTTTTGACCAATTAGAGGCTCGTTTTTTGCTTCGTTGTCATGGCAACTCAAAAAATTTCCGGAAATTTTCTCACTTGCTCGAGGCAGCAGGAGGTGATTACAGCGGAAATTTTTTGACAGATGTCATTATTATATTGTGACATTGTAACATATACTCAACAAAAATTTTGATAATAATTTCGTTTAATTTACGTGTAGGTATGGAATTTTCTTACCGAATGCCCCACTTTGTTTAATTAATATCCAGAAATTTTTCTCTAACACGAATTTTTCAAGAAAATTATCCCTGTTCGCTACGCGACTCGTGATAATTTTTAAAAAATTCTTAACTCGAAAAATTTCCGGCAATAATTCAAGCCCTAGGGCGATTACTAGTGATAATATTATTGACACTAGTGGAGATACCAGTGGTGTCAGGAGTGGGGTGTATTATGAGGTGTGGGGCCCACATATCTGCCTGTATATCAGAAGTAGGTATAGGCTATGAGAGTTCAAGCACACTTTTCCCATGTTAATCCTTATGGACCTATAAATGGGTAAAAACGTGACCAACTGTCCGCGAAGTTTTCCAAAAATTTCCCGCGACGTTTTTTTCAGAGGTAATTTTCCAGGAAAACTTCCCAGCAAGCACTAAGAATTTTCTGTACTAAGAATTTTCTTAGGACCCCAAAGAAAACCGAATTATTGTGCCGACAATAATTATTATTACTAGGCGGAGGAGACAATTACTATTACTAGGCTAGGGTCGATAGAACTGGGATAGCATTCGTTCAACCAAAATTTCCCTATGGTTTTGAACTTTACAGTTAGGAAAAAGCGCGTCCGAGCCGTCGAACAGACCTGAGGTGGTAAGAATTTTTACCTGGGCGGGCTTAGAAATATTTTCGGCTAGGCATAGACGTTATTCTAGGGGATCATTTGTGGCCACGCGACTTTTCAGATTTTCATTCTCGGAATATGTGATCACAAGTCTTACTGAGGATTTTTCCTGGAAAATGACCTCTGAAAAAAACGTCGGGGGAAATTCTTCGCGGACGGTTGGTCACGTTTTTACCCATTTATAGGCCCATAAGGGTTAACATGGGAAAAGTGATCTTGAACTCTCATAGCCTACCTACTATCAGAGAAAATATACGCTACGCGTAGCGTATATTTTTAACCGACTTCAAAAAAGGAGGAGGTTATCAATTCGGTTGTATGTTTTTTTTTATGTTTGTTATCTCAGAACTCCGTCATTTATCATTTATAAACCGATTTGGACAATTCTTTTTTTATTAGAAAGGGAGTACCCTAGAGGTGGCCCTATTTAAATTTTGAGAAAAAATTCCACTCCGAAAGGTAAAAAAATAGGGGATGAAATTTCATATTGGACCGATTTCGATGATTCTCTTTTTATTAGAAAGGGATTACTTCAGGAGTGGCCCCATTTAAATTTGAAAAAAAAAAATTCCACCCCTAAGTGTGGACAAATAGGGGATTAAATTTCATATTGAACCGATTTCGTTGATTCTTTTTTTTATTAGAAAGGGAGTACCTACCTTAGAGGTTTAAATTTAAAGAAAAAATTCCACTCCTAAGGGTAGATAAATAGGGGATGAAAGTTCATATTGGACCGATTTGAATGATTATTTTATTATAAAGGTTTTACCTTAGGGGTGGTCACATTTAAATTTGACGAGAAATTAAATTTGAAGAGAAAAATTTCAATCCTAAGGGTGGACAAAAATAGGGAATGGAATTTAATATTCGACCGATTTCGATAATTCTTAATAATTTACAAAAAAATACGAAATAAAAAAAAACAAAAAAATTAAAACCGACTTAGAAAATTTGCCCGTATGCACACTCCACTAAAAATATATAAAAAAAAACAAAAAATCACAGCGACTTCACAAGTTTGCCGGTATACACATTTCAACTAAAATTTTAGAAATATTTTTCTCTTTCTAAATTGAGTTATCTTTGGAGCCGGTGACAGTAAGTTATGATGTATGCAGGATATTATGATGTATTAATATCTAAATAGATTTAAATTATTTGCCTTGACTGTCACCAAATCCAAGGTAACTCAATTTAGAAAGAAAAAAAAATTCTAAAATTTTAGTTGAAATGTGCATACGGGCAAATACGTGAAGTGGCTGTTATTTTTTGTTAATTTTCTGTGCTGTATATTAACATATTATACTGCTTTGGGCCAAGTTTTGGGCCTACTGCGCTCGGCAAGGCGCTGGGAACGAAAAGAGATTCGCCGCCATTTTTAACCCGATATTTCTATTATATATGATATTAACCCGATATTTTTATTATATTGTTTTTGATTCATTTTTTGACTAGAGGCAAGTTATTAGTTGATGTTTAGTTGTCGTCGAGATTTTTTTATTAAATAATCAGAAACACTAGTTAGCTTATCCATTACAATCGTTGACTGAAGTATCTATAAAGACTTCACGGCTATAGATTCATATCGTGCAATGGCATCTATGCAATTCGGTGCGACTCCCCGGGGCCCTTTATTCTTGACATTGCTTTCGTACTTGAGTAATTCTCTTCCGAAATAAGTATTTTTTAATCGCCAAAAGGGCAAAAACGTTTATTAAAAATGAACGCACTCCTGATTTCATACGGTGGGACAGGCAAATTGCTACTAACATTTCGGTAGATATATTTGTTAATACACCTGTAGATACTATACAGGGTGTCCAACTTTAAAACTGTACAAATCCGTAAAATCTTCATTTCTGGAGATAATCGCCTAAACTTTTTTTGTTTGAAAGGCCTTCAAAAACCGCTTCTTTAAATCTTCCTACCATTTTCAAAAAGCAAATCCAGGGCCGGCTGCGATTTTTTTTACCCCCGACTTTCACAAAAACCATTTAGCGATTTTTTTATTTAAAATCGGACACCACAGCGTTAATCAGAACACCCCAAAACCCCTATATACCAAATTTGAATAAAAAAATATACAGGGAGTTCCATCCTGTAGGATGTCAAATTTGAGCAAAATAGGAATTTTAAAGGCATCTGGCGAGTCAAGTGTGCCATGGAACCCCTTCAAAACAGTTGAATGGTTAACAGGACCACTCAAAATGTTGGTGTGAAAATATTTACTATAAAAATATACAGGGTATTTTTCTCTGAGCCATCTCAAAATTCTGAAATTTTATAAAATTTATACGGATCAAGATTGCTCTGGAATCATTAAAAAAATATTGATAAACACAAAAGTAATTTATTTCTTTACAAAATGCCAACCAACAAATAAAAACAATTTAAATTATTGGACCTATCTCAACAAAGGCACTGTCTAAGATAATACATTTTCTGTGCATTTCCTGTTGTGGCACACCAGCAACCTTAACTAATATGGACTTACTGACTGGCAGGTTTCTGTATTTTGTAGATTTAGTTCGTTTATAGTTTGTGGAGCGGTTTTGATATACTCGATTTTTAACCCGTATAAAGTTCCAAAATTTCAGTAATTTGAGATGGCACAGATAAGAACACTCTGTATATTTTGTATAGAACCTTTGCACACCAACACCTTGAGTGGTCCTATTGACCATTCAACTGTTTTGCGGGTATTCCATGGCACACTTGACTCGGCATGAAGATTTTACGGATTTGTACAGTTTTAAAGTTGGACACCCTGTATGTTTCTAGAGACTTTCATAGGCTAAACAATTATAAAATAACCTAGGTCAACTAAACTAGCCAACAACTAGAATTTCCCGATATTAGTAGTTTTAATCAATCTAAATTATGAGTTCAAAAGGAACACTAATACTCAGTTCAGTAACAGTATTTAACTTTCAACGAATCAATAATCAATGTCACTTCTAACAAAGACCAGACTTATACAGGGTTTCCCAACGAAAACTTGACTCCCTCCCAAAACTATAAAACCGAAAATATTTGAAAATTCGCCGAGGCCCGTCGATTTTTGTTCTTGGGGGGAGCTTTTTTTACAGTCAAGCCAACTGGATATGTTCACCCCCTAATCCCTAGCAACCCCTACTTTAAAATTTCAAATGGAACTGCCTACTTGTGGCGCATCATTCTAAAGAGTAAAAGCCCTTCTTATTGCGAATACAGTGATGTACACTTTTTAGAAATCTGTTGAGATTTGACAGAATTATTGGCTAAAAACGAAAAGTTGGCAATTCACTGTACGCGTAGTAATTTCTACACAAATGCTCACCCCTAATAAGTTTTTTTATCTACTACACGCGACAAAATTACCTAGTTTTTATTGACATGTCGATCAGTTTACAAAAAAGTCACAAATGAAAAAGCTGAAGCAAAACAAAAAAGTTCATACGAATTCAAATATATCTTTTTAAAATAACAAAAAGTCACTGTCAGAAAACAAGTCCCCGTTTTTTTGCTTGTAACTAGGAAATCGTTAGTTTCAGCCTGCTATTAAAAGTGTTTTAGAAATGGTTTATTCTATCTCGGAAAGGGTAGAAAATGTTGCAATTCGTGCTGTAGCTTTAGCGCAATCATGATTTCGATAGTAGATAAATTGCAACAATTTCTACCCTTTCCGCGATAGAATAAACCACTTCGAAAATACGTTTGCACTTTCAATAGCAGGCAGAAACTAACGATTTCGTGGTTACAAGCAAAGAAAAACGGGGACTTTTTCTTGTGACAGTGACTTTTTGTTACATATTTTATAAAGAGATAAGGTTTTAATTCGTATTCGTATGAACTTTTTTGTTTTGCTTCAGCTTTTTGATTTGTGACTTTTTGTAAACTGATCGACACATCAATAAAAGCTAGGTAATTTGGTCGTGTGTAGTAGATAAAAAAAACTTATTAGTGGCGGGCATTTTTGTAGAAATTACTACGCGTACAGTGGATTGTCAACTTTCCGTTTTAAGCCAAAAATTCTGTAAAATCTCAACAGATTTCTAAAAACGATACATCACTGTATCCGCAATAAAAAGGGCTTTAAAATGATGCGCCACAAGTGGAGTAGTTCCATTTGAAATTATAAAGTTGGGGTTACTAGGGCTTAGGGGGATGAACAAATCGGGTTGGCACCCAAGAACCAAAATCGACGGGAATTGGCGAATTTTCAAATATTTTTCGGTTTTCTAACTCTTGGGGGGTCAAGTTTTCTAAATATGTTGGGGGGATCAAGTTTTCTAAATACCTATGTTTTGCTGGCGGAGCGGTACTTCTAGCAGCTCGTTAGGCACCGACGTGGGTTAGCAACCTGTTCTTCTAGTAAGCTTAAACATATAGGGTGTCCCAGAATAAGTAAATATGGAATAGGTATACAGTTGAGACAAAAATTGTCCGGAATTGAAAATCTTTATCTGGGCTCAGACGGAACCTTTACTAGCTTATCGGGACCTAGATGACATTAACGTTGGAAGTTTCTCCACTCCCCATAAATTTCTGGACAATTCGGGGTTTCGTAAGTTGTACCGCTTTTTGCACGGACCGTAAAGACTTTCATGTTGCTGTTTGGGATTTCCATAATATCAGAGTTGCCTTCGTATAGAAATTTTATCAACTATTACAAGATACGGTCGATTGGGCAACTCGTTGATCTGTCAATACTGCACGGTCACCCAGGGATGATGCATTATTTCAAAATATATACTTTTGCATACAATTTAGTTTAGTTTAGAGTATACTGAGAGTAACTATTTCAATTTCTGACCTTCGGTCTGACCGGAAGTACGAGCCTGTTTTCTAGTTTTAGATAAAAGTCTTTTTGCCGCCTTCGATCCGCCTTTTCAGTTGTATACTAAATTGTATTAACTTGAAAATGTGGGTCTCGTGATAAAGATAGACGATCGATGCAATAATCAAAGTAGTTTGTTTTAGTTAAGAAATTCTAATTCTAAAATTCGAACCTTTTGAGAATTACTAAAATTCTCGATACAAAAAGAGAGATAAGAATTCAGCCAACTAGCAAATATTTAAAAAACTGGGAAAGGTAAATATACCATTTTAACCGTGGTGTAAGATTTCAAATGTGTAAAAATATGGAGTCTCTATAGAAAATACGATTTTTGAGAAAAAAATCTTATGATTATGGGCCCTAAGATCCTTTATAATTGAGATACCGGATTAAGAAATTTATTTTTTTTTTCAGGTTTTTATTGCGACGCACATTTACCACGACTTTTAAATCTCAGCACTCTCAATTTTCGACAGGCCCACTTTCGCAACACGATAATATCGCCGCAAAAACATTTTAGATTCTGGAGCGTCGATCATCTGCGCAACACAACGTCGTCATATCAAATGTGGGACTGGTGAGACAGCGGCTGTAACGGGAGGAGTCCCTCTGGGATTTATTAATTATATTTCGCGAAAAGCGGGGCTCTCGTGATGTATAATTAATCTCATTGGAAGACTAATTATTGCTAGCAATAGTAGTAGTTATTATATCGGTGTGTGGTAGGTGGACCCACTACAGTCTTATACACTGTGTCCCGGATAAGAATGAACAGCATGGGGATATTGCAAACGGTGAGAGATACGGCAACAGTTAAATGGGGAAAAATTTGCGCATTTTTGAGGTCCATAAAATGGCACGAACAGATTTCTAATATCTTTTTTCGTTTTTGAGTTATTTTGAAAAATGTAAAATTTTGCGTGGCATCTTTTAACGGGCTTTAAGATGGCGTTTTTAGATTCGTTTTTGAGAAACCATCTTCAACTTAATTTTTTTAAATACGGACCTGGATTTTTTGCAGATTTTGAAAGCACTTTTCATTGCAAATACCATGACGTATGACACGAAATATTTTTAAAATGTTTTGAGAAAATTATACTGAAAATTCATTTCTATTGCGGCCCTGTATTCTGTATTTAATAATAAGAAGTATAAATATTAATCAGTATTGACAACAATTTAACTTACAGTTTATTTTGACTTCGAAGACTTAATATTTTTAAATACGGCCGTGTCTGGTAAGTGTTTTCCTCTGTTGTTGTACAGCAAACAGTGTCGCATTGTGTTTTGGAGTAAACTCTTCGCTTTTTCTAATTGTGAGAAGAAAGCTATAAGCAAACGAAACCAATAACTTTTGCCATTTATTAATTGCAACAATACATTCGTTCGGCCTCTACACTATTTCTGTGACACAAGATATAACATGCTGATATGTTAAATTTGTCCTCATTTGAAAAAGCACCGTTCATTTCTAATGAGACAAATTGTTAACTAAATGATACAGTGGGAGTTATGACAAATGACAAGGGGTTGGTTTCGTTGTTTCAAAGCCTTCTAGGTGGAGGATTTTTATTAATTTTTTATTATCGTATGTGACTGTTATTATTCTTTGCCGTCCTTTTTTTAGTTCTCCAATTGAAAGATAAGTTGTAAGTTAAATTGTTGACAATACTGATTAATATTTAGACTTCTTATTATTAAATACAGGGCCGCATTAGAAAAAATGAATGAAAAAAAAAGGAATTTTAAATTTTAAAAATATTTTGTGTTATACATCATGGTATTTGCAATGAAAAGTGCTTTCACAATCTGCAAAAAAAATACAGGTCCGTATTTAAAAAAAAATAAAGTTGAAGATGGTTTCTCAAAAACGAAACGTTGTAGAACAAACCTAAATACGCCATCTTAAAGTCCGTTAGAAAGTGCCATAAGAAAATGTTCTTCTTTTTTTCTATCTGTGATAACAACTTCAGGAAAAAATAAAATCGGAAACGCAAAATCTAACTTTTCCAAAATAACTCAAAAACGAAATAAAATATTAGAAATCTGTTTGTGCCATTTCATTGACCTCAAAATTGCGCAACTTTTTTCCCATTTAAACGTTGCTCTATCTCTCACCGTGCTGTTCATTCTTATCCGGGACACAGGTGTATAAAATTAGAGTTTCAAACAACCGGACGTGAAGTGGGTTAGGTTTTTTAACCGAATTTTCTACACGACTGTATTTTCGTCATTTTGTCTTATATTTTGACTGTCTCATCGACGTTATGTAAAAATCTTATTTTTGTCAAAACGTCACATATTTGCTAGGTTTGGAGAAAAAAAACTACCTACTTAAACTTTTAATTACTAAACTAAAAAGTGAGACAGTGGCGTGTCCGAAATACAGTTTGAAATAAATCAAAAATTCAATACGCAGAGAGTACTCACTTATAAATATTTTAAGGTCTTCTATCGATGTTTAAAGTCAGGGCCGGCCCTAGGGGGGCGGACCGGGGCACGGCCCGCTGGTGCGGAGCGCCACGGGGCGCCGTCGAACCTAGTGACCGAGTCGGCGGCCAACGTAGTTTTTCAAAGTTGAAGTTTATCAAAACGCACTTGAGATCAACGATGGCCCAACAGATACTCAGCGCTTTAGATTTTACTAATATTAGGTAGGTACTGTTTAGCTTTTACCTCAAAGAAACAACAAAGCATAGAGGGAGTAAGAACAAATAGTAAAAAGAGCCAATATCTTTTTGAGCGATGCCATATAGGTAGGTACTCCATTGTTTACTGAATTTCATTTCAAAATAGACCGGTTTAATAACAATATTAAATGGAGACACACCGCCCACCGCCCACAATATTAAATTAAAAATGTAGCTATTAGTTCCGTGTATGTGACAATTTTAAACTAAAATCAAATTGTGCCAATTATTACTTTAATAAAATCCTCAACAGTCACTTCAACATGGCAACGCAGCCCTCCTGTGCTTTCTGAAAACCTAGTAACTCGGATTTTTTACTTTTGAGAAAAATGGAATTTATCAATTTTACCCTAGCCGTGACAATAATTAATATTTATAAAAAGAGTAAAAACTTATTTCTCGCAAAAAAAAATACTATTTTGAAATTATTATATTCCTCAAGAAAAACAAATATTTTGATAGCATCTGGAGTTACTGTGTTTTGAAATTGTAGGTAAAAACTAATTTTGAAATTTTAATTTTTTCTGTATCTTTCTGTTGATTTATTTTTTTATTTATTTTTTATTTTTTATCATCTCGTAATATCTATGATTAAAGTTCAAAATTAAAATACAATTTTCCATTGCAATAATTTGAGAAAAAATGTAGCGCAAATTGTTACATTAATTCCATACTATTTCCTGTTTCCAATATACAGTATGTCCATGGAATGGTACCTAAGGTGTAAATGACAAAAACAATTTGAGTTGAAATTTGAGCTTCTGGGTCGAAAACTAAGATATACAAACAATTACAAAATCGCCAGGAGTAAACTACCTTTATTTTTAGAAAATATCAAAAAATACTTAGAAGAGTCGCTTAGATTTAAGATATGCAATGTGAATACAAATTGTGGAATATTGCTTATTATTTCTTAAAATATTCCTCATATCAAAAACATGTTTTAATAAAAATGTTAGGGGTAATTATTTCTCGTTTAGTAATAATAATAATTTCCCCTAACACTTTTATTAAAACATGTTTTTGATATGAGGAATATTATTTTAAGAAATATAAGGAATATTCCACAATTTGTATCCACACAGTATGTCCGATTGTCGCTTTTCGGGCAAATCGGTGAATTTTGATTTAAATATGTTTTTGATATTTTTAAAAACAAAAAAGTTTCATACTTCACAATAAAAAAATCGAAGTCGGCTGATATGTTTGAAAAGCGACAATCAAACACATCTTTTAAATCTAAGCAACTTTTCTAAGTAAAAGTTTTTGATGTTTTTAAAAATAAAAGTAGTTTACCTACTCTTGGCGATTTTTGAAAATTCGCTCTGTATTCCTATACCCTGTATAATATTTAATAGCTCTAATTTTTTCTACATCTTAGTTTTGTACTATGCAAGACTGATACCACAGAATAAATAGCTTTGCAACAGAACCCTCCTTACGGACATGTGTCAAAAATAAGCGAGTCTCCATTTCAATTTACAGAAAGACAAACAGTATTTTAAGCATAATTTTGGTTCTAATACAATCTCATTGCTATGTAGATTAACGTAAAATCAAATAAAATGCACGTTATGCATGCCTTCAGAAGATATTTCCCTAAAAAGCGAGTCTCCTTTTGACACACGCTAAGGAATTGTCTGTATTACTCGTTAGTCTGTGCTGATACCCAGAAACTCAAATTTCAACTCGAAAATTTTTTGTGATTTACACCTTACGTAAACTCAGTCCGTGGACATACCGTAATATTAAGTGAAATATAAACACGAAATAGTTAGGTATTCATTGCTGTTTCTCGGCGAGGTGTTAGCGGAGTCCGGAATAGCAGATGAGTCCTGAAAAACTTCATTTAGGTACGAGTGACAAACACTATTTTTTGTCATACGCTCACAAAATTTTGTCATACGATTTATACTATTCTTCAAAACGCTTAAATTTGCAAATTTTCCATAATTTTTGAAATTATAATGTTCGAAAAAGTTGGCTTAGAAATTGATATCGTAGAAAAAAGTTTGTTTATTTGATAATTTTGTCATGTCATTCATTTATTTAGCGACTAGGCCGAAAAGGAAGCATTTTACGGACTTAAATGAGTCCATAAAATAGCTATTTTTGGGAGCGTATGACAAAAAATATATTACTTGCGATTTTTTAGCCATTGCAATAATTTTGCGAGTACAGCTGCTCACTTTCTTGAATTTATTAGATTTGTACAATTTTCCGCCACTTGTATCTACAGACTGTTAACTTGTACCACAGTTTAAATAAATGTGTGACTCAATTAAAATGACAAAATCTAGCAACTGAGAGTTAGCAAAATTATTCAAAACTGTTATATACAGGGTGTTCCTTAATGACATGTTAATACTTAAGGGGGTTATTCTTGGGCCCATTTTAAGAAAAAAACTTTATATGAACGTATGTCGTAAACGTCCTAACTTTTGAGATACAGGGTGTTTCATTTTTTTAAATTGAATTTTGGCTACATCTCCCGAAATAATCAAGCTGCTGAACTGAAATTTGGCACTTCTATGTTTTGGGGGATGGAGAATAAGCTGAAAATGTTAATTTCACCGTATCTCACAGAGGGCGCCACTTGCGCTGTTTTTTGATCACGCTTTTACGCGTAACTTTTTTGAGGTTATCTTTTTGGTCCTGCAGGTCCTTCATTTTAGTGCATCTTTTTATTCTGTAAGAAAAAGGTACTCTTGCTTCATAACGATTAAATCAACCGTTTGCTTTGAAATTACCAAAACGTGCCCCAAAACACCTGTTGATTCCAGGTAAACCTCATTTTTTGAATAACGATTTTATGTTAACCTGTCTCCACGTAGCACACTTTTTCCGCTTGAATGGGCCACCCCGTACCTATCCATCCGTGGACATACTGTATATTGGAAACAGGAAATAGTATGGAATTAATGTAACAATTTGCGCTACATTTTTTCTCCTTTAATCTTAGATATTACGAGGATGCCTCTTTAGACGATAAAAAATAAATAAAAAAATAAAACAACAGAAAGATACAGAAAAAATAAAAATTTCAAAATTAGTTTTTACCTACAATTTCAAAACACAGTAACTCCAGATGCTATGAAAATATTTGTTTTTCTTGAGGAATATATTAATTTCAAAATAGTATTTTTTTGTGAGAAATAAGTTTTTACTCTTTTTATAAATATTAAGTATTGTCACGGCTATGGTAAAATTGATAAATTCCATTTTTCTCAAAAGTAAAAAATCCGAGTTACAAGGTTTTCAGAAAGCACGGGAGGGCTGCGTTACCATGTTGAAGTGACTGTTGACGATTTTATTAAAGTAATAATTGGCACAATTTGATTTTAGTTTGAAATTGTCACATACACGGAACTAATAGCTACATTTTTTAATTTAATATTGTGGGCGGTGGGCGGTGTGTCTTCATTTAATATTATTATTAAACCGGTCTATTTTGAAATGAAATTCAGTAAACAATGGAGTACCTACCTATGTGGCATCACTCAAAAAGATATTGGCTCTTTTTACTATTTGTTCTTACTCCCTCTATGCTTTGTTGTTTCTTTGAGGTAAAAGCTAAACAGTACCTACCTAATATTAGTAAAATCTAAAGCGCTGAGTATCTGTTGGGACATCGTTGATCTCAAGTGCGTTTTGATAAACTTCAACTTTGAAAAACTACGTTGGCCGCCGGCTCGGTCACTAGGTTCGGCGGCGCCCCGTGGCGCTTCGCACCAGCGGGCCGTGCCCCGGTCGCACATTCGGAATTCGCCGACACATTAGCCGCTTCGGAACTATTCGGGTGCTGCGATCAGAGGCTCGTAAAGTGCAGACGTATTAGATTTATATGTCGGCGATTTACCATTTTTATCTTGTAAGTACTTCTTTTCGCTGTAATTCGGATTTATTTGACTCGTTTTCACAGATGTGATCTGCGTGATGTAGTGAAAATAAATATAATTAGGTACAAAATATATAAAATGGATTTAAAGACGTTGCCAAGTAGTTCTTCAAGCAGGTATCTTCTAATGTAATTAGGTTGCAAATAAACGACAAGGGCGAATTTGAGGTATGTAAATTTTTGTTATTTTTAGGTTAGGTGTGTTGAGGTTATATACGCGCCATTTTATATAACGTCTTGTGCCCTGTGAGCTTGAATGAAATAATAAGTTTTTAGAATAATGGCCGTGTTCAATGTGCCTACAGTTTTTTAAAGCGCTAAGTAGCGCCATAGAAGAATCTACGACGACGACGTAGCGCCTTTCGTAAACTGTGGGCATTTTGAGTCATTAATAGATACCATATTGTAACCTAAAAATTCAGAAGTAGGAGGATTGGAAATAAAAATGGAAAAGGCTTTTCTGTTGTGACAGCTGCCATTTTCGAAATATGACTCAAACTCGTGTTTTTTTTAAATGGAAACGATAGTTAATTCCGTTATTTTTCTGAATAACCATTTTTTAAAGTCACAATGGCGGCCAATCAAAAATTTCTGCACAGGTGATTGGCTTGATAGACCCCATCACATATATTTGTGTTGACTTTAAAAACTCTCCCTATATCGTTGGAAATCTCTAAGAATGCCTGATTTTGAGACCATGACCTATGGTTTCCATTTAAAAAACATATATTTTTGTCATATCTCAAAAATTTCAGCTGTCACGGAAAGTAGATCATGATAACCGCACCGCATTGGGGACATAATTCCCTTCAACTTTGGTATTTACACTTTTATCTAAAATCAGGAACAACGAAGCTAGATGGATTAGAATAAATCGGCCAAATTTCGTTTTTTCAAAATATCTAGTAAGACTTTTTCAAAAATCCAAAAGGCGCGTTTAATTGGGCCCCCAAAACTGCAATTATTTCCCCATTTCACCTTCCCTGTATCTCCGCTAAAAACTTTGTTTGAAAGGCCTTTAGTCCAATAAAGATGTCGGATTTTCAAAAAAAAAATCCAAACAGGATGATTTTTTCATGGTTGCTTGTGGACTGCCTCCTGAGTATCCAACCAAAAGATCACACTCGAACCTGGTACGAATTGCGCTATATAGGGTGGTTTCCTAAACAATGGGGTGGTTTTCTAATCGTGGTACGAATTGCGCTATAGGGTAGTTTCCTAAACAATATGGCTGGTTTCCTTTTCCTAAACATTTTTTAGAGCAAAATGATCCTAATAAGAGTTGTTGGGGATCAAAGTGTGGACAACTTTTTCCCATAATTTTTTTTGCTTCTCTAATACATAAAAAGTTACAGCACATTACTTATTGTGACAAAACTTCCTCACGCTGCAGGGGTGGTATTGTAAAAATTTATTTTTCTACAAGCGTACGGAAAAGTGGCACTTTCCGCACTTGTTAGGAAATATACTATTACAAAAAAATTACCTTAATAAAAGTTTTATAGGATGAACTTCTGGTCAACTTTTTCTTATAAAATGTTTTTGTGTCTCTTATACTTAATGATTTACAGGGCGCTGTATCTCGTTAAAATATCGATAAAAAATATCATTTCCAATGCACTAGTTTTTTCAACAAGTTGTAAAACAAATATTATTGATAGAGGCAACCAAACATACTATTCCAAGATGTTTTAGTTCTCGCCTTTTATACATGAAATTTATATTTTTCATGTTTCATGTTAAAAAATGTTAAAACTAAGTGGACTTTTGTTTTTTTATAGAAATGATTAACTGAATTGGAAAGTGTTAGAAAAGAAACTTGGAGAATTTCAAAAACCTTTAAACTTGGTACTGAAAAACCACGTGTAATATTTAAAAGATTATATCACTGTCATTTCAATGTAAAACAAAAAAGGAAAATTGGAAAGGAAAGTTGTCGAAACAGGACTTCTCGAAATATAGATTGTGAAGCAAAATTAACGGTAACTATAAAACGATATATTTCAGATACAAAGTAAAAAATAAGGATGTTTATATGCCAAAATGGCCGTGTATTGTGGAATTTCGGAATGAGCATAATCATAATTTAAATTCTGCTTCTGCGCTAAGAGACCAGTTGCTCTGGATGTAAAGAATCGCATTATCGAACTGTTTGAGAAGGGTCACTCAGTGTCATCTGCATATCATTCTTACATTTTATCGATGATGGAAGAACATTGAGACAACTATGAAAATATTGTTATTGATAGACACTTTATTCCTACCAAGACAGATGTCGAAACCATATGGAAAAGCCATTTCAAAAAAAACTGTGGAGAAAGAACGGGAGAGAGTATGCTAATCCATTTAGATAATATGCTCAGATCGTTATTAGAAAAAAAAAACGGTGCTCTTTACAAGATAATTCGAAAACAAGACCATTATGCCGGGGCACTCTGCACACCAATTATGCAAAGAGTTGCAACGCTTCACCAATCGTCAGAGATTATGTTCGTTGATTCCACGGGCAAGTGTGACACACAAAATCACAAAGTTTATTACTTTATAACACAGTCCGCTATTGGAGGATTACCTTTGGGCTGCATCCTAAGTAGCAGCCAAGAATCAAGTGTATTTTTAAAAGCCTTGATTGCCCTTTATGAGATTTTTCCCATTAAAATTACACCAAAAGTTATTCTTACGGATGATGATTTAGCTGAACGGAACGCTTTGAAAATGATATGGCCTGATTCACCTTTTTTGTTGTGTACTTTCCATGTTTTGAAAGCCTGTTGGAAATTGCTTAAAACAAGTAAAAATCAAATATCTTCTAATGATGTGCAAAGCTGTTATAAATGCTTTCCAAATATTCTCGTAGCAAAATCATACGAAGATTTAGAAAAGTCTTGTTTATATTTTATTAAAAATGGCAAATATGATAACTTCACAAACTATGTAAAGAATATGATGGAGAGAGCTGACACTTGGTGCCTTTTATATCGACAACATTTGCCACTGAGAGGAACAGACACTAATAATTACATAGAAGTTATATTTAGATTGCTTAAAGATATACCCTTAGAAAGGACAAAAGCGTTCAATTTACCTCAACTATGTGATTTTATTACCACCAACTTTGAATCTTATTACAAGCAACGACGGTTATTAGTCATTATTTACCTGATCAAAAGGACGTGGATGATAAAGATATAATACAACGTAATGACTTTGAATATGTGGTAAAGAGCCAGAGTGATAGAAATGTCACCTACATCGTAGATTTATTAATTTTTAAGTGTACGTGTCCACAGGGATTTACTGGTAAACACTGTAAGCATCAGGCAGCTGTGGTAAAAAAGTTTAATATACATTCAGTTTTCAACACACTGTCATTAAAAGTTAAATGCCATCTTTACCAAATTGCAACTGGAAAGCAGGCAGACGAGCAGCTATTCTCTCCCATTCAAGACATCTCGATGGAGCAGAAAACCGATGAAGGTTTTACTGCAGATTCAGTTTTTTCACAAAATCTTGAATCTGCTGTAAATATTAATACTGATAAAGATAATATTGAGGGTCTTACTATATGCGAAGATCATAATGCCGCAGAAATAAAAGAAGAATTTAAAAAACACACAGAGAAAATCATGGTACATTTGGAAAGATCCCCATCAATATTGCCGCGAGGTGGCGCACGGCGTATAGTCGAAGTTCGTTTCGCTCCTCGTTAAAACCTAAATAAATACTAAACAACACAGTGTAAATTAGTAAAAAGTGCTCCACTGATTAGCTGACGGTTACCCCCAGTTGCTTATATTGGTAAACATACAAAAATGGCTCCGAAGGTGCAACAAACTAGGAAACTATCAAGGAGCTGTTGTCGGACGAATATTTTATTGAGTCCATGTTGAAAAAAGTCTACGAAAAGGTTCGTGACCTCGAAAAAACTGTAAACAAACATACCGAAAAAATCAAAACATTGGAATCGAAAATTGAAATCCTGCAGCAAGATAAGAAACTAAAAAACCTTTGTTTATATGGGATTACTGAAGAGAAAACCGAACAATTGTCTACTAAGGTGTTAAAAATATTTAGAGACAATATGGGACTTGCCTTGAAAGAGGACGATCTGGATAGCTGCTATAGAATTGGGAGTAATAACAATAAAAATAGGCCAATTTTAATTAAATTTGGTAACATAAATGCTAAAAACACAATTATGAGAAACAAGAAGAAACTTAAGGGCACTAGTATTGGAGTTATGGAGGACTTGACCAAAGCTAAAATGGAGTTGTTTAAGAAGGCTCAAGAGTTATTCGAACGGAAAAATGTTTCGACATTGGATGGAAATGTAATTGTTTATGTAAATAACAAGCGCATAAAAATTAAGAAGGAAGAAGATCTGAACCATATAACAAGAAATTAGCCTTGTATTTAATGTAATTGGTTCAACATAAACATACACTGTAACGTACTAGTATTACGGGGAGGGAAATATAGATATAAAATTACTGCTTAGTGTGTAACATTTGGTGGGTGTAGTCTTTGGAAGGTTTATTATATTATTACAGTTTTTCTCTTTTCTTTTCATTTGTTTTTTGTTTGTATAAGTACTATCTGGAATTGGTTTGTATAGATATAAGTATTTAATCTTTTTTGTGTGATGTTTGATTGCATAAGATTTTAGCGACATGGATGTACAACAATTTGAATAATATTTGGAGGCGTTGGATGATGTTGGGACTTATGTAGTAAACGATCATAGTGACAAAATTCTGAAGTCAGACAAGGAAACTGGGCTGAGTTTGATTCATTTGAATCTGAGAGGCATTAAAACAAATTTTGATAACTTTCTCGTTTTAATGGAGAGTATTGGTGAAAAATTTGATGTTATAGTTTTGTCTGAGACTGGAATTCTTCGGGACTTGGAACTGTATGCAATAGAAGGGTATGACACTCATTATTCTGCGGGTGAGTTTAATAAGTGTGATGGTATTCTGGTTCTTGTGAGGCGGTCCCTTCTGGCAAATTTCAAAACTATTAAGCGTTCTCAAAATACTTGTAAAAATATATTTCGTCAAAGACAACATTGCCTACAACATCCTCTCCGTATACAGGTTGCCTTCAACCAATATCGATTTGTTTCTTGATGATCTTACCGAAATATTGCCGGGGGAGGGTGGAGCAGGAATTAATCTTTTCGTGGGAGATACTAACATTCACATTATGCAAAAGGAAAACGGTACTAGTAACAAATACCTAAATATTATGGCCAGTAATGGGTTTGTGTCACACATAAACAAACCGACGCGTGTAGAAGGTAGGAGCGAGTCTTGTATAGACCACTTGTTTATAAAAACCCCTGTTCATTTGAACAGTGCAGTTAAATACATTCCCATCATACTTCAAACTTTCGAAAGCGACCATTATCCCATAATATTAAAATAAATTTTCCGAACAATTCCTCAAGTCGGCAAAAATCTGTACCCTACAAAGTATCGTCGGTGAATAAAGATAAATTAATACAAACATTACAAAGTACTAGTTTTGAAGAAATATATAATTGTGGCGAAGTTGACAGAGCGTATGAGTTGTTCGAGAACATAATAAAAAAATCTATAAAAAATGCAACAGTAACAACACAATTAAATCCAAGGAAAAGACCTATAAAACCTTGGATAACTGTAGGTCTTGTGAATAGCATACGCAAACGAGATAAAATGAAATTAGATATCCTAAAAAAGAGGGATATAGGAAATGAATTCACTAAAAACTATAAAGACTATAGAAACAAGTTGAATGGATTAATTAAGAAAGTTAAAAAGGATTATTACACTAACAAAATAAACGACAATAGGGGAAATTTGAGGAGGATGTGGGAGTCGGTGAATGAATGTATGGGTAGGAAAGCAAAAAAAAATGAAATTACAAAAATTAAACAGGGTGATCAGACTCACACCTCGGAGTACGATATTGCAACTTTATTCAATAAATATTTTATAAACATTGGTAAGGAAATGGCAAAGAATATTACACCTGAAAAGCTTATGAATGACAAAGTTAATTATAGTACATCCAATATGTTTTTAACACCTGTTTCATCTGATGAAATAAAGGAAAATATATACAAACTGAAGAATGGCTCAAGCTCGGGAATAGACGGGGTATCCGCAGTGACCATAAAAAGCATTAGTGCGTTTATCCGTGAACCGTTGGCATTTTTGTTTAACCTAAGCTTCTCTACTGGGATATTCCCCAATTCGCTAAAAATGTCTGTGGTAACGCCAGTTCACAAAAGTGGTGATAAACTAATAATGAATAATTACCGACCTATTTCCGTTATAAATAATTTTTCAAAACTCATTGAAATGTGTATGAAAACTAGATTGATTAAGCATCTCCAACATAATAGCATCTTGTCGACAAATCAATTTGGATTTAGGGAGGGAATGAGCACAGACGACGCATTATTTTCCGTAACAAAATTTCTTTATAAAGCCATAGATAATAACTCTAAGCCGATAGCTGTTTTTCTAGATCTGTCAAAGGCGTTTGACACGGTTGATCACAGCATACTAGTAGAAAAAATGAACAACTATGGCATACGAGGAATTCCAAATAAACTTTTTCAAAATTATTTAGAAAACCGAAAGCAGTGTGTTAAAATTAATAACCTACTCAGTGATTTTGACATTTCTAATATTGGTGTCCCGCAGGGTAGTGTGATTGGGCCATTAATGTTCTTAATTTATATAAATGATCTCTTAGCTCAGAAAATAAATGGTAAATTAGTGTCCTATGCCGATGACACTGTTCTTCTGGTGCAAGGAAAAGATTGGAATGAGGTATCCAATATCGCCTCAACAGAATTTGTCCGGATTGGTCAATGGCTAAAACAAAATAAACTTACTTTAAACTTGAATAAGACCTCTGTTATGTATTTTAGTTTGTACGATATGTATCTTCCAACCTCTGATAACCTAAAAGTGCATGATTATAACTGTGTAATAAAAAGTATGGACCAAACAAAATGTAGTTGCTCAAATAAACTTAGAATTGTTGCTGACATAAAATATTTGGGCATTTATTTAGATCGAAATCTCAAATGGACTAAACAGCTTGTTGAATTAAATAAAAAATTGCGTAAACTAACTTACAGTTTTTATTACATTAGAAACTTCATGCTGGTGCATACCTTAAAAACACTGTATTACGCTTTTTTGAATCTATTTTAAGGTACGGGATGCTCGTTTGGGGGGGTGCTTACACTACCAGTGTTGAGGTCTTAAAAGTCACTCAACGAATGATCATTAAGACTATTATTGGCAAAGAAAAAAGGTATCCAACAGAACTTTTATTCTCTGAATTTGGTGTTTTGGATGTAGCGTTATTGTATGTAAGGACTGTATTGATGTATTGTTATAAAAATAAGGATCAGCTTACCTTGCTGGCAGACGGACACTTGCATCCTACGCGAGGAGTGCTTGCTGGGCGAGTGACTGTCCCTCGAATGCTACATACCTCAACACAAAGATTCGTGTCATACTTTGCACCTAAGTTTTACAATTTACTTCCAGTGACTTTAAAACAATTGTATAGTCCCAGTCTATTCTACAAGAAAGTTTCCCAACATCTACAACTTAACAAACATGAATTTGTAAAAGTACTTTCACCATCCGCCTAAAAACTATCGATATTATTATTATTATTTATTATTATTATTTTATTTTACAATTGCGTTACGTTAATATACTGCGCCCGCCATCATCCACCGCATCCGCTTTTCTTTTCTTAGTTTTTTCCCTTTTAAGAGGGATACCTAGTAAGTAGATACTTTGTCTCATGCCTTATAAATATATTTTTAGATAGTTTAAAAACGGCTACCTCGTGGATATACACGCACAAGCATTATTGCTTAGGTGTATACATAACGATTATCGCTATAAATGTATGTAATTTTCACGAAGTCAATAAATTTATTATTATTATATTATTATTATAATATTTTATCCCGCTATTAAAGCATATTTAAGCAATTGTGATAAGTATGCAAACACGGAGCAAACTTTGTTGTCTGGTTTATATACAGCTTTCAAATACAAGGGAGTAGTGTGTAAAAAGAAGCGACCTCAAGCTGTACGAAAACGGGGTAAGCATATATCGGTACAACCTACATCAATTGGTCGCAGAAAGACGGCAATGGGAGGAAAGAAAGCAATGTGCAGTGGAAGAAAGTTAAATAAATTTAAAAGTACAGTCAGGAAAGCACCGCATTGTTTAGCGGCATGTGTTGAAAATAATGTGGGATTAGGAGGAAATAAATCCAAAAAATGAAAATTCGATTATTAGGTGCCTTATTATCTTGCAGGTATTTTTTCATGTGTTGTTCTTATGCTGACGTATTGCTAAACTAAAAGTTGTTACGTTATACCCCAACAATGTCAAAATCAATAAGTCGAAGGTACTATTTTCCGTAATATATTATTAATAACTTTATTTAGAGTAAATTTTCTGTGTCTTAATGTCCTAATAAACAATACAGGTTTTTTTTATCATAACTCTTTTATAATATATTTTATATCCGAAAAGTATTAGCCTATACTAGCACTTTTTGAACACCCTGTGTAACACGTTAAGTCCATATTAATACAATACAATGTTTCCGTTATTTCATAAATCGCCGACGTATTAATCTAAAACGTCTGTACTTTAAAAAATATTATGTGATTATGCAAATGCTTACAAGGTAAATCGCCGACGTATAAGGTATAAGTCTAATACGTCTGCACTTTACGAGCCTCTGATCGCAGCACCCGAATTGTTCCGAAGCGGCTAATGTGTCGGCGAATTCCGAATATGCGCCCCGGTCCGCCCCCCTAGGGCCGGCCCTGACTTTAAACATCAATAGAAGACCTTAAAATATTTATAAGTGAGTACTCTCTGCGTATTGAATTTTTGATTTATTTCAAACTGTATTTCGCCACTGTCTCACTTTTTAGTTTAGTAATTAAAAGTTTAAGTAGTTAGTTTTTTTTTCTCCAAACCTAGCAAATATGTGACCTTTTGACAAAAATAAGATTTTTAAATAACGTCGATGAGACAGTCAAAATATAAGACAAAATGATGAAAATAGTCGTGTAGAAAATTCGGTTAAAAAACCTAACCCACTTCACGCTCGGTTGTTTGAAACTCTAATTTTATACACTGTGTCCCGGATAAGAATGGAGCATGGGGATATTGCAAACGGTGAGAGAGCAACGGTTAAACGGGAAAAAAGTTGCGCAATTTTGAGGTCAATGAAATGGCACAAACAGATTTCTAATATTTTATTTCGTTTTTGAGTTATTTTGAAAAAAGTTAAATTTTGCGTTTCCGATTTTATTTTTTCCTGAAGTTGTTACCACAGATAGAAAAAAAAAAGAAGAACACTTTCTTATGGCACTTTTTAACGGGCTTTAAGATGGCGCATTTAGGTTTGTTCTACAACGTTGCGCCTTTGAGAAACCATCTTCAACTTTATTTTTTTAAATACTGACCTGTATTTTTTTTTTCTGATTTTGAAAGCACTTTTCATTGCAAATACCATGATGTATAACACAAAATATTTTTAAAATGTTTTGAGACAATTATACTGAAAATTCATTTTTTTTTTTCATTCATTTTTTCTAATGCGGCCCTGTATTTAATAATAAGAAGTCTAAATATTAATCAGTATTGTCAACAATTTAACTTACAACTTATCTTTCAATTGGAGAACTAAAAAAAGGCGGCAAAGAATAATAACAGTCACATACGATAATAAAAAATTAATAAAAAACCTCCACCTAGAAGGCTTTGAAACAACGAAACAAACCCCTTGTCATTTGTCATAACTCCCACTGCATCATTGTGTCACAGAAATAGGGTATAGGCCGAACGAATGTATTGTTGCAATTAATTAATGGCAAAAGTTATTGGTTTCGTTGGCTTATAGCTTTCTTCTCACAATTAGAAAAAGCGGAGAATTTACTCCAAAACAATGCGACACTGTTTGCTGTACAACAACAGAGGAAAACACTTACCAGACACGGCCGTATTTAAAAATATTAAGTTTTCGAAGTCAAAATAATCTGCAAAAAAAAATCCAGGTCCGTATTTAAAAAATAAAGTTGAAGATGGTTTCTCAAAAACGAATCTAAAAACGCCTTCTTAAAGCCCGTTAAAAGGTGCCGTAAGAAAGTGTTTTTCTTTTTTTTTTCTATCTGTGGTAACAACTTCAGAACAAAATAAAATCGAAAACGCAAAATTTTACTTTTTTCAAAATAACTCAAAAACGAAAAAAGATATTAGAAATCTGTTTGTGCCATTTTATGGACCTCAAAAATGCGCAACTTTTGCCCCATTTAACCGTTGCCGTATCTCTCACCGTTTGCAATAACCCCATGCTGTTCATTCTTATCCGGGACACAGTGTATAAGACTGTAGTGGGTCCACCTACCACACACCGATATAATAACTACCAAATTAGGTATTGCTAGCAATAATTAGTCTTCCCGCTTTTCGCGAAATATAATAATTAATAAATCCCAGAGGGACTCCTCCCGTTACAGCCGCTGTCTCACCAGTCCCACATTTGCTATGACGACGTTGTGTTGCACAGATGATCAACGCTCCAGAATCTAAAATGTTGCGAAAGTGGGCCTGTGGAAAATTGAGAGTGCTGACATTTAGAAGTCGTGGTAGGTGTGCGTCGTGTAGCGCACTCTAATAAAAACCTGAAAAAAAATAAATTTCTTAATCCGGTATCTCAATTATAAAGGATCTTAGGGCCCATAATCATAAGATTTTTTTCTCAAAAATCGTATTTTCTATAGAGACTGACATTAGATACTCACAATAGATAGCCCTCCATATTTTTACACATTTGAAATCTTACACCACGGCTAAAATGGTACCTTTTCCAGTTTTTTAAATATTTGCTAGTTTTTATTTGGCTGAATTCTTATCTCTCTTTTTGTATCGAGAATTTTAGTAATTCTCAAAAAGTTCGATTTTTAGAATTAGAATTTCCTAACTAAAACAAAATACTTTGGTTACCCACATTTTCATTTTCAAGTTAATTCAATTTAGTATAAAACTGAAAAATTAAATGATGGAAGGCGGCAAAAGATTTTATCTAAAACTAGAAAACAGGCCAAGTATAATGCTCGGACTTCCGGTCAGACCGAAGGTCAGAAATTGAAATAGTTACTCTCAGTATACTCTAAACTAAACTTAATTGTATGCAAAAGTATATATTTTGAAATAATTCATCATTCCTGGGTGACCGTGCAGTCTTGACAGATCAACGAGTTGCCCAATAGACCGTATCTTGTAATAGTTGATACACTTTCTACGAAGGCAACTCTGATATTATGGCAATCCCAAACAGCAACATGAAAGTCTTTACGGTTCGTGCAAAAAGCGGTACAACTTACGAAACCCCGAATTGTCCAGAAATTTATGGGGAGTGGAGAAACTTCCAACGTCAATGTCATCTAGGTTCCGATATACTAGTAAAGGTTCCGTCTGAGCCAGATCAAGATTTTCAATCCCGGACAATTTTTGTCTCAACTGCATATACCTATTCCATATTTACTTATTCTGGGACACCCTATATGTTTAACCTTACTAACTTTTACAGCTATCGGAAAGTAGGTATACCTAGATCTATCTGTTGTGTACTTTAAAATCAACCTTTTTACAGCTTTTTACAAAAAGCCTGCACCTACGTATTATGGCATATGCGACGTGGAAAGTTTTCGATGGATCACGCTGTAGATAAGTAACATTATTCAGAAGTTTGAAACATCCCCCTGCCCTTAACGTTATCTATAGGGATTACGCAAGCTAAGCTCAAGAAGGTAACTGGATTCCTTGAATATCATATACCCGACAATGCTTAACAACAGGGCGCTGGTGGTGCAGCTTTAATTTTCTCAGAATAACGTTATTAATACAGTCATGTAGTTAAGTCGAGAACGTACTTCAAGAAAGTATAATGAGATTACCCGTAAAATATTATGGGGCCATCGCCGAGGGTGGGCGAAGCACTGTATCTAATTTTGCTTTGGAACGTTATTAACAGGGGGGAAAGTCACTATAGTGTCTTGTAGTTTAATTGTCTCTGTCCCTTGCCTGCGTTTTGGCATTGTCGGCCGTTAAGTTATGGACAGGTTTGGCCTTTGTTAATTTCGAGAAGAAGTTCGGGGGTAAGGGCTCTGTGCTACAATCATCGAATAACAATATCTCCGGAAATTTTTGTCAGGATCTACATCCTGCCAAAGATGATGGTTTCACATACCATTTCAGTTGCAAATTATTTAAATTGGCTTTCAATAAATTAATGTCAAGTTCATAGAAGTTCATAAAACGTGATTTTACATTCGAGTTCGTTAAAGTTGTGAGAGCAAAGGAATCTACTAGAAACTACATTTACTGTTGCTCTAATCTAATATGCATACAGGCGTGCGATATGGGATTTAAACCTTTTGTACGGAACAGATGGAACAATAATTTGGGTCGGTTTAAATTGTGATTTATTATTAACTTGAGTTTCAATATTTAATATTCAATATACATCAGGGTGTCCCAGAGTTGGCGTTTCAGGGCTGTTGTAAATAACAGAGAAACGAACAAAAAAATGAAAACATGAGTGTTAAATAGGACCACGTGAGGTCCATAGTAGTAATACAAAGAGAGTTCTAACCCACGACCTTGAAAAAAGCGTGCAAAGTGGCTACGTCATGCCCGAGGTCACGTGACGTCACCGGATGACCCCAGTTGACCCCTAGATCCTGATAGGTTAACCTTTGACCTTTGGGCCACGTGTGACCCCCAGTTGACCCCCCCCCCACTCCAACGGCGGGTGTCAGCCCCCACTCCAACGACGGGGAAACCCCCACTCCAACGGCTTGGTGGGGTGAGGTCTATATATTCGTGCGCAAGAGCAGTTTTCCCGTTATATACACTTACAATTTCCTACAGTCTGATTTGCCGAGTTCAAAATGCAGTCGTTCCTGAATCACCTGAACAAGAATTTGATCTTCAAGAAATTCGAAAGCGTTCAAAATATGGAGGTGGGTGAAAATTTTCAAATCACGAGCGTGGACAAAGTCAACACGCAATACGGAGAGAAGGTCTACGTCGAGTTCGAAGAATTTAAGACGGTGCTGCCGCAACGATACACGGCCGAGTTTACGCCCCAACGGATCGAAGAAATTAATAGGGATATCGGTAACGGAAGGAGGTATTACATGAAGAGTCTTGGACCCGTCGGCCGATCTACAAATATCGAATTTATTGTAGAACCATGACGAAGCTGGAGTACAGAAGAAAACTGCAACAATATTTGAAGAATTTAGAAGCATTGAAATATGAACTTATGTTATATGAAATTAAAATGAAGATAAAACATATTGACTTACACAATTAATTTTTAATAAACGTTTAAAAATCTTTTGTTGTGTTTTTTTATAAGAATCTTTGTGTTGAAGCAATAATATCACTCTATTCCACTGTTATGTGTATACAGGGTGATTCTTAACTTATACACATAAATTTGGAAAATTGTAGGTTGTCAAGTAATGGCTAATAATGAAAAAAAAAGTCTAATAAAATTGTTATCGATAAGGTCTGCGTTTGTGATCTTATGAACCATAATTTTTAATTTATTTGTGCAAATAAACCCCGAATTGTTCAAGTACACAAAATTATAACTCAGCTGTTGCGTCGCATCGGGTTACTCGCTGCGAACGCGTGACCGCATAGTAAATATATAGTAAGAGAAAACACGTGGAATAGTTCACGACAGACGCCTGCTTTGTTTGGTCGAGCACTCAGCGATTTTGCTGAAACCGCATATAGAACAATAGGCTACAAATTTCACCCAATTATCTTCTAAATAAAAAAATCTGAAAAAATTGCAGATAGAATAATAAACGGAAAATTTGGGAAAATCAGCATGTAACGCAAACGATTTAGGCCGGAATCTTCAACTAGACACGTGGAAATCCGAGGTAGACTCCTTGGTATCAGGAAATGTGATACCAGGAGGAACGGAGGCCGAAGGCCTCCGTCCGACTGGCATGTAGTTGCCCGAACAAAATCCACCCTTCCCCCTTGCACGCGTTTCGCGCATGCGCAGTTCCGCACTTTTGATACCTATGAAAATTCGAAAAATTTTGAAAATTTTTTATTCAAAAAATGTAATTTTAAAAAGGTCCTGATCCTATAATCCTGATAACATTTTGGGAAATTTTCATTTTTTGACGGTGAAATGTACAAGACAAGACTCAGACGAATGTTTTATATACAGTGTGACCCATTTGTTTTGGGGTCAGTCTGTAAAAAGTGTATCAATCGTGCGATTTGGCTGATTTTTTTTTTAAATTGTAGAGCTCGATGAACTGCACATTTTGAACAAAAATTGCCTGGTTCGCATAAAATCCAAAGCCTACTATGACCGTTTTTATGAGCAAAATTTTAAGAAACCATATTAGCGTTCTTTTTTGAAAAAATCTGTGTGCGCCAATGGATTGAGCACCCCTCGAAATGGGTATGTACAAAATTTCATCAAAATATTTCAAGTAATAACGATTTTGTAGAAAAATTAAAAATGCAGCCAAGGTACGTCTTTATTTTCAAAAATTCAAAGTTGGCCATGGAAAATAATTGAATTGTAATAATACAACCTTATGCTTATAAACACAAAACATAAAAACAATTAAAATTATAAAATTTTTGTAACTTCTACCAAGCCTCCATTTTCTACAATGCATTTGTCGTTCCTCTTGCGTACATTCAAAATTACATTTCGTATTTGCTGTGGAGTAATTTCCTCACAACTACGGTTTATCCTAGCTTGCAGTTCTTGTAAATTATGGGGTCTTGACTTATAAACATTTTGCTTAAGTGTACCCCAAAGAAAAAAATCTAAAGGAGTTAAGTCCGGAGATCTCGGTGGCCACTCACAGAAAGGACTATTTCGCCCTATCCAACAGTTTTCAAAATTATTATCTAGCCAGTTTCTGATTAAACGAGCATTATGAATAGGACTGCCATCTAATTGTAACTTTAAATTTAAACGGTATCTTAATGGTAACTCATCTAAAGCATTTCTAAATTCAATTTCTAGAAAATTCAAGAAGCCAGCCGCATTCAAATTCCCTTCAAAGAAAAATGGGCCAATTATTCTGTCGCGTAGTATTCCACACCAAACGTTAATTTTTTGTGAATATTGTCTCCTTGCATTTATTATAAACTCTGGATTTTCAGCTGACCAGTGACGGCAGTTTTGACTTGATACTACACCATTTGTAGTAAACGTGGCTTCGTCGGTGAATAAAATTTCATTTAAAAAGTTGCCATTATGGAGATATTCACCTTGCAGCCAATAGCAAAATTCTAATCTTCTCTCCTCATCTCCTGGTTCCAGGGTGTGCAAAAATTTTGGCTTAAACGGTTTTATTTTGTTTTGTCTCAAACATCTCCTTATACTCTCTCTGGGTATATGAAGGTCTAAACTAGCCGTTCGAACACTATTTCGAGGATTGTCACTAAAGTATTGCAGAATTTGATTGTTATTTTCAACAAGTCCACGGCGTCCATTTTGCCTAGTTTTTAATAAATTTTTAGAAATCGATCCAGTTTCATCAAAAATATTGTTTATACGTTGTACAGTACTTCGACTCACTGATCTACCTGGGTGTCTATTGTTAAATTCGGCCGCAGCTTCTGCTGCCGAGCGCTCGTTGTCGCCCACGAGTCGAACAATTTCTATTTTGTCTCTTATGCTTAAATATTCCATAATTATGATAATTAATTGTATTGAGCACAAACAATTTCTGAACTCAATTTAGACAGTTTGACACTTAATAAAAGTAAACAATTCAATTATTTTCCATGGCCAACTTTGAATTTTTGAAAATAAAGACGTACCTTGGCTGCATTTTTAATTTTTCTACAAAATCGTTATTACTTGAAATATTTTGATGAAATTTTGTACATACCCATTTCGAGGGGTGCTCAATCCATTGGCGCACACAGATTTTTTCAAAAAAAAACGCTAATATGGTTTCTTAAAATTTTGCTCATAAAAACGGTCATAGTAGGCTTTGGATTTTATGCGAACCAGGCAATTTTTGTTCAAAATGTGCAGTTCATCGAGCTCTACAATTTAAAAAAAAAATTAGCCAAATCGCACGATTGATACACTTTTTACAGACTGACCCCAAAACAAATGGGTCACACTGTACAAGTGCAGATAGAATTTTTTCGAGTGACTGATAAAAACAGTTATTATAATAGTTAGTCGGAAGGCCCCAGATAACATAGGAAATTTTGTTTGAACAAAATCTGTAAAAAAAATCCAAGACGTGAAAATGTAGGTAGAATTTTCGAATAAGTTTTGTATACCGGTAAAAATATATGTAAAGGTAAAAATAACGTCAGTTTCACTTGGAAAAAAATGATGAAAAAATTTCAGTAAAAAAAATACGATGTAGAGGTTGTACCAAAAAAAATTGGAAATAATTATTTATTCCAGTAAAATATACACAAGACCGAAAAAGGTAATTGCGCGGCTGTCCCATTTTATACACCCTAGCTGTTTCAGTTCATCTCGTTTGGAAAAATTTTAGGGGTTATTACTTTTTTAAATACCGGTTTCCTCAACCTTATTTGAAAGTAAATATTTTTTAGTTCCCCACAGAAGGAAATAATGACGATATTTTATACCGGTGGATTCAAAAAATATATAAGGTTAGGAAAAAACCTTGGTAGGCAAACGCGGCTCTGCTGACCAGACAAAAAAAAACCTTAGTCGACAAATAATGGCCTATAAGAAGGGTGCGTGATTCCACGTATCAGTTCGAGTGCTCCAAGATGCAAGTAAGTATATACCAGCTGTCCCATTTTTAAACAGCTAGATATTTGGAAACCTTTCGTAAAAAAATTCCCAAGGATTACATGAGCAAAAGAAAGAAAAAAATGTAAATATACCAGCTGTCCCATTTATAAACCGCTTGATATCTTGGAAACGAAAACTTATATAAAGGAAGTAAAAGCTATATCTTAATAGGCGGAGGACCGACTGTCATTCAGACAGGTGAAAATTTTTTGTGATTTTTTGTAGAAGTTTTTTGCCAAAATTTTTTTTTGTCAATTTTTTTTTTCGTCAAAATTTTTTTTTGTAAAATTTTTTTTTTGACAATTTTTTTTGCCAAAATTTTTGTTTGCCAAATTTTTTTTTGCCAAATTTTTTTTTTGTCAAAATTTTTTTTGTCAAAATTTTTTTTTTGTCAAAATTTTTTTTGTCAAAATTTTTTTTGTCAAAATTTTTTTTTGTAAAATTTTTTTTGACATTTTTTTTGCCAAATTTTTTTTTGTCGAATTTTTTTTTGCCAATTTTTTTTTTGCCAAATTCTTTTTCGACAAAATTTTTTTTGATACAAATATAATTGCTAACGTTTAATTTGTTTACCCCATTTACGAAAATGATAACAAAATTGGATCAGACAAGATGTTTTTTCGAAGTATAGTTTTTAAACACAGGGTGCCACCACCGGTTTTACGATATAGGTTTCAAAATGCGACGCAAGTACATAAAAAAAATACCCTAGAGATAAGAAAACAAAATACAACTCACAGAAAGATTCTTGATGATGTATAAAAAGAAATCAGGTTACATCTAATGCCCCAGACAGTAAAATAAACATCCCCGAGCTATCAGATATAACCAAACATCATTTTTCTAACGGCACAGTCATTTTCACGGGAAAAACAACCAGTAACCGTTCAAATTCCATAGATAGGTACTGCCGTAATCCAAAATTTCACTGAACTACGCGTATCTATTATACTGAAGTAGGTACTGATACACTTCCATCTTTCCAAAGAAAAACAAACACGAAACTCAGACTTTTCATATATTTATTACAACGCCTCGATAGAGTCTTTATTTGTGGCCACGACCGAGAATCTACTGAAGCAAGTGCGACGCATAGGACGTGAAAAGTGCCGAGTTGGTTTTATTAAACAATGAAACTTATACCTACGTATATATAAAATAAATGAGAAATATGCCAGAGATGTGAAACCTAATTGTGTTGCAAGTTTGAGGGTCCAAAAAAAATATTGGCTTTAATTTTTTAAGGTGAGAAACACATCTAACAGCCAGTTTGGAAATATACAAGGCAAAAAAAGTAGTGATGTGGCTGTCCCAATTTATGTTTTATACAGGTTGGGTTATTTTAGAATAGTTGTTCAATAGACCGAGACAACATCATAAACGCTTCCCGTTAGAACAGAATGTGATAAAAAGAAAAATTCCATCTGGGTCAAGCTACTACATAACCAAAATAAAAAATACTGAACGTTATAAAATTTAAAAAATCATATTTTCTACGGATTTTTATCCTCTGAAAATTGTTCTTGTGTAAAATTCAGTTTCTCTGGGTCAAGCTAGGTGGTAACTATATAACCAAAATAAAAAATACTGAACGTTATAAAATTTAAAAAATCATATTTTCAAGGGATTTTTGTCCTCTGAAAATTGGTTTTGTATAAATTGAGTTTCAATAAGTTACTAATTGAGATAATAGGAAAAAAATCTTAAGAATCTCTTATAGAATTCTGAGACAACGACCCTGAGAGTAAATATCATACAAAAATCTTTGTGCGTTGACTTTCAACTCAATTTAATAATTAGGTTTAATAATGACAATTTTCTCGATTATCTAGAATCAAAAATATTGCGAGTGGCAATTTTCTAGATATCATGTGAAGCCTTATTATTGCGTCGTAAGTTAGAGGATCCAAAAATATTGGCTTAAATTGTTTAGTAAATGCGATTAAAATATGTTTAGTTTATCAACAGTTAATTGTAACAGCTTATAATCTTAGAAGCTAAACTCTTTAAAAAATTTTTTAGACAAAAAGTTGTAGTTTAATAATGGTCAGTTGGATTCCTTTTGAATCATGTTTGCATATTACCTACAAGGAGTTACAACCTCAAAACATAGAAATCGCTCATTTTAAACCGATTTAATAAAAATTTCACCAAAACAATACTTTCACTCATATGATACACTTCTGATTAATAAAAAAGGCACCATAGGTAGTAATAATAAGATATTCAACGGAATTTTTATCGACTGTTTGCCCATTTTGCTAGCTTTTGGGGGTATTCCTTGATATTTTAGACTGATAAAAATGAATAATAAAAATTAAAAATAAAAATTTCACCAAAACAATACTTTCACTCATATAATACACTTCTGATTAATAAAAAAGGCACCATAGGTAGTAGTAATAAGTTATTCAACGGAATTTTTATCGACTGTTTGCCCATTTTGCTAGCTTTTGGGGGTATTCCTTGATATTTTAGACGGATAAAAATGAATAACTAAAATACAAAACGCACTGTTGACTTTACTTACGTGAATAGTAAGCCTATAATACGTATCGAAAACAGAGAAATATTCAGGTCAAGAAAAAAATGGCCTAATTTACAATAAAAAATATAGCAGACAACATAGCGATGACACCGATTGACCCGTTTTGCTGGTAAAAAGTAAACAAAGGTACCTATTGCGATTCTAATCAGGCATTTCCAACGGAGATGCCTTCAATACGCCCACGTGGGAGAGCCGCCGGTGTTTCGTCACATGCAAATCGCCGCTCGAGATGGAAGCATCTCGGCCTTTCGACGCATTGCGCGCCACTTCGTTTGTTGAAATCTGGCCGCCGCGCCGCCGTCAACTTGCCCGGAGATGCCTCGCTACGTGGTGCGTCGCATACTCGCCGTCGCGTGGTGTATGGGCGCCAGCTTTTGGCCAATTTCAAGGGAATCGTTTTTCATATTTTCGACGGATTTTCGTCCTTTTTGCAGACGTTACACTGCTAAATTGATCCGTTTTGCTGGCAAAAAATATTTCTATCGCCATGACTGAGTCACGACGCTTGGCCTTATGCGATAAACAATGTGTGTGGGTAGAGACATTCGCGGGAAAAGGTGTAACATAATATGCATGCTTTCTTCATGCAATGAATTGTAAATAAAATTCATACATCGAACTGTGACTGGTGACTGGATAAAAATGCCGTAATAAGAATCGACTGTTTTCATGAATAACCTCATTGAATTTTATGCAGTTTTAGAAAGTTAATGTGGGTTGGAAAATTTGTATTATATGCTGGATGCAGAGAAAAAGTGGAAATTTCATATAAGTTGACCTGTTTATGAATGAAAAAAAGTTGAGAGAACAATACCTACTTATACAAACACAACAGAACGAGACAGTCTTAAAGAAAATGGGCAATTCACTCTTTGTGTATAGGACTCGAACAGCGACTTATTATTTTAATCGGTACTGTTGTAAGAAATTCAGAAATGGAATTTTGGTTTATTTAATAAAAATATATACTTACACATTTTATCTTTATCTTTTTATGGTGCACTTTAACATATTTTCAGTTTGTAACATGTTTCTCAGGAGAACAAAATCAGGAAATACTTGTCTCTAGGATTATATTATTATTACATTTTAGTTTCAACATGTTTTTGCACTTATAAGGGAGGATAGAAAAAAACCAAAAATATACATAAAACATATTTATTGTGTATAAAAATATAAAAGAAAATATACTTAAAAGCTAAGAATACGTATTAAATTTAAAACTAAAAGAAGGATAGGTATCTATAAACAACGTTGGAAAATAAAGACTCAAAAATTTTTTAAAAATATTTAATGTGAGAAAAAACTACTTTTTTACCACATTAAATCTTTTTAAAATACCAGCAGACAGCCGTTTATCCCTCTCCATTTTCTCAATTTTGGCTATAGATACCTGCTCCCTTTTTCTCAGTCGTTCTTTCTCTCTCCTAATAGTCGCCAGTCGATGTTGCTCCTCTCTCAAGGATTTTAGATTTTCGGCGTCCTTTTGTTTCAGCCCTTTTGAGACCTGTAATATATAGGAACCGAGTGACGTACTCCCAGGACTAGTCAGCTCCTCGAATTCATCCTCGCTGTCCATCTGCTGACTAACACTAATGTGCACGTCACTAAAGGAGTCCTCGCTGTCCATGCCCAACTGACGCATGTCTTTACCACCATTTCCTTTCAATTGTGGGTTATTCGTGTTTTCCACACCACACTGCTCGACGTCCTCTTGCCGATGAACCGGTGAAATAATGGAATTCGGACAGAATGCCATTATCTCGTCGTAACAAGGCACTTGGGAGGGCGACACGAAGGACGCACTATTCAAATCGGGCATGTTGTATGACTGTGCAGAGTCGATGGTTGGCTGAAAAGAAAAAAAATAATAAGTTTAATTTAGAAAAAAAGTATTTTTCAGAAATAAAGTTTAAAAAATAATTTTGTATGAAAAAAATTGTTGAAGATTACCAGAAAACCAAGATTTATACTTACAGGCATTATTAGCATATTGCTAAGGATAGTAGGTTTCTTTGTTGAGAGAGACAACTTCTTAGGGTGCTGCATTGTAAGTATCCAAAATACACAAAAAAACACACCACTGGAACTACTATTGTGAATCAAGAAACTTATAAGAGAGGAGGCTGTGAACTGGCTAATGGCCATTCAACAAACCTCTTTAAAGGGAAAAAATTCGATGTCAGTCAAAAAATATAGTAGGAGAAAAACGATTTGCCCACTCTAGAATTTTTAAAAAACTTGTTTATTGATCTGAGCGAGACTGTGTGGCGTTATGCGTGGTCATTAAATTTAATATGTGGTAAACAAGAGGCCACGGGGATGAACGATATAATTCAATGTAATCCAAAAAAAATTAGCTAGACTGTATGGCGTTATACACGTTCTTTAGGGCCGGACTGGGCTGATGGACTAGGGGGAATTAGATTGTTAATACATCGCAGAGTCTTTGCGAAATTGAATGTGATAATGTTTAAAGAAACAAATCGCACATGGGTTGTCCAATCATATCGTTGCACAGTTAATTAAAAATGTAGACGCAAAAACATATCTCCCAAAAAAAAAGTTCAACCTACTTTCCGCTTAAAAATCGAACAACAGAGGTATCTCCCATCGCTCACAAAACCAATTCCAGAAAGGACCAGAACGCCAAGGCCGGGCGCACTCAAATTTCGTATCGGTGTTTTCTTTTAGTCGAAAAATATTTCCAAGGTAAAAGCTGAACTTTTGGGGTGTATGTTGAAAATTTACATTTTGGGGTACGAATGAGGTTGATCGCGGCGTCTCGGCTAGAAGGTCAAAATGGGTCAAAATGGTCCTAAGGTTTTGAAATTTTTTTTTACACCTACCTAATTCTTCATCTTGAACAAGTTTCATTAACAACATTTTAACGTGTAAGCTACAGAAAAGGCACTCTTCTAAAATAGTATAATATTTTTAATTAAAAGATACCTCTGTAAGGATATTAGGCAGACTTTTAGGCTATGTGTTCTCTAGAAAAATTGTTAGAGTGCTTGCTTTAGGTAGCGAAAATCGCAGGGGTAGAAAGTCACGGTGGAGTCATTGATAAACGGTTCCACTTATCGAAATTTGGAAGGAAGTCACTGTGGTAATCATCGTTAAAATCTTCTATTACCTACGCTGCTATAATTAAATATTTATCTACGGCTTGGTTCTGTTTCTTTTCCAATGCCTAAATAGTACATTTTATAATATTAATTTTGTTTCCTCTCCAATATATTGTACGGTGTTTGTATCACATATATCTGTGAAAAACAACGTTTCAGATATTTCTCAGTTTTTAAGAGCGGTGTTTGGTCAGAAACGATCTAGTGGATGATGGGGTAGTAAAAAGGCCGCCGTTTTTCCAGAGCCTGTTTTGAATACACCCCACCAAGTCTTGACTTGTCATTATGATAGGTATTGCAGACTTTTGTATAGGAGTCAGCTTTTGTTAACCCAACTTCTTTCTGTTATCTTCTTCCACCATTTTAATCTCAATTCATCTACCCGACGCCACAATATGTTACTAATCGTGAATAAATAGCACATTTCATAGTGAAGTTTATAAACCAGTGGGATTTGGCAATTTTGTTTAAATATAATGAAAAATAGCTCGTTTTGGTTTTGATTATTGTTGTAGAATAATAAACGGAAAATTTGGGAAAATCAGCATGTAACGCAAACGATTTAGGCCGGAATCTTCAACTAGACACGTGGAAATCCGAGGTAGACTCCTTGGTATCAGGAAATGTGATACCAGGAGGAACGGAGGCCGAAGGCCTCCATCCGACTGGCATGTAGTTGCCCGAACAAAATCCACCCTTCCCCCTTGCACGCGTTTCGCGCATGCGCAGTTCCGCACTTTTGATACCTATGAAAATTCGAAAAATTTTGAAAATTTTTTATTCAAAAAATGTAATTTTAAAAAGGTCCTGATTCTATAATCCCGATAACATTTTGGGAAATTTTCATTTTTTGACGGTGAAATGTACAAGACAAGACTCAGACGAATGTTTTATATACAAGTGCAGATAGAATTTTTTCGAGTGACTGATAAAAACAGTTATTATAATAGTTAGTCGGAAGGCCCCAGATAACATAGGAAATTTTGTTTGAACAAAATCTGTAAAAAAAATCCAAGACGTGAAAATGTAGGTAGAATTTTCGAATAAGTTTTGTATACCGGTAAAAATATATGTAAAGGTAAAAATAACGTCAGTTTCACTTGGAAAAAAAATGATGAAAAAATTTCAGTAAAAAAAATACGATGTAGAGGTTGTACCAAAAAAAATTGGAAATAATTATTTATTCCAGTAAAATATACACAAGACCGAAAAAGGTAATTGCGCGGCTGTCCCATTTTATACACCCTAGCTGTTTCAGTTCATCTCGTTTGGAAAAATTTTAGGGGTTATTACTTTTTTAAATACCGGTTTCCTCAACCTTATTTGAAAGTAAATATTTTTTAGTTCCCCACAGAAGGAAATAATGACGATATTTTATACCGGTGGATTCAAAAAATATATAAGGTTAGGAAAAAACCTTGGTAGGCAAACGCGGCTCTGCTGACCAGACAAAAAAAAACCTTAGTCGACAAATAATGGCCTATAAGAAGGGTGCGTGATTCCACGTATCAGTTCGAGTGCTCCAAGATGCAAGTAAGTATATACCAGCTGTCCCATTTTTAAACAGCTAGATATTTGGAAACCTTTCGTAAAAAAATTCCCAAGGATTACATGAGCAAAAGAAAGAAAAAAATGTAGATATACCAGCTGTCCCATTTATAAACCGCTTGATATCTTGGAAACGAAAACTTATATAAAGGAAGTAAAAGCTATATCTTAATAGGCGGAGGACCGACTGTCATTCAGACAGGTGAAAATTTTTTGTGATTTTTTGCCAAAATTTTTTTTTGTCAATTTTTTTTTCGTCAAAATTTTTTTTTGTCAAATTTTTTTTTTGACAATTTTTTTTGCCAAAATTTTTGTTTGCCAAATTTTTTTTTTGTCAAAATTTTTTTTGTCAAAATTTTTTTTTTGTCAAAATTTTTTTTGTCAAAATTTTTTTTGTCAAAATTTTTTTTTGTAAAATTTTTTTTGACATTTTTTTTGCCAAATTTTTTTTTTGTCGAATTTTTTTTTGCCAATTTTTTTTTTTGCCAAATTCTTTTTCGACAAAATTTTTTTTGATACAAATATAATTGCTAACGTTTAATTTGTTTACCCCATTTACGAAAATGATAACAAAATTGGATCAGACAAGATGTTTTTTCGAAGTATAGTTTTTAAACACAGGGTGCCACCACCGGTTTTACGATATAGGTTTCAAAATGCGACGCAAGTACATAAAAAAAATACCCTAGAGATAAGAAAACAAAATACAACTCACAGAAAGATTCTTGATGATGTATAAAAAGAAATCAGGTTACATCTAATGCCCCAGACAGTAAAATAAACATCCCCGAGCTATCAGATATAACCAAACATCATTTTTCTAACGGCACAGTCATTTTCACGGGAAAAACAACCAGTAACCATTCAAATTCCATAGATAGGTACTGCCGTAATCCAAAATTTCACTGAACTACGCGTATCTATTATACTGAAGTAGGTACTGATACACTTCCATCTTTCCAAAGAAAAACAAACACGAAACTCAGACTTTTCATATATTTATTACAACGCCTCGATAGAGTCTTTATTTGTGGCCACGACCGAGAATCTACTGAAGCAAGTGCGACGCATAGGACGTGAAAAGTGCCGAGTTGGTTTTATTAAACAATGAAACTTATACCTACGTATATATAAAATAAATGAGAAATATGCCAGAGATGTGAAACCTAATTGTGTTGCAAGTTTGAGGGTCCAAAAAAAATATTGGCTTTAATTTTTTAAGGTGAGAAACACATCTAACAGCCAGTTTGGAAATATACAAGGCAAAAAAAGTAGTGATGTGGCTGTCCCAATTTATGTTTTATACAGGTTGGGTTATTTTAGAATAGTTGTTCAATAGACCGAGACAACATCATAAACGCTTCCCGTTAGAACAGAATGTGATGAAAAGAAAAATTCCATCTGGGTCAAGCTACTACATAACCAAAATAAAAAATACTGAACGTTATAAAATTTAAAAAATCATATTTTCTACGGATTTTTATCCTCTGAAAATTGTTCTTGTGTAAAATTCAGTTTCTCTGGGTCAAGCTAGGTGGTAACTATATAACCAAAATAAAAAATACTGAACGTTATAAAATTTAAAAAATCATATTTTCAAGGGATTTTTGTCCTCTGAAAATTGGTTTTGTATAAATTGAGTTTCAATAAGTTACTAATTGAGATAATAGGAAAAAAATCTTAAGAATCTCTTATAGAATTCTGAGACAACGACCCTGAGAGTAAATATCATACAAAAATCTTTGTGCGTTGACTTTCAACTCAATTTAATAATTAGGTTTAATAATGACAATTTTCTCGATTATCTAGAATCAAAAATATTGCGAGTGGCAATTTTCTAGATATCATGTGAAGCCTTATTATTGCGTCGTAAGTTAGAGGATCCAAAAATATTGGCTTAAATTGTTTAGTAAATGCGATTAAAATATGTTTAGTTTATCAACAGTTAATTGTAACAGCTTATAATCTTAGAAGCTAAACTCTTTAAAAAATTTTTTAGACAAAAAGTTGTAGTTTAATAATGGTCAGTTGGATTCCTTTTGAATCATGTTTGCATATTACCTACAAGGAGTTACAACCTCAAAACATAGAAATCGCTCATTTTAAACCGATTTAATAAAAATTTCACCAAAACAATACTTTCACTCATATGATACACTTCTGATTAATAAAAAAGGCACCATAGGTAGTAATAATAAGATATTCAACGGAATTTTTATCGACTGTTTGCCCATTTTGCTAGCTTTTGGGGGTATTCCTTGATATTTTAGACTGATAAAAATGAATAATAAAAATTAAAAATAAAAATTTCACCAAAACAATACTTTCACTCATATAATACACTTCTGATTAATAAAAAAGGCACCATAGGTAGTAGTAATAAGTTATTCAACGGAATTTTTATCGACTGTTTGCCCATTTTGCTAGCTTTTGGGGGTATTCCTTGATATTTTAGACGGATAAAAATGAATAACTAAAATACAAAACGCACTGTTGACTTTACTTACGTGAATAGTAAGCCTATAATACGTATCGAAAACAGAGAAATATTCAGGTCAAGAAAAAAATGGCCTAATTTACAATAAAAAATATAGCAGACAACATAGCGATGACACCGATTGACCCGTTTTGCTGGTAAAAAGTAAACAAAGGTACCTATTGCGATTCTAATCAGGCATTTCCAACGGAGATGCCTTCAATACGCCCACGTGGGAGAGCCGCCGGTGTTTCGTCACATGCAAATCGCCGCTCGAGATGGAAGCATCTCGGCCTTTCGACGCATTGCGCGCCACTTCGTTTGTTGAAATCTGGCCGCCGCGCCGCCGTCAACTTGCCCGGAGATGCCTCGCTACGTGGTGCGTCGCATACTCGCCGTCGCGTGGTGTATGGGCGCCAGCTTTTGGCCAATTTCAAGGGAATCGTTTTTCATATTTTCGACGGATTTTCGTCCTTTTTGCAGACGTTACACTGCTAAATTGATCCGTTTTGCTGGCAAAAAATATTTCTATCGCCATGACTGAGTCACGACGCTTGGCCTTATGCGATAAACAATGTGTGTGGGTAGAGACATTCGCGGGAAAAGGTGTAACATAATATGCATGCTTTCTTCATGCAATGAATTGTAAATAAAATTCATACATCGAACTGTGACTGGTGACTGGATAAAAATGCCGTAATAAGAATCGACTGTTTTCATGAATAACCTCATTGAATTTTATGCAGTTTTAGAAAGTTAATGTGGGTTGGAAAATTTGTATTATATGCTGGATGCAGAGAAAAAGTGGAAATTTCATATAAGTTGACCTGTTTATGAATGAAAAAAAGTTGAGAGAACAATACCTACTTATACAAACACAACAGAACGAGACAGTCTTAAAGAAAATGGGCAATTCACTCTTTGTGTATAGGACTCGAACAGCGACTTATTATTTTAATCGGTACTGTTGTAAGAAATTCAGAAATGGAATTTTGGTTTATTTAATAAAAATATATACTTACACATTTTATCTCTATCTTTTTATGGTGCACTTTAACATATTTTCAGTTTGTAACATGTTTCTCAGGAGAACAAAATCAGGAAATACTTGTCTCTAGGATTATATTATTATTACATTTTAGTTTCAACATGTTTTTGCACTTATAAGGGAGGATAGAAAAAAACCAAAAATATACATAAAACATATTTATTGTGTATAAAAATATAAAAGAAAATATACTTAAAAGCTAAGAATACGTATTAAATTTAAAACTAAAAGAAGGATAGGTATCTATAAACAACGTTGGAAAATAAAGACTCAAAATTTTTTTAAAAATATTTAATGTGAGAAAAAACTACTTTTTTACCACATTAAATCTTTTTAAAATACCAGCAGACAGCCGTTTATCCCTCTCCATTTTCTCAATTTTGGCTATAGATACCTGCTCCCTTTTTCTCAGTCGTTCTTTCTCTCTCCTAATAGTCGCCAGTCGATGTTGCTCCTCTCTCAAGGATTTTAGATTTTCGGCGTCCTTTTGTTTCAGCCCTTTTGAGACCTGTAATATATAGGAACCGAGTGAAGTACTCCCAGGACTAGTCAGCTCCTCGAATTCATCCTCGCTGTCCATCTGCTGACTAACACTAATGTGCACGTCACTAAAGGAGTCCTCGCTGTCCATGCCCAACTGACGCATGTCTTTACCACCATTTCCTTTCAATTGTGGGTTATTCGTGTTTTCCACACCACACTGCTCGACGTCCTCTTGCCGATGAACCGGTGAAATAATGGAATTCGGACAGAATGCCATTATCTCGTCGTAACAAGGCACTTGGGAGGGCGACACGAAGGACGCACTATTCAAATCGGGCATGTTGTATGACTGTGCAGAGTCGATGGTTGGCTGAAAAGAAAAAAAATAATAAGTTTAATTTAGAAAAAAAGTATTTTTCAGAAATAAAGTTTAAAAAATAATTTTGTATGAAAAAAATTGTTGAAGATTACCAGAAAACCAAGATTTATACTTACAGGCATTATTAGCATATTGCTAAGGATAGTAGGTTTCTTTGTTGAGAGAGACAACTTCTTAGGGTGCTGCATTGTAAGTATCCAAAATACACAAAAAAACACACCACTGGAACTACTATTGTGAATCAAGAAACTTATAAGAGAGGAGGCTGTGAACTGGCTAATGGCCATTCAACAAACCTCTTTAAAGGGAAAAAATTCGATGTCAGTCAAAAAATATAGTAGGAGAAAAACGATTTGCCCACTCTAGAATTTTTAAAAAACTTGTTTATTGATCTGAGCGAGACTGTGTGGCGTTATGCGTGGTCATTAAATTTAATATGTGGTAAACAAGAGGCCACGGGGATGAACGATATAATGCAATGTAATCCAAAAAAAATTAGCTAGACTGTATGGCGTTATACACGTTCTTTAGGGCCGGACTGGGCTGATGGACTAGGGGGAATTAGATTGTTAATACATCGCAGAGTCTTTGCGAAATTGAATGTGATAATGTTTAAAGAAACAAATCGCACATGGGTTGTCCAATCATATCGTTGCACAGTTAATTAAAAATGTAGACGCAAAAACATATCTCCCAAAAAAAAAGTTCAACCTACTTTCCGCTTAAAAATCGAACAACAGAGGTATCTCCCATCGCTCACAAAACCAATTCCAGAAAGGACAAGAACGCCAAGGCCGGGCGCACTCAAATTTCGTATCGGTGTTTTCTTTTAGTCGAAAAATATTTCCAAGGTAAAAGCTGAACTTTTGGGGTGTATGTTGAAAATTTACATTTTGGGGTACGAATGAGGTTGATCGCGGCGTCTCGGCTAGAAGGTCAAAATGGGTCAAAATGGGCCTAAGGTTTTGAAATTTTTTTTTACACCTACCTAATTCTTCATCTTGAACAAGTTTCATTAACAACATTTTAACGTGTAAGCTACAGAAAAGGCACTCTTCTAAAATAGTATAATATTTTTAATTAAAAGATACCTCTGTAAGGATATTAGGCAGACTTTTAGGCTATGTGTTCTCTAGAAAAATTGTTAGAGTGCTTGCTTTAGGTAGCGAAAATCGCAGGGGTAGAAAGTCACGGTGGAGTCATTGATAAACGGTTCCACTTATCGAAATTTGGAAGGAAGTCACTGTGGTAATCATCGTTAAAATCTTCTATTACCTACGCTGCTATAATTAAATATTTATCTACGGCTTGGTTCTGTTTCTTTTCCAATGCCTAAATAGTACATTTTATAATATTAATTTTGTTTCCTCTCCAATATATTGTACGGTGTTTGTATCACATATATCTGTGAAAAACAACGTTTCAGATATTTCTCAGTTTTTAAGAGCGGTGTTTGGTCAGAAACGATCTAGTGGATGATGGGGTAGTAAAAAGGCCGCCGTTTTTCCAGAGCCTGTTTTGAATACACCCCACCAAGTCTTGACTTGTCATTATGATAGGTATTGCATACTTTTGTATAGGAGTCAGCTTTTGTTAACCCAACTTCTTTCTGTTATCTTCTTCCACCATTTTAATCTCAATTCATCTACCCGACGCCACAATATGTTACTAATCGTGAATAAATAGCACATTTCATAGTGAAGTTTATAAACCAGTGGGATTTGGCAATTTTGTTTAAATATAATGAAAAATAGCTCGTTTTGGTTTTGATTATTGTTAGACAAATTATCGCAAACTTCACTTTTCAGAAGAATGATTTTATTGTGATGTAATGATTGTACAAAGACGCCAGCGCAAACACGATCACGATAATTAACTGCTAACCTTAAACAAAACAGCTGACGATTTTATGCGATTTTTATTATGACTTAGCTTGTTGTTCCCCTGTTCCGCGCTGACTTAGCCTATTCTTCCCGTGTATGGGTATTTTAAAGTAATACGTATATTGTGACCTAGCCTGTTTTTCCCCTGACTATTACGTTGGTTTGAAAGAGCACACAATTTACCACAAGATGGCACTGTAATCCCAATTTCAACAAAAAATGACTTGGCCTGTTTTTCCCGTGTACCCTTCATATGGTTTTGTTTCTCTCAAGATTGGGTTTCAACCCCAGTGGCGAAAGAAGGAAGGCCCCAACTTGCATTATCTAGTTTTTACTCTAATCTTTTCTAGTCTATATTGTTTAGGATTTGTATGAAAAAATGAATTTTGTATCATCAAGTTTGCGACTCTCCCTGCAGCTCGAAACGGTTGTTTGTGATTCCATACTTTCATAATATAAGCTTATAAGGTAATATCCCATATTTTTAAATTACACTATTCTTTGTATCTCTCTAATATGTTTGATCAAACATGGATTAGACCTCCTGCGCCCTGCATTCTACCTCAAAGGTGGTGGGAAAATGAATGCATATAGTTTTGTTACAATTTAAAAATATATATAAAAGAACAATTCAACCTATTTATAACTAATATCCATATGAAACTGTACGTCTAATTTGCGATTAAAAATTTTTGTTGAAGGTGTGAAACATTTTCGATTTTTTTTTTATTGCGTTCTGTATTCTACCTCGAAGTAGGAAACGAACGCATGATGATTGTCAGTTAAATGCGACGTGGTTCTTCAATTTCTCGGCCACGCTCGTCGGCCAAATTTTTTATCGAGACTTGCACAGCAAAACGCCGCTGCGTCTAGGGTTCCGATGCAAAATATCTCAGCCGCGCTCGTACCTGGATCGTGGGAGCACAGATGTTTGATGACACCCGGATTTCAGAGGCGTACATCAGGGTGTAGTCTAATTTCTTGCTGAATCATCAATGTTGGAGGATTTCGGCAATAATGGACCCGATTTTGAGGTGCTTTGTGAAAAAAAAAAAGAAGAAAAATTGACACAAACATTTTATTAGGGGATCTATACATGGTGTTATAATTTATTTCTCCGTAATTAATACATGAACAGTTTTCAAAAAGTTTTTCTGAATTGGTATTAGAACAGAAAGACGTAAATTGATTAATTTTCTTAATATGATTCACTAGTCTTGACGCATATCCTCTTGGACGATATTCTTCATGGGTAAAAACAAAATTGAGATTTTTCGGGTTGGAGTGTTTGTTTAAAGGGTCGAAATCAATTTTTGACATTAGGACAAATGAAACCGGTTTAGCATCAACGTATAATATATAGCACGATATTTTTTTATCTAGGCACCACTGATCGAACATACTTCTTGCAATACCATCTCTCACGACTTCTTGTCTTATTTTGTTTACTGCTTGTCGATCAAAAAAGAATCTGATCTCCATGTTGCACAGACGTTTGAATGAAAAATCATCGGTCACACACTTTTAAGACATTACCCCCACCACTTTTATATTTTTCCATACACTTTTTAAGACGTTACCCCCACCACTTTTATAAATTTTAAACTAGCCGAAACCTTGACCCATTTGAGATGTTAAGATATTTGGGGAAGCGTTTGGAAGTTGCGCCAGCAGCGAATTGCATAAGGTCAAGCGTCGTGACTCAGTCATGGCGATAGAAATATTTTTTGCCAGCAAAACGGATCAATTTAGCAGTGTAACGTCTGCAAAAAGGACGAAAATCCGTCGAAAATATGAAAAACGATTCCCTTGAAATTGGCCAAAAGCTGGCGCCCATACACCACGCGACGGCGAGTATGCGACGCACCACGTAGCGAGGCATCTCCGGGCAAGTTGACGGCGGCGCGGCGGCCAGATTTCAACAAACGAAGTGGCGCGCAATGCGTCGAAAGGCCGAGATGCTTCCATCTCGAGCAGCGATTTGCATGTGACGAAACACCGGCGGCTCTCCCACGTGGGCGTATTGAAGGCATCTCCGTTGGAAATGCCTGATTAGAATCGCAATAGGTACCTTTGTTTACTTTTTACCAGCAAAACGGGTCAATCGGTGTCATCGCTATGTTGTCTGCTATATTTTTTATTGTAAATTAGGCCATTTTTTTCTTGACCTGAATATTTCTCTGTTTTCGATACGTATTATAGGCTTACTATTCACGTAAGTAAAGTCAACAGTGCGTTTTGTATTTTAGTTATTCATTTTTATCCGTCTAAAATATCAAGGAATACCCCCAAAAGCTAGCAAAATGGGCAAACAGTCGATAAAAATTCCGTTGAATAACTTATTACTACTACCTATGGTGCCTATTTCATTTTAAATTTAAAAACCATACGATTGGTGAAACTAGATGGAGGAAAATTTCTGAAGTTACAAATACTACAAAAAGTACCCCGACTGCACCTAAATTAACCCCCGAACAAAAGGAATATAATATGGAAATTACTCTTGTTCCTCTGGTTTATTACATTACGGTGTGCTCATCGCTGTTAGTAACAAAACTCATGATTAAAATAGTACTTACACAAAGAGAGAGATGGGAGATATGGAACTGAAAATTTGGAGCACTCCAAAGGCAAATGATCTAAAGGCAAAGGCAAATGATTCAAAGGCAAAGGCAAATGATCGGAAGGCAAATGATTCGAAGGCAAAGGCAAATGATCCAAAGGCAAAGGCAAATGATCGGAAGGCAAAGGCAAATGATCCGAAGGCAAAGGCAAATGATCGGAAGGCAAAGGCAAATGATCCGAAGGCAAGTGATCCGAAGGCAAATGATCCAAAGGCAAATTAAAAATATAGTATGAATGTATTGTAACAATGTGTTAGTATATAATAAAGATAAAATTAAGTATAATTGTCAGTGTTTTATTCCCCACCTACGTGATGTATATGTGTGATATTTGCGGTACAACATTTTGTAGATCGGATAGTTTTACAAGACACAAGAATATTCACAGAACTATTATTTTTATGTGTGAATTCTGTAGTAAAACGTTTTCGAGAAAAGATAACTTAAAAAACTCATAAAAGAATCCACCAACTTCAAAACGACTTAGTTGTTAGCGAGGTCGTTGGATACAACGATTCGAAAGACGCGATGCAAATCCATCAGCAGACAGTTTCACTTCCAGTAGAAAACCTAGATATTGTGCAAGAAAGTAGTGCTAAATCTAAACACGGTGTACTGTTTCCAAACTCATTTAGGGCAATTTTTTGTGGACCTAGCGGATGTGGAAAAACCAACGCTTTACTTAGTTTAATATTTAATGAAAACGGACTAAAATTCGAGAATATTTACTTGTACAGTAAGTCACTGTACCAACCCAAGTATCAGTTATTGCAAGACGTGCTTAAACAAGTTAGTGGCGTTGGATATTTTCCCTTTAACTCAAACGATGATGTAATTGGTCCATCAGAGGCTAGAGAAAATTCGGTTTTCATATTTGATGACGTGGCTTGCGATAAACAAGATAAAATTAGAGAATTTTATTCAATGGGACGTCATAAATCTATAGATGTTGTCTATCTTTGTCAGACATATTCTAAAATTCCTAAGCAATTAATACGAGACAATTGTAACATGATTATTCTGTTCAAACAGGATGACGTTAATCTGAAGCATGTCTATGATGAACATGTGTCACCAGATATCACCTACGAGCAGTTTAAAAACCTTTGCTCATTTTGTTGGAATGGTAGTGTTTTTGGAACATTAGTGATAGCCAAAGACTTTAGTTTAGATAATGGGCGATACAGAAAAGGATTTGATAGCTATATAAAACTCTAGTGACTCGGTATCTTTATTAGTAGCCAACATGCCCTTGACATCACAAGAACAAATTCAGAGAGCACAGCGTGCTAAAAAAATTAAAGAGCTAACTAGATCTATTAGAAGAAAATATGCTGCGTTAAAAACGGGTAAATCTGAGATGGATGAGACTTTAGATAAGATATTCAAGCCCGTAAAAGATTCTCTAAGCGAAATAAAAAATAATATGAAAGTTAAGGTAGGATCAAAGCAACAAACTGCAATTCGGATAAAACCTAAGATAGAATTATTTACTAGTACGCCAAGTAAAAAGTTACCGTCTGAAATATCGGGAGAAAATACATTACCTACAACGGTCTTAGAATCATCTCAAGTAACTGAATACGATGATGATGTTGAAGATGACGCAGATTATGGTTATCCTGAAACGGCCTTACCATACATTCAAAATTTCATCTCAAAATCTGCTGATATTGATAATACTTATGGTCCTAAACTTGATCGCAGTACCTACACATGGACCTTAGGAAATAAACATATCGATTTTGATAAAGACACGGGAGATATAATAATCGATAACACTCCTTTCAAGAGCACCGACGGACTTTACCAACTCATTTTCTATGAATATCCAGAATACAGTCAGGCGGATTTGTTAAATTACAAGAAAATTTTAATGTTAACTGGTGTTCACCTTACATCGAATGGTAAATTGAGGGGTTCTCACAAGACCAAATACCTTAATATCATTAGACCTCTAATAAAAAGTAAAACTCAAGATGCGCAAGGTACAGGTATGCAGCTTACTTATAACACAAAACCCATAGAGTACGTATACTGGGATAATGTCAATGAATTAGTAGATAGGTTGAAGTTACTTGTAGCTTCTAAAGATGCCGGAAACACTTCTCACGACAACGAAATCGCAGCCATCTTAAATGAATTAAAGGAAGCTAAAGTTATTTACTAGAAGTATAATTACTGTCAATATACAGTTAGTTACAAAATGACTCTTAACAAGTTCGGACGCTCGTCGAAATACAAAAAGGCTAGCGGCATTGTGCACTCTCCTTTGTCCCAAAACCAAAAATTGAATAGCGATGCTTCAGCTATTTCATTTCAATATAATAAAGATAACGAAAAGCTTAGAAATATATTAGATGAGCGTCATAACTTTTTATTACGGTCAGTAAACGACTTTAAAAATAACGTTTCCCAGCAAATACAGGATTTTAAAGAGTTGTTAGAATTAAATACTGTTGCTTTGCAAACTGCCATAGAGAAAATAACACAAGAGCAGGATGTGATTAAAGAACAACTGAAATTGGATAAACAAAAGAGCGGTGTAAAGTAATTTCATTTTAAGTTGGAATTGAGCAGTTGAACAATGAATTTCGGTCATAGTGATGAAAAAGTTCGGTTAGTTAGGGAACTCCATAAACCAGCTCGAAAAAATTATCCTCGACGTCGAACTATTATCAAAGGCTTAGATGATCTTTGGCAAGCCGATCTTGCTCAGTTAGATCAATATGCTTACTGTAATAGAGGTAATAAATTCATATTAGTTGTAATTGACTCTTTCTCCAAATATGTCTGGTGTAGACCGCTACAATCCAAGTCTGGAGCAGATGTTACAAAGGCTTTTAAAGATATTTTAAAAAACAGTGGGGGACGCAAGCCTCACAATTTACAAACCGATCAGGGCAAAGAATTTTACAACTCTGAATTCCAGAAATTGATGAAAACTTTTCAAATTAATCACTACAGTACATTTACCGACAAAAAGGCAGCTATAGTGGAAAGAGTAATACGAACTTTGAAAGAAAAATTATTCAAGTATTTCAGTCTAAATGGAAAATATAGGTGGATTGATATTTTGCCTACTGTAGTAAATGAGTACAATAATAGGAAACATAGAACGATACAAATGAAGCCTGGTGAAGTTAACAAAAACAACGAGCAACATTTAGTCACCAATGTGTACAACAGTCACTTAAAAGTTTTCAAAACTCGTAAATTTAGGAAGGGTGACATTGTGAGAATAAGTAAAGCTAGACATGTATTTGACAAGGGATATCGACCTAATTGGACAACGGAGTTGTTCAAAATAATCAAAGTACAACACACCAATCCTCCCACATATTTGTTAGAAGATTTACGTGGAAGAGCTATAAAGGGTGGTTTTTATAATGAAGAATTGCAAAAAGTGGCAAATCCTGACATCTATTTGGTGGAAAAAGTGCTTCAAAGGAGGAGGGGGAAAGTTCTTGTGCGATGGCTCGGGTTAGATAAAAGCCACGACTCGTGGATAAGCGAAACAAACATTGTGTAGTTCTCTCGGTGAACGAACCGCCAAAATGTCTGACAGTGGTTACGAATCCGATGTAAGCAGCAGTGAAAATGATATTGTAGAAGATTCTTTGCTTTTGGCAGCATGTTTTCCGATCAAATCAACTAATGGATTATTCATTCATACAGGGTTGAGTCTCAAGAAATATTTTGAGCCAGCAGTAATCATCACATACCTTTGTCATGATCGGACAGTAATTTCCTTGAACTACTCTGAATGGAATAAATTATTGGAACATGTATGTGAATTTATTAATAATGGTGGAGCTCCAATGTTTGCCAGATTCGACTCACGTATGGTTCTAAGTACGGTGATTGACGCCGATGGAAATCAGCACGTGTCGCTTAGAAAAAATAATGTGTATGTTTATTTTACCGAGGCAGATATTTTTGAATTGTTAAACGTTAGCATAAGTGCATCTTTGAGATTTGGCTTTTTGCTCCGCTTTGATTTTTATGATTTCTATTGTAATTTCTTAGATAAAGTCAATCATCTAGTAGTAAGTAGTAACTTAAATGAAACAGACATTATATTAATATTATGTAATATTACATTTAGTATAGAAACCTTTTGTATTTTTGAACTCTTCTGTTTTTACAAAGAGTTTCTGTTGGCTGATTTGTATAGAAGAAGGTTGGTTTAATAAAACAACGTTCTACAAATATGGGTTTTTTATTTTTACATCCTTACATATTACATTCAATATGCCTTATAGCTTTGTGTCCCCAAGGAAGAGTTACAATACTATTAACTAAATATCGCTTATCATCGAAAGGATTCAAGCCAATTTTAGACTGTTCGAGACTGAAAACATCATGAGCAAACGAACGTATAGAACGTTGGTTTATAATTTTTTGTTTCTTGTCAAACAAACAACTTACATAATCGTTGTACGTTATATGTCTCGATACAACGTTTTTCTTGACTCCTTTCGATTTCTTAATACAAATTTTTTTCCCCTCAATCAGATAAGCATACATCTTAGATCTAAGACCCGCAAAGTGAGTTATAATGCTACCATTAAGTTCATCTTTCATTAATCCCGGAACTTTTTTATTTACCAATGGAATACCATATTTATTATCTTGGGGGTAGTCACTAGTATCAAAACGTTCTATATTATCTTTAATAATGTCTTTAAAAACGTCATTACAGCGTATTTCATATACTAGGCTATCAGTATCGGTATACAAGAGCGTACAGTCAGATAATTTGCGTAGCATAAATTCATAATGAAATTCATAAACGCATGTTTTTGAGATATCGAGTATTGCCATTCCCACATAGAGGGGCTTATTGAAAATAATACTCGTCTTATTTAGTTCTACGCTAACTAAATTTTCATCAAATATGGTTCTGCTCTTAAAACGTGGGCTAGAAATATAATGTTTTGCTCCAAACCTACCAGCCCATTTGCGTAATAGTTTAACAACCCTGTGTTTCCTTATGTTCTCCATTGTTTTACCATAAACTGCGTTGTTCATGAGTTTGATTATAGTTTTTTCAAATTCTAACGATGCTTGCTGTCTCAAGCGTGTATTAAACTGTATGTAAGGAGCTAGCCAGGGGGCCTGTTTAAACTTCAGAATTCTGTGGATTTTGGTCAAAACTAGACCGTTTCTCAAAGCCTGTTTAAGCGCTCTGTAATGAATTATGTAATTCTTCTTGTCATGAAGTGTGGGCATAAGCTTGGAAAATTTCGATCCTGGTGGTTTTCGCTGCTCTGCTGCAAACGGGAGGTCTTTATGCACATCATGCAGATGATCTGGGTACGACAAATCCACCTCCAAGACATAGCCTTCGTCTGCATCGTCGGCAATCTTGGTAACGTCAAACTCTGAGTCCTCAATCCATTCAAATCCGCCATAAGGGAGATGCTCACACATCGCCCAGCCATATAAGTTGTTAACGTCGAAATAGGCAATAAATTTGGAAGGTTTGGTGGAGTCATAGCTTCGCATATATTTATTATTCGCTTCGGAAAAGCGATGGCTACACTGACTTATTCCACCTCTTACAGCTTTTTCGAAAAATAATAAAATATCGATGTCTTGGAATGTCTCCAGTTTGCAGTTGGTATATTTGAGCATACAGTCCCAAGTGTATCCCGGTAATGTGTAATACCAAGCAGGATCTAATCCATAGTTTTTGTAACACGATTTTCTAAAATTCTCAAACACATCTGTAAGCAGCATCACATCGGTTTTTAAATACAGATCGGAGTATTCGCCCAAGTTAGTTATATTGAACTTTTCCCATACTAATTGTGCGTGTCTGTAGTCTTTTTCGTCGATTTCAACATCGTTTAGTTTGTTATAGAATTGATCGATTGAAGGTAATGAGGTTTCCTCTAATTTTTTAAACGAGTCTATGTAATCATAGCAAAAAACGCCCTTCCTGGTTAACAATGTAAACTTTTCAGGTGACAAATGGTGAAATTCTTTTTTAGCATTTACGAAATCGTCACTTTTTAGAGAGGAAACGAGAGTATCAAGCGAAAAACCTAGAAATCTAAAAGAGTCGATAAAGCGAAACTTGATATTTGTCTCATTATCAAACATAGTAAAACTAATATATTTTTCTTTGTTTATCGGAAGCAGAGTAATGTGATTTCTTTTGGCAAGGTCCCTTATTATAAAATGGCTGTCGTATCCACTTAGATTGTGAAATACTACGGGAATCATAAAAGAGTTCTTATAATTCAAATTACAATTTTGGTGGGCGTAGCCGCGAAATTTGCCGGTTAAGTGACAATGATCGCGCACAATTATGTCAGTGTCTATGAATTTTTTCTCGCAAATATGACAGTTTTCGCTAGCATCCTTAAGGCTAATGGTTTCGTCCATAGGCTCCACAATTTTTAATTTAGAGGCTACAAATTTCGCGGTCTCATCCAGCTGATCTGCAAACCAAGATAAACATTGGGGTCCACGATAGCTGTTGTAGAAAGATAATGAGTCATCGAATGTACATTTGAAATAGTATGCAGCACTATAGGCCACATGTTTTTGATATTTTTTAGTTTTCGTCTCGGTTTGCAGATCGTGGACGGGTGTTAGCATCGCCTCCACGTCTGAGTAGATTATGAAAGGTACATGTTCTTTATGTGCAAAATTTTTAAACTCAATAAATTTTTCCTTGGGAAATTCAATTTTGCATTGATTTATTTGTTCACAGCTAGTAGCATGCTCGTTCAATTTATCTTGAGATGTAAAATAATTTAAGCATCTGTCACATATAAATACACGTCTTTTATGGTTGTTTAATTGTTTTGAGACTAATTTAGAAAGATCCTTTATCCAACAAAAATGATATTTTATATTATCCATCGACTCGTCTTGAGGGGGAGCTTCGAATTCCCCGATATTTGGCGAATATTCATTTTGAATAAGAAGTAAATTCACATGTCTATCAAGTTTATTTTTTGTTAATCTGACAGGTACAGTCATAAATCTAGATGTTTTTTCTTTGCCCACTAACTCCAGAACATACACGTTTACAGATATTTTATTTAACTGCTCAAATTTTGTAATCTGTGGCAATGTCATCGGGAAATCTATCCCCTCCAAATTTAAAACTGTGGAGTAATGAGGGTATGAACTTACTCGATGCGCATTAGAATGTGTTGGATAAAGCGCTGAAACGATAGCCCACGCGAAACAAGCCTCATCCTGATTTTGGACGTTAATGCACGCTTTTTTACTTGAAATTTCGTAGGGCAGAGCTATGTATGACGTTCCACCGTTTCCAAATCCAACTTTGTTTATATTAACCTCTAAACTTAATATTTTATGTAAGCTCCAATTGGACCCTTCATTTTCAAAATCGTCAAGTTTTCTCAAAATAATAGCGCTAACATTGTCATTAAACCATTGCTTTATATCAACGCCACGATCGATTGCAGCATTTTTTGTATTAAAATACTTGTTACTAAAGATTTCACCATCGCCAGATATTTTCACAAATTCACCACAGAAGACAGTATTTACTTTAACTACATTTAGAGAACGTAAAATTTGATTTATACGATTTTTAAAAGGAAAAAATGCGTCATTTAAAAACTTTACTATATCTATGTGAAGTATGTTTACTATAATACCTGACCTTATTCTATTTTGAAAGGCGGACTGAGTGTCTTCCCACTTCAATCGATCAGATCTCTTTTCACGTTTTTGACCAGCCCCCGTATGTTTCCATGATTTAAAGTATACGCCGATCCTTTTCAGATGACCCAAATTTGTCTGAAGTTTCATCAGCGTACCGTGATTATAGTCTCCTTTCTTTATTGCAGTATTATGTAATTTAATATTTGCTTGTAATTTTTTTGTCCATTGCTCTAAAACTCTTTCCTGCGTGCTGTCCCTTAATAAATCCAATGCTTTTTCGAAAGTTTGAACAATTTTGTCACTTTCAACAAATGACATAATGAAAACTTAGCAATAAATTATTCTTAGCTTTAGCTGTTTCGAAACGTTTTGAAAATCTATATGCGTTGCATGCCTTTTTAATCTATTTTTCCCCACTGTTTTCTCATAGGATCTGTTTCGGCACGAAAGGGGAGGGGATAGGGAGCTGGCAATATAAGATGTTGAAATTGCCTACCATACGTATCAAAATGGTGCAGCTTACAGTTGAATTCAGAGCTTTCAGAGCCGCGCTATACGAAATGAAACGTTCGTGTTACGGTAAAAATTTAATTTCTCTCCTGAATAAACCGAATTTTTTAATATTTGATAAGTGCTTCAAAACAATTGCCGAAAGTAAAGAGTGCGACGAGGCCGATTATTGTTTGATGCTGGAGAGCAAGCGAAGAATGGATAACTTTATACGGATACTTGGTGATATTTTCGAGCGAGAAGGCATTAATGAAATCAATGTCGTTGACCTTGGTAAGCTTTTGAGGGATCATTGTTTAAAAGATACTTTTGCACACCAATTGTACGTCCTTAATTTACTTTACGATGCTGATGGTGTGGAGTTACCGTATAATCCGAAAATAGAAGCCTATCAAGTGAAAAATATGAAAAAAAATTACAACGATATATATAAATGTATTGACGATTTCATATGTGCGGCTGCATATATGGCAATTCCAAAGAATATAGAAAATTTTAAGGCTGCATTAACTAAGTTGAAACTAAATTACAAATTTCAACCGTCTGAAAACAAAGTGCATTTAATTATGGAATGGTTAAATAAAAACGTAAAAAAGTACGAAGAAAATCCTGACGCTATACTGGGTTGGCAAGATGGTCCTTGTTGTTCTCCATGGCCCTCAGAAGATGTGGACGATTATAGAAAGACAATTGCACTATTAAATACCTTCATATTGTAACTAATATACTTGTAAAAAATAAAACTTTTACTAATATTTTGAATTTTATTTCATATTTGTATTTTAAAAGTGACAACGCTATACTGGGTTGGCAAGATGGTCCCTTCTCCAAGCACACAATACAATCATGCAACAAAAATTGTAAAATTCATAGAGAATGCCCGCAGCCAGGTAAACCCAGTTGACTGCGCAGCCGCCGCGTTCCTGAGACTCATAGCGCGCCCTCGACGGCGGGGCCTTCGAACCACCCAGCGGTATCTTTCGAACCCCCTTGCGCATACCTGTTGCAAGGGTAAAGTATTCGGCGAAATATCGATCAATTGGTAGTACTTTTGAAGCACGACTGTAGTTGTTTCCCTACAGAAATAGAGGGCACGACCTGTATTAAAAATCTAATATTTTCATTGTATTGATCACACGTCAATTCATAAAAGAAAATCAGTAGTTGCAATCTTTATGAAATTTGGAATAACTCAAATATGCAGATTAGTTGTTCCATTTATTTCAAAATAAAAAACAGCAAAAAATACAGTTTTCTGAAATGGAGGAATTAAAATTTAAAAAAAATGTATCACTTTTTATAGCATATATTTAAATAGGACATAAAACACAAAAGATATGTTAAAATATTTATTTGTATGTACAGGATAATATAAAAAACGTATTAAAAAAAAACTATTACTAACTAAATATATTACAAACACTTATAAATGTATTCTGCAAAAACACATAACTCTACCTGAGGACAGTGCACGGGTTTTCGTAAATTTTGCAAATGTCTTTTACATTGATTTTTTTTAACCTGATTATATAATTCAGGATTTTCCCCGACTATAATATCAAATTTGGGACATCCCAGTTGTTCTATATTATAGGCTAAATGTCCAAATCCTGCTGCCTTTAAGAGATCCAACTCCACATGTCCGCCTTTATAACCAATGTTTTGATCACCTGAATTGAAGCCCAGACGCCGAAATTCTTTGATGATGTCGTCTTGCGGTTGGTCGCCTTTCTGATCCTCATATCTCAATCCATGAAGATTGTTAGTGACCCACCTTGCGGTTCTGGCGTCTTTTGAATTGAGAGCGTAATAGCTTCCAACAGAATAATATTTGGAGGTGGACTGTTTCCATTTCATATCAAATATTCCAAGTTCCTTAACTAAAAATTTTCCGTTGACGTGGAAACCATCAACATCTACCAAGTATCTTATGGATGGAGTCATTTTCTTGAATAGACTTAGACGATTACATTGGTTCACTTAGCTAAAGTGTGCCTTTTATACCCCTCTTTTAATACGAAAACAGTTTGGCATCATCAGAGGGGGGGGGGGGGGGGATCCCCTCCTAGACATCTCGTACAGGTTGATGTTTTAGACTATAAAAACTCTGGAGATATCTCAATAGACATCAGTTACAGTTTTTCTCCAAACAAATTAAATTTAATAACAATGGCTGCCTCCATACATAATTCCCTATACCAACTTGCGTTAGAAGAAAAAGAAGAGATTGAGAAAACGGTGCCTGCAGAATTGAGAAGAGACATCGACGACATTGACGACGATGATGCTAGTGACGAAGATGAAGGGGTAGACGTTGGCCGCGATGACTCCGTCGTGGCGAAAAGTGTACCCATTAACCCGACCGAGGGTTATAATAACTGGACAGTGGGGGGCCTCTGTGTATCTGCCGCATATGTAAAGGTAACAGAAAGGGCGCGTTTGTGCCTAAATTGTTACCGTGCGTATGTGGTAGATTTTACAGAGGTTTCCCTGAATGGTTTCACCGACAATGCGAAGCATCGGCATGAAACTTTACATTTTTCTTTGACAGAAATGCCTTTGCAAAGATTCATGCGGTGTAGTGCCTGTAAAGAAAAGCTTTACATAGCTTTTCGGCAAGACACCTGCTTGATGTGTAAAGCAGGTGCAAAAATTATACCATTATTGTAAATAAAATGTATTATTGTAAATAAAATGTATTATTGGATAATTCTGTTCTTATTATTATTATTTAAATTAAATTCCTAACTATAAGAAAATAAACGTGAAATAAAATATTTTATTAAAAACTACAGTTTGATACCTACAAATGTTCTGGGATTTTAGGTAGTCGCATGCTACTGCTTGTCCGTGTGAGGATGATCGCTATGTAAAATCCCCTGGCTGTATTTTTTACCTTTCTTACATCGCTCAGCCGGAAGTGTGCACGTACGGTTATGCTAAAGCATAGCTTTTCGGCAAGATACATGCTTAATATGTAAAACAGGTGCAAAAACTAGACCATTGGTATTATTGTAAATGAAATGTATTATTGGATAATTGTTTTATTATTATTATTTAAATTAAATTCTCGAATATAAGAAAATAAACGTTTAATAAAATATTTACTTAAAAACTACAGTTTGATACTACAAATGTTCTGGGATTTTAGGTATCCGCTTGCTACCGCTTGCTACCGCTTGTCCGTGCGAGTTCGAGCGAGGACGATCGCTATGTAAAATCCCCTGACTATATTTTTTACCTTTCTTACATCTCCCTCAGCCGGAAGTGTGCACGTACGCTTATGCTAAAGTATGGTCTGCTTAGGAGAAAAATATTACTTTTGTATTTAGCTACCGAGCGACTCTGTATTGCACGTAATAAAATTTTATTGCTTGCTGTTTATAATGGTATTGGGTGAGAAATGAATAACAAAGCGTTGGTTTAAAACTATGTGTAATATTATATATATATGATTCAACTTATGCTTACTTATAACTAGTTAATATTTTATTCACACGCGCTTCATCTATTTCTATTATACTAATCCTATTTACTAAAATTTTTCTTAATTTATCTAACCTATCTATTTTATTTTTTAAACCAGCCTTGTTTTTGGCCAGCTTATTACTTTGAAGCTGTAAGACGACAACATTATCTTCCAGCACTTTATTAAGTTCCAAATTGTGACGTCCTCCAGCTGTTGGATCTTCAAAATCGAAGCTGTCATCCGGAAACCTGTTTGTGCGGCGCCCCCTGTTATAAACCGCTCTCAACGTCTCCATATTTTTCCCAACAGTCCTCACAGGACTGGAGACGTTCTGCCGGTGGGTTTGCTCAGACTGAGCAGGCGACGCATGCCCTGCAGGTTGCGCGGGTTGCTCATATTCAGGTGCGGGTTGTTCAGGCTGTACATATGTCAATTGCGCAGGCTGCACATGTGCCGATTCGGCAGGTTGTGCAGGCTGTACATATGCCGAATATTCAGGTGCGGGTTGTTCAGGCTGTACATATGTCAATTGCGCAGGCTGCACATGTGCCGAATATTCAGGTGCGGGTTGTTCAGGCTGTACATATGTCAATTGCGCAGGCTGCACATGTGCCGATTCGGTAGGTTGTGCAGGCTGTACATATGCCGATTGTTCATGTGCCAGCTCACGCTCGATCTGCGACACAGCAAACGATGTTGCGCTTCTAATGCTTTCATCGTCCACTTCGGAATACTATAAGTATAAGATAAACATTTATTATTTGTTAGAATTCATAAACATGTCTACTTACATGCTCAACATTGTTTTCTTCAGATGAATTTTCAACTGACCCCTCTGCCGCAAGCGTCTCGATGAGATTATAAGCAGATGGTGACTATAATAATTATTGAATGTTAGTATATCGCAAATAAAAAAATATTTTTCGCATAAGAAAATCTCCAACTTGCGGCTAACAAGAAAAAAGTTGGCTAAAAATTTTCTGATGCGAAAAAGCAAAATAGTTTCTCGAAGCAAATTGAAATAACGTATTTAATAATTATAAAAAAATAAGTTTTGACTTACCCTCACAACAGCATTGTAGTGGACAATCGCCTTAGTTTGGAACACACTCATAATTATAAGCAAAGTAATAAATTTAAAAATAACACACGACAAAACTCGAACACAATTCAACAAAATTTAGAAAACTGATGCTTTTGCTGAATTTCTACACCCTTTTGTAGATTTTAAAATGAATGCGTTGGTGGGGATGGCTCTCAACGTTGCTACTTTTTAATTTAGGCGTTAACTTTGCTCTGGTGGGAGTGGGGGTAACTCCACCCCTTCGGCGTTGCCAAAAAATTTTCTACTTCAAATTGCTCTATTTTCTAATTAGACGACAACGCTGTTGAGTGGGGATAGGCAATGCTTACGTTAAATATAAAAGGCAGCCACATCCTTAACAAAATTCACTAAATTCAATTCAATACAAAGAATTAAATATTGCTTCAGTTAGATAATTGTGGCAAAAGTTTATAACACTCGTTGAGATGTATTCTCAGAATAAAAGAAAAGTGACAGATGATGGATACAGTGCAGGATGGAGTTCGTATAGTCAGTGGAAAACGGAAGAAAACGCAAATCCAATTAGGCGATTAAGGGACACTCATGTGAGGCACTATAATGAAGGTTTATACGCGGGATGGTTTGATCATCAGGCTGGTAAGAATAGGCGTTTTCTGGAGGGTGACGTGAAAATGGATAAAGTTCAATATGGTGCAGGATATCAAGATGGATGGATCAGATACGGTCAGTGTTTTGCGAACGCTAATGACATTTACATGGCTAAATCTGATATCATTGCATATAATAAGGCGTACTACGCAGGGTGGTTTAATCATCAGCGTCAAATCGAATACGAATCTGGCTATGTGGCAGGGTATTTTCGATTTGCGAATAATGAGGACATAATACGAAATCGAACGACTTATAATTATGCATATTATGAAGGCTGGTTCGACCGTCTACGCAGACAACGACAGTGCTAATATTTGTATATAAGTTTATTGTAACAAAATATATGAATTATTTTAATAAAACAAAACATTAATTAATTTTAGTTTGTTTTATTTATATACTGGTTTCTTGTTTAGTTTTGTTTACCTATTCCTTACTAACCCACTTTAAAGCAATATTTTTATCGAGGAATTTTAAGTGGAATATTAATAATGTACACAGTTTTTTTTATCAAAATAACAATAACAGCAAAATATTCTCATTTAAGTTTTAACATTGAAAGCCTTTTTTTATTAAAATCTCAGGTAGGGTCGCACGAGAAGATTTACAAGCAGGTGAAAATCTAAATAATTTGAACAGTCTGCTATAAAACTACCAGGCAGTAAATTTTTATAACATGCCATTTACAGGACTATAAAAAAAAGTCTGACAAAAAACATTTAAAAGTGGATCATTGTTATGTAAGATTATCCCTTGAAGGAAGGGTCGCGCAAGAAGATTTAGAAACAGGTGAAAGTCTAAAGAATGTGAACAGCCTGCTATAAAAGTAAAAGGGGGCAAACTTGTCTGCATTTTTGTTGACTCGGCACAAAAAGATTCAAGGTACTAAAACCAGGTGAAGGTGTAACTAATTTGAACGGTCGGGTGTAAAACTCTGAAAGGGTTAACTTTCTCTGGAATTATGCCAAAAATGGTTCGAGTCACTATCTGCGCTGGATTGGCTGTTTATAGAATTGTAGGTGGGAACTGAAAAGCTTCCTCCTACTTAGTAGATCCTTATAAAAGTACTGCATCCAACTGAGACGTTGGCGTCGAAAGTTGGCGTCGAAAGTTGGCGTCTAAAGTGGGCGGCTTAAGTGGGACTTAAAATGGGGACTTTACATGGGGAATTTGCATGGGGACTATGTATGGACTTCCTTAGAGGGCACAGAAATTATTATTTTTGTTAGAATTTTTATCATTAGGCATTATTATTTTTTGTTTGGAGCTACATCAAGCTGCAAGAAAAAATTGTGTTTGGTTTTAATTCAAGTTTCAGTTTTGCACTTTTTTTATACTATTACTTTGTTGTACACCTGCTGGGTAGTTTGTTATTTTATTAATTTACTATGGGTAGAAGAAATGAAACATCTCTTATGCTATATATATTTTATTTTTAATTGTTTAAAGTTCTTATTAATTTCATATATATCAATTTCATATTTTAGTTTCTGTAATTTTCGAATGTGAGACTCCAAAGTATTTTTATAGCTGTTCCGGTTCTTGGACGGAAAATTGAATATTAGTTGTTTTCCCGACAGGTCCATAACTAATAAGATAATACTTTCGCCCGTTGAAAATGTCCTTGTTTACTTGCTCAATTCGTTCTTCTGTAAATTCTACCGTGAACCTTTGCGGTAAAATTGTTTTGAAATCGTCGAATTCCAAGGATATCTTCTCGCCGAACTTGGTGTTTATTTTCGTAAATGCATGTACCTCAAACTTTCGGTTGACTTCCAAATCTTGGACCCTAATGAATTTCTTCAGGAACAAACTGTTATTTAAATGGGTCACAAACGATGCCATACTTTTAATCTTATTTAGTTAAGTTAAAAGTGAGAACTGTGTACTTTACCAATCAACCATCGAAATATATACTAAAAAAAGTGGAGGGGATCCCCCCACACAAATCCCCCCCACCGCTAGATTTTATCCCCGAAAACCCTATGCGGATCCTGGCTCAGGCTCAAAACCCTTATGCGGAAGCTGGCTCACATATGGCGGCCATCTTTGAGCCAGGATCCGCTTTACTTAACTACTGTGGTGTGCTCTCTTCACACTTTTTTTATTTATAGCTGTCATGCATACTAGAAAATTTTTAAAATGTGAAAAATGTGCAAGATATACCGATACCTCGCAAGAAATTTCCAATGTAGTATGTTGGGAAAAAATACCTAAAACATGAAGGTGGGTACAGGATTCGAGGCCACGGCTCGGTACAATAAAATGTCCATATTTCTTTCGGTGGGTACTAAGAGAGCACCCATTAAACCGTGGCATTGTTGTAAATTCGGATAAAGTAGGCTTTTAAAGCAATTAGTTTTGCCCACAAATGTCATTGGGAAAAATTTTTCGGTAACTCTTGAGACAAAAAAGTTACAAACCGAAGAAATTTCGTCAGTTTTTGGGTGTTTCAAAAATATGTCTGAAAGTAGGCCATGGATCTCAAATGTTACACAAAGTTACCCTATCAAAAAAGCAATCATTTATTTCAAATAAAGTTCTCGGAAAAATAAGATTTATTGGGAGATTTGTTGTGCGAAAATTGTTATTTGTAAAACAGGCTTCAATAAAAGGAGTATTGTGTGTAAGCGTTTCTAAGCCTGACGTGGTTTCAGCCACAATTGAGCACTCCTCAAGTTGGTGGAGCTCCGAGGTCAGTACTTGTTAAAATATCTTATAACATAAAAATTGTATCAAATCACATAAAATAATACAAACTATAGGGTAAGAGGTAAAATAAAAGGGAACTCAAGGGAACAACTTGACTCTTACCAAGTGCTGATTCTGGTCGCCGGCCAAAGTCTTTCAAAGAGTACTGCTTACTGCTTCCTTGCTGCTGTGGGAGTTTAGGTTCACGTCTTCAGGATTGAAATCCTTCAGCTCCTCGCGACACGGTGCCTTAATAGGAAATCGATCAAAGAACGTTCGCGGGATCTGGACTCAAAAATCCGCACGACTGCGCCAGTTAAGATTTTAGTTATGGAAAGTTTATTTTTAAAATTTTTATTTTACAAGGTTAGCAATGCAAGACAGTACTAAGACGATACTTAAAACAATATTAATTATACAAAGGCTTAAACCTAGGGAATACCGATTCAGCGTCCACGCGCCGCGCACTCATCGTCTTTCGCTGCACTTTTCCACCATAGCGTTCATTGTCTATAGGGCCTTAACTAATAGTAGTAACTTCATGCTCGCTGGATGTCGTTGGTGCTGCTGTTGTTGCTGGATGCTGGCCTCAGGAGACTGTCCTTCTCAGTGCCTCCGGATCTCCCTGTTGAAGACCCTTTTCAGTCGGATCCAATTGTAGTGACCACCGAGGAGACTGTCCTTCTATGTGCCTCCGGATCTCCCTCGTTGAAGACCCTTTTATTTTGGTAACGCGAGTTACAGAGTTTTTGCTTAGACTAAGAGTAGGTATTCCGGCACTTGAGCCAGACAGGCCGCAGACGCCCGCAAAGCCGCCTGACCTTCGCCGGCAGTGGGCTGGCCACCTGACCTGTGGCGTCACGCTTGACCCCGACTAACCTTCCGCCCCGACTAAACTGTCACCGCTGTCCTAACCTCTGGGCCAGTCGTAGACCCCGCGCGTCATGGGGCCAAATTAACTAGGAATCGAACCTAAGACCATCGTAATTAAATCCGACGCTCTGGCCAACTGAACCATCGACGCAATTGAAAATATTATTGTAAGCTAGAAACTAGAAGAATGCCAGCGAGTTATTAATGCCTTCCGCACCCGACAGGCTGCGACCAGTCGCCTCAGCCCGTAATCTCTGGGCAAATCGTTGCTGACGTCAATTTAAATATCGACGGATTTTTGTCCTTTTGCAGCCGATACCTACATAGCGATGACATCGCTAAATTGACCCGTTTTGCTGGCAAATAAAGTAAACAAATATAGGTATTATACCTATCGCGATTCTAAGAAATCAGGCAGCCCGAGGGGTTCACCTCGACAAAAATCGTAGCAGGATTCGAACATCTTACCTAATTAAGTCCGAATAAAAACTAGGTGCCAAATCTTCTATTGTTTACAAAATAACGCCCATGCTACTACAGACGTTAATAGATTACTAATAAAAAATATAGCAGACAACGCAGTTTATTTAACGTTCAGTGCCTTCACGGCTATAAAAAATCTGAGAAATTTCTGTATATTAACCAGGTGTTTCTTGTTTCCTTAAGGCAAAATACATACGTCTGAAAAGTTCAACATATTTTGTGGTAGAATTTGGAATCTGATGATAAGTAAAAAACCATTATGCAATAAAATACAATAGTAGTATCAAATCATGTGTATCCGAAACGCCTTGAACCGCCGACGCTCGAGGTCTGCAGGCGCAGCTTCCAGTACCTACAATGGGCTCATTTTCAGTCACACAGTTTTACCCCATTTTATTTTGAACTAGAACTAAAAACGCCAGCACCGATCTTATCGGGGGTATTGAAAACAGGCTAGAATTCCTGCTTGATGAAATAATTTTTAAATAATAAGAAGTATTAAACAACATTGAAACTACACTGATAAAAATATGAAGTTTTAGCTCTTGTTATCGCTCGATAATGATTGAAACTACACTCATAAAAAATGTATATAGCCCGTGCTCAACGATGGCAGTATTCATCGGTGCTAAATTAATCCGCTTTGCTGGCAAATAAAAATAAACATTGTAAATATAGGTGTCGCACCCATCGCCAGAAAACAAAAGTGACCACGTCTCGAGACTTGATCTTTTCCATGTGTGAGCCCAGTTAAATCTAAAAATCCCTGTAAAACATGCCTCTAGTGTAGTAAAACCCCCTGTAAACCGATCTGAAGGAGGCCGTGTTGTACCAGGTTTTTTGGAAAGTAAAAATGCCACGATGCAATAAAATACAATATAAGTAAAAAAAAGCACGTGACAAATCCGAGACGCCTTGTTTAGTCATTCGCTGCTGGTATGCAAATAAAATAGGGCATTCAAAAATTATTGGCGACTAAATAGGATCTTATACTTTTAAAATATCTAAAATTGTGCAATATTTTCCGAAAAAAGCTATCTACAAGAGTGAACAAATTTAAAAAAAAATCTCCTCAAAATTGGTTAACTCACAACCGTTTTCCATGTGAAGTTTTAGGTTCATTTTAAACAAAAGTTGTAACATTTTGAACGGAATATAAATTTTTTTTGTTAAAGAATATATTTATTGGTACATTAAATCTTTACAAGTTGTAGTTTCTTGAAATTCGATACTGTACCGGCTGTCTCTCGAAAAAAATGCTGCGCAAAGTATATAAAATGCTACTCACTATGTCCCTATAAATGTTAGTATAGTAAGTAAAGAAATCAGGTGACGCCTAAATGTCAAAGTACTTAATAATTAAAGACCTATGCCAATCAGGTATCACCGAACATTTTTAGTTTGATCCCACAGCCATCCAAAATTCCGGAAAAAAAAACATCACCAGCCAATTAGTATTCCACACTTTTTCCATAATTTTCATCCGAAAACACACAACACACCAGTAGCACTTTTGCTAAAAACACACTTGTTGCAAAAGCAAGGTGTCAAAAATCAATTAGATACAAGTCCAACAGTAAATCCTTCTTGCATTATTTGAAAATACGTCGATGTCACAGCACACCATAAAAATATAGCCCAGGCGATCGTTCAATGATGGCATTATCCCCGGGATCAGAAATTATCGGTTGAATTTCATTTTGAATTACGTTTCCATATTAGCCCTGTGTTAAGAATAGTCGTTTTAAACAGGTACCTATACAAGATTTTTAAAATCGGAGCGTGTGATCACCTTTGTCACAGTACTCTAAACTCAGTATTTAGGCAATTTTGCCATTGAAAATATCTACCTAATGAACAGGAAAATTGTTGGAGGTAAAACTAGACTGACATCATGTACAAGACCGAAATTATAAAAATAACAGTGCGGTGCCGTTTTAGTATAATATTAATTGGATGAAGCTGTCGGTTATCATTGCAGTTTTTTATTTTTGAATAACATTTGCTGGGACTTAAAAATTGCACATTTAAATTTTTCAGTAAACAATTCTCGCAGTGAAACACGAAACGCACACATGCCCATAGACTACAGGTGCCATTGGTTTTACGATATAGGTTTCAAAATGTAAAAAACGTAAAAATATGCTAGAGATATGTAAAAAAATAGTATACTCACAGCAAGATTCTTGATGATGTATAAAAAGAAATCGGGTTGCATTTAATGCCCGAGTCAGTAAAAATAAAAATTCCAGGACCTCAGATATAACCAAACATCATTTTTTTTTCAAGCAGCACAACCATATTATTGGAAAACAACCAGTATCTATTCAAATTCCATAGAGAGTTACACCAGTTATCCAAAATTTCCCCAAAAACACACATAAATAACATTTTCAGTTTTCACTACGCGATTACTGTTTCCCAATACACACACAATAAAACGGACTTTCATATACCTACAACGGCTACCCGATTTTTACTGGCATACGAAGAAGGAAGGCGACACAAGATTGTTTATCCCGTCCAAACAAAAACGTTATTGTACTTCCCAGACTGCAGACAGCGTAGGAATTTTAAGAACTATAGATATTAATAAGCCTAATTTACAATTTTGAAAATTAAAAACTATTGGCTTTAATAATTTTTTAATGTGGGAAGTACATCTAGCAGCTATCATCACTTTGTGACGTTATGAGAAAAGGAAAGTCATTTTTTTTAAAAAAAAAGTTGTGGCTAATGGTCCGTTGGTTTCCCGTTTGACGCATTTTTTTTGCAGATTGCAAGAATCTATAACCTCAAAACACAGAAAACGCTCATCCTTACACAATTGAAAAATTTTTGCGTTAATATAAAAGCAGGCGCGAAAACATACCTCCCAAAAAAGTTCAATTTACTTTGCCATGGAAAATCGAACATTTGTTTGACGATTCACAATATTTTAAACTCAAAACCATTCGAAAATACTGTCATAAATAATGAAATTTTCTGTCAAGTTCCTAGCCTAGTTTTACAAATTTGGGGGAAATCAAGAACTATTGACCTTAATTTTAAAATGAGAAAACACCTCTGACAGCTCCTTGAAAACGAAAACGTTTTCACGTTCTAAAAATTAGCAACTGGTTTTCTATACGAAAAATAAATCAAAAATATATTATAATAACTAAAACGCTATTTTAGCCCTTTGCACTCCCTTCTTACCCCAAAAACCTATTGTGATCAACTAAATATTTGCCCATGGAGCGATTAAAAGCAACCAGATCGAAAGTTTTCAATTTTTTTGGTTGAGGGTTAGATTTTCAACCGATTTATTAAAAATGTGACTAAAAAACAATAGGATGCTGTATAAAATAATTCGATGTGTTTTACCCGTAATGACTTAAGTATGGATGAAAGAGTGTCAATCCAATGCCCCAAAATATTGATTAATAACAATTATTTGGATAACTTGTTATAATTTACAATTCATACAGGTTAGACGGGATAGATTAGAAAAGTTGTTCAATAGACCGAAATAACATAAGAAACAATTTCCGTTAGAACAAAATCTGATGAAAAGAAAAATTCCATCAAGAACGTTATCAAATTTAAAAAAATCATATTTTCAACGGATTTTTGTCCTCTGAAAATTGTTCTTGTGTAAAATTCAGTTTCACTGGTATTAAGCTTAATCCGATTAAGCTAGTAATAGTTAGGTTTAATAATGACAATTTTTTCGATTATCTAGAATCAAAAATATTGCGAGTGGCAATTCACAGGAAAAATAACTCCCAAGAAGACAGAAAAAACTCTAACCTTCCGGACTGCTGCAGGTGACGCCCGTTCAAAAAATTTGTTATTAAGTAATTGCATTCTAAAGATTTATTACCAACAAAAACTGCAAATCGACTGTTTCCCTATTTTGAGAGACTGTTTGCTAGCTCAAAAACTACCTATTGGCTTTTAATTTTGATGAGAAAATACGTCTAATTCGTAAGCCTAATAAATGGAACATCATGAAAGATATACGAATAAATGAACAAATTGCTATCTTAGTTCTATAGGCAAAAAGGTACTATGGGTAGTAATAGTTTTGGGGTCAAAAGACAACCTGTTAGCTTTTAAATTTGTTAAGAAAATACGTCTAATGAAATTGACAGTAGCAACTAGATTTTGGTTAACATTTCGTTAACGCGTTGATGAATGTCTGATGCAAGTCAAAAGTAGACAGAATTTTCCAAAAAACGGTGACTGACCAAACAAGTTATTATAAAAAGTTGCCCGGGAGACCAATGTAACCTAGAAAACGCCTTTCCTTCGAGTAAAAATTGACAAAAAAAAGTTACAAAATGGGACTTGGACGAATATTTGATGCAAGTGAACAGTAGGCAGAATTTTCGAAAATCGGGGACGGACCAAAAATTAGTGAGTTGATCGGGAGGTTGAGATAACCTATGAAACGCCTTTTATTCGAATAGAATCTGACAAAAAAAATCCAAGAAAATTTTAGACGACGTTTGCAAGTGAAAAAAAAAACAGAAATTATTAGAAAAGTTGATTGGGAGGCCGAGGTAACCTAGGAAACGCCTTTCGTTCGAATAGAATCCGACAAAAAAAGTCCAAGAGAGTTAAACGCTCGCCACAAAATTCCTCACAATGACTCTAAATACAAGGGAGAAAATGCCCTCAATAAGTCGAAATTTGCGTGTTTCCCGTAAGATTCATTTAGGTTTTTACAAATTATTGGAAACTCAATGACGTCAGAAAAATAGAACGTCCATTGTTGTTGCTCACGTTTTAGGAAATTTATCACAATTTCCTCTAATTAATAATACCCTTTGTTTACGGAATCCCTAGTTAGCCAATGTGTCATGAGTAAGGATATGACCGGTCAAATACGTATATAATGTAAAGTAAAAAATCTCGTTAACAAGGCGTTGACTGCACGTTAGTGAGGCGTTAACAACGCGTAAACTTCTCTTTGAAAACGCGTTAACGAAGCGTTGACGAGTGTGGACCCTCCAACTCCCAGGAGATACATTAAATTAATTATTACAGGACAAATACGTATATAATGTAAATTTAAAAACGCTTTAACGAAGCGTTTACAATGCGTTAACGAGGAGTTGACAGCGCGTTAACGAGGCGTTAACAACGCGTTAAACGCGTGAAAGAAGTGTTATCAACGCGTTAAACGCGTAAAAGTAGCGTTATCCATGCGTTACGCGTTAACGAAGCGTTATCAACGCGTTAGCAACGCGTTATCCATGCGTTGACTACTCGTTATCGAGGCCTTAACAATGCGTTAACGAACAACGCATTAACGAACAACGCATTAACAAACAACGCATTAACGGACAACGCGTTAACGAAACCTTAACGACGTGCCAGCAAAGCTTTAACAAAGCGTTAAGCATTAGCAACGCATTAACGAAACTTTAACATTGCGTCAATGCGTTAAGACGCGTTAACACCGCGTTAACGAATCTTTGACGACACATTAACGAAGCGTTGACGAGTGTGGAAGTGCGTGGACCCTCCAACTCCCAGAGTCGCAACTTACACCAGATCAAACTCAACTGTGGAGTTTTGTTACGTCACAGAGATGCTACTTTACATTTCTTTTAGGTAGGTAATCTAACCTAACATTGTTGTCGCGGTGACCAAGAGGTTATCGACTGGTGAACCGATTGTCATTGGATTTGGGAGAGGTGTATCAAAGGCGGATTAAGTCAGTTTTGACCAATGGCAATCGGTTCACCAGTCGATAACCTCTTGGTCACCGCGACAACAATGTTAGGTTAGGTTACCTACCTAAAAGTAATGTAAAGTAGCATCTCTGTGACGTCACAAAATTCCACAGTTGAGTTCGATCTGGTGCAAGTTGCGACTCTGGGAGTTGGAGGGTCCACGCACTTCCACACTCGTCAACGCTTCGTTAATGCGTCGTCAAAGATTCGTTAACGCGGTGCTAACGCGTCTTAACGCATTGACGCGATGTTAAAGTTTCGTTAACGCGTTGCTAATGCTTAACGCTTTGTTAAAGCTTTGCTGGCACGTCGTTAAGGTTTCGTTAACGCGTTGTTCGTTAATGCGTTGTTCGTTAATGCGTTGTTCGTTAATGCGTTGTTCGTTAATGAGTTGTTTGTTAATGCCTCGATAACGAGTAGTCAACGCATGGATAACGCGTTGTTAACGCGTTGATAAAGCTTCGTTAACGCGTAACGCATGGATAACGCTACTTTTACGCGTTTAACGCGTTGATAACGCTTCTTTCACGCGTTTAACGCGTTGTTAACGCCTCGTTAACGCGCTGTCAACTCCTCGTTAACGCATTGTAAACGCTTCGTTAAAGCGTTTTTAAATTTACATTATATACGTATTTGTCCTGTAATAATTAATTTAATGTATTTCCTGGGAGTTGGAGGGTCCACACTCGTCAACGCTTCGTTAACGCGTTTTCAAAGAGAAGTTTACGCGTTGTTAACGCCTTACTAACGTGCAGTCAACGCCTTGTTAACGAGATTTTTTACTTTACATTATATACGTATTTGACCGGTCATATCCTTACTCATGACACATTGGCTAACTAGGGATTCCATAAACAAAGAGTATTATTAATTAGAGGAAATTGTGATAAATTTCCTAAAACGTGAGCAAACAATGGACGTTCTATTTTTCTGACGTCATTGAGTTTCCAATAATTTGTAAAAACCTAAATGAATCTTACGGGAAACACACAAATTTCGACTTATTGAGGGCATTTTCTCCCTTGTATTTAGAGTTATTGTGAGGAATTTTGTGGCGAGCGTTTAACTCTCTTGGACTTTTTTGTCGGATTCTATTCGAACGAAAGGCTTTTCCTAGGTTACCTCGGCCTCCCAATCAACTTTTCTAATATTTTTTGTTTTTTTTTTCACTTGCAAACGTCGTCTAAAATTTTCTTGTATTTTTTTTTGTCAGATTCTATTCGAATAAAAAGCGTTTCATAGGTTATCTCAACCTCCCGATCAACTCACTAATTTTTGGTCCGTCCCCTATTTTCGAAAATTCTGCCTACTGTTCACTTGCATCAAATATTCGTCCAAGTCCCATTTTGTAACTTTTTTTGTCAATTTGTATTCGAAGGAAAGGCGTTTTCTAGGTTACATTGGTCTCCCGGGCAACTTTTTATAATAACTTGTTTGGTCAGTCACCGTTTTTTGGAAAATTCTGTCTACTTTTGACTTGCATCAGACATTCATCAACGCGTTAACGAAATGTTAACCAAAATCTAGTTGCTACTGTCAATTTCATTAGACGTATTTTCTTAACAAATTTAAAAGCTAACAGGTTGTCTTTTGACCCCAAAACTATTACTACCCATAGTACCTTTTTGCCTATAGAAGTAAGATAGCATTTGTTCAATTATTCGTATATCTTTCATGATGTTCCATTTATTAAACCTAATTATTACTAGCTTGACCCCAGTGAAACTGAATTTTACACAAGAACAATTTTCAGAGGACAAAAATCCGTTGAATATATGATTTTTTTTAAATTTGATAACGTTCTTGACCCAGATGGAATTTTTCTTTTCATCAGATTTTGTTCTAACGGAAATTGTTTCTTATGTTATTTCGGTCTATTGAACAACTTTTCTAAATAACCAAAACCCATATTTATTCGTCTATCCCGTCTAACCTGTATGAATTGTGAATTATAACAAGTATCCAAATAATTGTGATTAATCAATATTTTGGGGCATTGGATTGACACTCTTTCATCCATACTTAAGTCATTACGCGTAAAACACATCGAATTATTTTATACAGCATCCTATTGTTTTTAGTCACATTTTTAATAAATCGGTTGAAAATCTAACACTCAACCAAAAAAATTGAAAACTTTCGATCTGGTTGCTTTTAATCGCTCCATGGGCAAATATTTAGTTGATCACAATACGTTTTTGGGGTAAGAAGGGAGTGCAAAGGGCTAAAATAGCGTTTTAATTATTATAATATTATGTTTTTGATTTATTTTTCGTATAGAAAACCAGTTGCTAATTTTCAGAACGTGAAAACGTTTTCGTTTTCAAGGTGCTGTCAGAGGTGTTTTCTCATTTTAAAATTAAGGTCAATAGTTATTGATTTCCCCCAAATTTGTAAAACTAGGCCAGGAACTTGACAGAAAATTTCATTATTTATGACAGTATTTTCGAATGGTTTTGAGTTTAAAATATTGTGAATCGTCAAACAAATGTTCGATTTTCCATGGCAAAGTAAATTGAACTTTTTGGGAGGTATGTTTTCGCGCCTGCTTTTATCTTAACGCAAAAATTTTTCAATTGTGTAAGGATGAGCGTTTTCTGTGTTTTGAGGTTATAGATTCTTGCAATCTGCAAAAAAAATGCTTCAAAGGGGAAACCAACGGACCATTAGCCACAACTTTTTGTTTGAAAAAAAAATGACTTTCCTTTCCTCATAACGTCACAAAGTGATGATAGCTGCTAGATGTACTTCCCACATTAAAAAATTATTAAAGCCAATAGTTTTTAATTTTCAAAATGGAATAATACACCACTTTTTTTTATTTGCTCATCGGATAGTATTGGGTGAGAGATACTTGCTGTATTTTTTTTTATTTTTTTTTCGCCCCCGTTTTGCCGCAATTAATTTTTAAAGTTCAATATACGTAACTACCTGTTGGATTTTATTTTTACCTAAATTTACTGCCAGGCGCCACGTTTGGCAACGCCGCGCCAGGCGCGCCTCAATGTCAAGAGAACTTAACCTATAAATCTGCAAGGACAAATCAGATCCTGCTAATATTTTACCTACATTTGATCTATTTTCACTGTATTTTCGCCATTCATTCCATTAGATGACGGAAATGATTAGGAAAAAGACTTTTTTGTACCTGTTTGTTCAAGTACAAGCGAAATTTCAATAAAATTGTATTTTTGTTTGTCAATAATAATACTTGTTTTACTGAGATTCAGGTAGGTAGCAGCATCACAATCATTCTATTCTCCTGAGAACTCTATTAACGACTCAGAGATAATGCCAGTTAGTCTACAAAACCTAGCAATTTGTTTATTGTAAACAAGAGTCAATTTTATTTAGGTCTGACAAAAGTATAGGAGTGTGGTACAAAAGGATACAAGTGCTGATACATTATGAAGCAAAAAATGATAAGAACCGACCAGGTTCAAAGTAATATTTTATAATAGTTGATGATTTTTGTCATACAGTTTTCTGTAAAGTATATTCCGCCGATTGCTAGTTGTATGAAGGAACTGATATTTTGGCCTGAATCTAATTAATCTAATGATATTCAAAAAGCATTACCAGTTCTTTTCAAAGCAAGACATAAACAGTGGAGTTAATAATTGATTTATTAGAAATTGAGACAGAAAAGTCATCGAATCCTATAGACGTCCAGCACTGACCTGGTTAGAATATAAAAAAATTGTTATAATGGTTTATTAATAAACAGGGATTGGGCAATTAAACATATTGAGCCCTTACTTACAGAATGTAAGTCAGTAAGACCTGCATCGGTTCCAACACATATAATAGGTGTCAGCTCTAGATATTGTTCAAAATATGACATGTAAAAAGCAATAAAGCCAAGTTTTTAGTCGAAAACCTTTATAGTAGGTCATCGCTCGAATTGAATCGACTACTTCAAACCCATTTAGGTAAATTATATTCCCGAATGCATACTCGTAAAAAATGATATACCATGGAGTAAAGAAATAACACGAAGAAAGTTTGCACCAAAAAAATGATACATCTCTGAAAAGTAACTGGCATATTAAATAAAGTGGTGGTTTTATTTTCTACACGGGGTAAATCATAAAAACGTCAAAAAGGTGTTTTATGGAATAGAAACTTGAAACTTCATTGCTGGCCTTACCTTTTAATTTTAAACTTTTCATAATACCTACATGTTTCCTCTAAAATTAACAATACCTAAGGGCGTTGAGTCCATATAAAATTGCGTGTCCGGTCGGAGTGTGCTTACCCTGAAGTCCCTCGTTGCCCCCACTCGTTCTAGCCGCCTAGCGACCACGAATTTTTACAACTTGTTTACGGTTTCGAGAACATTGATCCCTGTGCAACGGGCTAACGGTACAATTTTATATATTTTTTATTTCTCTGAAAGGATATGTATTTTGTTGTCTCGGACGCTTTTCGGGCCGGCTATGCTGCGTCCCGTAAGGCTGCGTTTCTTATTCTTCATATTCATTCAACGCTAAGGGTACTTTCTAGTCTTTTTCATATTTTCGAACCGCCCCCATATACGAAATGAGATATTCAAATTTTGAAAACTGCGTTTTGAGTTTGCAGGAATGCACAACCTTTTATCAAGAATAAAATTTTCTGATAAATTAAAATTAAAAAAAAACATATGGTGTGTACTTTCTGCCGGACACTGTATATTCGACACTAGGTATTGTTGTAATAAGAAAAAATATATGTCTAACATAGTAGTTACATTGCAACTTTTATATCTTATCGACAAAAAATAGAAAAATAATAGGGGGGGGGGGGGGGTCGGATTTTTCGCATGAAGTGCATAGAAATAAAATACTTAGACCTGTGACTTTTTCAAATTTTATTCACAAACAAAAATTATTATTTGCTTACCTAAAGTAAATTGTTACATCAACAAAATATTTCCAATATATCATTATCCATTAGAAACACCATTAATTGTTTTATTTATACTTTGGTAATCTTTGTTATAACAACTATTGAATGTTAGAATTTTTCTTGTATTTTGTATTTTGATTCCCCCGAACGCCACGTACACACCTGAGTTTTTTCCTTTCTGTGCTACCCCAGTGTCCAGCAAACCTCTAGTGCCATTTTGTTAAATATATCAAGCTGCAAAAAATTAATTGTGACAATTTGGATTTTTCTTGTTTTTGATCTTCCGATTGCCACGTACGCACCTGAGTTTTTCGTTTCTGTGCTAGCCCAGTGTCTAGCAGACCTCCAGTGCCATTTTGGTAAATAGTTCAAGCCGGTGAAAAATCAATTGCGGAAATTTGGATTTTTCTTGTTTTTGATCTCCCGATTGCCCCGTACGCACCTGAGTTTTTCGTTTCTGTGCTACCCCAGTGTTCAGCAAGCCTCTAGTGCCATTTTGTTAAATATATCAAGCTGCAAAAAATTAATTGTGACAATTTGGATTTTTCTTGTTTTTGATCTCCCGATTGCCACGTACCCACCTGAGTTTTTCGTTTCTGTGCTACCCCAGTATCTAGCATGCCTCCAGTGCCATTTTGGTAAATAGTTTAAGCTGGTGACAAATCAATAATTGTGGAAATTTGGATTTTTCTTGTTTTCTGATTTTTTTCGTTTGGGGTTGCCCCATAAGTATATATCAATTTTGCTGCTGGCATCATTTCTTGGTAAACTGCAAGATACGCAAACATCTCTGGAAATAAGAATTTTAAACAATTTATTTCATTCTCAATAATTATAACTATACAAACCTACCTTTTAATTTATTCAATTGTTGTTTTCTGGTGTACTGACTAAGTATTTTATCAATTTGTGGTAGACATTAGTGCACTATGCGTAGGACCAGTACTTAGCTGGTGTGCTGTAAAAACGAGATTCTTGATTCTGATTTCGTTGCCGTCTCGAGAAACGTAATGCTGCATGTGCATAATTTAGGACTAATCTACTTATGTTGGGCAATCACAACACATTTTACACATTCCACAACCGAATATCTTTATGCATTGGTAACCACAATGACATTATAATTATTGTTCTTGTTAACGGGGTCGGGGTTATTTTTGCCTTAACCCTGCATTCATTATTATTTTGTCCTTTCTTCTGCACATATCCATAAGTCCATTCTCTAGTTGACCTAAAGGGAGCATTCACAGCTACGTATATAATCATAATATTACAACAATAATCAAATAAACAACATACCTTCCTCTTAATTTTTCCAGGTTTTGCTCGCAGTTTGTATTAATAACTTGACACACCAAAGCAAGTAGTGACCAGAACAAGCTTTAACAAAACTTGTCTTCATTATAATCCGAAAAAATAAAGTATTCACAGCCAGATTCTTATAACCAAACTGAGAACAGAAATGATTAAGTTCCCGTCTACGAAAGTGAGGTTATAAACGCACAAAACACAATGTCAACTGCAAAATGCGGTGTTGCCGCTGATTATCCTTAAACAATCGACTCGTATGTCATCTGTCATATTTTATGGGGGGCGTCTAATAAGTTCAGAATGGGATCGGTAAAATCCAAATATTTCATTGAAATGCTTGGAAATTTGATTATTTCTCACCAGGCGTATAAAAGCTGGATCCAATAATTTATCTGGGAATGCTTGGTTATATAAAAAAAGACGAAATAACTACTAATAAAATAGCAGGTACTTATTGAAATTAGGGATCGTGACGTCACATTCCCTACTTTTGCGACCGTTTTTTTCAATTTTTGAGCAAACTAATGGACAAAAAAATCTGTTGGTGGGGTTCCGTGATTATCTAGACATGTTTTACAAATTCCAATGAAAAAAAAAATTTTTATTCCTAAGTATACTTGTCCATTGTAAATTAGGCTTATTAATATCTATAGTTCTTAAAATTCCTACGCTGTCTGCAGTCTGGGAAGTACAATAACGTTTTTGTTCGGACGGGATAAACAATCTTGTGTCGCCTTGCTTCTTCGTATGCCAGTAAGAATCGGGTAGCCGTTGTAGGTTTATGAAAGTCCGTTTTATTGTGTGTGTATTGGGAAATAGTAATCGCGTAGTGAAAACTGAAAATGTCATTTATGTGTGTTTTTGGGGAAATTTTGGATAACTGCTGTAACTCTCTATGGAATTTGAATAGATACTGGTTGTTTTCCAATAATATGGTTGTGCTGCTTGAAAAAAAAATGATGTTTGGTTATATCTGTGGTCCTGGAACTTTTATTTTTACTGACTCGGGCATTAAATGCACCCCGATTTCTTTTTATACATCATCAAGAATCTTGCTGTGAGTATACTAATTTTTTTCATATCTAGCATATTTTTACGTTTTTTACATTTTGAAACCTATATCGTAAAACCAATGGCACCTGTAGTCTATGGGCATGTGTGCGTTTCGTGTTTCACTGCGAGAATTGTTTACTGAAAAATTTAAATGTGCATTTTTTTAAGTCCCAGCAAATGTTATTCAAAAATAAAAAAACTGCAATGATAACCGACAGCTTCATCCAATTAATATTATACTAAAACGGCACCGCACTGTTATTTTTTATAATTTCGGTCTTGTACATGATGTCAGGCTAGTTTTACCTCCAACAATTTTCCTGTTCATTAGGTAGATATTTTCAATGGCAAAATTGCCTAAATACTGATAGATTATCGATATTTCTAGGAGTTTAGAGTACTGTGACAAAGGTGATCACACGCTCCGATTTTAAAAATCTTGTATGCTATACTTAACACAGGGCTAATATGGAAACGTAATTCAAAATGAAATTCAACCGATAATTTCTGATCCGGGGGATAATGCCATCATTGAGCGATCGCATGGGCTATATTTTTATGGTGTGCTGTGACATCGACGTATTTTCTAATAATGCAAGAAGGATTTACTGTTGGACTTGTATCTAATTGATTTTTGACACCTTGCTTTTGCAACAAGTGTGTTTTTAGCAAAAGTGCTACTGATGTTTTGTGTGTTTTCGGTTGAAAATTATGGAAAAAGTGTGGAATACTGATTGGATCAAACTAAAAATGTTCGGTGATACCTGATTGGCATAGGTTTTTAATTTTTAAGTACTTTGACATTTAGGCGTCACCTGATTTCTTTACTTATTATACTAACATTTATAGAGACATAGTGAGTAGCATTTTATATACTTTGCGCAGCATTTTTTTCGAGAGACAGCCGGTACAGTATCGAATTTCAAGAAACTACAACTTAAAATAAAAAAATTTTATATTCCGTTCAAAATGTTACAACTTTTGTTTAAAATGAACCTAAAACTTCACATGGAAAACGGTTCTGAGTTAACCAATTTTGAGGAGATTTTTTTAAAATTTGTTTACTCTTGTAGATAGCTTTTTTCGGAAAGTACTGCACAATTTTAGATATTTTAAAAGTATAAGATCCTATTTAGTCGTCAATAATTTTTGAACGCCCTATTTTATTTGCATACCAGCAGCGAATGACTAAACAAGGCGTCTCGGATTTTTCACGTGCTTTTTTTTACTTATATTGTATTTTATTGCATCGTGGCATTTTTACTTTCCAAAAAACCTGGTACAACACAGCCTCCTTCAGATCGGTTTACAGGGGGTTTTACTACACTAGAGGTATGTTTTACAGGGATTTTTAGATTTAACTGGGCTCACACATGGAAAAGATCAAGTCTCGAGACGTAGTCACTTTTGTTTTCTGGCGATGGGTGCGACACCTATATTTACAATGTTTATTTTTATTTGCCAGCAAAGCGGATCAATTTAGCACCGATGAATTTTGCCATCGTTGAGCACGGGCTATATACATTTTTTTATGAGTGTAGTTTCAATCATTATCGAGCGATAACAAGAGCTAAAACTTCATATTTTTATCAGTGTAGTTTCAATGTTGTTTAATACTTTTTATTATTTAAAAATTATTTCATCAAGCAGGAATTATAGCCTGTTTTCTGTTTTCGGTGCTGGCGTTTTTAGTTATAGTTCAAAATAAAATGGGGTAAAACTGTGTAGTTTTTCTGCGCTTTACCTGCGTTCTCAAAATTATTTCGAATGTTTGGTTTTTAATTGCAACCGGTATGTTAATAACTCTCGTTTGAAGTGTTTCCCCACTTGTTATGCATTTGTGACGTCAGCTAATTTTCTTTTAGTCAAACCGCAATATTGTCCTAAAAATCTCGTTTGTTCGTTCTTGATATTCGTTTTTGAGTTTAGAGTCCTGTTATCACACGCTCCGATTTTAAAAATCTTGTATACGGGTTTGAAACGACTATACTTAACACAGGGCTAGTATACGTAATTCAAAATCGAAATGAAATTCAACCGATAATTTCTAGTCCAGGGGATACTGCCATCGTTCAGCGATCGCACGGGCTAAATTTTTATGGTGTAGTTTCAATGTTGTTTAAAAGCATTCTTGTATACTTTTTCATCAGGCGAGGGGTACCTATAACTATTTTATTCGCTGAATACGGATATTGGACAACTATTTTGCGTATCATAAATTTTCACGCCTTAGCAAAATACATTTTGGGCCGGACACGCTAGCGGTGTCATCGACGGGTATGCTGTGACATCGACGTATTTTCTAATAATACAAGAAGGATTTACTGTCGGACTCGTATCTAATTTGATTTTTTGACACCTGGTTTTTTACTTTAGCAGATTCTACTGTATAGGTATGATTTACAGGTTTTTTTAGATTCTACTTCAACCGGGTCACACGTGTCCCTAAAAACAAAATTGAGATTTTTCAGGTTGGCGTGTTTGTATAAACGGGTGAAATCCATTGTTGACATTAGGATAAATGAAGCCGGCTTAGCATTGTCAAAATCGGCGATTTTCTCAGATTTTTTTGAGATATTTGGCTGTTTCGACTGAAAATGAGCCCATTGTACTGGAAGCTGCGCCTGCAGACCTCGAGCGTCGGCGGTTCAAGGCGTTTCGGATACACATGATTTGATACTACTATTGTATTTTATTGCATAATGATATTTTACTTATCATCAGATTCCAAATTCTACCACAAAATATGTTGAACTTTTCAGACGTATGTAATTTGCCTTAAGGAAACAAGAAACACCTGGTTAATATACAGAAATTTCTCAGATTTTTTTATAGCCGTGAAGGCACTGAACGTTAAATAAACTGCGTTGTCTGCTATATTTTTTATTACAAAATATGTTGAACTTTTCAGACGTATGTAATTTGCCTTAAGGAAACAGGAAACACCTGGTTAATATACAGAAATTTCTCAGATTTTTTATAGCCGTGAAGGCACTGAACGTTAAATAAACTGCGTTGTCTGCTATATTTTTTATTAGTAATCTATTAACGTCTGTAGTAGCATGGGCGTTATTTTGTAAACAATATAAGATTTGGCACCTAGGTTTTATTCGGACTTAATTAGGTAAGATGTTCGAATCCTGCTACGATTTTTGTTGAGGTGAACCCCTCGGGCTGCCTGATTTCTTAGAATCGCGATAGGTATAATACCTATATTTGTCTACTTTATTTGCCAGCAAAACGGGTCAATTTAGCGGTGTCATCGCTATGTAGGTACCGGCTGCAAAAGGACAAAAATCCGTCGATATTTAAATTGACGTCAGCAACGATTTGCCCAGAGATTACGGGCTGAGGCGACTGGTCGCAGCCTGTCGGGTGCGGAAGGCATTAATAACTCGCTGGCATTCTTCTAGTTTCTAGCTTACAATAATATTTTCAATTGCGTCGATGGTTCAGTTGGCCAGAGCGTCGGATTTAATTACGATGGTCTTAGGTTCGATTCCTAGTTAATTTGGCCCCATGACGCGCGGGGTCTACGACTGGCCCAGAGGTTAGGACAGCGGTGACAGTTTAGTCGGGGCGGAAGGTTAGTCGGGGTCAAGCGTGACGCCACAGGTCAGGTGGCCAGCCCACTGCCGGCGAAGGTCAGGCGGCTTTGCGGGCGTCTGCGGCCTGTCTGGCTCAAGTGCCGGAATACCTACTGAAGAATGACACACTCTTACTTACTAGGCCTATTTATACAGATCTGTTATGCTGAGCTGTTTTGGTTCTCATGGGAAAAGAATATAATAAACAAAGGGAAGATCAAATTCTGCAATTCTTGCAGTAAGCAGGTTTTAACAATACTCAAAAGGAATATGATATGTTCTAGTAATCATTCTAGAACAATATACAATGGAAAATTATATCTTTATAGTAGTAAGCATCTTGAACAATAGAGAATGAGAACATGATATCCAACAACAGTAAACAGAATCAAGGGTTAAAACAAGGTTAAGATCAAGGTGATGCTTGAAGTCGGATATAACATCTATTAGACCTAAGCAAACGGCAGAGGTACCTACTAGTATTTTCGTTTAACTTTGCGTCGTCCCCTTCCTAGAACTTGCTGAATGATTAAGGTGCCCCGGGGCCCAGATCACTATCGCCAGTGAAAACCCTAAGTAAGATAAGAAGAAGCCCTCTAAGATATAATCTCGGTTTTTCTTTTTATTATACACATTATTTGAGTGTTTTCCATCCATCTAGATTGATGGGTGTGATAACCTACAAGTATATTGTTCATGCATCTACGTCATACTTCAAAAATGGAAATAGATTTTCATTGTTAGAGGGTCCTATAAACAAAAGATTTGTTCTAATGCTACCCAGTCAGTTAACATAAATATTATACAATATTCGGTGGTGATATATGTGTAACATTATAGATTAACAAAAGATTGAAGGTAATTTTCGTTTATTACAAAACATTTTACGGTTCAAACTGTCAAAACCTACTTAAACGGGAGATTATATGGGCGGAGTTATATAGGCAGTAGCCGCCTCCTGGATTTTTGGACGAAAATAAAAGCTTAATGCATATTAAAATGTCCTGAATATCCAAATATGCTAATTAGTCTTATAAAGTAGAGAATTGTATAATAATGTGTAGTTGATACAGTGATTGAAAAAAATATCTACTTTATTATTGTCATTGCTAGTAGTCACGTGACCTGACCTATGTACAGTGTACAGGGTGTCCTGTTTTATATATTTTTGCAGGCTAGCTCCCATATTTTTAGAGATAGAGACTTGCGGTTTTCGCGACAATTCGCTACTTTTTAATGAAATGAAAGATGCCTCAAACAAAATTTTTATAGCCACCTTCGTTTTTAAGATACAGGATTGGCAGTTTTTGGCTATTCCCTGTACCTCAGTAATTTAATTAATTTTGTTTCCTTTACACGGACGAGTCTAAAATCCTACTACAAAGATGTCCGCGCAATCGGAAAGGTTAATGTTTTGGACCAGAGTCTTTAAGTGTAGACATGTCCACGGTCTCCTTCCGGTGTCGCAGCTTGAAGGTAGCGGCTGGACCTTTCATGGCTGGCGTTGAGCTCGGAGGTCAACCGGGGCTGCGCGCTGACGATTCGATAATGACATCGCGTTTCAGCCTTACGGAGATTAACATGGAGAAAGTGTGCTTGTACTCTTATAGCCTATCTACATACGCACTTGACGAATCCAGGACCGTAGTTAATAGAATGGTTCTTCGCAAATAAAAAAACTTGAAATTTAATCTTTGGACCTAAAAATTGCGCCACCGGCGAAAATTTTTCAAATTTTCAAGTTCAAACGGCTTCAATAAAGGAAAACAATTCGAAGTAACTTAACGTAAACATAAAATATTACGTAATTAAACTGGTGGTACCTAATTTTTTGTTTACTATGGGCCCATAATCATTAGAACAGTAAGCAAGGACGGTACATTTTTTTATTAAAAGACAAAAGTGGTAACAAAATTAGTTTTTACTGTTGATTTTTAACTGACAAAATCATTACAAAGGGCCACAGGTTCTAGGGGTTGTGCAAAATATACTGGAAGACACTGTACAAGTAGATTAAGGCATCTGTTTATAACTTTTCCAATATTTCCAAATAACCAATTGTCAATCATGAAAATGATATCCATGCTAAAATTTTAAGGTTTTAACAATGTCTCCCGCTTCTCTCTCTTAAAGTTAATTTTCTAATTGGTATCCTGCAACATTCAATAATTGTTTTGTTCTATGCAGCGTGATTTACCTAAAAAGTAATGTATCAGCAATGAAATGAGATGTTTTAGTTCCGTAAAAAAGGCTCGTCGAAGACTGTTCGCACGCTCGAATTTAATTTTTCTATTGCAGTTGTAGATGGCGCTCCGGTCGAAAGAAATTTTTCGTTCGCAATGAAAGTGGGGCATCCGGATTGTTCTATAAATTGAGTTTTTTAGTCAGTTTTTTAGTCATCGCACTTTGAAGTTGGCAGTTCACGCATGTGCAAAATCTGTAGTAGATAATCCTAAGATTATTTTCAAAACTAAAAACGAAAAACTAGTTTACTTATGATTTCTTAAAACTATTCTAATATATCACAGAGGTGACTTGTCATTTTAAACGCACAATGGTACAGTGGCGGTGATAGAACATGGGGGAGGGGGAAGGGGCGACAATCAATGTTCAATTAATTTACAGACAACTTTTTCACCAACAAAAAATTTAAGAGGTGACAATTTATTTACTTATTTATTTTATTTATTTATTATTTATGAATGCACTAAACCAAGGATGACAAACTATTTATTAGGTAGGTACTCGTAACAAAATGAAAACAGTAAAATAAAAAGTGAAATTGACCATTAACAATAACGACGTATAGAAAAATATGAGTTACCGTTTAAAAAACAAAAAAGGAAACAATCACAACTTCACACTTCCGTTTCAGAATAATCTATAATTTATTTGTTGTTTATTGTTCAATTACTTGAGCAGTCTTTTAGTTGCATTTTTCGTGGTTTCATTGCAGAAATTCGTTCGATCACCAGATCTGTGCGTACGTTAATATTCTTGTGTATATCTGTATATCCCTCGTAAAATTTGTATTCTTCATCCGATTTTAGCTGTTTTTTTTTTCTAAAAATAGGCCACAAAAAACTCTACCTTATTGCAAAATTTCAGGTCGAAATCTCAAATTTCAAGGCCTACTACGAATTTTTTTTTTAGTAAAAAAATTAGCAATTGTTTTATTTAAAATCTGACACCACAGCGTTAATTAGGACATACCAGAACCCCCACGTACCAAATTTTCAAGGCATCTGGCGAGTCAAGTGTGCCATGGAATTACATCGGAACAGTTGGATGATGAACAGGACCACTCACGGTGGCGTTGTGCAAAGATCCAATAAGAAATATACAAGGTGTTCTTCTCTGTACCAACTCAAAATGCTGAATTTTTTAAACTTTACACAGGTCAAAAATCGGGTACCTATATCAAAACCACCTCAGACATTATAAACGAACTAACTGTTAAAAATGCAGAAGCCTGCCAGTCAGTAAGTCCATATGAGTCAAGGCGGCTGGTATGCCACAACAGGAAACGCCCAGAAAATGTATCATCCTAGACGGTGATTTTTTTGAAAAGGGTCCAGTAATTTATATGGTTTTTTATTTGTTGGTTAGCATTTGTAGAAAATAAATTACATACTCTTGTGTTTATTAATATTTTTTCAAAAAATCCAGAGCATTATTGACCCATATAAAGTTTCATAAAAATTCAGCATTTTGAGATGACTCAGAGAAAACTACACTGTAGATTTTTGAATAGAATCTTTGCACACTTTCAGTGGTTCTGTTGACCATTCAAATGTTTTGAGCGGATTCCATGGCACACTTGCCAGATGCCTTTAAAATTCCTATTTTGCTCAACTTTGGCACTCTGTAGAATACAAATTCCCTGTATATTTTTTGTTCAAATTTGGAATGTGGGGAATATGGGGTGTCCCGATTAACGCTGTGGTGTCAAATTTTAAATAAAAAAAAAATCGCTAAATGATTTTCTTACTTTTTTTAATAATAAAAAAAGTACTAGGCCTTGAAAATTGAGATTAAGACCTGAAATTTTGCACCAAAGTAAAAAAAATAGTTTTTGAGGCCTATTTTTAGAAAAAAAAAAACGGATAAAATCGGATGAAGAATAAAAATTTTACGGGGGTGTACATAAGATGAAACACCCTGTATTAAATAATGCTAAACCGTTCAGACTTTCTTGTGTCATCGTTGTTCTTATATGTTTTGAGCCTTTTGGTGGCCGAAATGTTCTTTCTGGTGCTGCTCACTGGAATTGAAGCAAATATTTGTAACAAAAAATATTTATTCCTGGCAAAAGTTCCTTACAATGAGGAAGAGCCTCAACCTTCTAATGGTATTATCTTCGCCATCCTGTCATTAAATCGAGTTTTTAGCTCTTGAATCAAATAATGGTCAACGTATTTAATAAAAATAGTTGTACGGTAGAATTCGCTTGGTGTGCTCGCTTGGACATTAGTTCTATGTGTTTGTTTGTTGCAAAGTCTGAAATTTTTTTAGATTAATAGATAGATAGATGATTTTGTATATTCTAAGCTAACCCAATCCAAAGCACTCTCATGCAGTGTGAACTGCTAACCGCAACTCCGAGATATTAGGATATTTATAAGAACTCCTCAAACAATTAGTTTCTCGTTTTTAGTTCTACAAACCCATTGACATGGATATTAAAGGAAAGGGTTTCACAAGTAGAAAACGATAAGATGAGTGACTTCTAAATCCAGTATCTCATTTCTTCACAACCACCTTGCCGTCTTTTGAAAAATGCATTCCGGGACTAGAGCTTAGAGTACAACGGAGGAGGAGACGTCCTAACAAATACGAGTAGAAGGCGGTTTTTATTTACTTTATTTATAAAACACGCATAACTATATGAAAAATAAAATATAAAACAATATCTACTTCCCTGTTATATAATTGCAGTTATATACAAATTATTTTTACTCCATCAAGAGCAAATTGATTCAGGAATCTGTCTGCGCAGTCTTGCCAGATGAATATTTTTCAATTATCTGCATATACATTTCCACTCTTAATTCTCAATCACTTTTGTTAGATTAGTAGAAATCTGTAGACTTTTAAAAACGGCAAAAACAGACGAGCACGTCGGGGTATCAAATAAAAATGGATTTTTTTAAATCTTAATGATAAAAACTTAACCTATAATAATTTCTCAAATACATAAACACACCCAAAAACAGGTACCGTTTTAATGTTATTTTTTTATACTTACCTGTATAAATTAGAACTGATGATTGCCAAATAGCATGAAACACGTGTATGCGGTTACTAGTTTTTTTTTGTTTTCTAACATTGAGTGCTTATGCCCATTATCACTTTTTCTTGTATTAACGTTTACACTCACAATTTTACATCTTTGTTGTCATTGTATCTTGGGCTATGAAGATTTCCACGCAGGTCGCTTTAGCAGCCTCTGTGGCGATGTTAGTACAAGCCCCGAATTGGGCATGTGCGCTGACTGAAGCTGCAAATGTGCTGTTGGCTCCTGCCTGGACTTCATTTGTTGCTTCCCAAATCATTCCTATCTTTTTGATTTGGTTGATGTTACACCGTACTGATGATTGCCAAATAGCGTGAAACACGTGTATGCGGTTACTAGTTTTTTTTTTGTTTTCTAACATTGAGTGCTTAGGTATGCCCATTATCACTTTTTCTTGTATATAAATTAGACGTATGCAATTTAATGAAATATTTTGAATAGTTATCAGGGAAACAATTATTGCAGTTCTATATGTTTGCCAGATGGAAATCTTTGTAGTCAATAAACTAACTAAAACTTTGGTTTTTGGTTGATATTAAATTTTATGGTTAAAATCACAACTGTTGTGATTTTAACCTTAAAATTGTTGTTGTGACACAACATTTACTGAAAAACTAGTAGATCTGACAACACCATGTCTGCGACTTTCAGACGCTAATCTGCTGACTGTTTTACAGCAGAAACAGAAAATACAATGACAGTGACAATCCGAAATCGTGCGTGCGCCACAATTTTAGAACCACGCCGAGTTTGGCGAAAACCGCCGTCGCTGATGTGCCTGCCGTTGGTAGATTGAAAAATTGCTCTCGAATTGCCATTTGCAGCGTTGTCGGATGTACAAGTGAATCACGAGAAGTGGGCTACTTTCTTATTTTGGAATTCCGAGGCAATCCCGGGTCTTAGAAGGTATTTAATTTTGACTGGGACGCATCTTTTGAATACTCGCATGGGATAATCCTGGTGATTACGGGCATGTTTAATTTACCTTGGCGTCGGCAATCCCAGAGTAAGAAATGTCCTATTATTAATTAAACACCTTGTATACGAATCCATACGAGAAGAAAGAAATTAAGTGTTATAGAATCATCGCATGTGTGGCGCGTGGCCCAAAAGTGCTGAGTAATTTTCAGACTTTCTTTTCGTAAAACTGTGGAAGGTAACAAATCAAGCTCGCCTGATACACTATTGGAGCTGAGGGAAAACAATATAAAAAGCCGAGGCGATTACACAAGAGATTCGGCAGATTTAATGGAGTTACCTAGTTCCAGCCTACATAGAAAATTTATAGGCTGGAGAGGCGTGTCGAAAATTACTCGATGAACGTGCCTAGAAATCTGTTCTGGGGCAAAGGAAGAGAAAGCCGAAGAAAATCCTTTTAAGACTGCTCGGCCATTTATTTTCACTATGTTTTGTTTTGCTGGGTTTGAAGCGTAGGTTAGAAATTATTTCTCATCAGTATTATGGTTGTAAGAGGTCCCTTTTGCAGGCTACGAATCATTAATAATGGTACACCCTGTATTAATTGGAAAGGCTTTCTAACGATGTATACCCCCTTCCCGTTTAACAATTTTGAAGGGATGCATCCCCCGGATAGGGGGTTGCAGATAAAACTGTTAAATTCATACCAAAATATGTTCCCCTCACAAACTAAATCGACGTGTTTTTGCGATTTTCTACGAAAAAATGCCCCTGGTTGTTATTGGGTCTGGTTAGTTTTTGTTTCGTCACCCTGTATTATCTCTTAGGATGAAATTAAAGCTGGCTGAGTGTTTGGTTTTATCACACCTTAACTATGAAGATACTACGAAGGCGTAGAAGGGCCACAACGGTGATTTATTTTAAATCTCGACTTTTTTCCCGAAGTTTAACCAAATTTCGACTATTTTCTCGAAGTTCATTTAAATTTCGACTTTTTTTTTTATCAAAGTTCCTCGAAGTTTTACTAAATTCTACTTTCCCTCGAAGTTCATCTAAATTTCGGTTTTTTTTCTAGAAGTTTTACTAAATTTCGACTTTTTCCTCGAAGTTCATCTAAATTTAGGGTTTTTTCTCGAAGTTCATCTAAATTTCGACTTTTTTCTCGAAGTTCATATAAATTTCGATTTTTCCTCGCTGTAAATGCTGATTTCGAACAACCGTGTATTGAGAGATACGGCGCGGCGTTTGGCTTCTATGCTTGGTTCTAACTTTATTGTTCTGTGGTCCTAATCCTGTTGCAGGGTTGCCAAGTGTACGGTGATTACCGTGCCTGTACGGTCATTTTTTCAAACTGTACGGTATACGGTCCAAATCCATTATCGTACATTGAAAGTAGGTACGGTAATTTGAAAATATAAGAAAAATTTACAATTCGCGTCGAACTTTCAATTTAAGTGCAGGAGTCAGGTAACATTTATAAATAGAACACGCCGGTCTTAGTGGCGCCCTCTCCTCCAGATATTCAATACTTTTTACCAGCTTTTATTTAACTTGCCCTGCTAGTATGTATATTTATGTGTGGGTCGAATTTGCAAGCTGAATTAAAACCACTTCTTGACATCCGATTGAGCTGAAATTTTGCACACACCTTTAGTTCTGGTGACAATACAATAAGCAATACTCAATATTGTAATACTTTCAAAACGGTCGTCGCCACAAGATGGCAGATGATGTATTTTTTTGTCAACTCCCTTAATTTGGGTATCAAATGAAAGGGCTTGAAGAGTAGGAAACGATAAAGTTAGTGATATCACACTGAATTCAATATGGCCGCAGCTCCAAGATGGCGGATTACATTTTCTTTTCAACCCTCCTCAATATGTGTATCAAATAAAAAGGCTTGAAGAGTAAGAAATGATAAAGTTAGTGATATCACACTAAATTCAATATGGTGATATCTCACTAAGTTCAATATGGCCGCCGCTCCAAGATGGAGGATTACCTAATGCATAAAAACGTCGAAGTTTAAATGAACTTCGAGAAAAAAGTCGAAATTTAGATGAACTTCGAGAAAAAACTCGAAATTTAAAATAAATCACCGCTGTGGCCCTAGGCCTTCGAAAGATACACTATATAGTCCATGCTTATGTCAGTCTTGCAGGATTCACATCGAGAGGCTTCGTCGCTCCTAAAGGTGGGTTTATTAGTTTTCATTGTCATAATTGATTTTACTAATTTTCATTACAATCCTAGGAATCGACCATATATACAGGGTGTCCCATAACTTATCCGCCATACGGCAACAGGTGGTACCAGAAGTCAAAATATGCCGTTTGAGCCAAAAATGCCTTAGTAAAAAGTTGCTCGTTTAAAAGATACAGGGCGTTGAAAATGAAATTTGATTTTCGAAAAATTGCAATAAGGTGAGAAATCCCAATTAATTCATTATTAATTAGGAAAGATTCAACAAGCGACCGATAATATGAAAAATGCCGAAAATACCTTCCCGAATGTGACGCTTCATTTAATAAAGAGCCTAAGTGTCTTGGTAAACGGGGGACACTTTCAACGCCTGTTGAAGTAAATTTCAAAAAACATTTTGTATTTTGAATAAATTGCGTTGTATTTTCGAAATTTGGATTTTATTTTTTTTTGTTTTTCTACATTCAGAAACGAATATCTCGCAAACGGATTGAGATATCGATATTGAACGAGAGTATAATATAATATGTTTTTTACGTGGAAATGGTGGCTTTTTTCTACCTCGACGTCAAAACATTCCCAGCTTCACAATTTAAAATATTATGCAGAATTTAATTCATCACGAAGTTCGCAGCAAGCGTCCTCTAGGAACTAGGTTCAAACTAGTGCCGAATTCGTGTTTCTCATCTTCGAAAACCAAAGTGTGTCAATTTTGAATAAGATACCTTCATCGGTTTTAGAATTATTGCAATTTTTCGAAAATCAAGTTTCATTTTCAACACCCTGTATCTTTTAAACGAGCAACATTTTACTAAGGCATTTTTGGCTCACAAGGTATATTTTGGCGTCTAGTACCACCTGTTGCCCTATGGCGGATAAGTTATGGGACACCCTATATTTATTTGAAAATACACAAAATCGTATGACATTTACGCGTTTCGGCTATAGTAGCCATCATCAGAATGTACAGAGATTTATCTTCAAATATATAGGTAATGCTAAAAAACAGATAAGGGATAAATTAACAATGAAACAAGGCAAAATAGACAATACTTACAATAAACACTATACCTACTCGTATGTATCAATGTAGAAATTTGAAGGTACAGAAATTCATATCAATTTGACATTTTTCGTCGAAAACAACATACGAGTATACAGTTTTAAAATATCATTCATCGTGTGAAACTGTGGAAGAGTCAAGACACTTTAGTTGGAAATGTTAGTGAAACTAGGTCGACCTTAAAATATATATCCATACAAAAAATACAACGCGGAGTGGATAAACTTTGTCGTCCCGAGCGCAAAATCCTATATTATTTATTTTGAAGATTCATTTGAGATTTCAAGCTCATTCGTGGCTCGAGCCAGCCGGCCATTTTACTAGGCGGTTACGCGACGTTTTGACAGTTACGTGATGCGTTCCTCAACGTTTAGGTACCTGTCGTAACTGTCAAACACGTCGCGTACTGTCAAATACATCGCGTAACTGTCAAACACGCCAAAAACCTATAGGTGAAAATATATGTACAGAGTGTTTAGATTTGATCCGGAACACCTCTGTAAAATTGTGATGCGCAGCACGATTTTGATGATTTTTATTTTGTCTGCAGAAAGTGTCCTAATGCACTCGTAGGACACATCGTTATGGCACCTGCACCATTCCACGGCCCGCTATGATTTTCTTTTCTGTGCGATTTTTTTTTGAAAATTAGCAATTTTTTACCGAAAATCTGGCTACGTAGCTTTATTCGGCACCCCCTGACATCCCAATGTCCCAAGTTTTATTAATTTACATCGCTGACCGTGAACGGGAAATTTTCTGTACTCTGATTTCCTTAATATAATCCATAATCCTCTCCTACCCCCACCCAACTGGTGCAGGTCCAATGGTAGTAATTATCAGCATTGCCACCTTCACTGATTTGTGACACTTCAATATGGCAACACTGATGTCATATTTGCTTGTGATGCTTAGTCCAGGTCTTTCGTTTTTTTTTAAGAAATATGGAAAATGGGAAACATTTTATAAATTTAATTTTCCTGAAAACCATTGGCAAAAGAGGCACAATTTTTTTGGCCTCTACTACTTTTTCTTATAGAACTTTTTCTACATCAACAAGAGAAGCCCAGGGCACTGGAAGAATTACGGGATAAAATTTTTAATTTTGTTTTTACTTTCTCTTTTTCGGAGTTATTTTTATTTAACGCCTCCATGGCCAATGAAAAATAAACATACATTTTAGAAGAAAGAAAACACGTGATGTTCCCGGAGCGTGGGCGAAGTGGGGCCCAGGGCACACCCCGATGACAAATAAAAATAGCCTAGGACATTTTTTTTCTTTTAACGATATATGACGCTGATTTCGATTTTTAGAGTTCAAATTTCGCGTAGGTCCGTGCTTCTAATTGGCTAGGATAAAGATAGGAATTGCAGGGAAGGAGTAAAGGAGTGGTATGTCGTAATCTTCACTGTTTTATCTGTATCTTTCATAGAGAATGGCATATTCTATGGTCTTTGTTTAACACATAGCAATACAACAGACAGCAGATAAGTACCGGCTAATCCCTATGCTTAGCTAGAGTACGAATAAAGGCGCCGGTTTTCCCCTCAATATTTTTCTCGGGTGCCGGCAATAGCGCCCCAAATATTGACTAGAGACTGCCGATTTTGAGTGCCTAAAATCTGGCCACATAGAGTAAGCGGGAAAATGAAAAGCTGTCGAATTGAGTTCGAAAACTGAAATGTCGCGTCTAAAAGCCGTTGTCTCAACGCGTAGAAGACGGACATCATTTGGAAAACGAGATAATATTATCGAATCCCATATTTTACGAGATTAAAGAGATTTATGTGCTTTAAAACCTGCAGCGTCCACACCCTTCCTCCCAAATTATACTTACACCGTGTTACAAAAAAGTATATTGTATTGACCACAGTAAAGTATTGAGCTAAAATAATGTGACTTTTCTCATGTTCTTTTTCATTTAGACGCTTCTGCCCCAAATATAGTGTTTTAAAAGTTGATTTTCAAAAAACAAATTTTATACAGGGTGTCCCGTAATTATGTGCAAATATTTGGAGGAAGTGTTCTGCCGGTAGTTTTAGTTTTTCGATTTAAACCTCCCCTGCGAAGTTTTTCCGGCCTTGAAGGACAAAGAATTTGGTTTGATTTTTTTCTGAAAAACAGTTTGTGACGGTGTCACAAGGTCGATTTTAAATTGTCGAAAGGACAGGGAATAGTTTGCCCACTTTGCTCAGCATTCGCGTTGTTGCACCCCTGTTTCGTTTGGTACTCGCCCAGGAAGCGCTCACAGGTGACGCGAGATTGATCGCTGCCGCTTGCAGCATGCATGTTTTCACTTTTAGCCATCGCTGGTCGCTCTTTGTTCGTTTTCCGGAGGTCCTGATTTGACTGTTGTTGGAAGATTATTTCTCGTATTGTTTTGGTCTGGTGGGCAGGTTTAGGTTATGGTAGTCGTCTGACGCTGTTGACGTTGTTTTGACATTCTGGCAGAATTGACACTATTTTGAATTTCGACATTGTTGGCGCAGTTTTTGATGATTTGTGGTGTCTACTATTTTCGTTTCCGGCTACGTGAGAGAGGAGTGACCACGTGGGCGTTGGACTCCAATTCATTCGGTCGTCGGCAGTTGAATTGAAAAGGTCGTTCGCTGGTGAGTGGAAGTGATTTTTAGTAATTCGCCGTTTGGAATTGTTGGTGAACCTCACAAGGAAGGAGTTGAATCGCTAGATCCACTAAAGGAACACCCAACATTGAAGACATTGGGAATACTGGTAATTGTTGCAGTTTTGGTTTTTCGGGGTTCAGTCAGTTTATGAGAGATAGATAGCCACCCATGACTTATTACTGTGCTGTTTTATTTTTCCATCCGGCTGAATCCCTAGAACTAGAACTAGGTTTTTGAGCGTCCACCATAATCTCAGGATCATTTGATTGGGTCATCTTGGAGATTTTGAATAGTAACCGCGAAGGTTAATTGGATTCAACCACGAAGTGGTTGATTGGTTGTTTTTTTGGAAAGAAAACCCTCAGGCCAGAGGTAAGTTTTCTTGGACGACCTTCTGAGGTGTTTGACAGAACATTTTTGTTTCAGGTTTTTTTTTGTGGATTAGTGTTTTTTGTGTTGGACATATGTGTTTGCTTAGGGCTTGTGTTATCTGTTGGAGCTTGAACACCAACACCTAAAGCCAGCTCATGTTATTTTCTTTTGGAATCTGGAGTGTGGTCACCGACAGAAGAGACCCATATGTATTTGTCTTTCTGGAAACGTTGTATGTGACCATCTAACCATTCTGGTGTGTCGTCTAAGATTATTGGAGGACATCGTGGTTTGGAAGACCCAACGACAGCTCAGTCTTGCTATATTTTAGTATGCCCTAATTAGCATAGCTGAATTCAGTACGTGTACATTTGAGGGCGTACACTGTTGTCACACATTATTGCGTACATTATTACTATTATTACGTTTTACTACTGTTATTGAGGACGTTGTGTTATTATATTTTGCGTACGTTGTGATTTGTAGAGTACGTCGTGTGAACAGTGCGTGTACACGTCTGGGGATTTAAACCGAACTTGTAAGAACCATATGCTTAATTATGTTTTAATAAGGCATGCAGGGTGCGTAACTTTAAATTTGTTTATCAAGTAAAAATATAGTAGGCAAGTGAAATGAATATAAACTGTTGTCGTAAACCACTTAGTAGAATAAAAAATGTATATCTGGGAAGACCTAGCTTTTCTTGTTTTTGGCTTAGTACGAGTATCGGCAAGTTAAACAAAACAAGTGGCGCCCGTATTTTTTTTTGCAGTTTGCTATACTGTCAACCCAGCCCGTCTCCACTGTCTAAAAGCTGGCGGCCGTGTTGTGCTCGTAAAATCTGCTCAGGGAGGTAGCGAACCTCTCTCGAGGGTCTTCGAGGTTTATTCTACATTATTTGTTTATTTATTTGGTATATTGTTTTTTTTTTAAACGCCACAAGTTGAATATAGAAACTTGAACTTTGGGATACTTTACCACAGCTAGTTGGAAGACACTTTACGGTAGAATTACTTTTTGCATTCTGTGCTTCCTGAGGGTAAACACACGAAACACCTATTCGTCCAGAACTTTTTATTACCGCTTTAATTTGACTTCACCTGTTAGTATGTGTATGTTAGTTAGTACCTAGCTGGTCAAATATTGCCAAATCTTTAACTACTTCCACCCAACCTAGTATACTCGATATTGTAATTTGTTTAAAATGGCGGTGTGACGTCATACTAAATACAATATGGCTGCCGCCCCAAGATGGGGGATTACCTATTTCTTCACAACCTCCTTGACTTGGATATCAAATAAAAGGGTTTGACCATTAGAAAACGATAAGATGCATGACGTCATACCTACTAAATCCAATATGGCGAATGCCCCAAGATGGCGGACGCCTCAAGATGGCGGCCTAAATTTCTTTACCACCCTCGTGACGAATAAAATAAATTTAGGTTTTCGTTAAGGTAATTCAGTGCCAAATTAAAACAAGCTTTTTTAAATCAAAAACCTTGTCCAGCAAATTGTAAAGATACTTCGGCAAGTAGGTAGGTATTTGCTTATCAACCAGTCACTCTTCAATAAAATTAATGGGTTATCTACTTTTAGTATGAATATTTCGCGCGACAAGCTTTTCGATTTCAAAAAGCTTGTCGCAATTTCGCAATGAATTACCTTAACGAAAACAAACTTATTTTATTCGTTTTAGTAAAAAAGCTTCTTTTTAAAAACTGTTTTGCTTTGCAAGATAATTATTTAAAAAAGAAAAAATCATTTTCAGAAATCAATTCAGAAAGTTTTTGCCTGTTCATATTTTCATTAACTTGATAGTTTGACTTTTTATTCCATATTTTGATAAATTATTAAAAATAAACATAATAGGCGGGCTTAATTTTTATTACTTTCTTATTTTACTATTTACAAGCGTGGTAGTGATAGTTATTCCTACATTAGGAAGCATTTAAATAAAAAAATATTTTAAGGAAATCTAACAAAATGAAAATGGTAGGCAGGGATTCAATTTTTTAATTTCAATTTGTTTAGGTAGGTACATGAGCAACTTACCTTATAAAAAAATCTGGGACACCCTGTAAATATGTAAAGAATGAATTTGTCGGCGACTTACCTAATAAATAAATACTTAAATGCGAGGTCGAACGGACTTTTCTTTATTTTAGGAAGGACAACAGTTCTATTTTTTTGACAAATTTTTTACAAGACACTGTCACTGTCAATATATAAAATATCCGAGAAAATATCTATAACATTTCTCTTCCCCAGTAACTGTTCTGACTGAAGGAACAGTTACTAATTATTTTCAATTTTTGCATCCAACACGCAAAGTCTGGTTACTGGACGTCGAAGAATTGTACCATTTGCCAGTTTTACGTCTACTACTCATACTTTCTTGTCTCTTCCTGGAAATAGCTTGACAATTCTTCCTTTTGGCCAAACGTTTCTAGGTCCGTTTGGATCTACTATGATGACAATATCACCTTCTTGTATTAGTTTTCTCCATTTGTGTCCATCTCTTCCAGAAATAATCTGATAACTTCTGAGCTGTCTTCCATTTTGAAAGCAGGTTTAAATTTGTTTCTTCTGTTATTGTACATGGTAAAGCCGCATATTGTGGGCCAATGAGGAAATTGTTTGGAGTAAGAGGTTCAGGATCGTCTGGATCTAAAGATACGTGAGTCAAAGTTCGAAAGTTTATCATATTTTCAATTTCTGCAAATATAGTTCTAAGAACATATTCTTGAGGACATCGCGTAGTTAACATTTCTGCCATAATTATTTTCACGGATTTTATTAGTCTCTCCCAAGCACCCCCCATATGTGGTGCGGCTGGTGGATTAAAATTCCATTAAAATTTTTTTAGAGTACAAAATGTTTTTATTTCAGTCTGGTCTAAATCATCTAATGCTTTTTAAATTTCCATTTGTGCTGCTTTAAAGTTACTTCCATTGTCACTGTATATTTCCTCTGGAAATCCTCTTTTACATCCAATTTGTCTTAATACGTGTATGAAACTATTGGTGCTCAGATCATAGGCTATTTCTAAATGTATTGCTCTGGTCACCATACATGTGAAAATAACTCCATATCTTTTCTCACTACTTCTTCTAACAGTAACCTTTAGCGGTCCAAAATAGTCGATTCCTGTTTTGATAAAACACCTAATCGTTGGTTCTAAACGACAAAGTGGAAGTTGTCCCATTATTGGTATTTCCGGAAGTACTCTTTTGTTTTTAGGTTTTTTGACATATTTGGAAACATTATCCAAATGGTTTAGTCTTCCTCCTAGTCTCAATAATCCGTCTTCGTCTAATTCACGGGATAATGCATAAAGTCTACAAGTTTTCTCTAAAGGTTTCTTTTGTGATAAACACAATATTTCTTTGAGAAAGGTGCTTGTTTGCCTTTTCTATTTCGTTTACATTTAGTTCACCATTTAATTTTCTTTTTTTACAGTTTTCAAAATATCTTATAATTTATGTTGTGGTACGTCTCAACTTATTTCATTTTGATAATCTTCTAGGCTCTGGAAGTTCTAAACAACCTATTTGAAAATTTACGAATACCGGCTGATTCTCTTTTATTTCTAGTACATTTTGTTGGTTGTTTCCCACAGATAGTTTTTCAGGAGTTTCTGTTGGCCATTTTTCGTAATTTTCTTTTAAGAATTTTGGCCATGATAGCCACCTGCTATCGACAGTAAGTTCTAAAGCTTTTCTTCGTTTTGTAGCTTCATCTGCTACATTTTCTCTTGAGGGTACATAATGCCATTCTCCAGAGTTAGTTAAATCTTGAATTTCACCGATTCTTTGTGCCACAAATACCTACTTTAAATCCAATGTAACACTGTTTTTGAGTCTGTGCAATAGAAATTCTCAGATATTTTAATATTCAAATTAGTTTTTAAATAATTTCCTAGTCTTGCTCCCATTAAGGCTCCTTGCAACTCCAACCTGGGAATTAAGAGTGATGCTACTCGAGTTTTTGCTGTAACAAATGCTGTTTGAACTTCTTCTGCTTTTTGTATTCTCAAATAGGCAACTGCAGCGTAACATTTGTCCGATGCACCTGTAAATACATGTAATTGAATCTTTCCGATATGTCTATCTAAAGAAAAATATTGACGTGGTATTTTGAACTCAAATATTAGATATCTTATATCTTCAAGTCCTCTAACCATGCTATCCAATTTTCATAAATGTATTCGGAAATAGTATTGTCCCAGTCTAATTTATTTCTCCAAATGTCTTGAAATAATACTTTCCCTTGTATTAAAAAATGTGCTAAAAATCCTAGTGGATCGAATATTGACATTACTTTTTTCAGAATGTCTCTTTTAGTAGGAAGTTTTTGTTTAAGATATCTTTGTTTATCTTATGAAACTGAATTTGATACTGGAAAACATCTTCATAGGAATTCCACCAAATACCTAAAACATGTTTCATCGACTCTCCTAAGGTTTGATTGGTGTCTTTTGGGACTATTAAACTGGGTGTGACGTCAGCAGGTAATTCTTCATTATTAGTTATCCAATTGCATATGGTAAATCCACCTTTTGCATGAATATCTATTACATCCTGGATCAATTTCTTGGCTTCTTCTTTTGTGTCTGCATTTCCAAGGTAATCATCCATGTAGTGATCGTTAATGATTGCGTTGGCAGCTTTAGTATGTGCCAGCTTAAATTCCCTAGCATTTCTATTTTCAACCTCTCGAACAAGACATGGTCCACTCGTGGAGCCAAAAAAATACTACCATGATTTCATACACATCTGGAGGTCTGTCTCTGTAAATTTGTCTCCATAAAAATCTCTCTGCATGGTGATCTTCTTCACGTACACGTACTTGGAGAAACATTTCTTTGATGTCAGCTGTAAAGGCATATCTCATTATACGAAAATTTAACAAAATTGTGTATAATGAGCTATATAGATCTGGACCTGTAAGTAAACAATCATTTAAACAAATTCCGTTAGATTTAGAAGCCGCATCAAAAACAATCCTTAACTTCTTGGGCTTATTTGGATTGTGAACTCCAAAATGTGGTAGATACCAAGTTGGAAATTCTTTTTTAGCTTCTTCTTCCGTTAGTAAAATCTTATCGCAGTAAACTTTTCCATATGTCGTATCTGTATCCATTTTCCTTTCAATATGACAGTCTTCTCATAGCGTTTGTTTTACTTTCTGGTAAAATGATGTTCTCATCTTTCCACAGAAGTCCAGTTTCAAATCTATGGCCAGTTCTCTTCATAGTCTTCTCAATAATATGTTGAGCTCTTATGTCTTCTTTGGACAGAGCTTTCCTTTGTTTGTCTAGACCAGTAGTATCGATCTGCCATTGTTTTTTAACCATGTCATGAAGAATGTCTAAATCGTCCTTTTCCTCATGGCTGATATGACATACAAATCGACTCGACGAACTCCTGATTTCAAACGAAACATTTCCGTGGATAACCCAACCTAAAAGTGTCTTACTCGCAGTAGAGCTATTCCATGGACCACTTATAATCTTTCGATTGGGAAGAAGAGGGCAATTATCTTGACCTATCAGTATTCTTGGCTTGGCGTTAATCATGGAAGCAATATTGTTAATATAGGGATATTCCTTTTCAATTTCTTCCATAATTACCGTCTGCTCGGGTAAATCAAGTCCCTTTATTGTTCGAACATGTCTTAAAACATATTTCTTACCACCTTGCATACCTCTTATGTTACACGTCACAGTTCTTAAGTCATTTTGTTGTTGCACTTGTGTTTTTGTCCAAATAATACTTAGTGTATGTTGTGGTCAATCTAGTTCCAGTTCTTCAGCTAAATCGTTGTCAACTAAAGTCACTGTAGAGGCATCATCTAGGAGGGCATAACTATTAATAAATTTTCCTTTATTGCTTAAAACAACAGGTAAAATTTTCAATAAAACATTTTTTCCGAAAATCAATCAGAAATATTGACATTTTTGATAACATTTTTGAAAGAAAAAGTCAATATTTCCTTGCACTTAGTCGTTGCCAGGCAACGGAAAGTAACTGTTAGGAAATATTTATTTTTGTACTGTAAGGAAATATTATTTCCTTACAGTTATTTATAAACTAAAAAAATGATTGAGAACAAGTTTTTCGAAAACAAAGTAATTTTCGATTTTCGGAAAAATAGTATGTATACCTCGTAGGAAAAGCCACATTCCCCGACTCCGTATTGCCAGTCTCGGCTTACGCCTCGACAGGCAATCTTTACGGTCGTCCGGGAATGTTCAGCTTTTCCTACTAGGTACACAATGTACTATTATTTGTTTTAATATGGCAATTAATTTCTTGTTGAGCATCTGTGTTTTCTAAACTAGTTACCACTTCTTCGTGCAATAGTTGTTGATGATGAGGTTTTGGGCAGTTGTTAATTCCACACACTTTTACCTTTTGGCAGGTTCTTAGACTATGTCCTGGTGTCAAACATGAAAAACAAGTTTTCTTTGAAGTTACAAAACTCCATCGTTCATCGATTGTCATTGATTTAAACTTCTCGCAAATGCTTAAAGAATGTAAGGTGCAATCGCAAAAAAAGCAATTCTTTTTAATTTTCAATACTTTGGTTGCCAAGGTAATCTCATTTTTTTACTCTTTGTTTTCATGGTATGTTTATTGTTATATCTGAAGTTTATCAATTTCGGCATTTGAATTTGACATGCTATGGATGCCTTTCTGTTAAGCCCAGCACTAAATTCTACTAATTTGGGTATTTCGAGAGTAGTGCTAGAAAGATGTTCTAACCAATTTAATTTATGGCTCGTTGGAAGTTTATTTAATAATTCTTGTAAAAGAATTGGATTTCGTAAGTGATCGTCTTCTTTTAGAACCTCAATTGTTACCATATTTTTAATCTCGTCAGAAAAATCGATTAATGTGTCTAATTTATCCTCTTTAACTATAGGAAATGTTTTTAATTTATCTAATAACATCATTACAATGTGTTCCGAACGACCAAATCTATTTCTTAAGATTTCCATGATTTCATCAACATTCTGAGGTAATATCAATAAGCTTTCTACAATTTTTCTAGCATGACCCTTTAAGCATTTTTGCAGTCTAGATTGATTTTCTTCCTTCGAGTGACCACAAATAGCGTTGGTATTTTCGTATTGATAAATAAAATTTGGCCATTCCAGCGGATTACCACTGAATATAGGTAAATCCTTAGGAACTGGCTGTCAGTTTTGTTTATTTTGCCTACCTTTTTGTCTTGATTTGAAGAATAAGAAGCATAAGGCAAATTCTTAAGGTTATTGAAGGACCAGTTGTCGGCGACTTACCTAATAAATAAATACTTAAAGCCGGGGTCGAACGGACTTTTCTTTATTTTAGGAAGGACAACAGTTATATTTTTTGGGCAAAGTCACTGTCACTCTTTTTTTTTTAATAACAACAACTATGATCCTAATATATAAAATATCTATAACATGAATTTGCATCCTTTTTTGGTAAATAGGTACACTATTGTGTATTATTATATTATTATTATCCTTGCTCTGGCACAACTTACAGTGAATAAGAATTTAAATTTGAATGGAATCTTGAAATCTTCTGAAAAACATCTAGGTATAAGTATAATCAGTGGCAAAACCTAATTCTGTCTAGAAATTATTTTTTTTTGTAGTTTGCTCTCTTGTAAATCACAGCTGTTATAATGGTGAATGGGGGAAGAGATTGAATTACCGCAGTTTAATGCTAAAAAAGCGTAAAAATAGCATATTTTTTATTTAAATATAAAATATAACTGTTTAGCTTTTCTACTTTCGAGTTCATACACATACCGCCATTTTAAGTATTGAAGTTTTTCTCTTTTATAGCGTAAACAATTCTATTTCCGCAATTTAATTTTCTTTAAGTTGTTTTCTAGTAGAAGGCATATCTGGACATCCCAATATTCACTCAGAATTTAAAGCAGCAGGGCAATGGAAACGAATTGCCTGCCCCAGCCGACTTCGTTGCTTTCTTTTTCGAAATGTATTAATGTTAAATGAAGATTATAATATTTGCCTTTCACAGTTTGTAAATGATTGTTAGACTGCTATAAATAGTCACTGTCTATAAAAATCAATTTGGCGCATTTATTGATAATTAAAGGACGGAATATACCTATGCATTTAATTTCAATCGAAATATGCGCATATATATGCATCATTTTTATTTAAAATATGCAATAATATGCATTTATTTAGCCAAATATGCAATAATATGCATTTATTTTACATCTAAAAATACCTTAAAAACACCAAAACTGATTTGAGAGAAAAGGTTTATTTTAAGAAAAATGAAAGGAAAACAAATACATAAAACACCTCGTAAAATACCTATATTAAAGCAGAATTATAAAAACATTTTAATGAAATTGAAATTGCATGTAGGAATTTATTATTAAATACTTTCAAAATTTTCCAATAAAAATCTTTGCTTTCTGTCGGTAAAAATATGTTTATATATAGAAAAGCTTCTCTCAACATCTACCGATGTAATAGGACAATATTTTAATTTGGGCCAAGGTGCAACTTCGTTGGATGATTTACCATGAAAAATTCTCTTTACTGCCATTAAAGATTTGAACCCTTCATCCTTTTCTACAATAGCATCTAATTTGGGCTCTCATAATCTTGGTTATATCTTATATCTATAAATAAGTATAGGAAAAACATGCAAATATGCACAAAAATATAGTTTTCCATTAATATGCAATGTTTTGAAAAATTTAATAAAATATGCAAAAAATGCATATACTATATGCAATTTGCATATATTCCGCCCTTTATTGATCATTCTTAATATGAGGTAAGTTGGACAGACATCCCTGGAAATAATTATTACCATCGAATTGATAAGTATATACTATAGAAGTCGCACAGGTGTGATTTTCATTGTGTTTGGGGCAGCCAACTCTAGAGAGAGATAGGTTTCCAATGGCAATAAGTACGACAAGGACGGGTAATCAACGTGTCAGCTGATTCAGGCAAAGGATGTATAAAGGGAGGTTGCATATTACCTAATGTTCCGTAATTCTCTTTATTGTATGATCTGTAGTCCGTACTTCGGAACTTGTTTGTAGGAATGATAATTTTTCCTATTTCAATTCGATGTTTTCAACAGTATTTTGAATATAAATAACCACAACCACATGTAAAAATTGCACAGAAAAAAATAGTGAATTAATTAAAAGAAAAAAATTACATGGAAATTTTATGTACTTGGAAGTAAATGTAGACAAATAAAATACAAATTCCAAAAATAATAGTTATTTATGTTCAACTTTTTATGACTCATGTGGACATGAGTCATAAAAAGAACTTCAGTGCCGAGGTACATATTAGGTATATAAAATATAAAAAAAATGTTTTATTAGGCAAGAAAATAATCATAAGGGATCACCCGTCCATGAACCAATCACGCGCGGCGTTGCTTAATTTTGACGATCGCTCTACCTAGGTCAAATATGATAAGACACGGCGCCTTCGAACAGAAAAACCAAACTGCTGCTTGTTGTGCCGCTTCCATAACAAATCGATTGATATTCAAACCTACTAAAATATTTATACTGATAGATTGCGCTGCTATAGGTAACAATTTCGCAATGTGTACGAATAGTTAAATGGGCCTTTATTGGCCGGGTTTTGAATATTTATTTGGTCACTTTTGACGTGCGATGGCTCTGCGTCTGACGTTTGATGTTTACATCTCGCCAAGGCCTACTTATTGAAAAAATCGTACAATAGTGGGTTACTTCAGTGCCGATTTCTGAGCTTTTATGACGACTTTGGGACACTTTACTGCCGATTTCAAGAAAAATAATTTTTAGTGACAGATTCAAATTTGATGTCAGTGTGGGTGATTTACGAAATCTGAAGCATTTCATAAAGATTTCATTAAGCGCACAGTAAAATTTCCACAGGGAGTTATGATATGGGGTTGCATGGTGTGGGGACAATCAAATTTGTGTCTTGTCCTGGCCATCAAGATCAAGCAGCCCCCACTTAAATGTCATCGGAACACTATGGCATCACATGAAAAGGACTTTGAGAAGTAACCCCCAGCGATCGATTCCAGCACTTGAGGCCAAAATCCAAGATATTTGGAATACATTTATTCCACAATACTGTAAATCCTTGATGGACACTATGGCAAAGATGATTAAGGCAGTAGTAGATGCCAAAGGGGACGTTACATCATATTAATTTATCTACAAATGTTATTAATTAAGATTGTCCGAACATTTACTTGCTACTTTATTTTGTAGTAATTTGTCAGATATCTAAATAAATAATTTTTTATTTGTGAAATAAACATTGTCCTGAATAGATTATAACTTTTCTTTTATGACAATAATTGCTATAGTTTCAGAAGAAAGAATTCTAATTTAATTATTCTAAAGAGGAAACTGAATACATTTGAAAAAATAAAGTCAAAATCATCCCATTTCATCCAAAGAAAAATTCTTGAATCCATTAAAATCCTTAAACACCACTGGCGGCTCGTTCAGGGAGGCAGAGGAGGCAGTGCCTCCTCTGTGTCAGAAAGTAAGAAATATAGTTACCTACATCAATAAGATATCAATTTACTAGAAATAAACAGATCTTTCGTGGATTAGATAACAATCTGAACTGTGATTAGCTATTATTTTTTTTACATAGTTGTACGCGCGTTTCTCAAAAATAATCGGCAAAACCAATCACCTTAAATCCTATCCTTCATTTTCCGTCGCGCCTTGAGGTTGTCCCGTGCAATCGAGGAGGAAAACTTGGAACAAGAAGTTTCGCTGCCGCATGATTCATCCGGAATAAACTCAGATTCACTGAAAGTTTCCAATCAAGATTATTTAGTATACAAATATGTTTACATTATGTTTTCAATATAACATCTGGCAAATGACGCCCATTGTTTACATACTTCTTGTTAGAATTTCAGGTCCCAACGCTCGAGCTTCTTCTCCTCGTATATTAGCCTTAAGCTGTTGTATCTACCTATAGTTCTTGGTATATTTGCATACGTCTTACCTTTTAGTTACCTATTGCCAATAGAAATAAAACTTCCAAATAGTAGCTCATTATTTAACAAAAAATTTACAGAATTCTTAACGCAAAATGATTCACTGTTCAAAGAAATACTCAAATAATAGTAAAAACAAAGTTATGAAAAATACTCTGGTTATTTGCCTGTTTGTTTTAGTTTAATCTGTTCTTTTTTGTGAAACATTTGTCTGTATATTAGTTTCTAAGTTGTCCTATATTATTATATTATATAACTATTGCATAATGTTATATTTTTTATTAGTATTTTAAATATGGATGCACACACAAGTGGATATTAATTTTCCACTTAGATGTATCTAAATCTATGTGTATGTGCTATATTTTATACTACCACAATATTATGAATAAATTTGATTTGAGGTAGCAGCAAAGAACAAAATCCGATGCCGTCAAATATGGCGAACGCGATGGGAAATTGAAATTTGAAATTTTCAATATTATTTGATTGCCAAAAATTTCCCACAAGAGAACTATATTGTGACGGGCTGTGTGAGCTGTGGCTCCATCTAGTTAGAAACACAACTTCTGGAAAGCTCAATTATTATTGTTCGGTATTGAGGGCCATTCACATCAACCGTATCTCCTTAGTCGTTTTCGAAAAAGTATAGTCCAATGACACATTTTGCTCTTACACCATAGTATACTGTACAGGTTTGCTTATTAATGCAGGTTTGTTTATTAACGTAACCATTTTAGGTGAAAATGGGCCTCAGCGCTCTTTATGAGGTGGTCAATAAATTTTTTTACTCTCAATTATATATTCAATGATACTATGTTGGATCATTTTGTTTCAACTGGTGTACCAATTGCATCTTATAAGGGAAAAGGTGAAACTGTCTTAAAACCCTTTGCGGTTATAATAACAAAAATTGGTTTTTAAAAAGTTTTTTATTTTTTTATTTTATTTTGTGCTTGTTAGTATTTGATTCCCATGTCACGGGAGTTATAAAGAAATTTATTCCGCCATCTTAGGGCATCCTCCATATTGGATTTATTATGACGTTATTCACCTTTAGTAGTTGCTAGATCTAAATGGAATGCCAAATTATGGTAATATATTAGTCTCCTGCAGCTGCCAGTGGCGTAGTTACGAGGGATCGACGTTCTCTTTTGACTTTTGACTTTTTGAGCTATCTCTCAAACTTGAGTTTGCCTTAAATAGCCCAGCGGCAAAAATATGCATGCTTAAATTTTCTTATTTATTTGTGTAGGTAAAATGTACCTACTTATGACATGCAATTGTTTGACAATATATAATATGTTTGTATTCCACACCATATCTGGTAAAATTTACACCTTCTTTTTTGGTAAGTTTCACCAAATATTCTGGTGACAATAAGAACTATGTTGGTGTGAACATTTAACACGGAGTTTTGTAAAATTAACACCTTGTTGTGTAACTTTTACTCGCAATTTGGTCATAATGGTGTAATTTAATTATTTATTTGGTACTCCCATTTTCACCCCACGTGGTGTTAGACAAAAAATATACAGTGTCCTAAAAATTATGTTCATGGTGTCCCACTTTATAAACTGGTACACTCTGTAAAATTTTTATTTGTTTACAGATTTTGAAAAACTCTTTTGTTGGATATATAGGTCTTCCGAAAAGTACCCAAGACCATTTAAGAGTTTCGTCAAATGCGCATGCATGGAAGTCATGGTTTGCTACGCTTCAGTTTTAGCTACGAATATTAAAGAAATTATATTTTTGCGATTTTTTTATGAAAAACTTGTCTATACTCATCTAAGGTGTTTCTCTGTTGAAAAGTTCCAAGTACAAGATCAAGTCGTGTAGAACCTGAGTTTTTGAACTCGTAGGACCTTGACGAGTTTCGTGTCAGTGTTAAAGCATTTTGGACATTCTTCACCTTCTCGTAACAAATTTATTCGACTTTAACTTTGTAATTATTTAATAATTTAACAACTTTGTGCTCTTTAATTTCACAATCTTGTATTGCTAACAAATTTCAATTACTTATTTTATACAAAAAATACTTCTCAAGTGTTTACTTAATAAACAACCCATGCACATATTCTAAATTTTAAATGTGGTATATTTTAAGTGTCATAATATTAAGTCATATAACAAACTTCGATAGCCGGGCCGAAGTTGTCGTTTTAAACTTCTTTTTTTGGAGAACGGGCTGGTAAATTATGGCAGACTAATTTCGTTACACCCTCTATATAAAAGTACAGTAATGCGGCGTTTTGTAACCAGTAACAATTTTGTCGTAAATTCCCAACATTTCTGTTCAGAAAATATACTGCTGTGTAATTTAATCGATTGAAGTTATAAACTTTTTTCTTTTTTTTTTGGAGAACGGGCTCGTAAATTATGGCAGACTAATTTCTTTACACCCTCTATATAAAAGTACAATAATGCGGCGTTTTGTAACCAGTACCTAACCATTTGGTTGTAAATTCCCAACATTTCTGTTTAGAAAATATACTGCTGTGTAATTTAATCGATTGAAGTTTGGGTTTTAAGGAACATGTCCGTCACATTGTTTCGGCGAATAAACCGAAACTGCCACATTGCGAACATTTTCGAAAATCGGCGGCCACCGCCGACGTCAGCGGGCGCGGAGCTGCGCGGCGCTCGGCCGCCGCAGCGGCGCCGCCCGCGCCCCCCCGCCCCCGCGCGCGGAATGAATGGGAGCGGCCGCCGCCCCCCGCGCGGCGGGGGCGGCCGGAGCGTGGGCGTCCGCCGCCGCCGCTGCCGCCGCCGCCGCTGCCGCCGCCGCCGTTGCCGCCGCGGACCGCCGCCAGTCGCGAGGCGCACCCGGCACGCAGCGGCACGCAGCCACCAACACGCAGCCGGAGGCAGCCCGGAGGCAACAAACTCAGCGGCGGCGGTGCAGCAGCGGCGGTGCGGCGGCGGCAACAAGTTAGTAGACCTGGCGCTGGGGCCGGCGGGCGGGTGTGGTGTGCGAAAGAGTGAGCGTGCCGGCGGCGCGGCGTTTGTATGGTGTGCGCGGGAAAAAGCAGCCGACGGCATCCGGAACGGTTATATTCATTCCATAGAAATGGTTGTTTCGAGGGAAATTATATTTGCCTTTAAAAATATTCTACCAACAATACCGAAACCTGTCACAATTTTTCTTGGGCTTCATGATTATACAGGGTTCTCCGTATAAAATTCCCATCCCACGTAGCATTCTTTTATTTTTTCTCTTTGATGTCATAATGAACCTCCCCGAAATTGTTGTCTAATGAAATTTGCAAATTTTTAAATTGTATGATTGTGTATGTCTTTTATTTGGCGTTTTTTCGAAAAGTTTTTTTCTGTAAGAGATATTGAAAAAGTTCAAAATTACATTCTGATGCTAAATTTTATAATAATTCGCCTTCATATTCTCACTTTAGGCATATTCTTTCCTGGTGAGGGAAAACTTTAACTTATGAAAAAGTTTCTAATAAAAGTGGTTTGCAAAAAAAAATACTTTCAATACAATATTTCGAAGTTTATACATTTACGAAAAATGGAAACGAAAATGCTGAAAATCCAAATACATCAAAGCGGGAAGATTGCTACGAAATTTAATTAGCTATTTTTTAATTTTTCTCTTACAGCTAAGAATAATAATAATAATAAAATGATTAAAAAATCTTACTTGCAAGGCAGTTTTCGAATTTTGTACCTACTTAAACTACAATACACCGATATTTTAAAGAGGTTTATTTGACTGGGGGTGGAATTTTTCTTTGAAGAACCTTGTATTTCTTGAGTTATTAAAACATCTTTTAGTTCCAAATTAGTTATCAGTTGTTGGTTATATTTGAAAAAGCATTGGAAAATTAGAAATACATCCTTACAAAGCGACAAGGTGAAAATCTATAACGTAATCTAATAACACTATACGAATAAAACTGTAGTAGATTAATAAATAATAATTAGGGGCCAGCTTTCGTTCACATTGAAAGTGTTATTTTTCAGTGATATTCAGTGTTGGAAAAAATCGCAAGATTTAGAGTAAAAAATTCAAAACCTACTTCTTTAACTTGTTTTCAGCAACTAAAGGTCAGATATTTTTTAATTGCGTTTACCCACGTTTTTTCATGTAAATGAAATGCTCCATAAAAGTATTTGTTGACTTTTAATAATAATTACTGAATTAGTGATTCGTAGAGGCATAGATACCTACATAATATATACAATATTCAATTTTCCTGCCTTTATTAATTTTAAAGCAATAGTTTTAATATTTTAATATCATTTAAGTTTCCAGTTCTCCAAAATGTTAAATTTTCAGTTTATACGCACATACAGTCATTTGGTTTCTTGTGACCCTGTATAAAGTTTATAAATTGTGCGATTTGACCAGGTTTTTTTTAAGTGAATGGCTTAATGAACTGCATTTTTGAGCGAAAATTACCTCTTTCATATGAAGCCCAAGGACTACTATGCCAGTTTCTTGGAGCAAAATTCTATTAAATCGCATTAGCGACTTTTTAGAAAATGTCCTTGCATGCCAATCGATTCAGCACCCCTCAAAACGGGCCTGTAGCATATTTTACTTACAAATTTCAAGTAATAACGGTTTTGTAGAAAAATAAATAATACACACTACCTACTTTTTAGTTTTCTCAAATTTATTTTAAAATCTAGTCATCAATGGAAAAACAATAATTGAAATATTTAATTGTCTAACCGGACAAATTGAAGTCTAAACGATATGGCAATTTGTTTTTATTAATCATTAATCAGAGAAAATTTAAATTTAAGAGAAAAAATTGAAATTTTTCATCTTGTTGGCGATAGCATGCGTTCGGCAAGAGAAACTGAGAGAATTCAGACATCCATATTGACCAGTAAGTCGAAATATTATTCAACGTGTAAATAAAATTTTCAATAAAACGGGGTCGGTTTCCAAAAATTTGCTTAAAGCCAGACATAATGAACATCGTGGAATTTTAAGAAATAATAAAAGTTTTTTTTGCATACATTGGAAGTGGGAGTTGAGAAAGTTTTGCTATTGGCTGCAGGGAGAAAAATTGGTCCTTGTTTCTTTAACCCTAATATAAATTTGAAAATAAGGAAAATAGGATGTTTTTTGTTTGTGGTAGTAGACTAAAAGTGCCTACGTGTCGACTTAAAAAGTGGGCCTAAAGTCTAATGAGGTCTAATGGTAGGGTTATCTGTGGTATAAGTAACGACTTTCAAATTAGGAAAAGTTTGTTTATCTGGATATTATTAATATTACGAACTTGTGTCTTGTGTAACACTGTGATGCACTTGAGTAACTAAACTTTCTGTATTCCAGGAACGTTATTATTGTAGGTGATTTCAAAGTACCTCACTTAATTTCTAATACTTTTGATAGCAAGTTTAGTTCTATAAAAAAAATTCTGAAATACATTTAGTTTTAAACAATATAATAACATTGTTAGTGAAGATGGAAAACTCTTGGACCTGGTTATATCTAACATTAATTATGAAATCGAGAGAGATATTATATACCATTGGCGCTGGTAATCTGTGCCATTGGTACCAGAAGATGTCCGCTATCATCTTGCTCTAGTAATTGGTTTTCTTAATTTTAATTGTACTAAAAACCATTTGCAAGCAATGTTGCATTTAGTTCTTATAACTTCAAAAAAGCAAATTTAAATCTTAAATATTTGGCATCATCGGAAGTTTCACAAACTTAGAACCACTTTTATTTTTAATATTTATTAATGATCTCACTTCAAATATAATGTCAAATAAACTTATTTTTGCGGATAACTCACATTTTTCTATAGCATCAATGATAATAATGATTGTTTGATATTGCAGAGTGATCGTGTTGAGCAGTGGTGTGTTAATAATGATTTGACGTTAAATGTGAGTAAACGCAAAATTGTATACCTACTTTGAATAATAAATGTATATCTAACTCGTTGTGATAAAGTAAAGGATTTAGGAGTTTTTTGACTCACTCAGACTTGCAGATCACATATCTCTCTATAATAATATTACTGTTACATTAGATCTAAACTGGAATATTCATCAGTTGTATGATGTCCTTATTATTATGTTTATAAGTTACAGATTCAAAGAATTCAGAGAAAATTTTTGTGTTTCAGGGTTGATGGGATATACCTATCTAGAAAGAGGTGTCTCGGTTTAGGAGTTTTTTATGACTCACTCAGATTTGCAGATCACATAACTCTCAAAGTAAATCAAGCCTCTAAGGCTTATAGATTCATAATTAGAAACTATAAGTCCTTCACCAACATTGAGGCACTAAAATCTCTATAATAATATTACCGTTACGTCAGATCTAAACTGGAATATGCATCAATTATGATTGAATGATGATTGAAAGAATTCAGAGAAAATTCCTGGAATTTCCGTGTTTCAGGGTTGATGGGATAAATCCAGAAAGAGGTGTCTCATATAGATTTATGCTAAGTATAATGTTATAGCCTATAACTTTGTTGATTCGTCAGGTCTGTTAGATACTTCCTGGATGATTTTTTTTGGGTCTACCACCGCCATTTTCTCGCTTATTTTACGCCCTACAAAAAAAGCGTAAGAAACAAAAATGTTGAAATTTTGGACAGCTAAGTGGTGCTGCAAAAAAAAAAAACAGCATCCATGGCGAACTTGTCGCGTAATATTAAAAAAAAATCTCAAATTGAGCAAAATTATTAATAGCCGTGGAAAGTTTATTTTAAGAGACAGAGGAAACCTTTTATATTGAAAATTGATGGCACTGAGAAGCTTTATCCATCCACGTAGTCAGATAGTTTCAGCAAATTACACAAGGTCTTCGGCTCTCTTGAGGCTATGAAATTTTTTTTGTTTATTTCTTATTAAGCGATTTTCTCGCTTAAAACAAAATATGGCAATTTTGGTCAGCGAGGCGACTTCTTTAAAGTAATGGGCCGCCATGCCCAACTTTTCGCGGTGTACTAAAAAAAACTTTAAATCGACAAAAATTTTCATGGTCTCAAGAGAGCCGAAGACCCTGTGTAATTTGCTGAAACTATCTGACTACGTGGATGGATAAAGCTCCTCAGTGCCATCAATCTCCAATATAAAAGTTTTTCTATGTCTCTTAAAATAAACATTCCACGGCTATTAATAGTTTTGCTCAATTTGAGGTTTTTTTAATATTGCGCGACAAGTTGGCCATAGATGCCGATTTATTTTGCAGCACCACTTAGCTGTCCAAAATTGCAACATTTTTGTTTGTTACGCTTTTTTTGTAGGGCGCAAAATAAGCGAGAAAATCGCGGTGGTAGACCTAAAAAAAGCACCCTGTATGTGAGAGAAATCTCAATGATTCGCTCAAAAGTACAGGAATCTTTTATATTATAGACCTGGATAACAATTAGAGCATATTCTGACATTTTAATAAAAATTGAACTAGGAAGCTACATCACCAGGGAGTGTTTTTGACAATAACTGAATACGTAACTATGTATGGGTGTACGTATGTATGTATGTAAGTATGTACAGTGTGTATACTTTTAAGTGACTATACAAATCGATAAAAAAATTATTTTGTCGCATATTTTCAAAAACCATTTTTTGTTCGAAAGGTCTTTGGCTCCTTTTGACGTTATTATTTTTGTCAAAATGCAAATTCACGGACGGATACGGTTTTTTTATACCCCTCATTTTTACGAAACCGTTTAGCGATTTTTTCATTTAAAATCTGACAGCATAGCGTTCATCAGGATACCACAAACCTCCATATGCCCAATTCGAACAAAAAATATGAGGGTCTTCGGTTCTACACCTGTTAAAGTTGAGCAAAATAGGGACTTTAAACTCACCTGGCAAGTCAAGCATGCCATGGAATTATTTCAAAATATTTGAAGAATTATCAAGACAACTCAAAGTGTTGGTGGGCGAAAGTGCAAGAAAAAATATTCAGGATGTTTTTCTCTACAGCGTATGAAATTTCCGACTTTTTTCAAATTTTATGCTGGTCAAAATTGCCTTGAATTTTTGTTGAATGTTACTAAATGTAAAATAAATTCAATTTAAGAAAAACATTAGCAAATAAAATACTTAAGCCTTAAGTCATCCTCGGTTTTCTCAATATAACCGCCTTCTAAGATTATGTATTTGGCAATACGCGTTTTAATGTTGCAAACAACATGTTTTAACACATTTGCTGTTACTGATTGGCAAGCTCCGACTTTTTTTTGTTATACTTAACTCGTTTAGGTCTTTAGGGCTATTTTCATAAACTCTATTCTTTATCGCACCCCAGAAATAAAAGTTCACGGAGGACAAATGTGGCGATCGAGGGGCCATCTAATTAATGGACTATTATTCCGTCCAATCCATCTGCAAGTGGTAAAATTTATGATTACAGGAGTCTAAAATCATGTAAGTGTAACAATACCTGTTGTCAAAATTATTATTTAGCCACCCAATGACAGCACGAGTTCCATGGATATGCACTCCATCTAACCGCCTCTGAAAAATTCCAGAAAGAGCGCCCCATTTAGAGGTTGGCGGCAAAAGAAAGTCCTATCACCCTGTGGCTAGTTACCCTATCCCACAAAAGACATTTCCTTTTTGCGAGAACTGACTTTTACAGTGTACAACAAAATGAGGAATTTCTTCAGACCAATGACGGTGTATTCTGGGATGAAATAACCCCATTTGTTGTAAAAGTTGCCTTATCCCTAATAGGTACCTACCTATATTTTTAGAAGGTATTATTCAGGTATTTCCCTTTCGCCCACAAACAATATGCGAGTCTTTATGCGTGTTCCGTTTTCTTACCGAAGTAACAGACATCGTTCCGTAATTGGTTTCGGTAACATTTCGGTAACATTATGGAACGATACACGAAGTTACCGGAAATTACCGAAGTAATCGAGCTCCCGACCACAATAAGTTCTGTAACTTGTGGTGGGGGTAAACATTTGTAACCTATTTTCCTATTTATTCTGTGTTTTGTGGTTGTCGTTGTTTATAACCTTGGTATTTTGTGGTTGTTTATGAAATGTGAAAGTCGAGGGATGGCTGTTATTTTTTATTTGTTTGGCGGATATAAACATAATATTTGCTTCTTCGTAATTCATTATGCACGCCCCGGTCGGATTCGTCCACAGAACACCCTCAACACAACTAGAATAATAATAATAAGGTTCTAACCTTAACTCTTAACAATTCAAAAAACACAAATAGGTTAGGTTGATGAAGTAATGAAGGCGTTCCGTTTTGAAAGTTATTTTTGATTACAATTGACAGAAAGTGCTCCGTAAATTCTGTAAGAAAACGGAACACGTATTTTGTTTCATGTCTCATACTTCCAACGTGTGCAGAAATTTTGCTTTAAATGCCTTTAACTCATTCTTAAACATTTCCAAACTGTAGATTTTTTCAGCCGCAAATCCCTAACTAATCGTTTAAAGAATTATTAGGATTGTTTTGAAAATATTCTAAAATTTGTTCAGATCTTCCGTTGTTTTATTAAAAGCACATAAGAAAACTATTAATTTTTAAAAACACTTTGAAAAAATCCATGAGAACGCACATAATAGATCAAAACTACATGTCTGAAATGTTAACTTCCGCTTTGTTCCAACGTTCCAACCAACTATATGTTGAACATAGAGTTATGAACCAGTTCTAGCGAATCAGCACACAGAAAAGTAATTCCAGAACAGTTTTCGATCAATAATTAGGTCGCCGAGAACTGGTTCAGAACTGCTGTTCGAACAAACCCTTTTTGTAACCTATTTTTATGTTTTGTGATTTAAAGTTGGGTTTTATGAGCGAGTATGTTGGTAATAACAGTGACGCGCGCGAATCTAAAGGCCACTTTTCAATTTTAATTTTTAAAAAAATTTCCGCCATATTTTGATAACATTATTGTGGTTATAATATTTAATTTTTGAAAAACGATAATGAATTTGGTTATGAATATTAACGGCTTCATTCAATATTTAGTAAATTTTGAAGTTTTCCGAAATAATATAAAATGTGAAAAATGTGGAAAAAATTTTCAATTAAATATAAAGACGCTCAAGTATAGGTGCCGGAAAACAAAATCCACCAAAAAAGGGAAGGTTGAATGTGGATTTTTCAAAGCTCGGCATATGTTTCTCTTCGAATTTAAAAATTGAAGAAATTTGATCGTTCGTAGGGTAGTTTTTACAAACAGGGCACCCACGAACTAAATTACTTCAGAGATAATTTCAAATCAGCAGCCGACCAGTTGTTGACTGGAGCCAAGTAAGTAAAAATTCATTATATCCATTTGCAATTGTTTCTAACTTGTAGGTCTGTGAAGAGTGGTGTTTAATTCACACCGAAAACAAAATTGATGTTCCCGGCAAGATTGTGGAAATCCATGAAGCCAAGATTGACCGGCGGAAATTCCACAAAGGGAGGTTGGTCGAGGGCCAGTGGATATTTGGAGGTATAGGTATAAAAAGGCAATATCTCCAAATTATTTTTGATACCTGTTCCACCGAGGAATAAGGAGGTTCTTTTAAATATAATTAAGGAACATATTCCTCCTGGAACCACAATCATTTCAGACTGCTGGAGGGCATATAACTATTTAGAGGAGGAAGGGTTCCAACATTTAAGTGTGAATCATTCCACTAATTTTGTCGATCCAGAGTCGGGTACATTTTATTTTATGTTAGGAGCTCATACACAAAATATAGAAAGAATTTGGAGGGAAGTAAAGTCCAATATACCTCGTTATGGTATAAGAAAGTACCATTTTGCTGGATATCTGTCCGATTTTTTTTTAAATATCTGTTTTTCCAGAGCATCGAATAGAAGAGTTTTTTCAAAACTACTAAGAGTATGTATAGTTAGGTAATTTAGTTTATTGCATTTAGTAATTAGAAGTAGGTAGGTACAAATATAATTGTTACGTGTTTGTTATTATTCATTTAGAGGTAATTTGAAAATATATATAACTTGTTTTGATTTTTTGTTTTCTTTTTCTGATAAGAGATATATAAGTATACACAGCGTATACCACCTCTTTTTTGGTGATGGGCGCTGCCTTATGAAAAAGAAGGGGCATTCACCCCTTATTGTAGAAGTCGGCAGCAATGGGTATGTCTTATTTTTTTTACACGGGAGCGCCCATCGCCTTTGACTTCCACACTAAGAGGCGAATGCCTCCTTCTTTATTCATACGGCAGCGCCCATCGTTCTCGAATATGCCCCCTTCTTTTTTTTTCATACGGCAGCGCCCATCGCTTTTGACTTCCACACTAAAGGGCGAATGCTCCCTTCTTTTTTCATACCGCAGCGCCCATTGCTTTCGACTGGCGCACTATAAGGGGCGAATGCCCCCTTCCTTTTTCATAAAACAGCGCGTATCGCTTTCGAATTCTTCACTAAGGAGGATGAAAGAAACAAAAATATCAAAATTCAAAAAGTTATATATTTACCAAATATTGAACGAAGCCGTTAATATCCATTACTAAAGCCGCATACCATACTCGGTTAAATTCATTACCCTTTTTCAAAAATTATAGAATAATTTTATAAAAATATTATGTCGTAAATACAGGGTGATTCAGTTTTATTCTGCGACCCTTCAGCAGATGATAAAAAACCAAAAAATAACCGCACTTTCACTATATCATTTTAAGGCCTTATAAAAAAGTGTTAAAATTGTAAGAAATATGTGGAATTTATTGAATATTTACCAAACTAGTTGAGATAACTAAGTCATATTTGGTTCACGTTGTAACGGCATGGGTTAGCATAAAACCTGTTAATATCAAACAGCTTGAACAACCAGTGGCGTAGAAGTGGGTAATTAGTATAATTGTTTTTAGAAAAAAAATGAACCACCTTCTTATGTAAATTTTATTTTAATTGTGAACAAAAACGTTCTCTTAACATTTTTTCATAAGTGTCACGGTTTCATAGCAAATTTGATGTTTTCGTATTATTTCGGGGTAGGTACCTACTTCTGAAAAATTAACTTAAAACTTCGCTCCATAAGTAACACTCAAAGCAGAAAAAATGTGTTTCTTACTTTAAATACAGTAACTTTTCCCAATAAACTTACCCATTCAAGGTTCTACTTTTCAAGATACAGAGCGTAAAATTAATTGTATCTTCCTTAAATGTATTAGACCCTGTATCTTCAAAAGTATAGCCTTAAATAGGTAAATTTATTGGACAAAGTTGCTTAATTTCAAGTAGCAAACACATTATTTCCACTTTAAGTGGTAATTATGGAGCAAATTTTTTAGATAATTTTTCAGAAATACCCCGAAATAATCCAAAAAATCAAATTTGCCACGAAACCATGACACATACAAAAAATTACCAAGAGGGCATTTTGGTTTAAAATTAAAATTTACATAATAAATTGAATACATTTTATTGCTATACAAGGTGGTTCTTTTTTTTTTTTCTAAAGACAATTATACTAATTACCTACTTCTAGGCCACTGGTTGTTCAAGGTGTTTGATATTAACAGGTTTTATGCTAACCCATGCGGTTATAACGTGTACCAAATATGACTTAAATATCTCAACTAGTTTGGTAAATATTCAATAATGACCACATGTTTCTTAAAACTTTAACACCCTGTAACTTTTTAATAAGGCCTTAAAATGATATAGTTTCTAAAAAAAGTGCGGTTATTTTTTGGTTTTCTGTCACCTGTTGAAGTGTCGCAGAATAGAACTGAATCACCCTGTATATTTAAAATTTTAAATTAAAAAGTTGGCTCTGATTCGCGCCACACAGTGTTGTTACCAACATACTCGCTCATAAATACCCAACTTCAAACCACAAAATATAAAGGTTTATAGGGTAGACTGGGGCAAGTGTATAAATGGGGTAAGTGTAAAACAGGTGTGCCAAAAGAAGAAAAATATTAATAGGAAACAGATGAGTTACCCATAGTATTAATTTATACGCCCTGAAAGCCTATCAACACGCAAAACATCAATATGTATTTTTGGTTGCCTAGCATTTTCTTGTAAATACTAACCTCTAGCAGCCGCTTCGATTTTAAGGATAACGCATTTCAAAAATCCTTAATTTTAAAGTAAAAAAAGGTAAGTTCTTTTTGGTTTCTTGTATTCATATTATCTAACAAACAATGTTTTAGAGGCTCACTAACAAATTATCCATTTAAATTAGAATTTAGAAGCATTCTAGGTAGTTTTACACTTACCCCTTCAAATATAAGGCAAGGGGCAAGTGTAAACGTACTATAGAACAACATACTATAGAACCCATTTCTCTACACTGCTAATTCACGAAGTTCTTATTATATAGACACTATTTTTAAATATTATAATTTTTATTTACTTAGTTAATTTTTTTTTTATTTTTTTTAACATACTTAAATATAAATAATTGCCTTTTAGGACAGAAATGAGTTATTTTATTTTTGCGACGAAATGGATAAGCTCTGTTATACAACAGAAAAGTTTGTAACTTATTTTCTAATAAAGATATTTGTTTGATTCAAAGTGTTATGTGTTTGTGTTGATTATGGCAATGTTTTACACTTACCCCTTGTTGGGGTAAGTGTAAAATGTCGGACACCAAAATTTTTTTTTTATCATAACTTGAACTCAATGTTAGCTGGTTCTTTCATGTTGCAGCATAAGGCATATAAATCCCTAAGAAGTCCGTCCAGCAAAAACAAATGTTCTAAGTAAACTGTAAATATTTTTTTCCCTACTGAATGATACACTCTTAATTTTGGCTTGACACTTACCCCAGTCTACCCTATTTGGAAAAATAAAAAAAAACGGCTACCGGTAAAAAATTACCATTTTTTTATATATTTTTATATATTATACCCTAAGAAAAACTTATTGCCATGATCACTGCTATTGTAAAGTTATGTTTTCCAATAAAAACACGTAATATAATGACCCAGCTCAATGCATCAGCATCGAATTTGACAAACTCGTCCCAACAATATTTCTCATCCCTATCTCCTATCCATCAAATCTGCCCATCGCCCGTCTTTCAGTTGCGGCATTCGGGCTGGAGCTGGCGGGCCCGCGGGCTTACCTACTTGGAATATCGGAATATCGGGCCCCGGTGGTCATCGATCAGGCCCGTTTGTCTTTGCGGGTGTCCGACACGGAATCGGACACGTTTTTAGGTGCTGCGAGGGATATCAATCATGTCCACACACTCAACTACAAGTATCGTTCTCCCCTGTGTTATTACGCCGATATCGGACATCAAGTGAAGATATACGGGGTGTTTCTAAATTATGGAGCACACCTAAGGCGACAGGTAGAAAATGTCGTTTTGAACAAAAAGTTTTCTATAAACTTGGGTCCGAAAATGCATAGATAACAAAAAAGTTACAGGGTGGTAAAAGTACAGTTTGAAAATAGTACCTATATATTGTATAACTATCACAAAATGGCATTCATTTCCCACGAGTATGACAGTTTGCTGCACGAGCCGGAAAATGAACATATTGGGTATAACTGTTTGAGTTAATTTTTTTTTAATTATTTAATTATTTTGAACATGAACAAGTAGGTACCTATTAAATTTAAGACAAATAATGTTCACAAAATATACCTACACTTATTTACAATATTAAAATGATTATACTAGTACTTACAGTTATAAAAAACTTTCCAAAATGTTAATGTTCTGGCGTCGCATTTGCAGCTTCCAAAATATGCGATAGTGTCAAATCTTATTGCAGCTGGAACTTTCAATTTTTCTTATAAGTTACTAGTAATTATTTGATTTTTTCACCTAAAAAAATGTATGTACCTAAACTGACATAAATCAATAACGAGGAACTGTCATTCTCCAGCGCCGCGCCGGTGTTATAGTCGCGAATGTTTTTCATGGCCTCCTACCACTTTACTCAAATTTGTATAGCGGGCCCGTGCGATATTCCGACACCGTTTGCTACGGAAACTCGTGTACATACAATGACATTCCCGTACCGGTTGCAAAAAAGCGTATACCTACGGTGTGGCACATTTCAGAACTAAAAACGAACATACAATGATTCCATTTGTTTACAGTCGTCGAAAAACATACTTTTCGCAATAATTTTTACAGAAGTTATTCAATTTAAATTAAAATTGGTGCACTCCTCTAATCGCATGTTTATGGAAATCTGTTTGATCAAAATGACATACTTACTAAGTATTGACAAATTATTTTAGAAAAACCCTGTATAATGTAGGTCAAAAATGTCACGTATTAAAAATCTGTTAGATCATTGTCAAGTTGTTGTTTTTATTTTCTATGTTTTATTTAGTAATTTATGTGTGCCTACTTTTTAAGTTACGTTAAAATACGTTTTTTCAGTGGTCATTTCTTATGTGTCGATTTTGAAGAACCAAAAGGCAAACATTTTCAGCAGCATTTTATTATGTCGGTTTTAGCACTATATAGTATTAGATAGTAGTAGTTGCAAATTCGCAACTACTTCTTTATAAGCAAATGTTGAAAATTCTGTATCAGTATTTTTGAACAGAATCGTGAACACTTCCACAGTTAGGGCACCTGGTCGAGCTTGTTCATTAAAATGACATTTGGAGAAACTTCATTAGACCGTTGAGCATGCTCAGCAAACATAACGTCATTCATACCGGATAATTTTTTTCGAGCACCATGGATTTTCCCTGTTATTTTGCGCCCTATAAATAAATACTCTAAATTTTTAATAGGTAATTACCAGTGAAAAGGAAACTGCGGTCCATGGACAACTTATTGACTATAATAGCGTTGACTGACGTATTAATAAGACTTCTCACGGCCAACGCGACATTCGATTTTCTTTCTGAAAACGGCGTTGGAAAGTAGAGAAAATTTTCTACAACTTTCATATAAAACACTTTTTTCTCTGGTCAAAAATAATAAAGTTAAGGGGGGTCTCCAATATTTCGCGAACACCCTGTATCGCTGAACCTTGGGGTCCTAGGACTTTCTGCCCATGAGAACTTGATCTGAATGATGTGTAGAATAACATATAAAAAAAATAGGGAAATTAACGGGAGCCGGATTTTACTAAGAAAGTGTGCGGGGTCCTTTGTTTTTGAGCTATCGAAGAACAAATCTTCCCCCTTTCTCAAAGATCATGTCACGTCCATAGATAAAGGATTTATATATAGGGGTCACGTGAAAGTGAAATGACAGAATAATAAATTCCAGGTTAAAATATCATGACAACAGAAGCAATAGCCTAGACACCTGTCTGGTATTGCACCCTGTGCCCTATCTAATTATCTATACTAACTTCTCTATGAATAAGTGGCAATAATACTGAATTCCACTGAACATTCAGCAACACAGTTGTTCGTATTTCCTAGAATAAATGCTGATTCTTTAATTATTCGTCTATTTCCTACTTCTTCTTTGAGAATTGGTTTGGACCTTTCTCAAAAAATTTGATTTTGCCTGATATAATTTTTATGTTCTTTTAAACGAACGTTAAATGACCTACAAGTATTTCCACACCAAAATTTTTACTTGCGGTTATGTAGATAAGTCACTAGAAATTTCTTTTAGTTAGCCCACTTACTTATCTGAAGCCAGTTCTTTTGTTACCACAGGTGAGTGCAGTCTGCTAAAATGCACTCAGCTGTGGTAATTCAACTACTCATTTGCGGCTAGCGACCCCTCACTTACAAGTGAATCGCTTTGCTAAAACTAACGGTAAGTTGTAAGTGCGCTTGCGCTAGCCGGCACGCCAGTGCTTGCTAGGTGGTAGGTGGCCCCGCCGCAGTCATCGCACAGTCGTTGGTCCGTGTTATTAGTCGTACTGGGAGTGGCGGAGGATGTCATTTTACTTTGACGTGACCTGATCTTTGAGAAAGGAGGAAGATTTATTCTCCCAAAGCTCAGAAAAAAATGTGTTGAAGTTATTTTTTGAGTTACACGTTCAAAGTTTCGTTCATTTACTGTTGAGAATTTATGAATTTTCCAGGCAACTTGAAAAAGTTGTCTTTTAATCAGTTTGATGGCGAAAAACCCAATTAAAAAATGTAATGGATCTGTTTGCGCCAGAAATAAATTTTAGAAAATATTTCCTGGACATACTCTTAAAAGTTCTCAATGGCTGAGTATAATAAAGAAAAATGATATTTGCCAAAATAGGTACTTTAAATAAAGTGGGCTTTCAAAAGGCATAATAAAAATGGTATGTCCCTGGGGAAAAAACGAGGTGCACGTTATTAACGAATCACCGTGTTCTCTTAAATTTAAATGAATTTTTCTGAACAACTAATTTCCGAAATTGCCTCAGGCGTATTGTGTTTAGAATTAGTTCTCTTGCTCAGATATTACCTATATACCTAAACGTTATCTTTTTGAACTTTATTGATCGATTTATGGATGACCTCTTAGAATCTATACTAGAATATCAAACATCAACTTTGGTCCGGCGCCGGCGTGGAGGTGTATAGACATAAAATTGGTGTATGTTCAAAATGTTCTTTCTTGCCAATTTTATCGGGATACGATACTTTAAATAATACATTCTATTTTATTTGTTAAAGCTGCGGAGATATTTTGATGCTTTATAAATGAACGGTAATAACATTTTTTACCAGTGGCCCTTGAGGTTAGATAAGCAGTGCAGTGATGATAGTTTGTTTATCGAACAATCAAGTTTTATTTGGGAAATTAACTTGATGCTCTCTACAATGTCAGAATACTTCAGTTTTCTAAAATAAATAATATATAATTTTTTTCAAATAACGAAGAATAGGCGATTATGAATTTGTTACAATCTACCTCGTCTCTGGGATAAGTTGTAACTCTGTCGGGGTAAATTGTAACACTGTGTTATAAACTGAATAAAACAAATTAGTAGCACAAAGCGTCTTCTGCGAAATATGGCACTCACGATTCTCTACCGGATAGAACAACACAATTTTAAAATTTATATCGCCAATAATAGGAAACAATATTTAAAATCGTTAGTTGCGCAATTCTAAACTGGATCCAGAAATATCCTTTTACTATTGTAGCAATTCTTGCAACCTAACTATATACCATCCTAGGTATGCGATTCATAATACAACAAGCATCTGCACAAAAAGTTTTACTTGGGAAACCGAAATGTATTCTAATGCCCATTACACGATAACCTGACGCCCGAAGTCCTTCGAACTTGAACATGGACCATCGCATACTGAAATCTGTTTGCACATTTAACGATAACTCCACCAGACTTGTTTTGGTAATAGGTAAGAATGAAAGTCCACTAAAAAATATAAGAAAGTGGTGTATAATGCATAATCCTAGTTTTACAGGTAATAACTTCAGAAATCTTATTTCCAGCATGCAGGCCCTTATTAAAATATATTTTGAAACAGGTCAATATTAGGTAATTTCAGTACAACTATTTATTTTCATTGGAAATTATTAAGTACATGATATTTTGGTAATAAAATCAAACGCATATATCAGGCAAACACAGGGTGTTTCAGGAAAACCTTTGAATATCTTTTGGAGCATACAGACTACAGAATACAGAACTTCAAAAATAAAAATAAAATTCTTATTCACCATGTGTCTATCGTCTTTAGTTTCCTAGATACTTTTCCTTTAAAATTGAATATAGATTTTTCTTCTACTTTATACTAGATATATTATTGAAATTCGACACTGCTGTGTTTTCGGGAATGGAAAATAATCTTAAAATGTCTACGTATCTCAGAGAGGGCACCACTTGCGCTATCTTTGGATCGTGTTTATCCCCGTAACTTTTTTTAGGTTATCTTTTTGGTCTTACAGGTCCATAATTTTAGTACATCTTTTAATTTTTGAACAAAAGTGTATACTCTAGTTTCATAACCATAAACTCAACCGTTTGCCTTGAAATTGGTTTTCTTTAAAATATGTGTGTCAAAATGTTTGTCAAATTCAATCCTTTCCATTTTGAAAACAAATAATTTTTGGTGTGTTGTTCATAGGGATTTTTTTCTCACTTTAAATGGTACAATTGATCTGCAACACTTGAAAGCGGTAGGTTGAAAAATTTATGTTTTAAATGTTGGAGTTAACAGATGTTTTGGGACACGTTTTGCCAATTTCATCACAAACGCTTGATTTTATCGTTATGAAACAAGAGTACACTCTTTTTGCATAATGCAAATATGCACTAAAATAATGGTAGACCTGCAAGACCATAAAAATAACCTCAAAAAGTTAGGAGTAAAAGCACGATCATAAAATAGCGCAAGTGGCGCCCTCTCTGAGATACGAAGGAATTGACCAGTTTGTTGCCCATTGACAGGAGGAGCGCAATTGCTCCCATTCCAGAGACCTTAAAATTATCGCAAGTTGCAAAAATATTAGGTGAATATTGAAAATTAAGTGGACCCTGGATTGTGTGAATGTTTTGTAGAAACAAGGAGAATATCGTAAGCGACCATTTGAACGAAAAACGGAAATTTGCAAAATATCATGACGTTTACGGTTTGCCAAACACCCATCAATACTCCGACCCAATTTATTTGCAGCTGTCACATTTCGGAGCGAACGCGTGCACGCAGCTAATGATAGTTGGCCATGATCACTTGAGGGCGGCTCGTCGGTGGTAGTGACGGCGGCGGTCGGCATGAGCCCGGGGGCGGCGGCGGTGGCCGCGGCCGCCCTGTGCGTCGTGTACGCGCTCGCCACGCCCGCGCAGCCGCTGTCGCGCGTCGGCGGCGGGGGCGGGGGCGGCGGCGGCGGCGAGGACGGACCGTACCGCCGTCCGTCGTCCGCCTGGCAGAAGCGGATGGGCTCGGCGGCCGGCGACGCCGCCGGCGACCTGGAGGCGGCGGCGCGCCGGCTGCCGCAGCTCGCCGCCGTCGGCTCGCAGATGATGCTGCGCTCGCCGCGCGGCCAGAGGCAGTACGATGTGCCGCAGATAGGTGAGTGGACAGCACTACTTTATAATATAGTTGTTGGCATTCTGAATTCACGCCAGACCGACTTCTCCACAGGCCTATACTATTGCAAAATATTCATTTTAAAGGCATCTGGCGAGTGAAGCCTGCCATGGAATCCTCTTAAAACAGTTGAATAATCCGTTACACCGTAGATTCACTCAATGATGATAACCACGCCTTCCTCTTACCGGGAAGTCCTCCTCCTCTTCGATAACAAAAATACTTTTTGTATTTAACTTCCTCAAAGAAACTTACTTCTCTTTTCAAATAATTTAAAAAATCAATAAGACTTCCTCTTTACTATTTCAAGTGCAAAGCAAAAAAAAATTATTTACACGCTCATGTCGATTTCATATTGCGCGGGCTTTTTAGTATTATTCATGGTTTCCACTCGAACTGGTAATATCGAAATTCCCCTGTCACCTAGCTTCCACGATGCCTCAGGCCATCGGCCTCTCAACTGTTCAACAAAATGGCTATCATTCATAATTATTAATATTAAATAAAATATGTTTAATTATATAGCTTATAAGCTGTGATATGTATAGGTGATTAAGTTTTTAACATGTGACAAAGCTGTTCTATCGTCTTCCATGGTTTTATACAGAGTGGCCCACCACGAACTGCATCGATCTATATATGGAAAACTAAAAGTAGGAAAATTCTGAAAATTTGGCACCTCACCAATGCCGACGGGCGCTGCTCAACTAAAATATTTTGGTGAATCTGGCACTTCCGGTTATACCGGAAGTCGATATCAACTTTCTTATCTCAAATGGAACACCCTGTATATTATTGCATTTTTGGATTCTAGGCATCATTTTGGAACAAAAACATGCAACATGTCCTATGTCTAAATCCAACCGTTTTTGAGATATTTGCATTTTTCCGAAAAAAATTACAGGTGCAGACCTGTCAATTAGCAATTTATACAAGGAAACCGCGAAATTTCAAAACGAATTTTTGGCATCGTGTAACAGAAGCCCTGAACTAGTGATCCCTGCTGAGAAATAAATCCGTTCTTATACAGGGTGTTCAAAAAATATGAATAAAAATTACATTCAAAATGTGCTTAAATCTCGAAATTTTCAAATGGAAACCCCCATTTTTTTTTAATGCGATCTTATTCACCAATAAAAATGATGGCAACTTTGTGTAAAGGTTTCCTATACCTAAATGAAGTAATTTTCGATTAATTTACGAAAAACCCACTTTTCGCCCATAAAATGCGAGGTTTGCTTAACGCTTGGAAAATCATATTAGCCGTGGACGTTGAAAAGTCAATCGCGGCTGAGGAAATGTCACTTGGTTTATAAATTATTGTCAACAATAATGCCGGCGCGCTTAAATTATACAAACGAAGATTATTTAAATTTGTTTATTATCTACGGAGAATGCAACAAAGTAATATCAAGAACGTGCCATAGGTACATTTGGGGCTCGCTATCCACAAAAAACAAAACCATCGCCAAACACATTTAAAAAAATAATACAAAATTTTAAACAGTATAGATGTGTCAGAGAAAAATCACGTTTGGCGATGGTTTTGTTTTTTGTGGATAGCGAGCGAAAATCGTAGCCAGCCCTGCATTTGCTTTTGGAAAATGGAAGGAAAGTAAAAAGAAGCGGAGAAATAAGACAAAAATTTAGTTTAGAAAATTTTTTATCACTCCTTATCTCGAAAACCAAAGACGATCATGATAGAGATCTATAGCAAAAATGTAGTTATTTTCTGACGTCCTACATTATGTAAAATAATTACTACTTTTTTCTGAAACACCCTCTACGTACGAGTATTTTATCAAGTAAAGGTTTATCTTTCTTGTTATATCTGACGGATGGTTTTTTTTGTTTATACGAAAAAATGTAGGAACAAACAACCAAGTATTTTTAATATTTAATATTTTTAAAAATGACGTTCAAAATTCTTGGCTTACGTTTACGTATTTAGGTGTTTTTAGTTTATAGTACTTAGTATTTAGTGTATATATACAGTTTAGTGCTACATTATTAAATATTGTTGTAGCATTGATAAGTAAAATGAAGATATTTCCATCAAAATCATGTAGCAATCTTTTAAAACACTAATATAAAATAGATGTTGGGTAGATCGATTTTCCCCTGAATGGTAAACAACAGGTGAAACCTTCAGACTAATAATAGAATCTATATTTCCACACACGACAAAATAACCACGCCATACAATCATATAAACACCAGTCTCGAATTTCGACTCATATACACGAAAACTCATAAATTATCGTGCAATGATTATTGACAGTCACTGAAGTTATTTATTTATTACATATGCATAATAATAATGCATATCTAATATCTATGTAATATTATGACCTTTAAATGTTAATCTTAGCGAGTATTTCCGCTAGACAATGTTTTTCAGCTGATGTTTTGGTGCTTAAAAAGATAAAGCTTGCATAAGAAGTGGATAAAGTCACATTAGCTATCGACAATATGGGTACTGAAATAAACGACCATGGTCAGGATTATAGCATTACGTTATTCAAACCCCTGTTCGCATCAAATTAGCTTTGTTCCAACACCTAGTTCTGAACCAGTTGTAGCGAATCAGAATGCAAAAAAGTAATCCCAGAATTATTTTCAACCGATTATATCGCCGAGAACCGATTGAAATTAATTCAATAATTCATGTTCTCCCTACTAAAATTATAAAAACAAGTATTTTGAACTCTGATATTTCATTTTATTTTATACTTGAACATAACATTTCGTTTCTTCTACTAGTTAACAAATCGTTTAATTGGAATACTTTACAGTTGCACAGTTAGAAATGTTATAAATTACGAACATTTTCTCCTTTATGCGATCGTGCCAAGAATAGGTTGGAGAAACAACTGTAGCCACAATGACAAATTGTTGCCTTGACCTTAAATATGTCTTCGGCTTAAACTTAAAATCTATAGTTGGCTCGAATCGTCACTATGTTCTCAAGGGATTTTTAAGATTAGATAATATTAATATTATCAATTAGTTGACCCATTAACAAAATTATACAAAATCAAAATTAAAATTATTAGGTCCTAATATGAATGTTATAACGCCAAAAATAATATTTACCGGTATAGAGGATAATATTATTTAATCGTTGATTAATTAATTGTTATCACCTACATCTACAAAATATGATCAGAAATAATATTATATAAATATATTTATTTTGCATAAAAACTTGTTTTATTAACTCGGCAAATGTTTTTTCTTCATGCTGAATAACTACAGAATCCATTAAAATAAAATTCTATTGAATGAAATAGTTGCAGTTGATTGATTTTACATCCAAAAATATAAAAATAACAAGTTTTTATTCTTTTTAAGTATGGAATATACATTTGTAATAATAATAATAATAATACTCGCATTTCCGTAGAGGGAGTGCGAATGTCTTTTGGCTAAGCTGATGATAATAATAATAATAATAATAACAACAACAATAATAAATTCTCACATTCACAATACTCATCTAGAAGTACCCAAGAAGCAACTGGATCCTTGTGCGGGTTCAAATCTATTAACTAATAATATAATTATTTGTTACAGGCTATAATTTATTCATAAAATTTGGAAATAAAACGACATCAAAAGTATGTGCGGTTGCCTGTACCAATAGAATTTTATTTATAACTAGTTGGAAAAGCTAGCGCATTTGAAAGGTTTATTTATTTGTAAGAGTATTTTAAAATATGCAGATAATAATGACACTATTTTAAAAGTCATTGCTGCTAAGTTACCTACACATTTTTTAAATTTCTAGCAGTTAAAACATTTAAAATAGTGTTGTTTAGGGCTGGGATTATTAGTAGTTCTTAACTGTGTAAAGGGGTGAAATGCATACCACTTTTTTTGAAAATATACATTTTCCTACAAAATGGTAGCACCATAGGGGGAATATGTTTAAATATAAATGATTTATTTTTAAATTCAACTTTGTGGTTACCTTTTGCATTAAAAAAGCTGGAAAATGACTGGCCCAAACATGGTCACGTGACTTACGCTATCTGTCAAAAATGGCATTTCAAAAATAAAACATCCGAAAATGGGTTTGTTTCTTAAAATTTCAAAATGTTTTAAATGAAAGTTGTTTCAATTTCACATAGGTGTACCAAATTTGAACGCTCTGTTAAAAGATTTTCTTTCTTGTATGTTTTTTTATGTATTTTGAACTTTCTGAAAATTTTAAAAACTTGTAACTGGATAAAAACTGTTTTGTATCACTAGCTTTATCATTATATTAACTTTATATTGCTATATATCGATAAGAATATCTGTTGTTTTTTTTTTTTCAAAAGAAAGATATTAACGCTTTGAACCTCTGTTATATTTGATGAAAAGTTGCTCGAGCATTTAGGATATAAATTTATTTACATTAAATTTTCCTGTACAAGATTGGTTCTAAAATAATCCTGAATTTTGTTTAGGTATGTAAAATGGTTTGGTGATATTTTAATTTATTTTTATTTTGGCGTCAGTTTTGTACAGGAAAATTTAATGTAAATAAATGTACATCATAATTGCTTCACGGTACATAAAGTTTGCAACAAACTTAAAAGTTTTAAAGTGTTAATATAATTTTCTTTCCAAAGATGAATAGAGTGATAAAGCTAGTGATATAAAATAGTTTTTATGCAGTTGAAAGTCTTTAAAATTTTCAGAAAGTTAAAATTCGGTTATTAAAAAAGGGCAGAAATGAAAATCTTTTAATAGAGAGTTCAAATTTGATACACCTATGTAAAATTGAAGAAGAAACAACTTTACGCGTAAAACTTTTTAAAATTTTAACAAACAAACCTATTTTTAGCAATCTTAGTTTCTAGATGTCATTTTTGACGGATAGCGAAAGTCACGTGACCACATTTGAGGGAGTAGTTTTTCATATTTTTTAAGCAAAAGGAAGCCTAAAAGTTGAATTTAAAAATAAATCATTAATAAAAAATTTCCCCCTATGATGCGAACATTTTGGAGGATACTGTATATGTATTACACCGTTTTATCCTACGAAAAGTAGGTTTTTGCTATTCTAATAGCCGAGTTGAAAATAAAATATTAAGAAGACTAAAGTTTGCTACATTATACTCGTAATTGTATCCCCTAAATAACTTTTATCCGATTTGAGTATCATCTTTAACTTAGAATATTGTAATTCTCCTTTTCGGCTAAAAGAATTAAATATTATGTTAACATTGAAAAAGGAAAGGAAAATTAATAATCAAAAGCAAAGACTACAATATATTTCGTCAAAATTTACTTACTACCATCACCAGACCTACAAGTTCTTATAATATAAAGGACATGTAAAAACAAAGTACCTACAAGGCAAACAAACAACAAACAACGTATTTTGGTAATCTTAATAGTTTAAACAGAGGCAATATGCGCTTTGATATTCATAGGATTTGATTTTTCTCATTGTATTGCCCGAGTTATTACCTACATAATGTCAAACACTCCACTTTGAGCAAATGTATGGTACAAATAGAAAATGTAAATTAGGCCAGAAAAATTTTACGAAATAATATATGAAAACCGTGGTAATATTGTAAGAATACCATAGTAATATTTATAGCTACAATTTTTGTGAACGGTGAAGGTTAACCTCTCGTATTTTGTTCTTCATTATACCTAAAGTTGTGTTTATAAAGTCCTTAAAATTTTTTATCGTAATTTCAATCATAAACCTCTGAAAACGTCGTAAATGCCACATTATGTGTACTTTTATGAAAAAATTGCATTAACGCCTGCTTTATTAAACCCAGTAAAAGAATATTAAATCGTAAATTTGAAAGCCACACGAAAGGCTGGGTTATTATTTATAGTGTAGCTTGTGAGGTTCGCTAAATGATGCCGATGATGCTGCTACCATTTAATTATTTTTTATGATACCTATAATTAAGAGTCAATATTCACCCCCAGCTAAATAGACGGGGTAGTCGTCGAAATTTTATGGATTTATTTATGAGCAATCGGGCTCATACGCAGACATTATTATGCCTTTCACGTAGGATATTGGGTAAACTTATGAGAAACGTATAATTCTTGATTACGACTTGGTCGTCTATTGTTAGAGGTCTCTTAAAATGTTCCACTAAGGGCGCAGTAGAATATGTAGCAATAATTGCAAATAATGGATGCAGCCCTCTATCACATAGAAAATAAGAAGGTCCTTATAGGCACATAACATCTTAATGGCATAAGACAATTTAGCGATACATTAGGTATATGTACAAAATTTAAAATACCTCAAAATATGTGAAAACATTTTGCAAGTAGTTCTGGTAAAATTTTCAGCAATTAAATACCTATATAATCAATATTTCCAAGATTCTTGATAACTTTTTTGAATAATATTGAAATATTCTTGAAATTTAAAATCAAAATTGGCAAAAGAATATTTCTATATCCTCAAGTGTTTTTATATTTAACTTGGTAAGGCATAATAAAGTTTTAGAAACTAAAGTTATACCGCAAATTAGTTTCTAACCAAGCCGCGGGCTGAACCCAGAAAAGAAATTGCAACAGGAACATATTTTCTCTTTCACAAGGGTCGTTTCATCTATCCGGGGACACACTGTACATAGCGGGTAATTCAGTTTGTAAGTGGGAAACCTCACCAACCGTGTATGCGGAACACAAAAAATATTAGGTTAAAAAAGCAAAAAACATGCTTTTATTGGGTTTGTTTCAACAGCAGTTCTGAACCGGTTCTCAGCGATCTAATCGGTTAATTATTTTATACACTCTGATTCGCTAGAATTGGTTCCGAAGTATTATTGCAACAAAGCTATTGTTGTCTACAAGTATAAAATAATTGATTGGGTGATATGCTTGATATTTCTTAATATTAAGTTATTTAATTCCGTTTATATAGCACCCCACGCTTTTACATTAAATAATTTCTTATTAAAAAATATCAAGCATACTTTCAAATCAATTATTTTTCCTGCGAAAGTGAAATGTTCGAGGTGCCCTGTTGCTAGGTACAAAAAGTATTGCCTAGCAACGATGCAACGATTATGCAGCAAGAGCCTTGAAACCATTAATAAAATATATGTAGCAACTTGAAACTGGCGTCAAATTTAATATGTTTCACATCGATTGTTTTATAAACTGGTTTTGATCAAAAAGAATACGAATTATGTCAAATAAAAATTAAGAATATGGATATATTTTTCAGTGTCAAATAATGTGGCTAATAGCAGAATCAAGCAACAGTGAACGTAGCGCTGGGTTAAAAGCGTCCGGATAGTAAACCGTAGGTCACGAGTTCGAGTCCATCACAAAACCCGTTTTTTTATTATCGCTTAATTCTACTTCTTATATTTGTTACTGATTTTAACTTTCAGTAATTGAGCAATGGTTACTTTATACTCCATAGCGTTCAGTTAAAAAACCTATACCTTTTTTATAATAGGAACTTGTCGGAAGCAAAAAATATATAATCCATTCCATAGTAGTATTAGTATTAGTCCGCTGATAATTGTACTGTACAGGGTAGATACCCTGCGTGGGGCTCCCTATACTATGTTGATTATATTGATTGAGCTGTGCTTACTTTATAATCAGTTTTCTTTATTTTTTCTGTGGTGCTATGTTCCCTTTATATTTATCTTTGTATGTTGTCCTGTAAATGGATTTTTCTGTTGGGCAATAAATAAATAAATAAATAAATAAATAAATAAATGATGCGTAAACTCTTTTTTGGCCTTAGAGGTTGCAAGGCTGGCGTTGCCTCGGTCCTTAAACAACCTCTTCGGCCAAAAAAGTGGACTTACGCAATGTAAGTAACTATTTTTTACTTTTTAGTCGACAAAAAAGCGCGTTTTTAGTTTTTAAACAATTAATTTTATTTTTTAATTTTTACTATCGGATAAACTAGATTTACTAGATTTGTTTGTAAAGTTACATACATACATACGTAGATGCAAGTTGAGCTATTAAAATCATGTTAATATAGAATATTTTTAAACTGTACCGTTGACTGAAATATTCGGAAAGACTGCTAGGTAATCGGGCGCCACTGGGATTTACACCTTGCACGTCCCGCGCGACTTAAATTCAGTGAACGCAGATACTGGTTTTTAAAAAGATTTATTTTTCTCAAAAGGTACAATCTACAATAGATGTGAACCGTGAAATGGCTATGTCGAGACTGAATACACAAGAACGGGTGAAAACATAAAAAGTAACATTACTGCTGACAAAGGTGTTACATTACAATTATTACAAGAACTGCTTGTTTAACAAGTGTTTTCTAGTTGGCGTTGATATAACTCCTCCATCCCCAAATCGAGGTATATTTTTCAGTGGTTGAAAAATATCCGAGGGTTGGCTTGTGGATTTTCTTCCGCTTGGGCCGGTGCTACGTCTGTACATCTTCTTTTCTTGACTTGAATTATTAAAATGTACAATAAGGCAATCAGAATAAGTCCATAAATTGGTAATGTCCAAAAACTGGTTGACAGCGGATCTAGTGATTCTTCTACCGGTGTTAATCGTTGTTGGTCCATTTGAAGCTTATGTATTTCGTCAAGTCGAATATTTTGTAGCTTTAGTGTTGGTAATTTTCTGGGGTTTTCGGTTGTTCCAATTTTGATTTCTGGTAATAACAAGGGTTGTCCCTGATTTACGGATTTGTCATTAATAAAGTTATAATGTTTCAGTCGGAATTGGCATCCAGTCGGGATATTGATGAGATAATTTCCTTGATGTGTTATGAAGTCGGTAGTTTCACATAATGTTTGGATTTTCGTTTTATTGGGAAAAATTCCAATATAGTGTGAATTGTCAATTTCTTGTACGAATTCTTCGTTAACTCGAACAGGGGTGAGCTGGCAGTTCCTTGGCGTAATCGTCAGTTGAAGTAATTGGAATAAACAATCTTCTTTAACTGCTCCTTCGATGAGAGAGTTTTCGGGACAGTAGAATTTGGGATGCAGGTTGGTGCAGGGAAGTGATACATATTGGTAGAAATTCTCATTCATGATCAGATATGTATTTTTAGGAATTATTGTGGTGGAATTTTGTGTTGGAATAGAAAATAAGTGATAGTATGAAAACGATTCTGGCATAGTGATTGGAAAGTGAACAACGAAAATTATTTTCGATCCTGAATAGTAAGATTCTACATTTAGAACATCGTAATATCGATGAATGTCTGTTTTTAAGGGAAAAATTAACTGTTCAGGTGAATAAAGAGTTTCTAAAATTTTTATAATATGTTGCAAATCATCAATTTTTAGTATGCTACTATGAACTTTACCTAGTCGGGAAAATGTCACAGCATTTTCTATGTCGTTTAATAACTGTAAAACCACGTTTAGTAGTAAATTAATTTGGTCTAAAATATCTCTCATTTTTGTATAAATTATGAATTCTGATTCAAACTTATTAACAAAATCTTCTATTACGATATTTAAGCGTTTTGTTATAAGTTCTTGATCATGTTTAATTAATGAAACTGTTTTATTAAAATTATTGATAATTCTTGTCGTCAATGAGATTTCTTTGTTTAACTTTTTGACAACAATTTTTTGATTATCCTGTAGATTCTTAATAGCTTGATCGTAATAGTAGGCATCGTCTGCATCTAAATTTCCGGTAATGGTTGTTATTATGGAACCTAATCCGTTTATAAGACCACGTTTTGTTCTACCAGCTGGATTGAGTGTGTCGAACTTTGTTTCTGCTGTATGTAACTGATACTTTAAAGCTTTATCAAAATTAATTAGGTCAACGGCGAAAGCATTTTTAAAGAAATCTTTCGCAACAAGGGAAATATCACTGTACTGATTTTTAATGAGTTCAATTTCATTTTTTATGGGGTTAAGATCAATGTAATGAATAAAGGTATGGGTTCGGGAGTAAACTTTGGCAGTTCCAAGTTTATAAGGAAGGATCCCTGGATTTTTGTCGAGTTTAGTTATGGTTATGTCTGTCTGTACCTGCACTGTCAGTAGTACTACTAGGTGGAACCTGCAACAATTTTTTATGCTTTACTTTTGGTCGTCTAATATTTTGTTTGTGAAGAGTCTTTTTCGCGGTTTTTACCTGAATACTTTTATTTCGAACAACTTTACCTTTTTGGTACTTTTTGCATAATTTATTACGGTTGTTAGAAACTACTTTTCGATAGACGTCATCGTCTGGTTGATAAGTTAAAGGATCTTCTCGATTTTTATTATGATACTCTATAGTTTGTCCTTTGTGTTCTGTCAATTGTTCGTTTAATTTTTTATAAATTTGTTTTGTAGCTTCGCGGTGTTCTTCGATATAGTTATTCATTAGTTGCTGGTTAATGTCGATGTCAAAAGGGTCTTTCGTATTTAAATGTCCATTTATAACGTCGATAGGTTTTTGTTTGGTTGTAGAATGTATTGAATTATTGTATCCGAGTATTGCATAAGGCATTTGATTTAGAATGTCGATTTTTCCTTTGTTTTTATGAATTATTACTCTTAAATGTTCAAGAAGTGTCGAATGAAAACGTTCTATGGCTCCGTTTGATTGAGGGCTATTTATAGTGATATAGTGAGAGTTAATTTTGTGAGTTTTGAAAAATTCTTGTATTATAGAATTTTTAAATTCTGTACCGTTATCCATAACAACTAAAGAGGGTAAGCCGTGATGGGTCATGAAAATAACGAAAGCTTTTACAATTTCTATTGCGGATAACCCGTTTAAGGGGTATGCTTGACTGTACTTAGAGAATGTATCTATCATCGTTAAGAATTTTTGTCCGTGTGGTTGAAAGGTATCTACGTGAACAATTTCGAATGGTTTCGAAGGTGTGGGAGTAAGCATTAATTTTTGTTTAGGTGGATTTCGATCGTACTTATTTTGTTGGCATATTTCGCAGAAATTTATGTAGTTAGCAACGTCGTTTTTTATTCCGGGCCAGTAATATTTTCTTTTTATTCGGGTTTCAGTTTCTAGGATTCCGCGGTGGTTCGTCTTGCTTTCGTGATAATTTTGAATAATCTGAGTTTGCATATTTGCATCTGTTACATCTTCTAGGAAAGTATTACATTTCATTAACTTGTAAGCTGCATTTTTAAATGTTTTCCTGAGAATCTCGCATATACGTGGAGCATAATCTTCTTTATCAAAATATATAGCATAAGTGAATTTAGGATCTAAATAATTTTTAAACAAGTTAATTATGTCGGTTTCTACATTATTTATGGAAATTTGGACATTTAAACGTTTTTTATTAGGAAAAGTGCTTTCGCGTTTAGGCGTCGCTGGGGAATGTAAAACAAATTTTATTTTAATTTGGTGGTCAAAAGAATTTAAACACCTGTCAGTCGAGGGTAATTCTTGTATTGGATTTTCATGGCTAGTATGAACCGTGTTATCGTCGATTTCCTCGGCTGATATAGTTTCTTCTGATGAAGGATCCTGATTTGGGTCTTGATTAATTTGTGCATTATTTGTCGATGGTTCGTTTTGTACATGGGTTGTGCTTGTAGATGGTTCGTTCACGTCATTTAAGTCTGGTTGCTCGTCAATGTTTCCTGTAGTCGAAAAATTGTCAGTTTCTTTTTCTTTTGATTTTTCGAGAGATTTGTTAAATTCTTCTATGTAATTAAAAATGTCTTTGGTGTGTATTTCTACACGTGAAAGTGCGTCTGCGTTTGTGTTTGTCTTTCCTTTTTTGTATTGTATTTCATAGTCAAATTCTTCAAGTTTTAGTCGCCATCTTACTAGTCGTGAGTTGGGTTCTTTTAGTGACATAAGCCACACGAGAGGTCTATGATCTGTTAAAATTTTGAATTTGCGTCCAAATAAATATGGTCTGAAATATTTTGTTGCAAATACGATTGCTAAAAGCTCTTTTTCGATGGTGCTGTAATTTTGTTCCGATTCATTTAGAGTCCGAGAGGCGTATGCAATATGTTTGTCATTTCCGATAGGTCCTTGTGATAAGATAGCGCCGATCGCGACGTTACTTGCATCAGTGGTCAAGTTAAACTGTTTCGTAAAGTCGGGGTATTGTAAAAGTGGTTCATTCATTAAGAGATTTTTACAGTCTTCAAAGCATTTGACATATTGGGGAGTTAATTCGATTTTTGCATCCTTTTTTAAACATAAAGTGAAGGGTTTAGTGATACGAGCGAAGTCTTTAATAAATTTTCTGTAGTAACCTAATAAACCTAAAAATCCTTTTATCTCTTTTGTTGTTTTTGGTAAGGGATATTTTTTTATAGCAATAATTTTGTCTGGGTTTGGTCGTACTCCTTCTGGGGTAACAACATGTCCGAGATACGCGACTTCTTTTTGTAAAAATTCCGATTTATCGAGCTGAATTTTGAAATTTGTTTCTCTTAGGCGTTGAAATACTTTTGTTAAATTTATTAAGTGTTCTTGAAGCGAAGTGGAAAAGATTATGATATCGTCGAGATATACAAGGCATATCTCGTTTTGTAACCCTCTGAGGATATTGTCTATTACCCTCTGAAAGGTTGCAGGGGCGTTTTTTAAGCCCATAGGCATTCGAACGTATTCGTAATGCCCGTTCTCTACGTTAAAAGCGGTTTTAGGGATGTCTGCAGGGTTCATCTCAATTTGATGAAATCCACTTGCCAAGTCTAGTGTCGTGAAGTAGTTACAACGTCCAAGTTTGTCTAGTACGTCTGTAATGTTAGGGAGAGGGTAGCGGTCATCGATAGTTTTTTCGTTTAATTTGCGATAGTCGACGACTATTCGCCACTTTTTCTGTCCAGATGCGTCGGCCTTTTTGGGGACGATCCATATGGGGGATGACCAGGGTGAATTACTTGGTCTAATTATACCTTGGTCTAACATCGAGGATATTTGTCTCTGTACTTCGGGTTTATGTATATACGGGTACCTATATGATTTGGTGTATACGGGAATTTCGTCTTTGGTCCTTATGCTGTGTTTCATTTGGTTCGTAAAAGTAAGAGGTAATTCGGGTCTATGAAAAATGTCTGAATATTTTCTGCAAATTTTTAAAATTTGTTTACGTTCTTCTTCATTCATGTGAGAGGTTCTAATTAAATTTTCTATGTCTGAATTTTCTAAATAAGTGTCATTGGGAATAATTTCTGCTGAGTAAATAAAATGTTCGTCTAAATCAAATTCTGATGTAGGTACAGGGTCGGTCAAAGTAATTTGGATAACGTCATCTGAATTATTAACTAGTTCAGCCCACGCTAAGTTTTCGTTTGCTGTAGAGAGAGAGCCTTTTAAAATTGCGCCTTGAAATTCCTGATATTTTAATAATACAGGTCCGTATTCTTCTTTAACGGGTAATTTAACAGGGGTTATACTATGTGGTTCTAACTGTAAATGGTAAAAATGTGATTGATTGGTTTCGTAATATCGAAGTGGTAAAATAGCATTTTCAGTTATAAGCTGATTTCGATTGTCTCTAAAATCTAAGAGTGCTTGTATTAATTTTATATTGTCCATCCCAATTAATCCATGGAAGGTTTTGTGAAAATTGAAAAGATAAAATTTCATTGGTAAATTTGATTTAAATTCTTGAAAACTTGGTATATTTGCGGAGTAATTTTGAGAATAACTTTGGAAAACTGAAGATACAATAAATGGATCATGCTGTATAAAATTTTTAAAATTTTGAAAAGCAATATTCGGGTTAATAAAAGATTTGGTGGAACCAGTGTCGATTAAAAGTTTGATTGGGGGGTTAGAGATACAAATATAGGGTAGTATTTTTTTGTCAGGGAAATAGTGCAATTCTATTACGTTTCTAGTTCGTAATTTTGAGCGTGTTGAAAATTTGCGTCTTGCTCGGTGTGCGGTTCATAGAACTGTTCGTTATTTTCGGTTTCAATTATTGTGTCATTATAGGGTTCATACTGGTTTAGATCAGATTGATTGTCATAGTCAAGTTCATCGGTATGTTCGGTATTAAATAGTTCTTCAGATGCGAAATTGGGTTTTTGTCCGTAATTTTGGAAGTAAGAATTTGGTCGAATATTAGAATTTGGTTTTGGAATAGTTTGATTAATTCCAGACATTGGTGTAGGTCTGTTAGTGGGTGGTTTATTGGTAGGTTTAAATTGGTTTTGGGGTCTTCCAAATACTTGTGAGTTTGTGGGATATCTCTGTGAAGGAGGATTTGGATTTCTTTGGATATTGGATATAGGTCCGCGAGGAAATTGAGAATTAAATTGTCGGGGTTGTGTCCAGTTCGATCTTTGCATTATTTGGGGTTGATTTTGGGGTAAAGAGTAGCGATGTTGTGGTTGTGGTGGAAAATATTGGGCAGGAGTAGGTTTTCTTAAAATTTGAGTTTGGGGTGTATTAGATTTTTGATAATATTTTATATTTTCTTCTTCTGTAATAAATTGTAAAGCGGATGCTAGAGTAGTAGGTCTCATAGCACGAATTATAGGTCCCAGGGGTTCTCTTAAACCTGCTAGAAAAGTTTTTAATGCTTGTTTTGTGAAAAAATCGCGTTTAGACGGTCGACTTGCCTCATCACATTTTAGATCTATATGGTTACAAATGGTATTTAATAAATGCATAACTTTTTCGTGAAATTGGTAAGGAGATTCGTTAGGTTTCTGTCTTAAGTTTACAAGGTCTTGATTTAGACAATTTTCGTCTCTTTGATCGCCAAAATTCAAAATGAGAGTATTTTTTATATCGTCCCAAGTTTTACAACCATTAATAGCGACAACTTCCTCTGCTCTACCCTCTAGTTTGTTTAAAATTCCATTTAAAAGTAAAGTATTTTGAAAATTTTGAAGGTTCACTGCGTCAAAATAGTACACTAAAATTGATTCTGCTGAGGAAATAAATCGATGTAACTTATTTGGGTTTCCATCGAACAATGGAATAACACTAATATTTTTAATATCTAAGGCTGGTGCCATTTTAACACTACTTTCAAAAACTGAATTAATTTGTGATTGTTTTAATTTTATTTGATCAGATTCGATCGATAAATTTTCAAGTAATTCAGAAACTAAGCCTAACTCAGTGCCGGAGTAATCGTTTTCACAAAAGGAATCGTTACGGGACAAAGAGGAGTCTGACATGAAAGAGAAAAACTAACTCACAGTATCCACGTCCTTTCTGTTTCCATCTAGTGCCTGAAGTTCTTCTGGTAGGTGTTGGTGCTCACGGATGTCCACGTTGGAGTCCGAAAAAGTCCAAGCCCGAAAACAACTTCGTACACGATAGGTTACTTTTTTTTTCCGTAAAGCGTTGAAACGCACCGGTTATCGATATTGATTCCGACGAAAAATCCTACCGACTGCGCCACTTAAATTCAGTGAACGCAGATACTGGTTTTTAAAAAGATTTATTTTTCTCAAAAGGTACAATCTACAATAGATGTGAACCGTGAAATGGCTATGTCGAGACTGAATACACAAGAACGGGTGAAAACATAAAAAGTAACATTACTGCTGACAAAGGTGTTACATTACAATTATTACAAGAACTGCTTGTTTAACAAGTGTTTTCTAGTTGGCGTTGATATAACTCGCGCCCCTCGCCTGCCGCGCTTGATGCCGGTAGCTGGCGCCCTCCGCACAATCGGCGTTTTGTTCCGCTAACGGCTGCTATGACCTTGTCCGCCAGACGGAATAAATTTATATGAATTTAATTTGTACTCGCGACGCTGCCGCTCAGCGGACGGCGGAGGCGGAGTGTATGCGTATAGAGGGTGCCCTATTAATAATAGAATATTTCGAAACGGGACGCTAACCATTACTAACCAATCATGTTGTACCTTTTCAATGTTGTACATAGGTACTAGAGAGGCTTCAAAAATGCAAAATTAAAAATTTTAAGGTTGCATATTTTTCGAAATGTTGGAGCAAACACATGATGTATACATGTATACATCGCTGGGGTTGAGAAGAAGCCTAGATTCCAAAAATCCGGTAATATTACATATAGGTAAAGTGCTAGATTAAAAAATAAACAATTTTGTCTATACCTATGATACCTATTTCTGAAACGCGACGCGCAATTGATTTTCTAAAAAGTGAAAATAAAATAGCTAAATTATTCTATGTATGATGAACGGTTGGAGCAAACACTATTCCATTAATACGGGGTATGCTATATTTAAAAAAACACTAGTTTTGTCTATTATTTCGAAACGCGTCGTACACAATATTGTTTTTCTGAAAGGTTAAAATAATAGTTTGTTAAACTACGTAAATAAGCACCACCTCAGGTGTAGGGTGTAGGTGCGAAGTGCCAATATAATAATCTTTCATGAAAGTGTTATCAGAAAAGCTTACAAATATTTTATTACTTTGGCTGCTGGAATTACCCTAGTTACAAGCTTTTATGTAACTTGCTGTTTCTGTTAGAGTGCGTGTGTTATTATGCAATCTTGCAACTGGGTTCTAAACCACTTCCAACCAACCGATTGAGTTCAATCAAATTGTTCACTTTTGGTGCTTGTGACAATAAAATGTAGTAAGTATACTCAATATTGTAATTTATTCAAAATGGCCGCGGCTCCAGAAAGCGGATACCTTTTTCTTTACAACCCCATTGCATGGATATCAAATGGTTTGACGAGTAGAAAACGATAAAGTCAGTGACGTCAAATTACCTATTTTTTACAACCTCTTTGAGATGGGTATCAAATAAAAGGGTTTAGGGAGTAGAAAATGATAAAGTGAGTGACGTCATACTAAATCCAATATGGCTGCCGCCCCAAAATGGTGAATTACCTATTTCTTCAAACCTCCTTGTTATGGGTATCAAAAAATGAAAGTGTTTGTCTAGGAGAAAGCGATAAGGTGAGTGACGTTATACTAAATTTAATATGGCGGATTCCCCAAGAAGACCGATGCCCAAAGATGGCGGACTAAATTTCTTTACCACTCGTGACATGTAAATTAAATACTGTAAATTAAATACTGAAAAGCGCAAAATAAAATAAAAAAAACCTTATTAAAAACAAAAGCTTTTATTTGAGCCATGTACTAAAACGAAAGTAAGTTTAAGTTTCCGTTAACGTGATTCAAAATTGAATGCCAAATTATGAAAGCTTTTTGAAACCAAAAATTTTGTAGGGCGAATTGTACAGGGTGATCCAAGCAAGAGTTCCCCTCTTACTTTTTATTTTCCAACAAAAAAATGTTTTGTACAAAAATGTTATTTTCTGCTCATCTCAGGGCAAACTTCAAAAAAACAATTGAGCATCGCCTTTTTAAAGTATAGACGTTTTTTTTAGTGGGACATACTATAAATTATTGAATTTTCGGAATCTACGATTCATCCCGATCCCAACGATATATATACAGGGTGTCCCGAAATTAGCCTGCCATCATTTACCAGCGTGTTGTACGACCTAAAAAATGAAAAAAGTTCCTATAAACATGGCCTCAAAAATGCCCCCTAATGGGGCTATAGCCCCCGAAAGGGGCAGTTTCACAAACGGGTTTCTATAAATATTTCCAGAACGAACAAAGATAAAATTCTGAAATTTGGTATGTGATGTACCTGTGAGATTTGACATTTACCGAGGTAGCGAGAGTTAGACATTCTTAATCATAGGCGTCCCAAATGGGGGGTTCAGGAGTTAAAATTACCCCAATTTTTTTTGTATACTTTTCCAGATTTCTTGCGAAATTTTTTCTTTGCTCGTTCTGAAAATATTTAGAAAAACCGTTTGCCAAAGTCTCCATTTCGGGAGATATAGCCCTCTTAGGGGGCATTTTAGTGGCCATGTTTATAGGTACTTTTTCATTTTTTGGGTCGCAGAACACGCTGGTAAAATATGGCAGGCTAATTTCTAATATGCATTTTCATGGCCCTCTGCAAAACAATTTCAATTCGATTTTACTCGAAAACGGTGCACGCTATCAAAGTTCAACAAGAGCACCATTTTTTCGTAGAATACCCTGAAATTTTATAATTTCGCAATAAATTTGGGGAAAAAGTACACACAAAAAATTTAGGGTATTTTTAACCCTTTAACCCCCTATTTTCGACGCCTATGATTAAGAATGTCTAACTATCGATACCTCGGCAAATGTAAAATCTCGCAGGTACACAACATACCAAATTTCAGAATTTTATCTTTGTTCGTTCTGGAAATATTTAGAAAAAACACTTTGTGAAACTGCCCCTTTCGGGGGCTTATAGCCCCATTAGGGGGCATTTTTTAAGCCATGTTTATAGGAACTTTTTTCATTTCTTTAGGTCGTAGAACACGTTGGTAAATTATTGCAGGCTAATTTCGGGACACCCTGTATATCATATGTTTATTTCAGCCATTTTCAAGTACAGGGCGTTCAAACTTCATCTTTCTCATGTTTTCACATCTTGCATCTCGGAAACGAAACGTTTGTGGATAAATAATTATTATGAGTATAATAAAAAATGTTGGTTCTAAAACATGATAATAAAACGTGAAAAAATTAAGTTTTGACGCCCTGTATTGTAAAAACGGCTGAAGCAAACGTATGATATAAGTAGTATACAGTATGTCCTCAGAGAAGGTGTTGAATATGAAAAACTTTTTTATTTTTTTATTTTATCGAAAAAATTACTCTTGATAAAAATTTTGCTGGTTCTTACAGTACGATTGTCATAGAAAAATTTAACATTTCTTGTACGGGGTGTTCAAAAAAATTTAAAAAACTGAAATTGCACAAGAGTAAAGTGCACTTATTTGTGAAGATGTGGAAATAAGATGCAAGGAAAAATTGTTCAAAAGTAAAAGACATTCTCTAATACCAATTTTATTTTTTATTTCAATTATTGGTCTGTTGTCGATATTCTAATGATAGGTTTTCTAATTCACCACCAAGGACATTTCTTAACATACATAATATATCTAAGTAACTATCCGCATTACAAGAAGTGTTAAAGAAGTATGGAACTATTATTCCGTAATAAGAAATAGCGCACCACACATTTACTTTAGTAAAGTACTGACGCCCCCGTGGTATCCGAAAATGCGGATTATAATCACTCCAATGTGAATGTTGCGAAGCCACAAAACCATTGGTTAGAAAAGTTTATGAAATTACCTTTCCATACGGCTATCCCACAAACAAAAATCCAAACATTTTGCTTCATCACCGACTTCCAAAAAAGATGAAAAACTCGCTTGTATGGATTTTTCATATTGTGAATTCTGACTTTCTGATTTGACTTTTTAACGAATTGGAGATTTCAGCTCTTCTTCTTGATGATAATTTGGGGTGTTCCTCTACTGAATGCATCATCTTCATTGTATCTTATTTTCACTCGTGGTATTCGCAATACAAAGCCAGTTCTTAAAAACCTTAAACTTTTGTATAAAACGTTTTTTCCAGGTTGAAAAATGAAAAAGTTAGAGGGGGAGATCTTATTTGGATCACCCTGTACAGAAAATACATACAGAGTGTTCAGATTTGATCCGGAATACCCCTATAAAATTGTGATGCGCTACACGATTTTGATGATTATTTTTTTGTATGTAGGTAGGAAGTGCTCTTAGGCACTCGTGGGGCATAATATCGTCAAAGTGATAGCGCTATTCCACCTCCTGTTATGATTTTTTTCGATTCGATTTTTTGGAAAATGCTATTTGGAATCTTTTTTAGCGGAAATCTGCCAACGTAGCTTTATTTAGCACCTCCTGAAACCCATGTGACTGAAGTTCCGATCGATCAGCATGATCGTTTTTTAGCTCATCAGGTACCTAGGTCGAGGCTAGCACGAGGTTCCGCTAGTCAATTTCTCTTCCTCACAATCAAGCAGTTCGCGAAAATATGCTTAATTAACTACGTTTCTTGAACAGGACATTTATTTTTCGCAAGGAGAAATTAGAGGAGGGGGTTATTGCTAAGAAAAAACGATAATTCTGCGCCAAAGCGTGCTCGCTTGACGGAGATAAGAATACGAATGTAAAGTGAAAATCTCCAGAGAAAATCGACTTAGGCAAAAAATGTTTTCAGATAAATGTCATCCCTAAGGACGTATCTTCCTAACGATACCAAAAAGTCGGGCCGCGAGGTTCCGGAACACGTCAAAAAATTGACATGACTATCGAAAAGCGCCCCGGACGGACATTAAAAAATTCATAAAATTTAAAAATCGACTTAGACAAAAAATGTTTTCAGAGAAATGACATCCCTAAGGACGTATCTTTCTAACGATACAAAAAAGTCGGGCCGCGAGGTTCCGGAACACGTCAAAAAATTGACATGTATATCGAAAAGCGCGCCGGGCGCACTTTAAAAATTCATAAAATTTAAAAATCGACTTAGGCAAAAAATGTTTTCAGAGAAATGACATCCCTAAGGACGTATCTTCCTAACGATACCAATAAGTCGGGCCGCGAGGTTCCGGAACACGTCAAAAAATTGACATGTATATCGAAAAGCGCGCCGGGCGCACTTTAAAAAGTTCATAAAATTTAAAAATCGACTTAGGCAAAAAATGTTTTCAGGGAAATGACATCCCTAAGGACCCATCTTCCCAACGATACCAAAAAGTCGGGCCGCGAGGTTCCGGAACACGCCAAAAAATTGACATGAATATCGAAAAGCGCGCCGGACGATCTTTAAAAAATTCATAAAATTTAAAAATCGACTTAGGCAAAAATGTTTTCAGGGAAATGACAACCCTAAGGACGTACCTTCCTAACGATACCAAAAAGTCGGCCCGCTAACTTCAGAAACAAGCAAACAATTTTGCCTCTAGTCCTCAGTGATTTATTTAATTAGTGACTTATTACGTCTGTCCTCGTAATATTGCGGACAGTTCAAGGGTGAGATAATCAAAAGAATGCCCAATGACATAAAAAAATAAAATAAATGATTTCATGACGATACCCATATTTCTCGATCATCGCTCCTTTAAACCCAAATATATTTTTGGGAAAATTTACATTTTATAATATAGGTACTATAAATAGTAGGCATTTAAGAGATTATAATCCATTGGTACAAATAGGGTGCTATTGTTAAACCTGAATAAATTATTTCATAAAGCTCTGAAAAAAAGGATGTAGGAAATTCTTTTTATCACACGTTCAGCTCTTTCGTTCAAATTTGCAATACAGTGGGGGTAGTTGCAGGGTTTTGGGATCATAGATATATTCGTTTATCGAACGGGTGCCTATATTATACGAAGTGGTGAATAGTGTAAATAGTTTTGAGTTCAGTTTGTGTTTTTGTGTGTGTATAATTTTTGATACAATGTCAGTGCCTTCTGAAAGTGAGGTAGCAAAGTTTGCCGATTTTCTGTGTTCATTAGTGCAATCAATACAAGAAATAGACTTCCTAAAATCTGGACGAGGCAGCATCTTCAAAAAGGTACCACAATTATAAAGTTTTTAATTGAAAACATTATTTGATACACCTCTAGGTTCTAGTGAATTTCAGACAAATTATATCGTTTTTTTTTGTGGTCCCGTATCAGGACAGCGTGATATTTGTATATAAATAGTATATTACAGGTAGAGGCGAATTAAAATTGCGATAATGACAATTGCTTGCCCAGAGACGAACAAAACGAAATGTCGGCGTGATTTCTCATTGAACAAATTACAAACTAAGGATAATTGCAAATCGAATGTCAAATAATCATGCGAGAGATTTTTCACGGGAGGAATAAAAATAAAATTCACAAATAGTGCCATTTACTTTATCTACAGCGTGATTTTGAAAATTTCCGTAAAATAACAAAAACCTCGCAATATTTTAGAATTTTATCATGATCTATATTTATTCCCTTGGTTAAAACAAACGTTTTTTGTTTCAAAACTTTAACACTCTATTCTTTGTTACAAGGCCTCCAATACTTTTCAATCGTCCAATATTTTTCGATATTCTACTAAAGATCCTAGGCGTTCATGCATTTAAAACTGAATCACCCTGTATATGGTGGCACTCATTTCTGATACAACCTGGGGTATATTGACATATGTATTTTCACGATTATCACTAAAACGGCTCATTACACGAAAAAAATATTAATACTTTTTACGTGCTTTTTTATGTACAATTAAATTTTGCATGCAGTATTAATTTATAATAGAATGTTTAAACTTTTTCTGGAATAGCAAACTTTAATTGGTCACCGGTGCGCATTTCGACATTTATATAACTTTTTGACGTGCTCCGAAAGCTCCACGGTCCGATTTTTATTATCGTTAGGAAGGTAAATCCCTGGGGATGTCATTTCCCTGAAAATTTTTTTTGCCCAAGTCGATTTGTAAATTTTATGATTTTTTTTTAATTTTGGCCGGGGAGCTTTTGGACACTCATGTCAATTTTTTGACGAGTTCCGGAACCTCGCGGCCCGGCTTTTTGGTATCGTTAGGAAGATACGTCCTTAGGGATGTCATTTCTCTGAAAACATTTTTTGCCTAAGTAGATTTTCAAATTTTTCGAATTTTTTAAAGTCCGTCCGGCGCGCTTTTCGATATACATGTCAATTTTTTGACGTGTTCCGGAACCTCGCGGCCCGACTTTTTGGTATCCATAGGAAGATACGTCCTTAGGCATGTCATTTCTCTGAAAACATTTTTTGCCTAAGTAGATTTTCAAATTTTACGAATTTTTTAATGTCCGTCCGGCGCGCTTTTCGATATTCATGTCCATTTTTTGACGTGTTCCGGGACCTCGCGGCCCGACTTTTTGGTATCCATAGGAAGATACGTCCTTAGGGATGTTATTTCTCTGAAAAAATTTTTTGCCTAAGTCGATTTTTAAATTTTATGAATTTTTAAATTCCGTCCGGCGCACTTTTCGATATTCATGTCAATTTTTTGACGTGTTCCGGAACCTCGCGGCCCGATTTTTTGGTATCGTTGGGAAGATACGTCCTTAGGGATGTCATTTCCCCGAAAACATTTTTTGCCTAAGTCGATTTTTAAATTTTATGAATTTTTAAAGTCCGTCCGGAGCGCTTTTCGATATTCATGTCAATTTTTTGACGTGTTCCGGAACCTCGCGGCCTGAGTTTTTGGTATCGTTGGGAAGATAGGTCCTTAGGGATGTCATTTCCCCGAAAACATTTTTTGCCTAAGTCGATTTTCAAATTTTATGAATTTTTAAATTCCGTCCGGCGCGCTTTTCGATATTCACGTCAATTTTTTGACGTGTTCCGGAACCTCGCGGCCCGACTTTTTGGTATCCATAGGAAGATACGTCCTTAGGGATGTTATTTCTCTGAAAACATTTTTTGCCTAAGTCGATTTTTAAATTTAATGAATTTTTTAAATACCGTCCGGCGCGCTTTTCGACATTCATGTCAATTTTTTGACGTGTTCCGGAACCTCGCGTCCCGATCTTTTGGTATCGTTGGGAAGATACATCCTTAGGGATGTCATTTCCCCGAAAACATTTTTTGCCTAAGTCGATTTTTGAATTTTATGAATTTTTAAATTCCGTCCGGCGCACTTTTCGATATTCATGTCAATTTTTTGACGTGTTCTGGAACCTCGCGGCCCTACTTTTTGGTATCCATAGAAAGATACGTCCTTAGGGATGTTATTTCTCTGAAAACATTTTTTGCCTAAGTCGATTTTTAAATTTTATGAATTTTTTAATGTCCGTCCGGCGCGCTTTTCGATATTCATGTCAATTGTTTGCCGTGTTCCGGAACCTCGGGGCCCGACTTTTTGGTATCCATAGGAAGATACGTCCTTAGGGATGTCATTTCCCCAAAAACATTTTTTGCTTAAGTCGATTTTTAAATTTTATGAATTTTTAAATTCCGTCCGGCGCGCTTTTCGATATTCATGTCAATTTTTTGACGTGTTCCGGAACCTGGTGGCCCGACTTTTTGGTATCCATAGGAAGATACGTCCTTAGGGATGTTATTTCTCTGAAAACATTTTTTGCCTAAGTCGATTTTCAAATTTTACGAATTTTTTAATGTCCGTCCGGCGCGCTTTTCGATATTCATGTCCATTTTTTGACGTGTTCCGGGACCTCGCGGCCCGACTTTTTGGTATCCATAGGAAGATACGTCCTTAGGGATGTTATTTCTCTGAAAAAATTTTTTGCCTAAGTCGATTTTTAAATTTTATGAATTTTTAAATTCCGTCCGGCGCACTTTTCGATATTCATGTCAATTTTTTGACGTGTTCCGGAACCTCGCGGCCCGATTTTTTGGTATCGTTGGGAAGATACGTCCTTAGGGATGTCATTTCCCCGAAAACATTTTTTGCCTAAGTCGATTTTTAAATTTTATGAATTTTTAAAGTCCGTCCGGAGCGCTTTTCGATATTCATGTCAATTTTTTGACGTGTTCCGGAACCTCGCGGCCTGAGTTTTTGGTATCGTTGGGAAGATAGGTCCTTAGGGATGTCATTTCCCCGAAAACATTTTTTGCCTAAGTCGATTTTCAAATTTTATGAATTTTTAAATTCCGTCCGGCGCGCTTTTCGATATTCACGTCAATTTTTTGACGTGTTCCGGAACCTCGCGGCCCGACTTTTTGGTATCCATAGGAAGATACGTCCTTAGGGATGTTATTTCTCTGAAAACATTTTTTTCCTAAGTCGATTTTTAAATTTAATGAATTTTTTAAATACCGTCCGGCGCGCTTTTCGACATTCATGTCAATTTTTTGACGTGTTCCGGAACCTCGCGTCCCGATCTTTTGGTATCGTTGGGAAGATACATCCTTAGGGATGTCATTTCCCCGAAAACATTTTTTGCCTAAGTCGATTTTTGAATTTTATGAATTTTTAAATTCCGTCCGGCGCACTTTTCGATATTCATGTCAATTTTTTGACGTGTTCCGGAACCTCGCGGCCCTACTTTTTGGTATCCATAGAAAGATACGTCCTTAGGGATGTTATTTCTCTGAAAACATTTTTTGCCTAAGTCGATTTTTAAATTTTATGAATTTTTTAATGTCCGTCCGGCGCGCTTTTCGATATTCATGTCAATTGTTTGCCGTGTTCCGGATCCTCGGGGCCCGACTTTTTGGTATCCATAGGAAGATACGTCCTTAGGGATGTCATTTCCCCAAAAACATTTTTTGCTTAAGTCGATTTTTAAATTTTATGAATTTTTAAATTCCGTCCGGCGCGCTTTTCGATATTCATGTCAATTTTTTGACGTGTTCCGGAACCTGGTGGCCCGACTTTTTGGTATCCATAGGAAGATACGTCCTTAGGGATGTTATTTCTCTGAAAACATTTTTTGCCTAAGTCGATTTTTAAATTTTATGAATTTTTTAAATACCGTCCGGCGCGCTTTTCGACATTCATGTCAATTTTTTGACGGGTTCCGGAACATCGCGGCCCGATCTTTTGGTATCGTTGGGAAGATACGTCCTTAGGGATGTCATTTCCCCGAAAACATTTTTTGCCTAAGTCGATTTTTAAATTTTATGAATTTTTAAAGTCCGTCCGGAGCGCTTTTCGATATTCATGTCAATTTTTTGACGTGTTCCGGAACCTCGCGGCCTGAGTTTTTGGTATCGTTGGGAAGATAGGTCCTTAGGGATGTCATTTCCCCGAAAACATTTTTTGCCTAAGTCGATTTTCAAATTTTATGAATTTTTAAATTCCGTCCGGCGCGCTTTTCGATATTCACGTCAATTTTTTGACGTGTTCCGGAACCTCGCGGCCCGACTTTTTGGTATCCATAGGAAGATACGTCCTTAGGGATGTTATTTCTCTGAAAACATTTTTTTCCTAAGTCGATTTTTAAATTTAATGAATTTTTTAAATACCGTCCGGCGCGCTTTTCGACATTCATGTCAATTTTTTGACGTGTTCCGGAACCTCGCGTCCCGATCTTTTGGTATCGTTGGGAAGATACATCCTTAGGGATGTCATTTCCCCGAAAACATTTTTTGCCTAAGTCGATTTTTGAATTTTATGAATTTTTAAATTCCGTCCGGCGCACTTTTCGATATTCATGTCAATTTTTTGACGTGTTCCGGAACCTCGCGGCCCTACTTTTTGGTATCCATAGAAAGATACGTCCTTAGGGATGTTATTTCTCTGAAAACATTTTTTGCCTAAGTCGATTTTTAAATTTTATGAATTTTTTAATGTCCGTCCGGCGCGCTTTTCGATATTCATGTCAATTGTTTGCCGTGTTCCGGAACCTCGGGGCCCGACTTTTTGGTATCCATAGGAAGATACGTCCTTAGGGATGTCATTTCCCCAAAAACATTTTTTGCTTAAGTCGATTTTTAAATTTTATGAATTTTTAAATTCCGTCCGGCGCGCTTTTCGATATTCATGTCAATTTTTTGACGTGTTCCGGAACCTGGTGGCCCGACTTTTTGGTATCCATAGGAAGATACGTCCTTAGGGATGTTATTTCTCTGAAAACATTTTTTGCCTAAGTCGATTTTTAAATTTTATGAATTTTTTAAATACCGTCCGGCGCGCTTTTCGACATTCATGTCAATTTTTTGACGGGTTCCGGAACATCGCGGCCCGATCTTTTGGTATCGTTGGGAAGATACATCCTTAGGGATGTCATTTCCCCGAAAACATTTTTTGCCTAAGTCGATTTTTAAATTTTATGAATTTTTTAATGTCCGTCCGGCGCGCTTTTCGATATTCATGTCAATTTTTTGACGTGTTCCGGAACCGCGCGGCCCGACTTTTTGGTATCCATAGGAAGATACGTCCTTAGGGATGTCATTTCCCCGAAAACATTTTTTGCCTAAGTCAATTTTTAAATTTTATGAATTTTTAAATTCCGTCCGGCGCACTTTTCGATATTCATGTCAATTTTTTGACGTGTTCCGGAACCTCGCGGCCCTACTTTTTGGTATCCATAGGAAGATACGTCCTTAGGGATGTTATTTCTCTGAAAACATTTTTTGCCTATGTCGATTTTTAAATTTTATGATTTTTTTTTAAATACCGTCCGGCGCGCTTTTCGACATTCATGTCAATTTTTTGACGTGTTCCGGAACCTCGCGGCCCGATCTTTTGGTATCGTTGGGAAGATACATCCTTAGGGATGTCATTTCCCCGAAAACATTTTTTGCCTAAGTCGATTTTTAAATTTTATGAATTTTTAAATTCTGTCCGGCGCGCTTTTCGATATTCATGTCAATTTTTTGACGTGTTCCGGAACCTCGCGGCCGGCCCGACTTTTTGGTATCCATAGGAAGATACGTCCTTAGGGATATCATTTCTCTGAAAACATTTTTTGCCTAAGTAGATTTTCAAATTTTACGAATTTTTTAAAGTCCGTCCGGCGCGCTTTTCGATATACATGTCAATTTTTTGACGTGTTCCGGAACCTCGCGGCCCGATCTTTTGGTATCGTTGGGAAGATACATCCTTAGGGATGTCATTTCCCCGAAAACATTTTTTGCCTAAGTCGATTTTTAAATTTTATGAATTTTTAAATTCCGTCCGGCTCGCTTTTCGATATTCATGTCAATTTTTTGACGTGTTCCGGAACCTCGCGGCCCGACTTTTTGGTGTCGTTAGGAAGGTACGTTCTTAGGGATGTCATTTCCCTGAAAACGTTTCTTGCCTAAGTCGATTTTCTCGGAAATTTTCACTTTACATTCGTTTTCTTGTCTCCGTCCAGCGAGCCCGCTTTGGCGCAGAATTATCGTTTCTTCTTAGGAATAACCCCCTCCTCTAATTTCTCCTTGCGAAAAGTAAATGTCCTGTTCAAGAAACGTAATTAATTAAGCATATTTTCGCGAACTGCTTGATTGTGAGGAAGAGAAATTGACTAGCGGAACCTCGTGCTAGCCTCGACCTAGGTACCTGATGAGCTAAAAAACGATCATGCTGATCGATCTGAACTTCAGTCACATCTGAAACCCTAATGTCCCAAGTTTTATTAATGTACATCTCTGACTAAATATTTTTACAGGGCCTTATACTTCGGGCAAACTTATTCAAAACGGTCCAAAAAATGTCCCATTAATAAAGAATACAGCAAATAACACCGTTTTATCGTTTGAAAATAATGTTTAAATTTTTAAATATGCCATATTTAAGCATTATTTTAAAACGGTAGGATGGTGTTCGTTTTCCGTTTTCCCTATTAGCTATTAGTGGAACATTTTCGGGATGTTTCGATTAATTACCCGATTTTCTGATCTTTACAAAGCATTCCTAATTTTTAATTGAAAATTTAAAAAAAAACATTTTCTCAACTTTAAGCCCCCTTAGAAATATTTGTCGGCGATGTAAATTAATAAAACTTGGGACATTGGAGCTTCATGGGGTGCCGAATAAAGCTACGCAGCCAGATTTCCGATAAAAAACCTAATAGCATTTTCCAAAATATCGCATCGAATAAATCAGACTTAAATATAGCATCTTATTTTTTAAGCATTATTTTAAATTGATAAAACCGTGTTCTTTGCCGTATTCTTTATTAATGGGACATTTTTTGGACTCTTATGAATAAGTTTGTCCGATTTTCAGATGTTTCCAAAGCACTCATGATTTTTAATCGGAAATAAAAAAAACAAGGTTCCCATCTTTAAGGCCCTGTGGAAATTTTAGTCGGCGAAGTAAATTAATAAAACTTGGAACATTAGATTTTCTGGAGGTGCTGATTAAATCTACTATGATAGATTCCTATAAAAAAAATACCTAATAGTATTTTTTTTTAAATCGTATCGAAAAAATCATAGCAAGCCGTGGAATAGCGCTGTCACCTTGACGATATGTCCCACGAGTGCACAAGGACACATACAAAAAAATTATCGTCCAAATCGTGCAGCGCCTCACAATCTTTACAGAGGTGTTCCGGATCAAATCTGAACACCCTGTACATAGGTAGGCACCTACTTCGACAAGTACTTGCTTTCAATCAATCATACTATCCAATAGATCTAATTATTGGTAACTTTTTAGGAACATTTCGCGCGACAAGCTCTTTAATTTCAAAAAGATTGTCGCAATTTGGCATCGAATTACCTTAACGAAAACCTCAATGTATTTTATTCCTTGTAGTACCTACACAGCTTAAATAAAAGCTTGTTTTTAAAAAGTTTTTTATTTTTATTTTTTGCATCTCTATTGTAGATTAAATTTTTAATTTGTTTACCATTTTTGCAAGAACTCGTTTTTGATGCAGTAAAAGTTTTGGATGAAGAAATATAAAAGAACATTTTTAATTTAGATTCTGTAAGTATCCTTACTTTTCTGTAGGGCTTATTATTTAACTGGTGTAAGATTTGATTGGTTGATTACCACGCTGGAACCCACCCCACGATTTTCTTGAAATTCTGGCTCTCCCCTATTTTCGAGTTCCCTGGACACGAATCTTAGTTTTTGCCGGTCGGCCATAGTTTCCGAGAAAATGAACTTTATTTCCTTTTGAATGGGAATGAATTTTTACTGTATGCGGTTCAAACTAATCACTCCGCACTCCGCTGTTTCGCACCTTTGCAACATCTAAACTTCGCGAAATAAAATTATTTATGCAGTGTTTACGTAGGTACGCTATTTTCGCCCGACATTCGGCGCCCGGGATGTTGCAAAATAGTGTGGTGATCAGTCTCAATCTCGTACAGTAAAAATTCATATCAATTATTAATTATTATAGATAATTGTAAAGGTGACCGGGAAAAGAAAATTTGAAAATTAATTTTCTTGGAAACTACGTCCGACCGCCAAAAACCAAGGTCAGATTCGCGTTTAGGAACCTTGTAAATAGGGGAGTAGCCAAAATTTCAAGAAAATCGGGAGTGGATTACAGCGTGGTAAATAATTATCTTATTAGTATTTTAAAGTCCAAAAATAACGAAAATTTAATTGGAAATCCTCGCTTTTTGAGTATTTATTGTTGCTGTGGTTCATCTTATTCAACCGAGCCACATAATTTTGGTTATTCTGTGACTAAGCATAATAAAAAAAAAATTTAGAGAATATTACTCAAAAATTAAAATTGTAATCCAAAACCTAGTCATTGTCGCCCACATTATAGAAGAACCTAATACGACACGTTCTTTTACACTTACCTAATACATTTAAAAAACAGACTTTAATACTTAATTCCCTATAGGTACCTACTCATTATAAGAAAGCAAAAATGCCCAACTTGTAGTTAAGTTTTGTGATTTTTTCATTAAATACACCCCCGGCCAAAATGGCATCGTTTACAATAAGTATTTTCATATTAATTTCTAAATTATTGATTAACGTTCTAAAAATTCTTTCGGTCTCGGAATTCCAAAGATTTTCTGCACGATCCGACAACGTTGCCTCGGGTAAAAGCCGCCGCTCGAGCGCCGGTAGCTGCTTAGATCCACAGACGGCGGAAGATTTCTACGCACAGCCGGCCGCCAGCACACGCGGTGTTTCATTCTGCGAGAGATAGAGGGCTACGCGTATTCTACGGGATTCTCAGAGAATTTGGAAGGCCTATTTTTCTCTTAGGACCTGCAAGTCTTTCCGAATATTTCAGTCAACGACTGTACTAAATTTTTGGGCCGGACAGTATATTATCGGTGCTAATCTGGTCCTGGACTTCCACTAGTGAAGGAATTTATATTTTCTCCAACTCCTTCCTTTTTTTCATCATAATAAAAGCTCGATGGTAGCATAATATTGTGTAGTCACCGGAATTGAATAAGTTTGCATAATTTTAGATGGATGCGACAATTATAAGTGGGTGAAAATCGATTGGATAAATTCGTTTACAAAGTTGCATACATGCATGAACACACTGTATAGCAAGTAGGTATATTATTCAAAAGCGACAAACTAGATACCCTCTATCTTATGCGAACTCAATGCCGTTGTCAGCCAAAAGGCCCGATTCCCATCATTACATATTTGAAAAAATAAGAATTTGAAATGTGCCATCTATAAAAATAGATATCTTCAAAATGTGAAAATATTCAAGAAAAATTGTTATGTTCATTTTGGTTATCTTGTTGTTAATGTTAGTTAAATTATTCATCCCTCTCACTGAACATTAGGGTGGGCCAAAAAAACTAAAAAAAAAAAACATTTTTCACATCGTAATACCGCTGAAAAGTTGCTAATTGGGGACACTGAAAAGGGATAAAAAAGAAATAAAATCGGTTTATATCTTCCGGTCCCGCAAGTACTCTAAAGTTTGCCGAAATTAGGAAAAAAAACTTTTACAATAATTTTTAACTTCACGAGCCAGAGAATTTGTTAGATTTGACAGCTATTGCGCGAGCGGAAGACCGTAACAAATTTGAACCATTCTTTTTTCCAAATAATTATTGGTTCGAACAAGAGCTGATTAGAGCTATTACATTTAAACATTCACAAGTTCCGTGAGGTTAAGAATTATTGTAAAAATACTTGCCCGACCGGAAGATAATAAACCGATTTTATTTCTTTTTTTACCCCTTTTTAGTCTCCCCAATTAGCAATTTTTGCGCGGTATTAAGATTTGAAAAAAGAATATGAATTTTTCGGCCCGCCTTACTGCACATTTAAACTTATCTTTCACCCTACTCCTAAACACAAGTTAGGAGACGAGTAACGGGAAATACCTGGACTTAGCCACTTCTCGGGCTTGTTTCCGCAAAGTAAACAAACTTTATAAATTGCCTACAGTTCCAACAACTCCCTAATTGAGACCTCTGGAATCTCGTTGGAATCTGGAAAACAAAACCCCAGTGCAGCCCTTATCTCCAGATCTGGCACTGCGGCGACAGACGTAATCTCGAGCTTGAAATGTCTCTCACGTGTACAATGGCAGACATGCAAATGTATCAAGGTAAATGCGGAACTGGTTCTCAGACAAATTACATAGTATCGATGTTTTCATAATATGAAACAATCGATGCTTTTCATACTTTGACCCATATAAGAGTAAATCGGGTTTGATTATTTGCTCGCTATTCATCATTTCATCAGTTATATTTTATCTATGACGGGCGCAAACTTTTTATGAAATATCAAACTTAATATGTGAAGTTATTATTTTACAATTATTATTATAAATAATTTTTAAAAAATTACTTGACATTAATGCTATTAAAAGTTCATCGTTTATCAAAATTGGTAGACAGATAGAGAATTGCAGGATAAAATTTATTTTTCTAATAAATATTTCAAACAAATATTTATGTTGCGTTTTTGATATTTCTTTCTGATATTTCTTTTACTAAACTAAACTAAACACTTCAGAATGTACACTGTGTCCCGGATAAGAATGAACAGCATGGGGATATTGCAAACGGTGAGAGATAGAGCAACGGTTAAATGGGAAAAAAGTGGCGCAATTTTAAGTTCAATAAAATGATACAAACAGATTTCTAATATCTTTTTCGTTTTTGAGTTATTTTGAAAAAAGTAAAATTTTGCGTTTTCGATTTTATTTTTTTCCGAAGTTGTTATCACAGATATAAAAAAAAACATTTTCTTATGGCACTTTTTAACGTTTTTAAGATGTCGTTTTTAGATTTGTTCTAGAACATTTCGTTTTTGAGAAACCACCTTCAACTTTATTTTTTAAATACGAACCTGGATTTTTTTTTTCAGATTTTGAAAGCACTTTTCATTGCAAATACCATGATGTATGACACGAAATATTTTTAAAATGTTTCGAGACAATTATACTGAAAATTCCCTTTTTTTCCTTTCATTTTTTTATAATGCGGCCCTGCATTTAATAATAAGAAGTCTAAATATTAATCAGTATTGTCAACAATTTAACTTACAACTTACCTTTCAATCGGAGAACCAAAAAAGGACGGCAAAGACTAATAAAGCCCTGTTTAGAGTCTGCAATTTTTATTGCCGGCAATAAAAATTGCTGACATTTTTGTTGTGCACACGCGCATTAACTCCGTTTTGAGTCATCTGTGGCAAGTTTTATTGCATTGCAAAAAGTAGCTCCAGACATATTTTTATTGCAATTGCAATGGCAATTCTAGTATTTTTTAGAGATTTTTGTGCAAACAACTTTAGTAAGTAATAAAAAACTCTACCTAAAACTTCATTTTCTATGTTACTATTAGGATCTTTCTAGGATATTATATGTTATTATTAGAATCTTTGTTAAAATTAATATAACCCGAAACACTACATATACAGTCTACACACCGCAAAAACTTCAAATATTTTATTTACTAAATATTTGGTTGACAGTATTCACCAAAAAATAGAATTGCATTAGATAAATTGCCAACTGTAAACAGATACCACCTTTGCAACAAACATTGCCTGCAACAAAAATGTCTCCAATTTTTATTGCCGACAATAAAAATTGCCGAATCTAAACAGGGCTTAACAGTCACATACCATAATAAAAATAAAAATCCTCCACCTAGAAGGCTTTGAAACAACGAAACCAACCCCTTGTCATTTGTCATAACTCCCACTGTATCATTTAGTTAATAATCTGTATTATTAGAAATGGAGGGTGCTTTTTCAAATGACGACAAATTTAACATGTTAGCATGTTATATCTTGCGTCACAGAAATAGTGTAGAGGCCGAACGAATGTATTGTTGCAATGGGGAACTTGAACATTTTTTTTTAGTTCTTTAATATATTTGCCTATCTATAGAAAGGGCACATACCAAAAATTAGCCCTCAAATCGCAATATTTAATTTGCAATAAATGATTAAAGTTGTGACCGCGCTATTCATTTGAAACGATACGAAAAGCGCGGGAATGGTCGTGACGTCAAATGGCTCGATCGATCAGAAGGCAGTGACAGGAATGACAGCTACACAGAATTAGAGAAGATGAGAATGGAAATTGAACGTTAAAATAAACAGTTCGGCGACCCATTTACAGAGGGCTCTGATGTAGGTCTCGGTACGTGGGATTTCATTTGCTGTCAGAAACGTGACACTTGCTGCTCAGGACAAAAAATTAGTACGCTTACGCATCTCGCAATGTAAATAACTATTTAATTCAGCACACACTTTTCAAACGTTATCAACAATATCAAGACGGACAGACAAGAATAGGATGTTCTCGTTTGGTCTTTCTAAACAAAGCTTGCGCGTGGTGCTGTAGTTTGTGTACATGTGCCGCCCATATTAGTTCATACATGGTGGTGGCGCCTCGAGCTACTTGACGTCACAACCAAGGAGGACGCGTTACAAGAATGATTTGAATTATGCAGTTTTTAATTGCTTATATTTATTACATAAAAATAAAAAATGAGTTTTTGTGTGAACTGTGGTTCATTTAATGGCAATAAATTACGTTTGAAAGTAATATTTTTCAAATTTAATTTTTGTGCAAGTTCCCCATTGCTTACATTTATTACATAAAAATAAAAAATGAGTTTTTTTGTGGACTGTGGTTCATTTAATGGCAATAAATTACGTTTGAAAATAATAGGTAATTTTCAAATTCAATTTTTGTGCAAGTTCCCCATTAATAAATGGCAAAAGGTATTGGTTTCATTGGCTTAAAGCCTTCTTCTCACAATTAGAAAAAGCGAAGAATTTACTCTAAAACACAATGCGACACTGTTTGCTATACAACAACAGAGGAAATTGTTGACAATACTGATTATTTATTTAGATTATTTACATATATTTATATATTATTTATATATTATTTATAATTGTTGACAATACTGATTAATATTTACACTTCTTATTATTAAATACAGGCCCGCATTAGAAAAAAATGAATGAAAGAATTTTCAGTATAATTGTCTCAAAAAATTTTAAAAATATTTCGTGTCATACATCAGGGTATTTGCAATGAAAAGTGCTTTCAAAATCTGCAAAAAAAATACGGGTCCGTATTTAAAAAAATAAAGTTGAAGATGGTTTCTCAAAAACGAAACGTTGTAGAACAAATCCAAAACCGCCATCTTAAAGCCCGTTAAAAAGTGGCATAAGAAAGTGTTTTCCTTTATTTTCTATCTGTGATAACAACTTCATAAAAAAATCGAAAACGCAAAATTTTACTTTTTTCAAAATAACTCAAAAACGGAAAAGATATTAGAAATCTGTTTGTACCATTTTATCGACCAAAAAATTGCGCAACTTTTTCCCCATTTAACCGTTGTTCTATCTCTCACCGTTTGCAAGATCCCCATGCTGTTCATTCTTATCCGGGACACATTGTATACGTTATTTTTATCTTTGAGTGTTTGCCCGTTATTTCTTGTAATTGTTACATTGAAACTCGCTAATCTTAGATCCTTATTGTTATTTTTATCCTTGTACAGAGTCCTCGCGCAAAAACTCCTATTATTTCTCTAATTTTTCCAGATAGAAAAAATTTTTGGAATAAAAAGTTCCAAGGTAACTATTGGGTTTTAGAAAGGTAGGCAGATTATATCGTAGACTTGAGGCAAAATATTATATATTTTTTAATAATAAGCCTTCAGTATAATTTGTGGATATATTAAAAGATTTAATTTTTCTTATTGTGTGATTTTGGCGCGTTTAAATTTTTTTTGCAGAAAAAGCAATGTAGGTATGTCTAGTCATCAAATTTTTCACCCCTACTCAGTTTTTCACAATAATAATAATAACATTTTTTTGTAAAACGTAGGAACAGATCACTTTACTAGTGTGAACAATTAGTTTTTTTCGAAATTTTCAAAGCATGAGTGATTTTAACTAAAACCAAAGCTATAAAACTAAAATTTTGTCACAAATTAGTTTCAAAACCAGCAAGGTCAAATTTTAAGAGGAGGTTGCTAAGGCGATTTTATGAAGAATACTTTATATAAACACGGAGCCTAAAATTCTTAGTCCTCGGTGTACACTGTTGTACAGGGTGTTAAAGGTTGAACTCCAAAGATGAAAATGACTGTATTTATCTCACGCCCCCCCCCCCTGTTTCACCCCACTCCTGCTAATTTTTATCGTCATCATCGTCAACAGATGCACCATGAGAACGCAACATTCACAGTGAGCTTCTACAGATTTCTTCGCGAATTGTTAACTTCACTTGTGGCATGTCACGTGACCGATGAGTATACACTTCAAATATCTACACAAGAATCTAAACAATTAATTTATACAATCTTGCGCAAAAAGTTCAATGCACGCGTGTATATTGTGCTCTTGTTGAAGCTGAATTTAAATCTATATTTTCGACACATTTACATGATCCAACCTTCCATAATTTTACCAATATCAGTGTTGGAGGGGTGGTTTAAAACACAATCGATTGGATACAACTATATACATACAGTTTACCCTAAACCTGAATTTAGGCCTGTCGACATCTATTTGGCAAACACAAATAACGAATTATGCAGTGTTCTACCCTATCGAAATGAAAACTTCTTTTAAACGTTTAATGCTTATACAGTGTGTAAATGAACAAGTGCGAAAAAATTCAAGTGGTTAATCTTTGAGTGAGACGAACAGTTTATATAAACATAGGTCCGGTAATGCTTCCTTTTCAAGTTCCAAGGTATCAAACTCTTCTTAAAAAATCGCTTTTTCGTAAATATCTTAATAATCCTTTAGCCGATTTTGTTAGATTAAAATTATTAAGTACAGTGGCGTCCCGAGGACCCTTTAAACAATAATTTTGTAAAAACAATGTGCTCCACTGACATTTTTAAAACTTTTTTTTCGCATTCAGCAACTAAAAATACAACTTTTTTGTCTCTTGAATTATTCTCGTATCTTGCCTCACTTACGAGAAGAAAAATCACTTTATTGTCTAACCTAACCTAACCTAACCATACATAATAAAAAATTAAAACTACCAATGAACAAAAACTAGGGTATACTCGATATTTTTTCCATATTAATAGTTTATTCTAGCCTTAAAAATTGCTATAAGCGGTAATGCTAGCTATAAATTTTTTTTGTTTTATTATAATAATTATAAAAAATGTTTGACGCCCTGTATTTTGAAAACGAAGCACTAGCGGACCTATGTTTATATAGACTTTTGGTCTTAGAATCATTTAAACATCATTTATTAATAATCGAAAAATAATTTCGTAGAAAGATTAAAAAACTTCTCGGCGAAAAATTCCAGGCAGTAAGTAACTTGGATTATAGTCGGTTAATAAATAATATAAAACAGATGATATCATAACAATATTATAATATTTATACTTAGCAGATAAAACAAAAAAGAAACCTATTGCGAAATCTGTATCGCCAATTTAGACAAATGGATTATTTCGAAAAAGTACCTATTTGATGAAATTATTTAAACTGTGTAAGCGTGTGTCTGTGTGTATCACAGACAACAACAACAAGTTAAGATTGGACTTTAAATTTGGCAGTCCTCATAATCTACAATAGGTTCTTTGGGTTTTTTTTTCGGCAAAATACCTTCAATGGAAGGAGTGGAAAGTGATGATTATTCAACTTTTTCTTATATGGTAACTCTTAGCGAACATTTAGTATACAATAAGTTTTAGTAGAAATGATTTTTAACATTAGGTACGAGCCCTGTCTCAGTGAAGTTGGCCCAACCATTCAAAATATCAAATTTGTGAATTTATAGCATGTTGACGCAGACGTTTTTGAAAATATGCTATTTTTTTGTTTCTTTACAGATTTTAGAGAATGTTTAAAAACATTTTTAGATATATTTAGCGTTAAGTTGGTAGTTTTGTGTAATAATTTGATTGTAACAAAATACACGACGAAAAAACAGCTTAAGTTGAATAGTCTGTTTCTAGAAGTTTAGTAAGCGGCTCTTAAATAAATCACAATATTTGCGTTTCAATAAGTTTAAACAAGGCGTTAGTGACATTTCACAACATATTTGTGCGTTAATTGTTGTTTACAATTAAAAATGTCTCGTGGTAAGGCTGTTTCTGAAGAAATAAGGAATGTTACAATTATTGACTTGTATTCAAAAGGCAAATCTGCTGCGCAAATCACAGACATTGTTAATTTATCACGATATAAAGTGCGAAATATTATTAAACTTTACAAAACTACTGGATCCGTTACTCAGAAGCAGAGAAATGGAAGTCGGCCACATTATTCTGATACAAATTGAAGGGCTCTGAGAAGGATTATCGTGCAAAATCGTCGGGCTAATTATGGAGAGTTGAGAGTTTTATGGAAACAGACAACAGATACATGTTTTTCAAGGGCAACTTGTCACAGGGCTGCCAGAAAACTAGGGTTTAAAACTTACAAGGTAAGCTCAAACTGTTTTGTATTTTTTCCTGTTTTCAATTTTACGTTCTGTAGGCAAAGGAAAAGCTTTTACTAACAAAGAGGCAGAAGAAAAATAGACTTTTGTGGGCAAAAGAGCACAAAGCTTGGTCTCAGCATCAATGGAACTCAATTATATCAAGTGATGAAGCTAGATTCTAGATTTGAAGTTTGTGTTGGTGATAATCGAAGCCGAGTCATTAGAACTGAAGGAGAAGTGTGTCACACGGACTTCCTTAAGAAGAAAGTTAAGTTTCCGTCCTCCGTGATGATTTGGGGATCCATGTCAGCTAGAGGGGTCGGAAAATTACACTTTGTAGATGGCATCATGAACGCTTATAAATACATTAACGACCTTCAAAATAATCTAAAACTAAAAATTGAAGAACTCCGTTTGCAAAATATTGAATGTATCTTCCAAAAAGATGACGCCTCTTGTCATATGGCTAAAAAAGTGAAGGATTGGATGTTAGAAAACAATATTTCGCTTTTAAAATGGATGGTCAGCAGTCCAGATCTTTCGCTGATTGAAACATCATGGCATATAGTGAAGAAGAAGTTGCGATCACAACCGTTCCAGTGTTGCGTGCTCGTCTCCAAGAAATTTTGAATATTTTCATCCAGATGATTGCCAAACATTAGTTAACACTATGTTGAGACGTATCGAGGCAGTAATAAGTCGAAAAGGCTATGTAACGCAGTGGTAATTTTCTATTTAATTTTTGTCAATTTTCTGTTTATTGACAATATTAGGAATTTCTTTAAAAAATTTATTTGTTAGTTAAAATATAGTTTAATTATTCAGTGTGGTCATTTAAGTGTGCAACACTTTTTTATTAATTGCACAACCAAAATACAGACATTGCCGAAAGTTGATGCATGTTCAATAATCATATTAGGTGTACTTAGAATGGTTGCAAGTTAAACAGCATACAGGGTAGGTCAAAAAATATAAAAATTGCGAGAGAGTAAAGTACCCCTATTTCAAAAAATTCAGCAAAAGGTTATTAATAACAGTTGTTTAGAATTAAATGCTATGCCTAAATACCAAAACATAGCCTCCTAAGAAAAAAAAATATTCGTCAATTAATTTCCAGTTTCTTAATAAACATTCAAAATAAAAAAATTTCACCTTAAATTAAAGTTTTTTAATATACACATTATCATTACTAATGTTTTACCTGGTTCAGAAAAATTTTTGCGAAATTTTAAAGTTTTGTAATATCGTTGCAACATACATGAAGTTTGTAATTCCCTAAAAAATTAAAAATTTAAGTTAATTTTACAAATATGCTTGAATTTGAACAAAGTTATGCGAAATTGATAAAATTTTGATTCATTTATGAAATTGTTTAGGGTGAATATTGAAACAATTTTTTTTAGGAAATTATTGTTTTTCAAAAAAATATATTTATTTTTCTTCGGAGGCCATGTTTTGGTATTTAGGCATAACTTTTAATTCTAGACAACTTTTTTTAATAACATTTTGCTGAATTTTCTGAAATAAGGGTACTTTACTCTTGTACCTACCCTGTATGCTGTTTGACTTGCAACCATTCTAAGTGCGCCTAATATGATTATCGAACAAGCACCAACGTTTGGGAATATTTGTATTTTCGTTGTGCAATTAATAAAAAAAAGTCCTATATGTTCCACACTTAAATGACCACACTATATACCAAAAGTGAATAAACGTTTCCTATATAATTAGAAAAATTGTTGATTTTAATGAATTTTCTGTTGACACGGTAAATTTCTTCAAAAAACATATTTTTATTAATTTGGGCCAACTTCACTGAGACAGGGCTCGTATTAAGTAAATTAAAGTAAATTGAATTATTTCCAAGGAGTGAAATAGGCATGATATGTCGTTTTATTAAATATTTTCAACATTTAATGCAGTTGTTCGTATTACCATTAGTTTTATCATTATTACTTTGCTTTGTATTCAAGTTTTGTATGCCCAGACATTGACATTTCCTTTGATTTCTATGGCTAACTTGGTAAGAACTGGAATAATGAAGTCTAACCCAAAGAGGTAATTGGTAGGAAAGTAATTTTTTCAATTTATTTCTCATGGAACGCTATTAAAATTTTACACTGACGTATTCAGAAAGAGACGGTCTTTCCGAAAATGCAAATAAAATAGTATCACCCAGTTAAAAAAACAAAGTTGGTTGCCATAGCACCGAAATTTTTAATATCTCCAATTTGTGGCAAAATATATTCCTAAACACTTTTGCGACAAAAAAAAATTAGCTCTTTGAAAATAGGACGTAGTTTTCGTGTTAGAACTGTACAGGCCCTAGGCAGGTACACAAGTGGAATTCTCCTATTGAAACACAACTTAGATGATAAATGTTTCCTAAAACTTGAGATTATATTATATCAGATTTCTGATCCTAGAAGTAAAACTTTCATCCTCGGCAAAATAATGACACAGCTTTCACCTCCTCTTCGCATATGACTAGAAAACGGAATGAACTATAATAGTCTGTAATCAGCGCATTATCGTATAATAGTGTTATTGGAAAAGCTTCAGGAAATAGATTTATTATTAGGCCTTAACATTGACAACAACTTCATAATTTTCCACAGTGTGTTACTCCTGCAAATTAACTCAAACCCTCGTTTTCTATGGTTTGCATAATAGTATTTGTGAATTGCAAAAACATGCTGCACACAAAGAACTAACCCTTTGATTTAATTTCGTCAAAAACAAATTTAATTAGTTCGTTATAAGGGTTCGCCTGACATCTTCACTACCTAGCCAAAATTTCTTTACCATAAAAATTTGCTCCATTAAATTTATTAAATAATGTTAAGGAGCTATATACAACTTTACGCAACAACTGCTTTATGTTCCTACAAGATAACGATTTCTGTGGCACTTCATATACCATAGAGAATTCAACGCCTGCCAATATGAACCAATGAAATGACATAATTTTTGAAATATTAACCAATCAGGTGATTATTTCTGCGATGGTACCACTAGTGGTATTTTCGCTGAAATCCTACTCTCGTAGTTACGTCCTAGTTACGATAAACCAATATTGTAGCAGCTATGAGCACATAAAACTTATTCAGAACCGAAAGCTCAACTTAAATGACAGCTGTCAAATGGACTTTAACTTTTAAGCATGCTAATTAAATTTATATACGGCTAGTTAAGTAAAACATTCATCTGAACTCAACGGGCTAGTGGCATGATTCTCGCTTTGCATGCGAGGGTTCAAATCCCGGTTGTGAAAATATTTATAATTAATTTTTGTAGTTAATTTATTCCTAAGAAGTTGGGTTGATAAATTATAGCTACGTACGTACACACTGAATAGGTAATTATTAAACTATTTGCAGTTGTTAAATTATCTTTTTAAATAAAACTCGTGGTATGCCTAATAATAGTGATAATACTTTTCGTTAATTCTGCTGGCGAACCCAGAAAATATGATTGGGGGGGGGGGGGGCAACATAAAAAAATTGTCGTACAAAATAATTTATGATTAGAAGAAATTTTCAAAAAAAGTTTTTAGCACAGAAGATGTTAACGATCCAGGTCTCGGATTGGGAAAATAAATGCCGAGGGTCGCACAGCGGACAGTACATCTAACCTACCACTCTCGAGAATTTTTAAAATATGAACAGGAAGGTCTGGGGCCGAGGCCCCCTGTCCCCTCCCTGGGTGCGCCACTGCCTGAAAATTGCCGTAAGTTAGTCATCTCTAATAAAAATTCCTTTCTACACTTTTTAACTTGACTTTAATAATACCCCACAATAATAAAAAAAAAGTCCAGTAAAACATACAGGACGCAAATATTCCTATGACGGGATAAGATTATCAAAGTATACTTCCATACTCCTTGAAGCTTTTAAAAGCAAGTTGTTAGGAATATAATGGCTTTTATCGCATCGCTGAAGACTACTTTGGAACATTACAATGGAAAAGCTATATAAAAGAGTTTGTAAATTCGCCGATAATTCAGACTTAGCATATAATTATGATGTATTTAGCAACCATCAAAGTGTTCTTGCAATGATTATTGCCCATAAAGCTCTCCTAAACAAAACCTTAATCAAGCTGGAAATATTTACCGCCCTGAAGAGCACGTACCTAATTTACCTATGTTTAGTAGAATTTAGGAGGCGAAGGATACCGAGGAGTTCAATTAAACGATTCTTGTCTGGGAATGGGTTATTATTTTATAATGAAGCGTTTCCTTATTTGCTTTGATATATCCCGCGTTTGCATATGTTAATTAAATGCCTACAAAGACAAGGTATGTATTTTAGTCTTCGGTTTATCAAGTTATTCCTCCATTACCTGCTTGATAGAAACATCGTTAAAGAATATTGTAACGAAAAATGCCTCTAAAGTTGTTATATCAGCTTTCAATGAACATGTCTGCACTGTTTTCTGACATACTCAAATATTTAGCAGATAAATTTTAAGTTTGGGTATTCTACTTAGAGTTTTATAATCTTTATGATTAATTTAGAGGCATTTTCCGTCGCATCTTTGTTGGCCGGAGGCCCCCAGGGCCCCATTTCCTTTTAGTTTCCATTGTTTTCTCTGTAGAGCTTCCATCAGTTTCTAGAAATTTGCTAGAACTTTGATTTGTGCATCTGTCATTGGCCAGGAATATTCTAGAGTAGTCTCCAGGCTTCCATTTGAATATATAAACCCTGGGAATTGGGCCTGAGGGAAGTTGAAGGTTATAACGCGATTTTAGTGCGATTTTTGAAGCTGATAGAATCTTCTTGGTCGGCGACAGTATCTGAAAAGTTTATTTGTGATTTGTGATGGCTAAACAATAAAGGTGGTAACCAAGACAACGAGTTTGCACTGTGATTGTTGAGATTCAGTACAATATTATTTGCCTCACCCAAGGTTAGTAGAGACCAGGTTGCCTCGTAACTATCAACCAATCACTGCCGAGCGCGCGAACGCCTCATAGTTTGGGCCTAGTTTAAATATAGCGGATAACTGCAATATAATATACCTCCTTAACTTCATTAACAAATGACGTATATTGTACATTTGTATTTATTTATGAATTAGGATCCTATCCAATATTTTATATCTTAGAATGAATTATATATCAATTATTAAGTAAGTTATAAATACGTTTGTTTCCGGAGTAGTACCCTACTTGAAATATGACCTTTTTAAATACTAAATTAGTTATATTCGAAAAAGTGGATAATATAATAAATATATCCAATAAGAATACCTACTATAAATATATATGAATATTACCCACATACCTGTAGTTGCTATAGGTATATATGATGTTACCATATAATAGATTATCATAGTAGATGAATTATTGTTAAAACATATCTTTTTTTTTTATAAACATTTGTGTGAATAGGAAGTAGGTATTAAGAAATTGGTATTTATTGCTGGAGTATTAGTTTTTTGGAAGTTTCCTGACATTACCTTTCAATTTATATTTCTTCTCCCAACTTAAAATAATTGAAGATATTGAAATTAATTTAAAATTAAATTATTTAAATAAATTATGACTATGTCATCTATAACAACAGCAACTCTAGTCGAAAAAGACAAAACTGCAGCTTTTTACAAACCTTCTGAAGGCTCTGAGTTTTTGCTGTTTTGTTTTCGGTGCCTCGTCCGGAAGAGGTAAGATCAAAGAGTTTAGACGTTTTAAGAACTGAGTCCGTCTATAGTGAAAACAACAAGTCGCGTTTCTAGTTTCATTTTAGCTTTGTACCTTGAACTGGGGGTGTCCATTAGATGCCCATCTTTGCAAAATTGAAATACCAGGGAGAGGATAATGTAGAGTTTGTTTCAAATAAATATAGCATCTTTTGTTGAAGTACCTAATGGTAAATGCCTTAGACAATTCTTCATCGGTCCATCGTGCTTTTGATTTCTTTTTAAGTACAATGGCGACGTTGTTTTCAGATAAGGGACTTTTAAAAATCGACTTAACTTTTTCTTCACACTGCACATTAATCTGTTTTTCCAAATCACATATTTTTGTGTTGAGGGCAACTTTTTAATTTTAAACCTTGATTTTCTTGTCCGAGAATTCTTTATTTTCTTCTTAAAATATCTACTTCTGATTCCAGATGTACAACAGATGCAGGTTTGTCCTTAGTTGCAACATTTTCTTCGTATTGACATAATAACTCCTGAACTACTTCTTTATTAAGTTTTCGCTCTACGCACTTGGTTCTATCCAACATTCTCTTGACCACTCTCTCATTACTCTTTTGCCCTCTGACGGAAGCAAATTTAAAGATAGCACAGCTAAAAAGATTTAATGTTGTAGGTAATCTTATAAGAGTTAAACTGTCAACTTAACATTTTCCTTTAATTTTGATGCTTGTCTACCCAGCAAACGAGCCTGCAATCCGTCTTCAAATTGTTCAGGTGCAAAATGATCACTACAGGTCTTTCGGTACGTCAAATCACCAAAATTATCTTTTCGATAGCATTTTTGCACCTATTGTTTACATATATGATGGAATCTTGTAGAAATGAAAAGAATATTATTTTCCTACCAAACTCTTTACATTTTTTAGTAGGTAGGTACTGTTATGTCAGGTCTTGCAAGAAGAAACACTACAGTGGGTTCCACCAGGCATGCTTACCTAATAAAAAAATAGTTTTAGAAATTATAGAACCAGAACCTAATGTTTATTCGAGTTCCTAGATTATTGGAAAGAGTTCATAATAAAAATATAAGGCCCAAAATTGGCGAATAATGACACTATAATGACTTTATTGCCCCAACTCTCCCAATCTAGGAACCTGAATATTTATTAGATCTAAAATTAAATATAATACATTTTCTTTCGTAAATCACTACTTGGAAGTTAGAACATTTATTTATGTACTGGGGTGAAAATATATTCAGATTCTAGAATTTGTATTAGTTATCTCTTCAAAATCTTCATATTGTATAAAATATGCACTTTTACACCCTTTTAACCTAACTTGACGTTATGTGCACTTACCGCCCAATGTGTTCAATAACACCAAAAACCAAATTAATAAATTATCAAAATCTATGGAAGGCAAGTTATCAAGACAAGTTTTAACAAATCTTGTCTTCATTATAAACCGAAAAAATAAAGTATTCACAGCAAGGTTCTTAAAACTGATAACAGAATTTATTTAGTTTTCGCAAGGTTATTAACCTTAGTTTCCGCGTTCCCCGAGCGAAAGTGTGGTTATAAACGCACAAACTCTGCAAAGGGCGGCGTTGCCAACGATTCTCCTTAAAGAATTGAGTAGGTAATATATCATCTGGCATATTTTATAGGGGGCATCTAATAAGTTCAGAATAGGATCAGTAAAATCCAAATATTTCATTGTGCTATGAAATTTGATTATTTCTCATCAGACGCATACAAACTGAATCTAATAATTTGCCTGGGAGTGCTTGGTTATATAAAAAAAGACGAAATAAGAAAATAGCAGATACTTATTGAAATTAGGGATCGTGACATCAGTTTTTTCAATTTGTGAGCAAACTAATTGACACAAAATTGTTGGTGGGGTTCCGTGATTATCTAGACATGTTTTACAAATTCCGATGCAAAAAATTAATTTTCATTCCTAAGTAGGTATATTAGTCCATTTATTAAGTTGTAGTAAGAAATTAGAACTTCCATATCTCGTCTTGTGTTGACTGTGCCATACTTCTTGATGGAAATCATTTCATCTATCGATATTTTTTGTAGTTTTTTTGCGTCGATAATAGGTTAAAATTTTCAAAGTCGAGCGAATGTCCAAATTCTCTATAAGGTTGCACAGCAGCAGTAGTAGGAAATTGTAACCTAGGATAGAAAGAGTAAACAATTTTTTCCTTCCTTTTCTGGAGGAATTGATGTTAAAATATCATCAACGTAGCTCTTGAAAAAATGAACATAAAAAGACAACTGTAACAATCAAATATCTTTAGTTCAGAAGTCACGAGATCAGCACAAGTTGAGGACATAGAGTTTCTCATTCCAAGTTCAAATATATATTTATAAAATTTGCCATCAAAAGTAAAATATCAACAAAAAAATTTAAAATTTCTAAAAATGTATCCAATGGTAGAGAACAAAACGGCGAGATTCTGTGCCAAGGAGACTATTATTCTTGAGACAAGATCTATAGGTATATTTGTGTACAAAGATACAACGTCTAGCGAGATTAAAATATAATTTTAATTTTAAAAGACCGCTTGAGATCTTATAAAGTTAGCAAACTCAAGGGAGTTTTTTATGTAATTTAAATCTTTGTCAAATGCCTATGTTAGAAGTTCACTAATCCACTAATCTATGTAACCACGTATATTAGAGCCCTGAAGAAGGTTTTAAATAAACCGAAACGTTGGCGTAAAGAATAAACTTTTTTTCCTGGGATACTTTGGCCCCAATTCCAATTAGCATTACGTTTATGTTATTTTTTACATTTGAATAATATTGAGGAATCGATTATAATGAAAAACAACCATATACCCGCATTATACAATTACTTACCTATGTAAATAACTACATCCTGCATAACAATAATCATAATAATAATAATTTGTGTAAAGTAAAAAAATAATCGGAACTAATATTTTCGAAGGTATTTTTAAAATTAATTCTACGAATAAATTTATATAGGTCAACATAGGAAGAAGTAAAATGAAGCTAATCAGGTTATCACGTGTCGTACCCAAGACGTTTTTATTTAGCTGGAATGTACCTAGCCCGGAAAAATTTCTCAACATCTCGACCGCTGATCACAGGCTGCAATTGGTCAATCAATAATAATAATTACGAAATAGTATATTTCCTAACAAGTGCGGAAAGTGACACTTTTCCGCACGCGATTGCTACGCGTCGTTCAGCCAAGAAATCGAGTGTGAAAAAGACACTTTCCGCAAGAGTTAGGAACACTATTTTTTATACAAACGTGCGGAAAAGCAAAGAAATTAAAAGTACACTTTTCCGGACGCTTGTAGAAAAAAGCTTTTTATTTTGAGTTAACGTTTAAAGTTCGTCCTTTTCATTTCAGACAATTATTCATTTCTAAATCTAAATAACCACTGATAAAATACCAGAGACTATTAAGCAGTGAATTTTCCTGGCAACTTGGAAAAGTTTATTTTAGGTTCCCTGGTGAAAAGTCCAGTTTGTAATTAGCTAGGTAGGTGCTGATTACAAAAATATTAAATCAAGTGCTTTATTACAGTTGTGTCTTTCAAGTTGCTGGTATATGCTTGTCCTGGACTCACGGAATCCAGAAAAAAGTATTAGGGGATATTTTATTCAAAATTTGATTTCTTAATGTTAATAAGTTTTTGAAGAAATGCTTCAATGTTAAAAAAATCGATTAAACTTTGTTAATACGAAAAGTTATAATATTCTTCTAGAAAAATTAGGTGACCTGTATTTTTGAGGTTTGCACCTTACAGTATGTAAGGTCTACATAGTAGACACAAGACTCGGTGCACTATATAGGAATGAGATATTAGTCTATAGGTATCTGCTTAATAACCGCCCCCATAATAATGATATAGGTATGTTAAAGAATGAAGTTTTGTGTGAAAATGCTGAAAATCGCGAATTTGATATCGTTCAACAAACTCCAGTGTTCAAATGCAGATTCTTCTCAAGGCCATTCCTCCTTTATGAGATCGGATATCACCCTGGGTTTGAGGGTTCAGATTAATTATCACAAAGGCATGGATCTACGTAGGTATCAGATTATCTTCAGAGGAAGTAGGTATATGCTAAGCTGTGGAAGAGAGCCTCGTGTAGTCTTTTGTATACCCACATACATAGGTATTGGCGCCTTATGGTAAAAGAATTCCCTTTGGTAACTAGACTACGATTAGCTTGTTATGGGATGAAATAACCGTCTACAGGCATTTTTTGTGGGACTTGAGCTTGACATATACCTGTGCAACCAGGATTAAATCAGATAAGCTGAGTCATATGAGGCGAATGTGGGGAAGAATCCAGAAGTTAGAATTTACGAACTTTCTATCAAAATTTCGTTTTTATGCTGCCACGCCTGGCAAAAATAACCATACAGACTAGTTCGGTTAGAAATTTTTTAAACTTAAAAAAACTGTTGGAACCTGCATAGTAGATGAAGAAATCTATGGGCATTTAATGACCTTGTTCCTTGGTGTACTATAGTAGGTATAGGTAGAATCGGCCTGAGAACTTTGCTACCGGTACAATCTTATATCATTATTGATTCGCAGTTTTAATATTCGCCAGTGAGCATATTACCGTCTCATAACATTTCTTATTATACGCGCTATTGTTGCTCACCAGCAGAATAAACTTGTGTGTGTAGTCAACTTGCTGGTGGAATTTTTGAAGAACTAGTCTAAACAGTATACTGACAGGTAGTGCGTTTATAGGAACGTTTTATGCGCAGGTTTAATTCATGTACACAATTTTTCGGCATTATCCCAGGCAACACAATAATATTATTGGAATATTTTATACACATTTTCAGAGAAACATGAAAATATTAATAAAATGTTCCTATAGATATTACAGAATTAATGTTTGTTAATGTTATAAATGTTTTATAATAATAATTTAAAATAAAATAAATTATAAAAAAATGAAATTTGCCAATAAACTATAACACATGCGAACATTTATAAAGAGGACATTTTTGTCTGCAATTAAAATCTACATAAAAAATCGATACCTTTTATTACAATACAAGGTGATTCATTTTTTTTATAAAAATAATTTTACCTATTACCCACTTCTCCGCCACTGGTTGTGCAAGATGTTGGATATTAACAGGTTTTATGCTAACCCATGCCGTTATAACGTATACCAAATTTGACTTAAATATCTCAACTACTTTGGTAAATATTCAATAAAGTCCACATATTTTTTCCAAATTTAACACCCTGTAACTTTTCTATGAAGCCTTAAAAATATATAGTTTATACGAAAGAGTGCGGTTATTTTTTTTGAAGATGTATCACCTATTAAAGCCCTGCTACAAAAAACTGATTCACCCTGTATAATATATCTAATGGTTGCAGCAATCAGCAACAACTTCTACTGTGGCCGCAGGCACTAGGCACTAAACAACTAAGCCACCGGAGATACGAGTACGGGCATAAAACTACGATAGTATCATGGATACTATGGTGACGAGGGGATAAAACGGCCTATAGTGTCGACTGCTACATTTCATTGTTAGGCATAGAATTTGTGGGAAATTTACTAAATTAAAAATATGTGAAGATGTGGAAGTAGCATCAGTTATATTACAGATTCAACTTAATATTACTACGAACTATTGTTGCAGTGGGAAAATAGGTAGGTAAAGGTTTAAGTCAAATGCCTGGCAGCCGAGCTGCAAAAGTAGTTCACAGTAAAGTGTCCAGCTAGACCAGCTCAGGGGTTCGGTTCGAAAACACAATTAAATTAGGTTAGAATAAAGCGCCACTGGCTTAGGCAACTTTAGCCAGAAAGATATCCGTTGTTCTAATAACTCGGCTACAGGCAAGTGACACACAATTTACACTGAAAGAAAATAATAAATAACCCAATAATTTTTTGCCAAGCCATATTATAATATTCAGGACGGGGTACTAGTACAGAAAGGTACGTAAAAGTTTTGTCTTAAGCTCAAGTTCAATACTGACAAAATTAAGCTTATAATAGCTCCGCCCGTGATCACGTTTGGCTCACACTTATTGAAAGGTAAATGAGCTCCTACCAGTTATTATTATTTGTATTATAATTATTATGTATTCAATCACGACGAATGAATTCGCCAGTGACCACAACGAACTATTAATATTCGTGAAACACCACGTACGGTGATAACGCACCTTAGGTAGCGTGGCTAAATATACAGTAATACAGATGTAAGTGCAAATTAATTTCACAAAATATTTTAGATATGGCTCCCCCTTGATTTCGTCAGCGGTTAACAGCAGTGAAATAATATCAATTACTTAATGTTTGTTAGGAAAAGGATACAAATTAATGTGTAACTTATCCCACGTTGAATATCTGCCTCCGCTCTAGTGCTCTAGCCTCCAACGTCGAGGGGTAGAAAAGGTATGGCGAGCTCGACGCCCTTATCCTGCAGTTAGGGCGGAGTAGGATCAGTTCTCCAACCCACAAGGGCCGTGCAGAGCGTGTAGAGTCGGATGCCTACACGCATGCAGAGGTAGAACGTCCACACGAAGAACGTAGAAGGCAAACGTAGACGTAAAAACACCAACGTAGTAAATTACAATGTGAAGAATTGGAGCAGCAGGCAAATGAACTGGAGTAGTAGGCGAAAGATAAAGAAGAAAAAAAGGCCCTACAATAAAAATTATTAGCTTACGACGGCATACTAGTTATAAATGCACTCACGTCGATGTTGATTTAGCTTTCTGGCTTTTAACCCTCGGACTTGTTGTTCTTGAGGGGCAAGACACCTAGAAAAATGGTTACCATGATGTTGGACACCTGGACAAGCTCGAATCAAGACAGCTTACCTCGTGGCGTGGACGTAAAATCCGACAATTCGTCGATTGTGAGCCCCAAAAAGGTAAAATACGCAATCAAACGCAAGGCAGACGTAAAGGGACTCACGAAGGTACGTTTTCCACAAGAAAATCCCAAATTGGAATGCTCCACAGACTGGAAACCCACAGGTGAAAAACGTGGCGTCCACTCTACCATGGGCTCTGGCAAAAATGAAAATGTGTCCTTGTTTATCCGAAAACCCGGGAAATCGACTGTCCAAAAGAGTAACAGCAACTTCCGGTCAAATCAGGGAGGCAAACTTGCACAAAACAACAATTCACCCACGTACAACACGAATAACACCTCAAACTTGTCATAAAATCGCCGAAATACATAAAATTTACGAATTTCATGAGTTGACGGTGTAAACAACACGCAAACGTCAACAAAAGCAGTCACTGATTTGGACGAACTAACCAGGAGAGTGCGTTCCTCGCATTCAGACCCAAAATAGCGCAAACAGCGGCGATCGGAAATTTTACGAGGGTGCGTTACGAAATTAAGTCGCTAACGAAATGATGGAATAAAAAGCAGTCAAAGGGAAAAAGAATAAATCTGTAAGCGACAGATAATACCTAGGGCGCATTGTGTGGTATTTACAGTAACAAAAGCCCTGTAAAGAATAGCACAATAGTGATAGCTTTTATGTGCAACAGCTGGACTGCTCATGGACTGTCCCTCGTATACATCACGAACGTTCCGGGATCGGCGATTGGCGCGAAACCAGGGAATTTTAAAATAAATACGGTGATACTTGAAGCGCTTCAACTACGTAATTCTTACTGATAATTTTAAACCGTAACAATATATAATTTTCAGACTGACTGTATATTTTAGCACGCCTCTAAGGAATTGACCTTTTCGTGATTTATTCAAAGTAGTGGCATAGAAGGGGCAAATGCGAAAGGTAGTGGTTAGAGAACAAGGAAAGATAAATTTCATGACTGCAAAATTAAGACCAACTTGTTTTTTTTATGGATCTGTCAGGATCTGATGGACTTATCAGGAGATCAAGGAGAGAAGTAGCCATTTATAATATATAGGAAATAATAACAAATAATAGGGTTGTTTCCTTTTACCAAATTTTCAAAACAGCGGTGTTAGAAAGGACTATGATTAATAAACATGTCTACATACAGGCGTTGTTGTTCTATTAATTCCTTCCAAAGCCCATAATTTGAAAATAAAATTTGAATTTCCGAATGAGAGCCGAATGTAAAAATAAGTCATTGTGTAGGGCCGAATATTGCCTAACGCAAAGTGACACGTGTTCAATAATCCTGATTCCTGATCTACAATAATTCATCAGTTATGTTTTGTGGCTTAGGAAGAAGAAGACACCATGTATATTTTGCTGCAAAATATACAGGGTATCTTCAAAAACTGTGACGCTCACTTCTGGCCTAATCTGAAGTCAGAAATGGGTACCCACTGACAATAATAATTTTCGTTTATACAAAATAAGCTTTTCCTGCTTTCGTGTTTCCACCTTTGGATTTTCGACTTTTTTCCGCCAATCATTATTTTCAAATTATTGGATACAAATTAGAATTATTTTTTGTCAATTCGACTGTTTGTGATTCGAGATTCGACACCTTTTGTGATTCGGTCTTTTGCAGTTTTTATATTTTGTGATTTGACTTCTTGTGTTTCGACCTTTTTTCCGCCAATACACACTGTTTCATTACATTTATACCTAATAATTTATGTCTACCAAATTATAAACAGCAAGTTGGTAGGTAAGAAAGGGTATACTCAATATGCGATCTGGAATCTCCGCGTTGAAAACCTGCAATTTTTGGCTTTTGCGCTGAATTTTCTGCGCCCACTTTTTCCTGCGTGCAATTGTTTTACGTTCTTTTGTCCATCCGCTATTTTGACCCAGGGATCCTTTTTCCGGAGCTGTTTTGTCCTGCGTTCTTTCGTCTCGCGCTTACTTGTCTCTGCGCTGAAATGTCCCCGTTTTTTTTGTCTCGCGCTATTTTGTCCTGCGCTCAAAAGGGGCGGAACCAGTAACAAATACATTATGACGTACCTAATTTTCGGAAAAACCTGTAAATGAAGAAAAATAAAGTTTCTACAGTAAATAAACATTTTAATTTTTTTTTATACCGTGACACTAATCTGAACCGCAAAAGGAAAAAAAAAATGCCAACTTTGGAAAATCGTCAACTTTCCTATTACTATGAGTATTGGAGTATTGCGGACACGATTAAAATTATCAGGTCAAATGAGTTTTGTAGTCTTTACTCTATCTATTACCGGTGATACTGAAAATTATGTTGAAATGTAGTAGGTATCCTAATACTTACTACATTTGTATACCTAGAAAACAGAAAAACTTAAAATAGGCATTTCGTTTTTGTTTCAATTAGATGCAATTAACGGACCAAAAAATGTAATGTGTCACTCAATTTGTTACATACTTAACAATAATTGTGAGGTGCATATAATGTTGAGCATTAAAACAGAGCAGGTAGGTACCTAGAAGTAGTGACTAATTTTATGACACACGGTTAACGACTTTCTAAATAGTAATTTCAAACTCATAGTATATAGTACAATTCTACGAATCATTTTATTGCACATTACAGTTACTGTTGCGTGGGAATTAATTAATATACACGATTATTCAACTTGTTTTATCACACCCACTTTTTGGAAAAGTGGAAATTTGATGTTTTTGAGGTTTTTTTTATATTTCTAGAAGAAATAGACAAAAGTAGCTAAGCTGTCAATGGCTCGTTTTTTGACCTCAATTGACTGACGCAACCAGCACAGGCCCGTAGCCAGGTGCAATATTTAGGGGGGGGGCAACAATATTTTTTGAGGGGGCGGGGCGAGATTTAACCATAATTTCAAAATACAAAAAAGAAAAAAGGGAAAGTAGCAGTTTTTATGTTTATTTAAAAGAAACAAATTGATAACAAAAAATATTTTTTTTTCATCTTCATAACAAAAAAATCTAATGCGCGAATACTAAATGTATTCGTATGTATCACAAACTTAACTCACCCTCAGCACCAGTTATAATATAAAAAATACAAGGAATAAACAAAGTATTAAGTAGGTATGTATACTACTATCACAGCTTACATAGGGTAAGCTGTGCTACTACCGTTTGTTCAGCGAATCTTCGGACCTACGTCACAACTCTCGTCCTTGTCTTACTTATGAATATACGATGGATATCGGTCGTATATCCACGAGAAAGACAAGGACGGGAGTTGTGACGTAGGGCCGAAGACTCGGTGAACAAACATTTATTTTAAACAAAAAACCTACTACCATAAAAGATAATTCATATAAGACCCAGGAGCGCGTTTCGCGGATGCGTTGCGCCAGTTGCAGGGTAGTGGGTAGCCCAAGCGCTAGAGGGCGCAACAAATTTTCCCGGAGGGGGGGTATTGCCCCCTCTGCCCCCCCCCCCCTAGCTACGGGCCCGAAACAGAATCTCGATATCTTAATTAGTTTAGGAGATACAGGGCCTTTCTAAAAACGTCGCATTTTCTTCAAAGTCCCTTATAACTTTTTTATTCGTTATTTTTTCATTTTCGTAAAAACATCTTTGGACACTATTTATGTGTAATTTGCTGAAGTAGATGGCAAGTGTAATAAATATTTCCGTTTTCCAGTTATAACAAAAAATAGTTATTTTTGTTACAAGTACTCACCTAAAATGAAGTTTTTCAGGACGAATCATTGCTGTTTCCGGACGAGGCGTTAGCCGAGCCCGGAAATAGCAGATGAGTCCTGAAAAACGTCATTCTTCATCTTCACGTACAAGTTCTAACTAAAATAGGTATTGCACAATTTTTTTTTATAGAAACGAACAATATTCACAAATAAATAACTTACGAAACCTGAAGGCTTAGAAGAAACGTCGATAGGTATACAGGGTTTCTCCGTATATTTTTCAACAACCTAGAACCACCATTTCTGATCCTAGAAAAAAACTTCTTAAGTGAAAGTTATAGAGTTCTTTCCGTACCGGCGGAATCTATGAACGTTAGAAAATTAAGAAAAAACATAAACCTGTATATTTTTTAAATCTACTGGTTCTTCTGATTCTAATGATATACATATATGTTATATGTTTGCTCTATTCACATTGCATGTACTATATGACTATAATATCGAGTACCATGGAAAAATAATTTGTATTAATACCTCCTAAACAGATTAAGATATCGAGATGCGGTTTGCGGCATTAGTTACTTCTTGTCCTTATATTCGGGAAATAGGAGAACCCCCCCAAAACCAGTCAATCTGTGACACCCAGTCCATTGCTATTTGGAATTATATTAAAACCGCCGTCTAAAGAGAAAATATTGTCTAAACGGGGAGTTCCAGAATTAGTTCAACATGTCATAACTAAATGGAACCAAAAAGGTTTTGCATGGGACAAAATGCCTTATTTCTGAGGATGAAAGCATCTCTAAGGAACCATCAACTTTTTTTAATGACACCCCCTCATTTTTTTACTATTATATATATGCTCTTTGTTCTAAATACAAAGATGTGTAATAATAACGAAATTTAAGTGATTTCCTATTTGAAATTTGGGAAAAACCACGATTTTTGTAGTCTCTCCAAAAAAGTTGTGTCACTTAGCATTACCTATTATATGTTTTGAATCTTTGGTAATCTTATTGTGGTAGGCCCGCGTACCATTGATAGTAATATTTTTTTTTCTAAGGATTTTATCCCATTCACCTAATTGTGCCTAACTAGTTGCATTTTTAGGTGTAATGTATTCTGCGATCTAATTGAATATAGGTGTAACCCAATGACGTCAAAACCTACAGACGTGGTGCTCCATTGTTAAAATGCCCTTTATTTTGACTCCAAGATTAAATATATCCATACTACTCTAAAAACATGCTACAAACAAAGACCGAAAGTCAACCATCAACCAACTATACACCCGGTGATTCCCGGTTATAGTTCCTCCAGAATCACACCTAGATATCGCATGTTTTTCTTGTTTGGGGGCGCCGGAAGCATCGGAACCTCACCTGAAGGCTCGGGGGATGGTCTAACGACGCCAGCCTCCGAGCCCAGAATCGAAATAAGTTCGCTACGGCTCGACAAAAAGGGGCAATTTCTGACAATCTCGCGACATTTTCGGAATAATTTAATGGAGCGCTTAGATTGTGATTAGTTCTGGGCGTCAAGCGTTTATCAAAACAAACCTGTCTATAGGTTCTGAAGTCATTGTAACCTCAGTTCAGTAACCTAATTATTGCGACAAGGACTTGGGAGTCCTAGATCTCATTGAATTAATTTACAATTTTAACCACGAAAGTCGAGATGAGTAGTACCTACGTCCAACAATTTGATAACGAGTGTTCATAAATGAGACCTGACAGTACAGTAGGTTGTAATAATTGTTAAAACGTATTTGATTAATTTTAGCTGTCCTGTGAACGATATATTAAACTTTTTTTTTGTGGATATGAGTAGGTAGATAATTTTTAACTTTAGAGTAGTAATACAAAAAAAACACCTTTAAAACACTCATTAAAAAACTTGTTGGAAATGATCCACACCTTGGTCCAAACAATATTTCTGGCACCTTTTTAGAATAGAATGAGATAAAATCAGGCTTCGTCGGAGGAAAAAAATCATATACATCATATTGCGATATCGTTGCCGTCAGTTATATGAACCACTCGTAAAACTGTCAAAACTTGTTATCAACGAATTTCTTGGTAACAAGTTAAGCAGTAGGCGCTAAGACAGGTATCAAGAGATACTTCAATTAGCTGCCGCAAAACAAACCTTTTGGGAACATCTTCCATAACTTGCCGGACATTTTCCTTGAGCGCCTCCGTTTGCACAGTCGGTCGGTCCCCGATTGCTTTTTTTTATTCCACTGTGGTTTCACACTCGTTCCACACAGTTTTCCGAAAAAGCGAACAGTATGACAAAGAGATTACTTTTAAACATGTTGTAAACAACGTTACTGTTGTACCGAGGAAGAAATTAGAAATCTTCCCCAAAATACGTCCATTGACCATAAACGTTTTTTTGTAAGTAAACACCATTCTAACGCAGAATTTTCATTTCTACCAACGGAATACGCACGTTTCAGTCAACGTTTTTATATCATCACTTTTACCTTGCCTTGACGGTTCGATACTGACAGTTACATTGTAACTTGAGGTTAAATTTAAATGAACGCTAGATATATCAAGAGTCATTTCACCCGTCCCGGTACACACTGTAGATCCTCAGAATCGGGAGAACAAGACGAATCTAGAAAACTAAAAATATGTAGCTTGTAATTTACATTCGAATGATATTCGCTTCCAGTCAAACCAGAAGGCGAAGATCTTACTCTCTTTATCGTCATTAGTTACTTTACTACCTAACATATTATTGCAGCTAGATAGGTCTATTAGAAAAACACCCTGTTTTCTTTATTTCTTAGAAGTTCGGATCTAGAACACAATAATTTGCAAAATCAGTTTCCCGTAGGGGAGAATGGGTGAAGATGACTCACCTAAGAGAGACACTTTCCAAAAAGTAGCATTGCGTCATCTTTCCCCCATGGTGTGGACAAGATAATGCATCCATTAATAAATATTATTGATAAGGAAACTTGCCAAAATACTTAATGAAAGTATTATTTTACTGGGAATCGACCAAAACATTAAACGACGGGTTGTCATATAAAAAACATCAGTTTTTGTTATTTATTACTTGTCCATTAAAATTTATTTGTAATGCTAACATACAATATTATGCTGCGATGATGATCTTAGAAAAGATCGAAATATATGGTAGTAACAAATAAATTTTAATGGACACGTAATAAATAACAAAAACTGATGTTTTTTATATGACAACCTGTCGTTTAATGTTTTGGTTGATTCCCACTAATAAATAATATTAAATTTTAACACGACCAGGAAAAAAGAAGAAAATTTATAATAAAAATAACGAAAGTAAAACAATAATTGTGGACGGCAGTTTTTATTAAAAAATAAAATTTTCTTACAAATTTTTTTCTTCAAAATTTTTAAGAGTCGGACCTAAAATCAAAACGAATATTAGTAAAATGCTTAAAACAAAACCTACTCATTGGAAAGTGCGCCCGCATAGATCGAATGTGACCACTACCAGTTTGTGTCATTACACTAAACAGTAGGAAATAGGGAAGTTGGCGGTTTTTCAAATTTAGTGCTAATGAATTCCCTTTATCTTCAATAATATTGCAATACACGTTATTTTTTTATTTTGGAGCTTTGTTAGAGAAAAAATCCACTTTCTGTTTTCCCGCCAATTTGAGCTATTTGCTTTCAAAAGATTCGAAATAAGACCGTGAAACGTCGTGGCGTCAATGGAAGCGATGATGATCGCACCCGAGTAATTTCATCTTAGCACAAAAATAAAAAAAATCCCTTATGGTTCCATCTTTTTGGCGGACACTGTATATGCTGCTAGTGTAATTTGGTGATACTACCATTGATTAGCATTTTATTTCGAAATTCAATTAGAGGAAACTACCCTGCTATGTGTCATCTTTGCCGATTTGCAACTATAGAAATAAATATGGCTAAACAATTTCGACTTTTAGTAGCAGAATCCTATAAATAGTCGTCCCTAACCCTAACATAAAACGACGTGTTTTTGTAAAATTCGAATTTTTAATCTATCCGTTATGGAAATATTACGGTGCGTCATCTTTCCAATCCCGTTATCTTACCCAACTCTCCAGGTACAAAAAATATAAATAGCCGTGTTTTCTCGATTCTGTGTAAAATAGCTTCCTATAAATAAAAAAGTAGGTATAATATGAAAAAAAGAAACCAGAGATGCTAAATCCACTTCAGAGATGGGATATCCATGTTTCGGTTGAAAGATGGATATAGGTTCACATGTTTTCAAAGCGTTTCCCTCCGCGCGAAGTGATTGAATCGTGATAAATTACGTGCAAAGTTGAAATATCAAGAATAACTCTTGCTTCACCGCTTTGGTGAAGTAGTGGATTTTTATCCATGTGGAAACATATTATTATGTATAAGGTGTTTCAAAATTCATCCTACATAATTTGACAAGTGGGTCTTACGTCAATTTTAAGCAAACTAAGCAAACAATATCTGATAAACTTAGGTTTCCAAACGCTGCGGTTTTGAATATTATCCTTTTTTTGGAAGGGGGATCTATCTAGTCGAAATATATCGAGAAATACCAATCTTCGGAGATATTTATTTAAAACAAGCCTTTTTGATGAATAAGCTTTATGTAAAAACACATTCATGGCCTACTTTCCATTATATTTTTTAATGAGTCGAAAATTACCGAAACGTCTTTGGCTTGTAACTTTTTTGTTTCAAGAGATACCGAAAAAATACATAAATGAAATTTGTTAACAGTATTTGGACGAAAAGCCACGATTTAGTAGATGTTCTTTTAAAACATGAAACACTGTTCAAAGTCATAAATTACTATTACTGATATACAACTACTATTACTGATATACAACAGAAATATATAAATGTCACTAATGTTGTTGAACAAGGCGAAGTAACATGAACATATGCATGGGCATCTACTCAATAGGTATACATTGTGGTCATTTAAGTGTGCAACATATGGGATTTTTTTTATTAATTGCACAACGAAACTACAAATATTCCCGAAAGTTGGTGTATATTCGATAATCTTATTAGGCGCAGTTAGAATGGTTGCAAGTCAAACAGCATACAGGGTAGGTAAAAAAATATAAAAATTGTACAAGAGTAAACTACCTACCCTTATTTTACAAAATTTAGCAAAATGTTATTAGGAAAAGTTGTCTAGAATTAATTATGCCTAAATATCAAAACATGGCATCCTAAGAATTTTTTTTTTGAAAAACATTAATAATTTCCTAAAAAAAGTTTGTTTTAATATTCACCCTAAACAATTTCATAAATCAATCAAAACTAAATCAATTCCGCACAACTTTGTTCAAATTCAAGCATATTTGTAAAATTAACTCAGATTTTTAATTGTTTAGGGAATCACAAACTTCATGTTTGTTGCAACGATATTAAATAAAAGTTTAAAATTTCGCAATAATTCTTATGAGCAAGATAAAACATTAGTTATGATAATGTGTATATTAAAAAACTCTCATTTAAGGTGCAAAATTTTTATTTTAAATGTTTATTAAAACCTGTGAAAAGTAATTGACGAAAAAAAATTTTTTTCTTAGAAGGCTGTTTTGGTATTTAGGCATAGCTTTTAATTATTCCAAACAACTTTTCTTAATAACCCTTTGCTGATTTTTTTTAATAAGGGTACTTTACTCTTGTACAATTTAGGTGCACTTAATATGATTATTGAACATGCATCAACTTTAGGCAATATTTGTATTTTGGTTGTGCAATTAATAAAAAAAAGTCTCATATGTTTCACATTTAAATGACCACACTGTATAATCTGGTGTGATTCTGGACTTTTCAAAAATGTTCCTATTTTCCTGCATTGTCCCCATAGGTTTCTTTTGCAGCCCTAAAATAATAGTATTTATATTTAAATAATTTATGTTTCGTATATTGGTGACGTTTACAAAACATACTTTTTGGCCTTTATATTTCTCATCTCAAGGGTTGCTTGATTTGCAAATATTGTAACAATCTCAGTTCAGTTTGTCGCCAATTGGTTATACTTTTTTACTAAACAAATGAAAAACAACAAATAAATATGTACAATTTTAATTTGTAACAAATTTACAGAAAATTGTTAAGCTCTTTACTTGATCAAAAAAAATTAGTTAAACTCAGAATTAAACATTTCAGTATATAAACAAAACTGTTTCGACCAACGATATATAGGAATAGACACATTACCAAAGGCAAATTGTTTTGTTTCATGATTTTAAAAAAGATGTTATTGTTGGCAAATTCAAGGTTTCCGCAGTTTATTGATATGATTTAGGTTATTTTTAAATATAAGTATTGCAAAGCATATGTAGGTATAACATACAAGTCTATCAAAAAATTATGCATTACAAAATAAGAAAGACTCAATTTAAAAAATGCCAATGTAAAGAAGTTTCCTCGCTTATTCCCCCGACCCGCTAATGTATACAAGCAAATCAAAAGAGTGTTACTTGTATTACCGTGAGTCATCTATTCCTCGAATTTCCCCTTCACATTCATCTATTTCTATATAGGTATCGTTGGTTTTGACAAAAACTGTTTCGAATATCTGACGTACTTAAAGTTCCTTATAAGTTTGGACTGTCAATAGAGACGCCTCTGTTGTGACATAAGTTAGCGAATGCTCAGCCTCCCGTGATCCAGACTCCTTGAGATGGGGCTTCCGCAGCTAGCTCTCGTCGGAAGCAAGGTCGTGAGGTATTTTTCAAACCGAACGGCATTTTTTGTACTCGAAGTGGCCATTAAAAACTGTGACATCGATTTTTTCGGCAGAGTTGGGGTGTACTTCAATTTGGTGAAAACCTTGGGCTAAGGCGAGGGTTGTGAAATAGGTATGTGTGCATTTGCCTAAATTGTCGAGTATTAAGTTTGCGGTAATCTATGACCACGCAAAACTTGCGTTTACAGGATGCGTCCATACTCTTTGGAACGATCCAAACAGGTGAAGAATAAGGGGAAATTGAGAGTACCTGTAAATTGATGGCTAACGCCTCGTCCGGAAACAGTAATGATTCGTCCTGAAAAACTTCATTTTAGGTATTTGTAACAAAAATAACTATAAAAAGAGGAAAAAGTGTTGACGGTATCTACTCTTAGAAGTGCAAAAAGTAATTCGGAGTGTTTTCAACTTGCTGGTAAATGCACTCGCAAAGTTCTAGATTCAACTGCATCTTATACAAAGAAAAACGAAACCAATTTTTTGTTCATTTTAAAGCTGGAATACCTTTACAGGAGAGACTTAAACCAACAATTTTACATGAAAGACACCCCTGACTCCCTGAATGCAAGAATATTAACTAAAAAACTTCAACTTTACTTCCATTATTTAATCAGGTTTTCAATAATAACGATAACAAAAAAAAGTAAATAATATATTTTTTGAAACTTTGGCGGCGTGTCTCTTGGAAACGAAGGCTTTAAAAAGTGTGTATGTACCTATTGCAAAATAATTTTGTTTTATCGATATCTTGCGGAAAGCCTTAAGGTCTTAAATATAAAAAGTGAATCACCCTGTATGCCATGAAACCTTGAGAAATAAGTATATACGCTTTAAACGCTTTTCCCTCGGGGTGAAGTGATTGAATCTGAATAAATTACGTGCAAAGCTGAAATATCAGGGATACTTCGGCCCCTGAGCGAGGAAAGCCCTCATGAGATGTATAGATTCAGCCCCTCGCCTCGGTGCGAAGCCGAAATTTCACTCTTATGGTTAATCCCATGTGCCCAAACTTTCCGCACATATTATTCGCTTTTAATTTTATAACGGTGGTATTTTTAATGCATTATGAAGGTACGCAAAATAACGGGAATTGGCCCTACGGGCAAAAAATTTACGTATTTAGAAGGAGACTCAACCAGGCAAACGTTCGTTTCAGGGATTAAATTTAAATGAATTCAGCATTACCTCGTTGTTCATTTAGATATGGAAATGTTGTTGAACAAAAGACTAAAAAGGTAACATACTATATTAACTGAAATTAGAAATAGCAGCATGACGGCAGAACCTACAGATGTGTCTACAAGATTAAATATATCCATACTATTCTAAAAACAAAGATAGAAAGTCCATCATCCACTATATTATAGTCATTGACCTTTCCCCGTGATATATGTCTAGGGGGAACCACTCTTGGATGTGTTTCTTCTTATTTAACTATTTTTTGGGGGCGCTGGAAGCATAACGAAACCTCATCTGAAGACTCTAAGGATGCCGGCCCCAGAGCCCCGAACCGAAATAACTTCGCTACGGCTCGACAAAAATGGCAGTTACTAACTCACGCGATATTTTCGGAACCATTTTTAGGTAGAGACGTAGAGAACGACATATTAAAAAGATTCGATTTATCGCGGGATAAAGCTTAATATCTCTCAAAACTTCCTCTTTGAAAATCCGAAAAAGTGTTCAACCCTTTAGGCGGACCTTCCTATTGCTTCCTATCCCGATTTTCCTCGCCCCACGGCCCTATTTAAAAAGCTTTTTCGACTTGGTCACTGCGGAGACAGTTTTCAGAGGCCACTGTACACTGACCCACCCGAAAATATCTTTGCCTCTTTAATGGAGTGCTTAGATTGTGATTAGTTCTAGGCGTCAGGCGGTTATCAAAACAAACCTGTCTCTAGGTTCTGTCGTCATTGGCTTACATCCTTCTCGGTATTATAAGCAACAAAAACAGGTATTTTATTCGTGACTTGATTTTAGACTTTTTTATTATTTCAACCATCCTTTATGTTATTTTGCAAAATAAGAAAGCTTACAAATGTAGTTTGGTCGATTCTAAAAAATAATACATTTATCAATAGTATAACAAATGTGAATAACCCCTCTTTGTAGGATTTATTATACAATCTTTAATACATAGTAACAATTTACTTTTTTTAATTGGCGCAATGTTAAAGCAAAGCCTACATGAAACCGCAGGTCAGGAGACCAGGAGTTCAAATCCCACATAAAGGGGATTTTTTTAATTATTATCGCTGCATTTTGCTCGTCACTGTTTATCATTTTTAGTAAATAAACAATGGTTATTATGAAGATTATTACTCAAATAGACTCTATAGATTAGGTATTTAAAATTTAAAACAAAATGAAATACGATTTGTTGGTAGCAAGAAAAATTTAATACCATACACGAGGAAGACGTTCCTTTAGGTTATTAAACATTAAACAACCTCCTCGGCCAAAAAAGTGGGCAGTGTAAAAATTATTGCATTTTTTGTACATTCTTATTCTCAAAATAGCCCATAGTATCCGGTGTGCTTTTTCATTTCAACCAATCCATCTAGTGTAGGCAAGTTAGACTTTATAGAAGAAAAAATTTATAAAGTTTTGAAATTTTGGTTGTGAACTCCCAGTAGGAACCCGAATACCGATCCGAAGAGTTCGAACCCCCCCCCCCCCCGGGGGTGCTTCATCCCCTTTTGTCGAAAAAACCATCCCCAAACGTGACCAAGACGGTGTTTTTTGCGTTTTTCACGTAAACCGTATTTCTGACGAGAAAAAGTTGTAGGACTTTTTAAAATCTCCATTAAATTCTCCACAAAAATGGTCATCAATTTTTTTTGCGTATCTCCCACCCAACGCTAATAAATGTCCTTGGAAAATAAGCATAGTTTTCAGCGCGAACAAAAAATAAGCCTTGCACCGTCTTTTGCGTCAATTATCTCGAAAAGTAGTAGCGTGAGCAAAAAAATGTATAGAAACAAAATTGTAGAGCAGTTCTTTCTCTACAAGATACATATTGGATAAAATATTTTTGAGAAAGTATTAGTGGACATATGTTGATTATTTATACCTGTGTATTCTGCACTTTGAGCGTGTTTCCACACCATCCATGACGTAACGCTCTCGGTGCGTTTTTTAAAAGTGGTTTCCCCTATAGGCCTATTCCACTATGGGCCAACCCTTACACATGTACAACGCCTTCCACAATTCCACAGCCCTTTTTACAGCCGCAAGATATGAGCTGCAGAATTGAGGCTGGTGCTTGAGTCGTTAGCACTGGCATTAGATGTTAGTTTTTCTCCAGCCCCATTCAGTTGCTCTCAAATTTCTTCCTTTCCACAAATGAATTTGATGAAAAACGCGATAGGAATGTTGTCTTACTGCATCAGATGTAGGTGGTAGTCTGGACAAAATGACTGAGTTACTCGACTGGTCAACTAGCATATTAAATAAAATAAAGCGGGGTGCCTTATATAGAGCAAGCGTAAATTTCTCACCAGCTCTTGCAATGTTATCTTTTGCCGATGAAGGATTATTAAATACGGCTACCACTTCTTGTAAATCCTTTCTTGTATTTATTAAGCTTACGGTCTGTGATTTTCTTTTGCCAAAGAAAGGAGACGTGGTGTCGTAGCCACTAAACGCATGAGCAAATAAAATATTATCTTTGCAATATTTTAAAACTGTCGAGTTTTGTAAGTCCTGGGGGACTATACACCCTTTCCTTAATATTTCCAGTCGAGTAACGCAGTCATTTTGTCCAGACGACTACCTATACATCTGATGCAGTAAGACAACATTCCTATCGCGTTTTTCATCAAATTCATTTGTGGAAAGGAAGAAGTTTGAGAGCAACTGAATAAGGCTGGAGAAAAACTAACAACATTCTAATGCCAGTTCAGCCTCTATTCTGCAGCTCATATCTTGCGGCTGTAAAAAGGGCCGTGGAAAGCGTTGTACATATGTAAAGGTTGGCCTGCACTGCTCTACAATGTGTTATGTGTTCTCATTGTTATGGGCAGAGTTGTTTAAATTCCATCGAGCGGGACCATTTTGCAGAGGCAATAGATTAAATATTTATATTTCATAGTGGAATAGGCCTATAGGGGAAACCACTTTTAAAAAACGCACCGAGAGCCTTACGTCATGGGTGGTGTGGAAACACGCTCAAAGTGCAGAATACACAGGTATAAAAAATCATTTGTCCACTAATACTTTCTCAAATATACTTAATCCAATATGGGTCTTGTAGAGAAAGAACTGCTCTATAATTTTGTTTCTAAAATTTTTTTCTCACGCTACTACTTTTTGAGATAATCGACGCAAAAGACGGTGCAAGGCTTATTTTTTGTTCGCGCTGAAAACTATGCTTATTTTCTAAGGTCATTTATTAGCGTTGGGTGGGAGATACGCAAAAAAATTAAATGACCATTTTTGTGGAGAATTTAATGTAGAATCGAAGGAGTCCTATAACTTTTTCTCGTCAGAGTTACGGTTTACGTGCAAAACGCAAAAAAACACCGTCATGGTCAAGTTTGGGGATGGTTTTTTGGGCAAAAGGGGATGAAGCTCCCCCCCCCGGGGGGGGGGGGGATGGGAACTCTTCGGATTTGTATTCGGGTTCCTACTGGGAGTTCACAACCAAAATTTCAAAACTTTATAATTTTTTTCTTCTAAACGTCGTTTTTTTGTCTAACTTGCCTACACTTATCTTTATACGAGATGATTCAAAATGATTTGTAATTATTTATTTTTTAATTATTGTGTGACAGTTTAACTACTTAACCAGTCAGAGGTGCAATGTCACACTAGAAGGTATAACAAAAGTTCAAAAACGATACTTCTGCTCTCATAAACCTATATACATCCCCAATTTTTATTCAATTTCCATTTGTTACTGCTGACTTGCTAAATTGTATAAGAATATGCAATCAGTTAGTGTTCAATTTAACAAATCAAAATGCATCTTTACTAAAAAAATTGGAATGAGGCTTATTAAGTAGGATAGTTTATATTGTCACTACACTCAATGTAATGAGTATAAGTTCAGTAAATAAAGGAGGTGTAGAGTGCGTAAGCAGGGACCTAAGCGATTCCTTCAGAAACTTATTCAGGATGCTTAAGGAGTAAACATATTAAAAGACCTGACGCCTAGGAGGTGAGCCGAAAGGGGGAAGGCACAAAGAATGTCCCACTTTTGAGTTTTTCGCTTATATCTCGAAAACGGTGCGTCTTATAATAAGTGAAAACAGGTGAAATTCTCTACAACTTTCATTCTAGGTATATATCTACTTTTTTCGAATTCGCAACCAATGTTTTACCGGCATTTATCACCAAACATTCCTTCCTATCCTCTAAACTATTAATTATTTGAGAAAAAAACTTCCCGTAAAGGAAGTTGTAGTGAATTGATATTCCCTTTAAGAATATATACAGTGCCCGCCAAAAAGTTAGAAACATAAGGTCTTTTTTATTTTTGAGCTAAGATGAAAATACTCTGGGGCAATCATCTCTGCTTCCAAAAAGATTCGAAATGAGGTCATTAAATGTCGTGACGTCATTTGACATACCTGTCAAAACTGACATTTAATTAAATAAATTGCCAAAACGCTTTATTTGTGATTTTATCCAAAAAAGTTATTTGAAAAAGTTGCTTGGAATTTTATTTTACCCATAAGTGCAAATTTTCAGACAAAAATTCTGACAATGATAAATGTTTAATGTTTTGAAAAAATATAAAAACTAATTTCATTTTTTCGGTGTGCCATATTTGACTTTAGAATTGTTTGCCTATCATCTAAACGTGATATTTTTTTGTTATAGACCCCTTTTGGGTCGTAATTAGCTAGTTTCAAGAAAACCTAAACTAACAAGGTGCAATTTTGGTCGATTTATTTTTTGTTAAAATGTATTGCTCCCTGTTAGTTGACTTGAGCTAAACTAAAAATATCACGTTTGGATGATAGTCAAACAATTCTAAAGCCAAATATGGCACAACAAAAAAATGCAATTTATTAGTTTCATATTTAAAAAAATATAAAAAAAATTATCATTGTCAGAATTTTTGTCTGAAAATTTGCACATAGGGGTAAAATAAAATTCCAAGCAACTTTTTCAAATAACTTTTTTCGATAAAATTCACAAATAAAGCGTATTTTGGCAATTTGTTGAATTAAATGTCATTTTTGACAGGTCTGTCAAATGACGTCACGACGTTTAATGATCTCATTTCGTATCTTTTTGGAAGCAGAGATGATCGCCCTAGAGTAGTTTCATCTTAGCCCAAAAATAAAAAAAAAAAACATATGGTTCCAACTTTTTGGCGGGCACTGTATGTATACAGAGTGTTTCTAAATTATGAAAATGTCATTTTGAACAAAAAATTTCCTATAAACATGGGTCCTAAAATGCATAACAAGAAAGTTACAGGGCGATAAATGTATAGTTTGAAAAACATCTTTATCGCAATAACTTCTACAGAAGTTAGGCAAATTAAAAGAAACTTGGTGAAGTTCTTTATTAGCTGAAGTGTAAAAATTGTGTATAAAAACGATTTATTCCCATCGACCAGCGGCGGAGGGGCGGGGTAGCAAAATGGGTTTTCTACTCATAACTTCTTTAAGGTTATCTTTTTGGTCTCGCCGGTTCATCATTTTAGTGCATCTTTTTATTTTGCAACAAAAATGTACTCTTGTTTCATAACGATAAAATCAACCGTTTCCGTTGAAATCGACAAAATGTGCCCCCTAAAATACCTGTTAACTCCAAAATTCGAAAAATAAAATTATCGCCTACCGCATTTAAATGTTTTACAGATGAATTGTACGTTCAAAATTAAGAAAAAATGCCTAATGGATATTAAGTAAAACATCACTGGTTTTGCTGAAATATGGGTTTCAAAATGTTGTCGACTTCAATCAGTTCCATTTTGAAAACGAAAAATTTTTGATATTAGTTCATAGGGAATTTTTTGTCACTTCAAATGGTACAATTATTTTGTAAAATTTGAAAGCCGTAGTTGAAAATTTTATTTTTCGACTTTTGGAGTTAACAGGTGTTTTGGAGCACATTTAGCCGATTTCAACGCAAACGGTTGATTTTATCGTTATGAAACAAGAGTACATTTTTGTTGCAAAATAAAAAGATGCACTAAAATGATGAACCTGCAAGACCAAAAAGATAACTTCAAAAAAGTTACGAGTAGAAAACCCATTGTGCTACCTCGCCCCTCCGCCTCTGGTCGATGGGAATAAATCGTTTTTATATAATATTGTTGCATTTCAGTTACTAAATATGCTTTTCAAACTATACTTTCATCACCCTGTAACTTTCCTATTATGCATTTTAGGACCCATGTTTATAGAAAACTTTTTGTTCAAAATGACATTTTCTATCTGTCATATTACGTTGGCACCATAATTTAGAAACACCCTGTATACAAACGCCAATTTATCTCCAACCGGTTAACAGTTGCACGACATTTTTCGTAAAATTTCGTCATTTTCAGAATAAGCTGTTTTTATAATTCCTGAGCCACAACTAGCGTTTGCTGCAGCTATGTATCGTCTAATAATATGTATTGCCACACTTAAATACTACAAACATCATGTAACTTGAAAAGAATGGAAAATTATATTTTAAAGATGATAAAAAAAAGTCAAATATTAGGTAAGCAATTTTATTCGATTTCGATAATTACTTTCTCAGGATCACGTGTTCATCCTCTTTGGCCGTGAGGGCAATGGCAAGGGTTTTTCTTCTATGGTGTCCTCATCCTCATCAGTGGGTGGTTCTTGCTCAAAGGACTTTACCTCGTCTTCATGCTCGTCGTAAACAGGCAAGCCGTTGAGGCAGTTCCCTCGGTAGTGGGGGCACGCCTCAGAACAGTTCAGCATTGCTTCCCGGCATCCACATTTGCCACTACCACAGTAATCCTTGCTGCGGCGGCAAAATATCGTTTTCAGTAGGACCTCCAGTGCTGATGGATCTTCAGTTGTAATTTTCACCAGGATGTCTCCTACATGTTTCCACCCCCACTCTTGAGGGGCAGCTTTTTCCACAGCCACTGCTACACTTGGTGGTAGGTGTGCCGGAAATGCTGTTTAGCTGCACACTACCTAAGAGGGCAGCTAAACTACCATATTTGTCTTCATATATGTTCATTCTGGTCTTCCAGCGTTTGTTGAAATAAAAATATGTAATGTTTTAAACCTCTGATACAATGGCCGGTACAAATAAAGTTGGGCTGGATATAAATAAATCAGTTCGAAATTCTCACTTCTATATTTATACAAACTTTTCTTTTTCGGTAGTTGTAAACGCTTATCTTGACACAGTGTTCCGCTGGTAGCATATCTCTGCACTCGAGTTTTATTTTTCCTTTAAAAATCGAGTTTCGTGCGCTTTATATTCAGGGAAAGAACGGACGCGAAAATCGATAATAAAAAGGGAAAGGCCTGGCAAGTTGTAAATTTAAATTAAATGTATTTCGAAGTGGAAGTGAGAATTGCGTGCCTCATAATGAATTCACAAGTAATCGAGCCATTTCCGGAAATTACACTATTGTTATTTGCAGGTGGCAACAGTTTGGCTTTACAGATACGGAGCACCGGGCAAATTAAAATAAATGAAGCAGTCTACCAAAACGTTTATATAAACAATTAAGTATCTAATTCGGCTGATTTAACTGCGTAATTACAAATATCGTTGGACGCAAGAGTATATGGTGAATCATCAGGCGATTATTTCATAACCATTCAGTTTGCTACACATCTAATCAGCAGGTATTGATGAACTAAATTATTAGAAAATCAAAGATAAATTGTGATCCTGTCAAGTACAGAATTGCATTCGTTGACATAGACTGCAACCCACTATGTATACTTATACACTAATATACAGGGTGGTCAAACTTTTATGGGCAAAACTTGTATCGAAATTCTAACGGTTTTCGTTATACAGGACGTTAAAGTTCATATTTTTCCTAATGGAAGGCAAACATACTTGGTACAGTTTAGACGCACATTAAATGCTATAAATTAAAAAATTATTAATAAAAAAATATTTTTAAAAACAAGCTTTTATTTACCTAAATGCTCTAAAAAGAAGAAAATAATCAAAAAATTCAAACCAAAGCAAACCCATGTAATTTTGCTACATTATAAAATTGTATAATGATATAAAAGCTTTTCGCGAGATTTTCGTGTGTAAATTTCTTTTATAGAAAAATATATTCTATAGTTAGAATTACTTTCAAGATGTATATATTCTAGCGACAAGCTTTTATATCATATACGATTTTATAATGTAACAAAATTATGGGTTTGCTTTGGTCTGAATTTTTTGATTATTTTCTTCTTTTTAGAGCATTTAGGAAAATAAAAGTTTGTTTTTAAAAATATTTTTTTTATTAATAATTTTTTTTTCAACTATTTAGTTCTACTCTTCAAGCATTTTCATTTAATGCCCATATCAAGGGAAAAGAAAATGTAATCCGCCGTGTTGGGGCGGCGGCCATATTGAATTTAGTGTGATGTCACTAACTTTATCGTTTTCTACTCTTCAAGTCCTTTCTATTGATACCAATATTAAGGAGGTTTACAAAAAAAATACATTATTCGCCATCTTAGAGCGACGGCCATATTGAATTTAGTGTGATGTCACTAACTCTATCGTTTTCTACTCTTCAAGTCCTTTCTATTGATACCAATATTAAAGAGGTTTACAAAAAAAATACATTATCCGCCATCTTGGAGCGGCGGCCATATTGAATTCAGTGTGATGTCACTAACTTTATCGTTTTCTACTCTTCAAGCCCTTTCATTTGATACCCATATTAAGGGGGTTGACAAAAAAATACATCATTCGCCATCTTGGAGCGACGGCCATATTGAATTTAGTGTGATGTCACTAACTCTATCGTTTTCTACTCTTCAAGTCCTTTCTATTGATACCAATATTAAGGAGGTTTACAAAAAAAATACATTATCCGCCATCTTGGAGCGACGGCCATATTGAATTTAGTGTGATGTCACTAACTCTATCGTTTTCTACTCTTCAAGTCCTTTCTATTGATACCAATATTAAGGAGGTTTACAAAAAAAATACATTATCCGCCATCTTGGAGCGGCGGCCATATTGAATTCAGTGTGATGTCACTAACTTTATCGTTTTCTACTCTTCAAGCCCTTTCATTTGATACCCATATTAAGGGGGTTGACAAAAAAATACATCATCCGCCATCTTAGAGAGGCGGCCATATTGAATTTAGTGTGATGTCACTAACTCTATCGTTTTCTACTCTTCAAGTCCTTTCTATTGATACCAATATTAAGGAGGTTTACAAAAAAAATACATTATCCGCCATCTTGGAGCGGCGGCCATATTGAATTCAGTGTGATGTCACTAACTTTATCGTTTTCTACTCTTCAAGCCCTTTCATTTGATACCCATATTAAGGGGGTTGACAAAAAGATACATCATCCGCCATCTTGGAGCGACGGCCATATTGAATTTAGTGTGATGTCACTAACTCTATCGTTTTCTACTCTTCAAGTCCTTTCTATTGATACCAATATTAAGGAGGTTTACAAAAAAAATACATTATCCGCCATCTTGGAGCGGCGGCCATATTGAATTCAGTGTGATGTCACTAACTTTATCGTTTTCTACTCTTCAAGCCCTTTCATTTGATACCCATATTAAGGGGGTTGACAAAAAAATACATCATCCGCCATCTTAGAGAGGCGGCCATATTGAATTTAGTGTGATGTCACTAACTCTATCGTTTTCTACTCTTCAAGTCCTTTCTATTGATACCAATATTAAGGAGGTTTACAAAAAAAATACATTATCCGCCATCTTGGAGCGGCGGCCATATTGAATTCAGTGTGATGTCACTAACTTTATCGTTTTCTACTCTTCAAGCCCTTTCATTTGATACCCATATTAAGGGGGTTGACAAAAAAATACATCATCCGCCATCTTGGAGCGACGGCCATATTGAATTTAGTGTGATGTCACTAACTCTATCGTTTTCTACTCTTCAAGTCCTTTCTATTGATACCAATATTAAGGAGGTTTACAAAAAAAATACATTATCCGCCATCTTGGAGCGGCGGCCATATTGAATTCAGTGTGATGTCACTAACTTTATCGTTTTCTACTCTTCAAGCCCTTTCATTTGATACCCATATTAAGGGGGTTGACAAAAAAATACATCATCCGCCATCTTAGAGAGGCGGCCATATTGAATTTAGTGTGATGTCACTAACTCTATCGTTTTCTACTCTTCAAGTCCTTTCTATTGATACCAATATTAAGGAGGTTTACAAAAAAAATACATTATCCGCCATCTTGGAGCGGCGGCCATATTGAATTCAGTGTGATGTCACTAACTTTATCGTTTTCTACTCTTCAAGCCCTTTCATTTGATACCCATATTAAGGGGGTTGACAAAAAAATACATCATCCGCCATCTTAGAGAGGCGGCCATATTGAATTTAGTGTGATGTCACTAACTCTATCGTTTTCTACTCTTCAAGCCCTTTCATTTGATACCCATATTAAGGAGGTTTACAAAAAAAATACATTATCCGCCATCTTGGAGCGGCGGCCATATTGAATTCAGTGTGATGTCACTAACTTTATCGTTTTCTACTCTTCAAGCCCTTTCATTTGATACCCATATTAAGGGGGTTGACAAAAAAATACATCATCCGCCATCTTGGAGCGACGGCCATATTGAATTTAGTGTGATGCCACTAACTCTATCGTTTTCTACTCTTCAAGTCCTTTCTATTGATACCAATATTAAGGAGGTTTACAAAAAAAATACATTATCCGCCATCTTGGAGCGGCGGCCATATTGAATTCAGTGTGATGTCACTAACTTTATCGTTTTCTACTCTTCAAGCCCTTTCATTTGATACCCATATTAAGGGGGTTGACAAAAAAATACATCATCCGCCATCTTGGAGCGACGGCCATATTGAATTTAGTGTGATGTCACTAACTCTATCGTTTTCTACTCTTCAAGTCCTTTCTATTGATACCAATATTAAGGAGGTTTACAAAAAAAATACATTATCCGCCATCTTGGAGCGGCGGCCATATTGAATTCAGTGTGATGTCACTAACTTTATCGTTTTCTACTCTTCAAGCCCTTTCATTTGATACCCATATTAAGGGGGTTGACAAAAAAATACATCATCCGCCATCTTAGAGAGGCGGCCATATTGAATTTAGTGTGATGTCACTAACTCTATCGTTTTCTACTCTTCAAGTCCTTTCTATTGATACCAATATTAAGGAGGTTTACAAAAAAAATACATTATCCGCCATCTTGGAGCGGCGGCCATATTGAATTCAGTGTGATGTCACTAACTTTATCGTTTTCTACTCTTCAAGCCCTTTCATTTGATACCCATATTAAGGGGGTTGACAAAAAAATACATCATCCGCCATCTTGGAGCGACGGCCATATTGAATTTAGTGTGATGTCACTAACTCTATCGTTTTCTACTCTTCAAGTCCTTTCTATTGATACCAATATTAAGGAGGTTTACAAAAAAAATACATTATCCGCCATCTTGGAGCGGCGGCCATATTGAATTCAGTGTGATGTCACTAACTTTATCGTTTTCTACTCTTCAAGCCCTTTCATTTGATACCCATATTAAGGGGGTTGACAAAAAAATACATCATCCGCCATCTTAGAGAGGCGGCCATATTGAATTTAGTGTGATGTCACTAACTCTATCGTTTTCTACTCTTCAAGTCCTTTCTATTGATACCAATATTAAGGAGGTTTACAAAAAAAAATACATTATCCGCCATCTTGGAGCGGCGGCCATATTGAATTCAGTGTGATGTCACTAACTTTATCGTTTTCTACTCTTCAAGCCCTTTCATTTGATACCCATATTAAGGGGGTTGACAAAAAAATACATCATCCGCCATCTTGGAGCGACGGCCATATTGAATTTAGTGTGATGTCACTAACTCTATCGTTTTCTACTCTTCAAGTCCTTTCTATAGATACCAATATTAAGGAGGTTTACAAAAAAAATACATTATCCGCCATCTTGGAGCGGCGGCCATATTGAATTCAGTGTGATGTCACTAACTTTATCGTTTTCTACTCTTCAAGCCCTTTCATTTGATACCCATATTAAGGAGGTTTACAAAAAAAATACATTATCCGCCATCTTGGACCGGCGGCCATATTGAATTTAGTGTGATGTCACTAACTCTATCGTTTCCTATTCTTCAAGCCCTTTTATTTGATACCCGTATAAGGGGGTTGACAAAAAAATACATCATCCGCCATTTTGTGGCGACGGCTATTTTGAAAGTATTACAATATTGAGTATTGTATAATGTATTGTCACCGGAACTAAAGGTGTATGCAAAATTTCAGCTCAATCGGATGTCAGGAAGTAGTTCTAATTCAGCTTGCAAGATTTGATCTAAACACACATAGTTCACCATACATAGCAAGTTAAATAAAAGCTTGTACAAATAATTCGGCCTGCCTATTTCTACCCGTGCCGGAGGGAGGGTCAACCTTAATATATTTTAATAAAAAAATGGCTCGCCCCTAGAAAAGTAATCTTTTTGCTTTCACACAATTTCCCAATAAATTCTAAGAAAAAGCTATTCTTGACTTTTCGAAAATAATCATGTTGGTGCGTTTTAAATTTTTAAGCAGAAGAAGATAAAAGTAGGTCTGGGTTTTTGAGATTTTGCAGCTTTTAACTTTTAATTCTAAATACGTTTCCTAAATAAATTTTCTAATAACTAATTTTGGCACCACTAAAGTGCCCCATTTGTAGTGCCCTTTACGGCAAAATTTTATTGAGGAAAGTTGTTCAAAATTATAAACTGAGTAGCTATGAAAAATTTCAAAAACCTTTACTAAAATATTTAAAAGGCACAAAAATTAAGTTTTCATTAAATTGTACATTTTTCGAAACAAAATTTAAGAATAGTTTTTTCTTAAAATTGTTTCGGAAATTTAGTAAAGGCAAAACCGATTAATTTTTGAGTGGTGTGCCATTTTTTTTATTAAATTATCCACTGGTATTAGTAGAAAGGCTGAATTATTTTTAGTTTGTGGAAACTACTTTTCTAAATCTGGACCAATTTATAAGACGACCCCATATCCATAAAATAATTTTCAAAAAAAAAATTTAACTTTGACGCCAGGTATAACGAAAAAGGTTAGGATTTCGATACATGTTTTTATTAAAAAAAAAAACTTATTTTGACGTTTTTTATAGATTCTTGAAGTTTTATCTATAAACGGAAATATACATATTACCTATATACTTAGTGGATTCTGCGGAAACTAAACAAAACCTGTTAACATAGAAAAATAAGTGTTCGCTTTTAATTTATCCCCTTTATTCAAATTCGTATTTACAAAGTTTGCTCTCACTTTAAATTTGTTTTGGATTTTACCTCCTTTGGGGAAAAGGGGGAATTTAATACGTTCCCTGACAGATCAGATTATAACTAATTTGCGTTTCTCCGAGTGTCTGGTCTTATATTTAATTATTCAATACGGAAGCGGTAGATAATGAAATTGTTCCAAAAATAATTCTGCTGGGCTACTTTTCTGCAAGATACCTAACTAATATTTACTCGTGCCTAAATTTTTCGTTTTTAGGAAAGGCGATTGAATTTTTTGCGTGAATACATTCTTTATCTGCACTATTATCATCAGTAGATACAAGATCAGGAGCTTCAACTTCATTCTATGAAGATGATGATTCCTTCTCTACCTCTTTTTTCTTTTTATTACTTTTTTTTAACTGCATGAAGACCATTTTTCAATGCATCTGGGTTTATAGGATTTCGTTTCTGTCCTGTTTTACTACGAGGCGTCTTACTTTTAATATGCCGAGCTCTGAAAAAAAAAAGGCATTTCGTGAAATAATTACACCTTGTACCATGAACCGGTATCAAGGTACACGAGGTAATTGTGGCTCAAGGTACATTAGTGGCTAATTGCAAACAAAAAACATACTATCTATTTACAAGATTTTAGACTTAAATTACTCACCAAATAGCAGCGAATCCAAAGTTAACACCCAAAATAATCCCTACGCACTTTTCAAGACTACTTTGGCGTTCAATACCCGCAAATATTTTACTTTGTGCCCGTAAAATGAAAAATATTCTCTAACACCCGTGTTGGTAATATAAACACGCCTAAATGCCGGTGGATGGCCTACTAGGTTATAATAACCTACATACTTCGGACACTGCTCGCTAGATGTCGACAGCTCGGAAATGTTTGAAGTGGCTCAAGGTACACTATGGTCTTGGTACCTACTAATTGTTTGGACTATTGTAATTATTATCATGTGATGAATATACCCAGAATATACCGATTTTCCACGTTGTCGTAATTTTGACCGATAATTTCCAATATTTAAAGTCAGCTGTTTGTCATCCATTTTTGACAGCGCAAAAACGCTAGAATCAGATAAAAGCATGGCGTTGACAAAAACGCTAAAATTGAAGCAATCAGCGTTTTGGGGGCACGACCTCACTCCCCTAAAAAATGCAACCTTAATCTTGACTGATATATTATTAAAGACTGCTCACGGCTGTCACGTCTGACACATTTTTGGCTCACCATGCGCTTTCCGGAGATAAAATTTATAATGCAGAATACATTGTTAGCCATCAGAGCCATCTGTTTTCCAGGACATAAAACTATAGCCGTGAGAAGTCTTTATAAATACGTCGGTCAACGCCTTAATATTTAATTTTAATTGGAAAAAATATTTTCATACAAATTCAAGCTCTTTGATTCCCTTATTTACAGCTACTTTTTCAATATTACACTTTACAGATTACACACAAAAATTAAATATTTCAGGTAGGTTATTGTTTGTCTAATTTTGTTTAGTATTTTGAGTTGCAAGTAATATTGCTTAGTGTAGCAAAGTCTAGAGTGGTAGTAGTAGTTTTTGTCAAGGCAAAAATTTTATAATTATTATCAAATAAAAAAGCGCCATTCAAAAAATTTAAACCTAACATGCCCAGGAAAAGAAGACAAACAATGTATTCGAAAAATTGTGTGCATGGAAGTTTGAAAACACAAGCTAACCTGAAGATATTTGCAACACATTCATCTACGGAAAAATTCTTAAGTTGATAACGCAGCATACAAAATTTAAAATAAAAATTTGACAGAGAATACGAATATCTGAAAATTATTCATTATCAAAACGTATGCCAAAATATGCTAGATCTGTCCTGTAGATTGTGGATCACCCTGTTTAAAAAGTGCAGTATTGTTACGCTTACTGCCTCGAGCTACAAATAAATACTTAACGTCTATTATAATTTCCTATCTTTATAGTAGCATGACGATTTTCTTTCTGTGTAATACAGAAATAGAAGTAAGCTAAAAAGGGGTACAATTTTCATTGGTGACTCAGACTTTCTGATGAATTGTTAATTCCTATAACCTACACACATGAGCTTCCTATCGATTCAAATTTGGTCCTGTAATGGTTGTTAAATTATGAAATTTGAGGTTCCGGAGGACACCACAAATAGAAATTGATTGTGTCGGATTGCGTAATTTAGAATATTTGAAGTGTGTAATAACTGTAAATTTCGAGGAAAATTAATCATATTAAGTATATAATAATTATGGAATTTAGTGTTACATCTACAGTGAACCACGCAAATTATGCAGCAAATAGCTGTTTTGGATTATAGGGTATTTGACACTATTTTTAATTGCTCTCAAATCGTACTCACTTTACAGTAGATGCACCAACATCACACGTAATAAATGAAGCAACGGCTTTTAACCCTTATTTGAATTCTACAGTTTCGTTGTTCTGTTGTCCAGTTTGCAATAATTCGTGGAACAAAGGCAAATTGTACTTTTCTTTCAAATATCTCCAGATGGCCTATGACTATCTATTACTTAATGTACCTTAGGTAGCGTAGGTAGCATAGGTAACGCAATTGCACAAAAAAATGTTGTTAAGTAAACACTTTTTTATTACGATTATTTCCCTCATACTGCTTGCATCCAATAAGGTATAGCTCCTTCCATAAAAATCCAACCAATCATATGCCTCTGCTAGCGATAATTCCACTTGTGCAAATTATCGCGGTAATTGCACTTGTGCAAATTATCACTTCGTTGCTTAGCAACCGCGAATCTGTTGGATACAAACACGTACCTACTACTTAAAGTTTGTGTGTTTCACACTGTTCTAAATTATGCAGCTTATAAATTATGTTGCGGTACTATTAAGCATTGTATCAATGAATAACTTTTACATTGCTAAATTTTTGTTATTGGACCTCCGTCTCCGTTTAAATTTATGACACATTCAGAAAATAAACCAACGCTGACAGAATGTAGGTATAATCGCATTTGCTTGGTTATCCAAGCGTCATGTTTGTTTACTCGAACGCTACAGTCGAAGCTGTCGATAAACTCGTTCAAAATGAATCGTTTTGGAAATGTAAACATAGAAAAAATTAATACAGAAATTATTAAATCGTATTCGTATATTTTGCCCATTAGCAAAACAACCCCTCGTACAAATTGGGCTTTTATTTTCAGAGATAAAATCCCTGGAGCTTCGCTCTCGGGATTTTATCAGAAAATAAAAGACCAATTTATACTCGTGATCTTTCTAGGCAAAATAGCGCTTTCGAAAAAATCATCGATAAAATTTCCGGCACTTGTAATATTACATACGATAATTTTTTCCGTAAATTGACTCTCTAGAAAAATGATGCCTGTTAATGCTGCACAAGCTGGAAACTACATCCTTTATCTCTGTCACGTGACCTTTAGGTTAAAATATCTGTATACGGAACGATAAATATTCAGATAATTTGTTATTGAAAGCCGCGGCACCTGACGTCCCGTCATGCCAATTGTTATGGTGTTATTGTTATTTATTATTATAAAGTTTGTATATAGAACGGGAGATAGTGACAGATTTTTGCACGTGATTTTACTCAGTATACCTTTCAAAGGGCATTATGTGGCACATATTCTCACAATAATAAGGTATGCATCAGAGAGTCATTCTGGATTCTTCATGAGAAAAACTGAGTTTTCAATTATTCGAAAAATATGCGTTTTGATATGATTTTATATAGGCTGCCATGTGTTTTATAATGAACAGGCTGCCAATGAGAAGTATGCAAGTTCTTCTATTATGAAAATGCTGAAAAAAAGATGGCATACCTTTCGCGCATGTCCAAGTACTGTTTAAATTGAATGTTATTTAATAATTTAAACGAGTTATTCGATGTAAAGTGTACTTGGACATGCGCAAACGGTATGCCATCTTTTTTTCAGCTTTTTCATAGTAAGAACTTGCATACTTCTCATTGGCAGCCTGTTCAGAAACGTGGAAAAAATAATTATTAAAATACAAGATCACGTGGCAATAATAGCCCTTTGGACCCACCCTAACGGTATGCCTATTTTTTCCGAGGATTTTTTTATTTTGAAGTTCATTATAAAAACGCATATTTTTCGAATAATTGAAAACTCAGTTTTTCACATGAAGAACCCAGGATGACTCTCTGATTCATACCTTATTATTGTGAGAATATGTGCCACATAATGCCCTTTGAAAGGCAAACTGAGTAAAATCACGTCCAAAAATCTGTCAGTGTCTCCCGGTCCAATAATTATCGTGTTGTTAGTTTCGTGGTGTGAGTTATCATAGACAAGGATTACGTGAAAGGGCAATCCGAAAATTTGCCGAAATTTGATGCTGTCATTATACCACAATTTTGTTCTAATAACTCGATGTTCACGTCTGCCGAAATTTGTTTGATAAAACTGTAAAGGTTTGTTTGTTGTACTAATAGTATTATGAGTTACTAATAAACGAATAATTTGGGCTAGGGACCATCTAAATACGGTTTCACGGGGCATCCTAAGTCTGGGTGGTTGATGTTAGAATAAGGTTATATACTCACAACAATAAAAAAAAAGCATAGAAATGGCTTGTATAGTTTTGTGTGGCCCCTGAAGAAATATCCAAAACATGTATGTTTACAACTACTGTAAACACATCACAGTGCGACGTGCCACAACACGAAATGTATTGAACATAATGTGTCCGCTCGTCCCAATAACAACCAATATGATAACTAAGTATATCATTCAAAAACTCATGTTTTTTGTAGCAGAATAAAACTAATAAATAATTAGTGCTAAAGAATGTCCATCGAAAAATGTGATTTTCTTAAGCCTAAATCCCAAATCTACGTCTAAATCTATACAGGGTGTCCCGTTAATAATGGTCCATAGAGCAACTGCACATATTTGGGGCCAAAATATGACGATTGAGGCTAATATGCCTTATAGAAATGTTGTTTGTTTAAGATATACAGGGCGTTGAAGTTCATTTTTTGAAATTGAATTATGGCTACATCTCCCAAAATAATGAAGCTGCTGAACTGACATTTCGCACTGCTGTGTTTTTGGGGATAAAGAATAAGCCAAAAATATCAATTTTGCTGTATCTCACAGAGGGCGCCACTTGCGCTGTTTTTGGATCGTGTTTTTACTCCTAACTTTTTTGAGGTTATCTTTTTGATGTTGCAGGTCCATCATTTTAAGGCATCTTTTCATTCTGCAACAACACAAACAACACAAACAATCGGGCGTCCTCTTCAAAGCGCCACTGTCGGATTGAGCAAAAATCTCAGGAAAGTAAAGCAAAAATTAAAGTCCAGTTTATTTTAGCCACTGCGGTAACTTCAAAATTAAAATACCCATATAACCTGAGGTAAGGTTTAAAGGAGACTTTATATATCTTATTTTTAAAATTTAATGGACTAATACTTCTTTAAATTTTGCTTTTACATTACCATGACAAAATGTTTTTTAATGCTCTTATATAAGGTTTGCAAAAAAATAGTTTAGCGAAAAACATAGTGTTCGTATTCAGGGCTACGGGTATAGAAATAAGTAACGAAATGAACAAATTCAATTTCTCAAGAAGGCAAAGTATTTCGAAGAAATCCTCGGACATGCCATTTTTTTGAAAAATCGCATATTTTGATGTTGTACTCGCATTTGTGAGATCAGCACTGTTCCCAATCATCGGCAATTTACTCAAATGGCAACCTATATTTTTGAGTGGGCCATTTCATACAGTATATTTGTGTGCATACAGCACGTTCGGAGTTTTGACATGTTACATAAAGAAATTTTCGAGAAAACAAATGTTATAGGGGTTTAAATATAAATTTATTTTATTTAGTGCAATCTAGTTCTTTAAATGTTCAAGCTGGTCCACTGGTCCTGAGGCTAGCAGTATACGAGAGAGTTAATACATTTTCGTTGGACTTTACGGACAGTTTCTTGGGAATCCAGTGACCCCAAAGTTTCCGGACGTACCTACATTCATTAGATTTATTTCTGGCTGACCACCTTAAAAACGTCGCATAAAATACCAGACTCCAGACTAATATTGAGTTTGAATGCTCGATAATCTAGATTCGTGTTCGTATTAATAAATAAAATGAATTAATTATTATTTTAAACCCCTATAACATCAATTTTCTTGAAAATTTCCTTAGTAACATGTTAAAAAATTTTACGTTTGTATGCAGCCCAATACGCTCTAATTCAATCAGTAAATTTACTATTAACCGTTGACTGTTTCAGTCAACGTATTAACTGAATTTTTACTGAACCGTTAAACAATATTCCAAAGCACACTTAGGCACAATTATGCTTATGCAAAAACGTCAAACATTAGGGGGCTTATGTTTCCAAGGAACTCTGCAAAAACGATTAATTTGATATTACGGCAAGAAAAACAAAGTAAAGCATAATGTGTAACATCATTTTAACCGGAAAAAAAATCCATTTTTCAAGAATGCAAAAATCTAATATGGCGACCATAAGAAAAATAATAGTTGATCGTCATATCTTTGTCCAGGGAGGCGGCAAAAAAATGCGAGGACATATGTAAATCCCTGAAAACGGATTTACTTTTTTCATGTACGTTTGAGCAGCTGAAGCTGACGTATACCTTACAGCCAGCTGATCATTTTTTTCTTTAGGTTTTATATTAGGTAACTATTATCTGACAAATTTTCAGCCGGGAGGAAATGATTGAAAACACTTACATATTTTTTTACGTGTATGGGAGGGTGCCATTGTCCAACCCACCACTGGTACCCCAGCTGACGTTCACGATGCTTCATAACATAACTGAATGAAGCATTTTACGAATTATCGGCCGAGAGGATTTTGGTCGAACAAATCTGTCACTGGCTCCCTGGCTATAGAGGGATGATCCCACACGTCATATTTTTTTTTCATGATACAATTGATCAAGCCCACCCAGGTCAAGATGAAACAATTCGGTTAATTATACGTAAAGTATTACTTTAAAAATATGTCTCGAATAGTAGGAGAATATATTAAAAACTGCGTGATCTGTATGTTAGTGAAAAAGCGGCATGTTCAAAAACAAGCTCCAATGGAGGCCCACTTACCAAGTCATCCATTCAAAGTTTTATCTATAAATATATTGGAACCATACAATGCTAATAAGCGTGGTAAAAAGTTTATCCTTTGTGTTGATGATGTGTTTACGCGCTGGGTAGAAGCAGAATTGTTCCATAATGTAGAAGCAAAAACAATTATAAAATTTTTGGAAAATGAAATTTTTTGCCGATATGGAATTCCGTCTAAAATAATATCAGATAACAGCATACGATAACCACAATTTCGTTCGATCTGCTATAAAAACATGTGCTAAAGAAATAATACTGTTCCGTTTTATACGCCCACATACCATCAACAAAATAATCAGGTCGAACGCCGTTACCAAGAAAGATTTTACGAAGACTATTAGTTGGAAAATCAGATGATAAGTGGGATATCTACCACAGGCTTTACGCATAGCTCGAACCCGAAAGAATTCCGCCACGAACATGTCTCCATCGAAAGCCTTATTCGGATTCGAACTTGCACAAGCGAGAGAGTGGAAGATACAGTCTTATCATCACGAACGAGATATATGTGCACCTGCATGGACAGGTCCCCACGAGAACGAAAAAACTTAAAAACCTCGTCTTTGAAATCCAGCGCAACAATAAAATCACCTCGATTCATGTTAATGATCTACGGCCTGCACCACTTGGTAACTACTTAACAGAAGAAGCCGATTCCGATGAAGATGATCACAATGGCGATTTAGAAGGCACCACATAATGATGTTATGACCCCGACTAAGACATTTATCCCGACTTTGACTAACGCTACTAATGAACCCGATATTTTAAAAGTTAGTGCTTCACCTGCAGAAGCAGCTGTAAGATTTCCAGAACTAAATATTGATCAGCGCCTATTAACTAATGCTCCATCTACGATCAGCACCCCTTGTGAACAGCCAGCCCCATTAGCGCCTGAGGACAAGAGCAAGCCGTCATCTGATTTGACGTTAAAAGTTTCAACAGTTACTGAAGCCGATTCGTCGTCTACTGCTGTGGACAATGTTTCTTCAGCATCTCGCTACCAGTTGCGCCGCCGCAGCCAACTTCCCATAGCATCGTGTAGGTTTTGTGCTTGTGGGGACCAAATTAGAGAAAATAATAAACAAACAAACAAATTAGGGAAAATAACAAATTATCGAAAATAATATTAAGGTTCTGAATATCAGTTTTTTTTATTAGGTGTATTTTCAACTTGGTTAATATAGCACATTTCTAAAAAGCAACGTTTAAAATAATTTCTTTCAACTGCCAAAATTTTTGTATTACCAAAATCCCTTGTATGACCCGTTAAATTTACATGTGATAAAGCACATGCTTCTGGTCTTAGACGAATATCACTTTTATGAGAAGAGTTTCTAGATTGTATATTTCTAGAAGTTTGACCAACATAATTTTTGTTGCGATTAGTACAGTTTATTTATTAAACTACATTAAATTTATCTTGTATATTGATCTTAGCTTTTATTGTTTTGTTAGCTACTATGATATTTGTTTCCTTTTTGAAAATAATAAAAATTTTAGTTGTTTGTAGTTCTTTTATAAAAGGAAAATATCTATACGTTTTAAGGTTTAAATTATTGTTATTATTATTAATATTTTCAACTTGTTCTGAAGGTTGATTATTCAAATCAATAGATATTTTTGTTGAAAAGAGTAATTTATTAAGAAGTTTCTCAGGATAAGAATTTTCAATGAAAAGTTCTTTTACTTTACTTCATGTTGTCAATCACATTATAAATTTAAATTTTATTGAATTTTTTATATATTATATAATATCTCCTAACAATTATATTAAAATAATAAAAAGGTCAATGAATTACATTAAGAACTCAAAAAATATTGTATAATGTAAAAATCAATGCCCGAAATGGCGCGAAACAAGGGCAAATTCATTTTGGTTGCGAGAGTAACGAATTGGCTTCTGCAAGAAAGTAGTTAGCTGGGAAGAATTACTCTTTCTCGGGAAAGTATCTGTATAAATTTTGCTTGTGCCAGGAAAAGTGTAGATAAAACTGGGAATCATAAGTCAGGCGACGACTAAGATAGTTTCCAAATATAACTAATAAATGACGGGGAAACTTGAGGCAAACTTGCGAAATATCCTCGAATCGAACGCTGTCTGAAAGGATACTCGAGTCCAATGCTTCAACGTACTACGTATTTTTGTTTTTGTCCAAAACATGTCGGTAATATCAAACTCGAACTTCTCTTAATGGACAATGAACTTTATTAACAGAACTTAACCTGACTTACGTAAACGGTCTTGGGAAAGAGACACGATCGATTTTTCTTGGGAACTCGCATTCAGGCCACGCCGTTTACGTAAATTGCAAAACAGTTCCGCTTTTAAAGTATTGTCAGCCGAGGCACTAAATTTCTTTGTTTACAGCGCTTTATTGCCGCGTGTGGGCGGAGGGTAAACTTTTTAATTATTGTTATTGCCTCGCTGACCCACGATTCTATTTTTACTTTATTTTGGACGCACCACCCGAAAGCAATTTACAAGCTTCGATCGGTTCAAACGTCTATTTCAGCAATAATTGGATGTGTGTCATCGACATAAATATCTACCTAGTTAGTATTATAAAGCAATAACACCACCTACCGGTGGCGATATGGCTATGGTTTCATAATTATATATTTAGATGTTGGTGTATTATATTGTGTTGAGTGCAGGTACCTAACTAAATCCAAAAATAGTCTAGTGTTTCAAGGTACTTACTAAACTAGTTTCGGTATTATTTGTCATTTGTCGGTGCTGAATAGTTCAAAGGTGGGTAAACCCAGACAGGGAACTGTTTCTAGTTTGATATGCCGTCATCAACCTGCAATAACTTATTTCAATATTTCCTGAAATTATTATCACGGGTAAATCTAGCCTTTCACTCAGAACAGTTTATTACGGATAAATTTAGTCATTCACTCCATAGAATTAGTTGTCGTTTCTCCCATTTTATGTAAACATGTTAAACAATTAGAATCGAAAGTGTCCAGTAGCATTAAAAGTCTTGTGTTGTGCAAAGGAAAGCAATATAGTAGATAGAATCTGCTTCCGATTTGGTCGGGATTTAGTTGCACAAAAGAAAAAAGCGTGGAAATTTGGTTTTATATATTTGCATGCCCTACACTTGGTGGAATATAAATAGCTTCTTCACCTAGATCCACCAAAAGCCAACATACCATCTAAATTTAGCCAAAAATCCTCAAACGTAGGAGGTAGGTATGTACCTACAGAATAATATATGCAAAATTTTTAGCAATTTGATAGTTTAGGGTTTTTTATTTTGTTTTGTCTTGTTCTTGTTTGCACTTAACCAAATTTTTTGCCGGTTAACTAGATAATTTACTGGATTGATTGTTGAAAATTGGAAATCATCTTTGCAGAACCTTGAAACTAGCGCCAGTAGCTGCCAAATGATATATATTCACTATTACATTGGACCATTTGGAAATACTATCTCTTTAGTTGATAACTTCATAGAAACGTGAAGATAAATACTACTTTGTTTGATTATAATATTTAATTTTGGAAATCATCTTTGCAGAACCTTGAAACTAGCGCCAGTAGCTGCCAAATGATATATATTCACTATTACATTGGACCATTTGGAAATACGATCTCTTTAGTTGATAACTTCGTAGAAACGTGAAGATAAATACTACTTTGTTTGATTATAATATCGCTATCTATTCCTTGACTGGCTAACCTTTACTTAAAAATATTGATAATTGGCTGGATTATAATTTAAATATCTGGCATTGTTGTACCTATAAACTAATGTTAAATGTAAGATTTCTGTTAATGGTGATCACAGGAGCATTGGTGAGAATTGGGTTCCTTATAAGACCTTAGGAGGTTTCTATCTTAACTGCAAAAGATAGTGGCTCTAAATAAAATTACCAACCCAAATTGGCTGAGTAGTCGAGCACTTTACGAGTAGTGCACTCACTACGCACCCTTTTTCCCGTCATTGAAAATAAAATATTGAAATTGCAGCGTAATAAAATGAGGAAAAGTTCATGTTTACACGTCAGTAGCTGGAGAGAAATATAACAAAAAGCCAAATAGTTATCTCTCGCAAGAAACCGAAAATGTGAAAAACTTGATAACTCAACCGAGGAGGACTGATGATGCCATTGGTGCCCGTTTTTGCTCAACCTTCCTTTCCTGTACACTATTTTTTTTTAATTTTCTATAACATAAATAATTATGTGTATAACATACACAGTAGACGTTATACATATACAGGGTTAACTATGACTTAGTACAAAAATTTTTACCACGTGCGCAGGGTGGCTTAAGAAAACATAGAAAAATATTTTTAGATTTTTTTTACGATCTTTAAAAAAACGGGTAAAGACCCCTATTTTCCCTGTAAATCCCCGCCTTTAATGACGTCATCCAATTTGGCTTCTGAAGGTACTGACAGCTGAAGTGATTTTCCGCGGTGTTGCCGTTGATTTAGGAACGGTGAAAATACCTTTTTACTCAAACAAATTTAAAAAATACATAAATAACAATCGATTTGAATCTGTACAGATGCAGCGCTATTAGATTCCCCTTACCTTAGCTCGTATCCGGACCGGTTCCTACTCTCGCGGAAAGCTCATTACCGCGACACCACAAGCCGTCTCCCTTAATACCCCCGGAGCTCCTCTGATGAATTCTTGTCCACCATCTAACCTCTTCTGAAGCATAGATAAAGGATTTATTGTTCTGAAGCCTCGGCGGTATGAATTAAGCGACGTATCGGCCCGGTCGAGTCTATGAAACGTTTTTTCGACTGCTCCGCGTTGCCCCGTTCGTCATTTCATAACTTCCTAGCTAGGCAACTAACTGTACATACAAGGTTTGTTCCAACAGGGCCAATAACCGTGCTCAAGCACGTTCAGCGCATGCGCACTACCCCACTGGCTGTTCCAACTGAATTATGTACCTACCGACACGGGACGATACACGCACTGTTCCAGCCGATTTATGGATCATTTGTGTATCGTCCTTGTACGATAAAAACGGTGCCTGGTCTAAAGCAATAACCGCGTGTACTGACATGCGCAGTGTATGGTCGTGTGACAGAGATAAACATTAACATCATATTTTTGTTTTTACGTAGATAGGTTTAAATCGATGGCTGGGATCGTGTTTTTTATTTCTTGTTGGTTTTTGGCTTGTTGGGTAGGGCGGGGAATCGTTGAACAATTTTTCCGTTCCATCTGAAATTTTCTTTGGGATCATTTGTTCCAACTCGAATTTACGTACCGTCACAGAACTGTACATGAACTAGATGATAACCCTTAAAGAACGCATGCGCTAGTTTTGCACCGTTCATGTGCGATCCCAAAGAAAATTTCAGATGGAACGGATTGTGAATCAAATCGACCAAATCACGTTTTGCGACCGCACCTAACCTGCGTGTTTAATATGTGGCTAACCGAATGTTCGGTGGGCTAACCTCACTCTTCACTCTAAAAAATTATTGTTCAACGATTCCCCGCCCTACCCAACAAGCCAAAAACCAACAAGAAATAAAAAACACGATCCCAGCCATCGATTTAAAACCATCTACGTAAAAACAAAAATATGAGGTTATTGTTTATCTCTGTCACATGACTACATTGCGCATGTCAGTACAACGCGGTTATTGCTTTAGACCAGGCACCGTTTTTATCGTACAAGGACGATACACAAATGATCCATAAATCGGCTGGAACAGTGCGTGTATCGTCCCGTGTCGGTAGGTACATAATTCAGTTGGAACAGCCAGCGGGGTAGTGCGCATGCGCTGAACGTGCTTGAGCACGGTTATTGGCCCTGTTGGAACAAACCTTTTCAAGTTTGGCTAGTAGCCGACGGAGGGCATTTGCGAATGTAACATGGCGTTATTTCCCAGTTTTGTCTTGATTTTCGCGGCAAATCGTTCAGCGTCTTTGTGAAAATGCCGGAGTATTCGAACGCCGAGTTAACGGACATGGTTATAATGTACGGGAGATGCGATGAAAGTGCACATCGAGCTGCAGCAGAATACCGTATTCGTTTTCCTAACAGGGCAAATATGCCTAACCCACGTACTTTCGTGAACATTGTACAATGTATGCGAAACACTGGTGTTTTGCAAGCTCGAAGGGGTGGGCCTGGAGGGCAAATGAACATGGACGATGTTGAGTCAGTGCTTGATTTGGTGGAAGAGCAACCTTTCATAAGCACTACAGCTATTGCAAGGAGATTGGGAATATCTCAGAACAAGGCAAGTAAAATAAAACCAATAAAACTGACTTCTACCAAAGACTATCCCATGTGATGGGATTGTCTTTGCTTGCACCTAATACCTACATAAAATTTAAAATGTAACAATACAATTATTTACAGGCATGGAGGATTCTAAGGGAAAACGGCCTTCACCCTTATCACATACAAAAGGTCCAAGCATTAGAAGCAAATGATTTTCCGGTGAGAATGACCTACTGCACTTGGCTACGTGATCGAATCGCCCAAGACCCAAACTTTGTTTTCAACATTCTTTGGACAGACGAATGCTGCTTCACACGTGCTGGGGTTTTAAACATGTATGTAAATTTTTACTTACTTATAGCTTTCTCTCCTCCATATTATCTTTTTTATTTATTATAAAATTGGCTATGTCAATCCTAACGCCTTCGCCAAAATTGTGAATATTTCTAATTTTTGTTTTTTTTTTTAGACACAACAGCCATATTTGGTCCGATGAGAACCCACATGCTGTTCGGCGGTTTAATTTCCAACGTCGGTTTTCCATCAATGTTTGGGCTGGAGTTTATGGAGATCGATTAATTGGACCATACATTCTACCGGAAAATTTAAACGCTGAACGATACTTGTATTTTCTGACAAATGTTTTGTTTGATAATTTGCCACTACAAGTACTGCATGACATGTGGTTTATGCACGATGGTGCACCAGCCCATTTTGCGAGACCTGTTCGTGCACTTTTAGACGACCAATGCCCCAACCGTTGGATCGGAAGAGGAGGGCCCATTGCATGGCCGCCGCGATCACCAGACTTGAATCCAATGGATTTTTGTATTTGGGGATTCATGAAGGCGATTGTGTACGAGCAGGAAATCGACAACGAGCAGCAGTTACGTGAACGAATTGAAGGTGCAGCTGTTCAAATCCGGAATAATCATGGACTTTTTGCACGTATCCGGACTTCTTTAGTTAACCGAGTGAATTTGTGCATCGAAGTTAACGGCGGCCTCTTTGAACAGCTACTGTAGTGCTTTGCATGTGCATTTGTGCAATGTGTGCTAGTGCAGTTGTGATTTTTCGGTTACCCTTCGGGGTTTTCCTGGCGGAGGGGATCTACCTCGTCGTGGTCGTCAGGCTGAGTACCTCGCTTCAAACAAAAGGAATAGCAGAGGGAAACCAAGAGATCCCCAACAGATTTAAAAAATGTGAATGTTGTGTTGTGTGACTTTTAATGTAAAAAAGCAAGAAAACAGAAAATGGTGCAAACAATCCTGGAAATGTCAGTAAGGTAGGTGTTTCATAGGCATTCTACATGTTCCTCAGAAAGTAATCGTTTTTAAAAGGAAATCGAAATTTTGTGGTGAATCCTCGGATAAATTGATAGACGTGGCAACGCCGCGCTATTGACATATGCGAAATTTTTAGACATGTCGCGCGGGCGTCCATAGGCGGCGTTTTTTGAGGGGTTTAATACAATTTGAAAAAAAATTTTTTTAGGCTTAAGACAAATGTTAGAAAATTTTTGAAAATTTATTTTAGCAAGTCTAATTTTTCTTTATCTGCCATAAAAATTTTTGTACTAAGTGATAGTTAACCCTGTATATTCTACCCACAGGGGCAGGGAACGAAAAGAGATGGAATTCGCCGCAATTTTTAACCCTATAATGCAGTTTGAATGGTGGATACCTTATTTCTTGTTTAAATTTTTTTATACGGTATGAATAAAATTGCATTCTACTTTTTGAATTCGGTGACATACTTTTGTAAGAGATGCGTTTTTAGCTTTCAGTCGCCATTTTTTCTTATATTTTTACGGTTAATTACTTTTTGTTCTGATATTTTTATAAGATCAAAAAATTACTTCGCAAAGCATTGTACAAATGCGAAGAGCCTTGTTGGTTCATTTAGGTATATTGTCTGATTTCTTGCTGTTTTTTAGGTTTATATGAGAATTCTAGAAAGTGACTTAGTAGCTACTCTAGGTGTCATCGACAAGAATATTCTCTGGAAGGATTCTATGTATGGTTGTTCTATTCATTTTGATGGACAATTTTTTTAATGCAAGACATAAGAATGCAAAAAGTGGCAATCTACCATCTAGAAATGTAATTGATGAAGCAGCGGAGTCAAAATTGGTAAGACCACCAAAGAAATTCATTCCGGTTCAGGAAGTAACTCATGGAGATGAAGCAAACGAAGAAATGATAACTCTCGATGCGACTAAGAGAGCCATATTTCTGGAGCAAATAGAATTAACCGAAGAAATGGATTCAGCAGCAAATAAACCTGTTATAACTGCAGAACACGGCCAGCAAAATTATTGAAGCTTATGGAAGAAATTTAAATATTAATTAGCTTATGTTTTAAGGTCAGATTTGATATATACGGGTGTACTGAAATTTGGCACTGCTATGTTTTTGGGGATGGATAATAAGCTGAAAATGTTAATTTTAGCGTATCTTACAGAGGGCGCCACTTGCGCTGTTTTTTGATCACGCTTTTACGCGTAACTTTTTTGAGGTTATCTTTTTGGTCCTGCAGGTCCACCATTTTAGTGCATCTTCTCATTCTGCAAGAAAAAGGTACTCTTGTTTCATAACGATTAAATCAACCGTTTGCTTTGAAATTGCCAAAACGTGCCCCAAAACACATGTTGACTTCAATATTCGAAACATAAAATTTTTACCCACCACCTTCAAGTGTTACAGATCAACTGTACCATTTAAACTGAGAAAAAATCCCCATGAATAATGTACCAACAATTATTCGCTTTCAAAAAGGAAAGGATTGAATTTGACAAAATTTGGACACTCTATTTCAAGAAAACCAATGGTGTTTTGACCAATGCCCATTTGGCATTTTTTTCATCATTTTGAATGTATAGTTGGTCTGTAACATTTGAAAGCAGTAGGTGAAAATTTTATGTTTCGAATATTGAAGTCAACAGGTGTTTTGGGGCACGTTTTGGCAATTTCAAAGCAAACGGTTGATTTAATCGTTATGAAACAAGAGTAACTTTTTCTTGCAGAATGAAAAGATGCACTAAAATGATGGACCTGCAGGACCAAAAAGATAACCTCAAAAAAGTTACGCGTAAAAGCGTGATCAAAAAACAGCGCAAGTAGCGCCCTTTGTGAGATACGGTAAAATTGGCATTTTCAGCTTATTCTCCATCCCCAAAAACATAGCAGTGCCAAATTTCAGTTCAGCAGCTTGATTATTTCGGGAGATGTAGCCAAAATTCAATTTAAAAAAATGAAGTTAAGACGTTTACGACATACGTTCATATGAAGTTTTTTTCTTAAAATGGGCCAAAGAATTACCCCCTTCCGTATGTACATGATATTTAGGAACACCCTGTATATAATATAGGGTGAGTCAGAATGTATAGTAAATACTTTAAAGGGGTGTTCGGCAGGTGGTTTTAAGGTGGGTCTTTGATATAAAATTTTTCGATTTAGGTTTTCCTTGCCAAGTTATTCGGGTCTACAAGGTGACCCAAAAAAATATTTTTTTTATTTATATCTCACTAACGTGGCTCCTTAAAAATTTTAAATTTGGTATGTGTTACCTACTTACTGGAAGACGCCTTAGGCTAGTTTATTCATTTACACAGTGCCCTAAAAAAGGGTAAAAAGTAACAACCCCTATTAATTTTTTTGCTCAAACTTTTTTGAGGTTATCTTCTTGGTCTTGCAGGTCCATCACTTCAGTGTATCTTTTCATTTTACAACAAAAGTGTACTCTTGTTTCATAACGATAAAATCAACCGTTTGCGTTGAACTTGGCAAAACGTGCCCCAAAACACCTGTTAACTTCAAGATTCGAAACATAAAATTTTTACGAAAAAGGTTGTGGGGAAACTCAAAGTGGTCCATTGTTAAATTGATTGAATGAAGATCTAATTCAAAGTCTTCAGACCTGAAATATTAAAATAATAAGAAACTATGTTATTATAGTTATACAATGTAAGTGATTACCTTATTTTTATATGGTTCACAAATAAAATGAAGTTGTAAAGTCAATATAATATTAATAAATTTGACTTTTTGAAAGACATTTGGTAGAAGGTGTAAATAAAGGTAATAATTTGGTAATCTAATAGTTGTGGATGTTAGAAATTTCTAACCAGATCTAGGAAAATATTAAATTCAAAATTCACGTTATTGTTTAGACAAGTAATATTAGAATTATTTACAGCTTTATAAATTTCTAAAATTTCAAATAAATCCAGACGTTTTCCTTTATTGCAAATGTGTAAAGCTCTGAAATTATTATTAATATCAAATTTATGATTTGTCTCCAGAATGTGATTTGAAAAATGAGAATTAGTGAGTGCCAAAAAATTGTTTTTGTTTTTTTCAATAAGTTTAACATGATTATTAATTCTAGTTACAAAACTTCTACCAGTTTGACCAATATAAATTGAATTACAGTTGTTGCAAGATAAACAATAAACTCCAGATTTAGACATCAGTGGTATTTTATCTTTTGTGTTTATAAGTCTTTTACCAATGTTATTATTTGTTTTGAAACTAATTTTGATATTCAATTTTCTAAAAATCTTTGATATTGTCTAAACAATAACGTGAATTTTGAATTTAATATTTTCCTAGATCTGGTTAGAAATTTCTAACATCCACAACTATTAGATTACCAAATTATTACCTTTATTTACACCTTCTACCAAATGTCTTTCAAAAAGTCAAATTTATTAATATTATATTGACTTTACAACTTCATTTTATTTGTGAACCATATAAAAATAAGGTAATCACTTACATTGTATAACTATAATAACATAGTTTCTTATTATTTTAATATTTCAGGTCTGATGATGGCTTAAAGCCGAAACTAGTTACCTATTTTATACAATTTTATATACTAGTTTATATTATTGTGGTTCAAGACTTTGAATTAGATCTTCATAATAAAATTTTTATCTACCGCTTTCAAACGAAAGTAGGTACCCACCTTCACCTCGGTCTCGGTACCCCCCTATTTTTTATGTGACGCACGAGTGTGTTCTTTTTAAAACGTAGCCCCCCTATGCATTAACCCACGAGCCGCCACTGCTATTTGGATAGAGCTGATCTAGGTAATTTCTTACGGCCAAATAATTATGTAGTGGAGCTCCATCATGATAATTTTTGTTTTATTTTGTTACATTTTGTTACCAGCTAAAAATAAAATATTAGAAAGTTTGAAGTATGTCTAATTATAAAATAGAACGTAATTATGAAAATATTCCATGGCTGACTATGTGAAAATTAAAAAAAAATCAGAAAATTAGCCATAGCTCCTTTATTTTTTATAATAACTATGCCGAGTATTATATGTTTGGAAAGCTCAAAAATGGCCGATTTTATAGGGCCACAGACAACTATGATTTAAAAAAAAACACAAGTTTATGTCATATCTCAAAAATCACAAACAACATAAAAAATTGGATTAGATTGTCTTATTAAGCCCAAAATTTTCTACAATTTTTGTCTGTACAGTTTTTTTGTTAATCAGAAATAACGGAGCTACAGAGATCTGATGAAATAGCAACAAATCACTCTATTCAAAATATCTAATGAGACATGAACTTTTTTAAAAATCCAAAAGGGGCATTAGATTGAGCATTCAAAACTGCAATTCTTTCCTCATTTAACCTTTGTTCTAGCTCTGCTAGTTTCCGAGATCCCCATAGTGGGCATCGAAATAAACTCACTCTGAATATGATTTTGATTTATGATAGAGTGGGACGATATTCAAATGTCCGTTCTGCGAAAAAATATTAGGCACTCTAAAATTCCCAATCAAAGGAGTTCGATAGAGTCATAAATAATGATAAATCTTACGTCACCGATCAGTCGACGACCAACTTTATGCTAATTTTGAAAGTGATCATTATTCTGTAATTCCTAAACTATTCGAGGTGACGCTTTGATCTCACCAGGGATAATTGTACGGGGTGGCAAAAAAAACATAACTTTTACGTCGGCGAGCCGACTTTATGCTAACTTCGGAAGTGATTCATAATATATACTGGAATTCCGAAATTAATAGATGTGACGCTTTGATCTCACCTGGGGTTGAGGGAGACATATTTTTCGGATAATATTATATTACGTTGAGGTGTGGCAAGCAACTACTAATTCACCCATCTAACCGACTTGTTTCGCCCACAGAAGAATTTCACCGATTTAACCAAAAGATTAATTAATAACTAACTGTAACCGTATTCACTGTGACGCCAATGTTGTGAACAACCATATAAGTAGCATGCTTAGATCCTTAAAGTCGGCGTATAAAAAATAGCGAAAATCTCAGGAAGACGCTATTGAAATTTTGCGTTTTTTTTCGTAAAAGTATTGTCTTATGGTGGGTTAATATATTACGAGATTGTGCAGCCACCGCGGCACGGTAAACATGTTCGAAGAAGTGCAGACGCATAAAAAGCCAGCCGTGGGGCGGCTCTCCTCCGCCGAGGGGAATCCAACCATTTGCATATGATTCCTCCAAGGGAAGCTGCCGCCACTTTGAGGTTATTTACCACCGGTACTTATACCGGCGGATTATACATTATTTACGGGTCGGTTCGCATCCCCAGCCCGACATTCCCTGTCCCTATGCTATACGGACCATAAAAGTGAGGATATGTTCCTATGTCCATATTATACAAGTACCTACATGGTAGAGCCCCAGATAAACCTGTAACTGGGGTAGAGCCTTTTTATGCACGTATACAAGAAACTTCATTTTGCTTTGAAACAAAGTAAATGTCTTACCTTATACGAAACGTGAGTGAGGGTATTGTTTCAGCAAAAAAAACTAAAAACAATCTTATGCACTACAAAACAGTGGCGGCGATAAGGATTCGCCCCCCCCCCCCGCCAAATTTTGCCTGGATGCATATGTGGTAATAAAATATGGATATACCGCAATGGCTAAGATGCTAAATTATAAGAAAAAAGCTAGGATATTATATAAATTTTATTTTAAGTTTTTCTACCTACCTGGGAAATGTTCTGTGTCATAGCGAGTATTATAGGGTATCTTAACAAAAACTGGGCTTGTCTAATGTCTCACATTTTATTTTATAAATGGGACATGATTTAATATTAGAAAATAATATATTTATCTTGATATTTATATTACAAAATATTTTCCAAAGAAAAATATTTTTTATTAAGTATAATAAAAGGGACTCCGCCACTCCGAATAATACAAATACCCTTATCTACTAATTACCTTAAATATAAAATCTTACCATTGCTAAAATGTGTCTGGTGCTTAGTAAAAAAACATCACGTGACATCGCAGAATTGATCTATTGGTTGTATTAAAACTGAAAATTCCTCTATTTGTCCTAATAATAATAATAATTTTTAAGTTAAAACGGAGCTACCAACGCAGCGACGGACGGCATACTAAACCCCCTAATCTCGAAACGGCCCTTAAATTGGAAGAAAAGAAAAATCGAAAATTTGATTAAAAAAAATTGCTCTTTTACTAGTGTTGAATTTTAAGTATAAATTAATTTAAGAAAAATTGATCTAAAAAAAATTGGTCAAAATATGAGATAAAAAACATGGCACATAATAGGTTAATACAAAAAACTACAAATCTTAATTCGCAGTAACAGAGTGTACAAAAGTACTCAACAATACAAGTGAATATTTTTCGTAATAATTACTTCCATACGAGTTTAAAAGAGAAACTAAAGGCACTTCAAATAAACGCACAAAATTTGACAAAAAAATTGAATTTTTTCGTGTTTTCCGGGGTGTTTAATAATTTCCTAACAATCTGCTAATTCTTTCCTGGAATAAAAATCTTCTAAGTCGTTTGGTCGACACCGATTTTCAGCCTAAAAGCGTTAATATTTTGCAAAAATTAATATTAGTGGATAGATCAGTTTTTAGGGGCCCCTTCCGGAGCTGCCATCCCCCCCCGCACGGCGGGCTCTGCGGGCGCCTTATCGCTGCCAGTGCTACAAAATCTCGAAAACCAAAGTTAAGCAACAAACTCATTTGGTGTGTATGCCCGCCGTATATAGAACTGTTCGAATTGCCTTTGGCGAAATCTTTCCTCAAAAAGCGGTGGAAATGGAAGTAAGAAAACGTTTATTATTTTTTATTTCTTCATGACAAAAAGACGCGGTAGTTTTTAGCGAACGAAATTAGTGATACATAACTGTTAGTTGTTATAGGGGCCATTCTTGATATTACGTATATTTTAATTAGGTTTGTCTACGATGTTGATTTCTATACAGTGTGTTTAACTTTTTTTTTAATATAGTACTCCGAAAACTCTATATCCTGGTATGCATTATTTTAAGATTCGCCATTTCCATAGCTACTACGAAAACAAATAAGATCCAAAAAATGACAAGAAAGAAGAAAACAAATACCTCTATCGACTTAGGCACATCTGGAACCCATAAATCCCAAGTTTCAATGTCGTAGCTTATACCGAGTGTTTACAACTTAAGTACGAAAATAAAAAAAATCGAATTTTTAAGAGCCCTGTGTTAGGTACGATATTGAAACTTGAGATTTGTGGGTTCCCAGATGTGCCTATATCGATAGAAGTATTGTTTTTTCGTAAAAAATGCTTAATGTGCTTTCGTCGTTTTTGGGGTAATATTTTTTGTTATCGTAAAAGGTTATGGAAAAGACGAATCTTAAAATAATGCATACCAGGATGTACATGTACAACTTTCGGTGTTTTATATTTAGAAAAAAAGGTTTCGAAAATTAGCCGACCCACCGTTATAATATAATGAATTGTCGCCATTTAAAACGAAACACACTGTGTATGTTCTTGGTGTCAAAGAATTCAAGTTTGGCATTATTTTCGAGACTGAAAGATATCGAGGGGACTAGAAAGTCCAAAAAGTGTGCATTTTCCGGTTTTTAGATTATACTAGAGATGGGCAGGCGAATGCACCTGGGAACATATGAATGTTCCCAAATGGGTACATAACCAAGGTGCATGACGGTTTGCACTGGGTACTTATAAAATTAAATTTGGCGCCATTATAGTTAGGGTTTTTGCAAAGCATTTTATTTCTCGATAATTTTGTGATTAAAAAGCTGTGACTTAGACTTACAACACAAAGAACTTGCCTTGTAAGAAGACTGTTTTCTGCTTCATGATGTACCTAGAATGTATTTTTACTTACTTTGTTTTTTTTTTTATTTTTAAATATTTTTCTTGAAATCGGCAGTAAAGTGTCCCAAAATCGCCATTAAAAGCACAGAAATCGTACAATAATGTAGCCCATTATTGTACGATTTTTTCAATAAGTATAGGCCTTGGCGAGATGTAAACATCAAACGTCAGACGTGGAGAAATCGCCCGTCAAAAGTGACCAAATATTCAAAACCCGGCCGATAAAGGCCCATTTAACTTTTCGTACACATTGCGAAATTGTTTTCTATAGAAGCGCAATCCTTCAGTACACATATTTTAGTAAATTTGAATATCAATAGATTTGTTGTGTAGGCTGCACAAGAAGCAGCAGTTTGGTTTTTCTGTCAGAAGGTGCCGTACGTCATCATACTTGACCAAGGTAGAGCGATCGTCAAAGTCAAGCAAAGCCGCGCGTAGTCGGTTCACGGACGGGTGATCCCTTATTATTTTTTTTTTTTTGCCTAATAAAACATTTTTTTTTTCGATTTCAAAAAAATATATAATATGTTATAATATATTTATTTGCCTCGGCCAGAGGCCTCGGCAACTAAATTCTACATGAGTCATAAAAAGTTTAACTTCAGTGCCTTGGTACACAAATAACTATTATTAGACGTTATGTAGCAAAGCAAAGAGCAACAATCAACACATTTATTTTTATGAATAAAAGACCAAAAATGCTTAAAACTGTATTTTCATTCTAATTTTCTAGTTAATTCCATTCAAATATCACTTATTTGGTATTGCCAAAAAGGACTTTTCATGACAAATTCAAAACTGCAAAAAAAGCAATGCACCCGGTAAAAGCCACACACAATAATTTTAGCAAACTTTTGTTTATCAGGTCTACCAATCTCGAACGATTCATTTGGAAACTTCGCAATCGGTAATATATTGGACTAAAGCTTTTGGCATATCGAAGAATTTGCTCTCAGTGTTAGAAAATATGTGAAAATACTTCAAACATTTCAAACAAACAATAGGGATTTTCCTGGGAGAACAGAATCACAGTTCCGTGCTAAGGCATTATAATTACTTCATTATATTAATAAAATTTGTCCAATTGCTGCCATAAATAAATTGGTATGAGGTATGATAAAATCGCATTAGTCACTAAGTAAAACTAGAAAAATATAAATCAGCTTCAGAGGAGGACTTTTTGTTTCGTCTAAGCGTTTTGTATTTAAATATTAAATATGTGTTATTAATATCTTATTTTCGGATCAAATTTAAATAAAATGAGGGAGAGGTATGTACAGGGTGGTTCATTATAAATTGACGCCCCCCTTAAGTTGTTAGTTTTTGAGGTTAGAAAAAAAGTTTTTGACAAAAGTTTTAGATACTAATACAAAGTTTTTTGTGACGCTATTGGACCGTGTACAGTGTGTTCTAAAAAGCCGTGGCAGACATAACTTATGTTTTTTTTTAAATGGAACACCCTATATATTTTTGCTTTTTTGAAATCTGCTCATCAGGGCAATCAAAATGATATTAAACTTTGTGGCATTATCTTTTTCTGTTTTTGAAAAATTCCGTATTCATATTTTATACTAAATTATTTATTTAACTCGAATTTGTGGATCTCGTGATAAAGATAGACGATCAGTGTAATGACGAAAAATGTTTGTTTTAAACAAAAGAATAATATAGGGAAACTACAAAATGTTTAGGTGCTTTTACGATTTTCCTGAAATTCTTTATTTCGAGAATATAATCAGTAAAACTTGAAAAGGTTCCTAAACATTTTGGAGTTTCACTATATTACTCTCTTGTTTAAAACAAATATTTTTTGTTATTACATCGATCATCTATCTTTATCACGAGATTCACCGAGAGATTCACAAATTGGAGTTAAATAAATTTAGTATAAAATTTGAAAACGGAATTTTTCAAAAACGGAAAAAGATAATGCCACAAAGTTTAATATCATTTTAATTGCCTTGATGAGCAGATTTCAAAAATGCAAAAATATATAGGGTGTTCCATTTAAAAAAACATAGGTTATGTCCGCTACGGCTTTCTAGAACACACTGTACACGGTTCAATAGCCTCACAAAAAACTTTATATTAGTATCTAAAACTTCAGTAAAAAACTTTTTTTCTAACCTCAAAAACTAGCAAGTTAAGGGGGGTGTCAATTTATAATGAACCACCTACGTTTCCAGAATTTTGGATCCCTTAAAACTTGGACAAAATGTTATGACAAAAAAAGAATTGCCGAATAATTTTCTACATGACAATGAAAAAACTAATGATTCACGGAAAAGAGGACTTTGTAAAGAAAATTCCAACAAGCACTTTAACCTGAATTATTGGCTTTCAGACTGGAAATCACAAGTTATAGTTAAGTGTTAAGTCGTGACTCACAAGTCGTTAGTTTTAAAAACGTAGGCCCAGGTGTCAAAAGAAAAGAACTGTTTTATATTTTCATGGGATTGACTTAGGGGCAAAAGACCCTACAAAATGTGTTTGCGGTGTGTCCCCGCAAATGCGTTAAATTTTGTGGCTTCTCTATAAAACACTTTTACAGCCTGCAAAAAGCCATAAATAGATACAGTTATTGGTAAATAAGGTCTGGTTAGTACGTACATACATGCGATGGGTCGGCTATAGGTACTTTTTATACTCCAATGGGTATAGACAATATTTGAGCGATATTTTAGGAACTATAAACTCTACATTTTGACCACAAAATCGCCAGAATCCTTTTTTTTTGCAAATAATTATTGCCGAAGAGGATTTTCACATAATATTCGGATATTTCGCCAATTTAAGGGATGTCGCTTTCGGTATATTTAGAGGAACTTCATATACCTATTATAGTATACGAATCAACATACCTAAAGTTGTATGTCCTTGGTTTATCAAATCTACCTGTTTTGAATTCGCATTTTAGTATACAGTATAACCTCCCAATAGCGACCACCCTCGGGGTATCATAATATACAGCGTGATCAGTTAAGGGCGGCCCAAGGCCATTTCTCGGGAACTATGCAAGCTAGAAAGATGCGGTAAAAAAATTGTTAATAAAAGTGACCCAAATAATTTCAATGAAAATGTTTTCAAGTTCCTTCGTTTGCCGCCAGGGGGCGAATTCACCATGTTGTTTTATAAAACTGTCTTTTTCTCCACAAATCGCCTACCTTATCCGGATCTGAAATAGTATTTTTAGAACCTCCCTAAAATTCTCTACAATTTTTGTTAAAACAATTTTTTCGTGGTTGCTACGGCAACAGCGCTACGAAGGAAAGCGGTGTTAAAAATTCAAGACGTCATATCTCGAATATGCCTAAACCGAATTCAGCAAACTATAGCTCATATTAAAGAGTGTTTTAAGGAGAATTTACCGCCCTTTTGACATAGACAAATAAATAAGTATGTTCAACGCTAGGGGGCGCCATTCAGAAAATGTCCATATTTGTCCTATTTTCTCAAAAATTTCAAATGGTGAATTCGCCCCCTGGCGGCAAACGAAGGAACTTGAAAACATTTTCATTGAAATGATTTGGGTCACATTTATTAACAATTTTTTTTACCGCATCTCTCTAACTTGCATAGTTCCCGAGAAATGGCAATCACGCTGTATATTGGTCGCTGAAGATGGGTGGTCGCTTAAAGGAGAACTAGGAAAATTGAGACAACTAATATGCATTTTATATAATAAAATGTATTACATAATTAATTATCAATTTCCTTGAGGAAAATACACTAAACTAGGGAACCAGCAAGATTTTAAAATTACCTACTTATGTACATACATATTATTTTTTAAAATAATTAGAAATCAATTATTGCTTCCCGTTTTTCAGTTTATTTTTATAAAATTCAGATTCACGTTTTAATAAAAGCTTAGACACATTTGTAACCATTTCAAAATCATTCACGTTAACAAAAAACTTTTCCAAGTCTTTCAAAATGAACAGGCTTCAGATAGGCTCGATAAATTGGAAATCGGATCAATTTCAGGTTCCTTACCCTCATGTTCAGAATCTGAAGTAGATTGACTAGTTTGTCGTTTCTCTTCAATACAGTCATTGTTAGTGAATTCTGTACTTTCTGTTTCAACGTCGCTATCGATTAAAGCGAATTGTCATTCAAAGTAGGAAACAGTTGTGCTAGCGGAATGTTATCTTCTTCTTCAATGTCCTCCACATCTATACAGGGTGAGACGTATCTAAAGGCAGAGCCGAAAACACAAGGTAAAATAAGCACATATGCTTTATAAACATTAGCTCAAAAAAGCTTGGTTCTCCATATACAGCGTGTTGAAATTTTTCCAAGAATTACATATTTTTTAAATTTCTTTCGAGCCCATTTAGGAATTCCAACCAAATTTGGTACACATTATGCACTGGACGGTTGCCATTTTGTGCAATAATTTGACCCCGTTCCGAGGACCAGCGGCGTAGGTACAAATAGTGGTGTCACGTCAACTGGACGCGGGAAATAGGACGCGCGACAACTGGACGCGGATAATTGGACGCGCGACAATTGGACGTGTGCGACATTTGGACGCGCGAAAATTGGACGAATATGACAATTGAACGCGTACGACAATTGGACGCGACAATTAGTAGGTTTCTTTCTGAAAAAAAAAATTCAAGTTCAAATAAATGGCGAATTATCATCAAACAATGGTTTATTCGGCTAATACAAAAATATTTGTTTAAATTCTTTTGATTGAGGTAATCAATTTTGTCAGTTATAAATATACATTTGTTTTAATATATATAATATAATAACATATTATAATAGCACATACATAATAATTTTTATACATATTATTAGGTATGTTGGAATTGAAAACTATATGCGATACCCCGTAAATACTCTAACACTGGTCTATTTGCGTAATCCGCCATCACTGTTTGTATTTTCTGAGCCGTGTCACGATAAACTTTCTTTCTGGGTTGTTCCTGTCCTGCGATGCATTGTTCAATTTTCACCCTGTTCAGGCTTTCTTCCTTTTTCAACGCATGAATGAACTTCCAAATGGATGGATGTGTCGCCTGAACAATGGAAGAAAAGCTGTTATGCCAACCTTCAACTGCATTATTTGTTCGTGGGATATCCTCCAGGGCCAGATCATAGACGTTCCACAAACTGATGGCAAACAGTGGTGATCTTCGACGGTTTCGCCTGTCCGTACGGCCTATCCAAGTACCTTCAAAGTAATTAATAACTGGCAACAATAGTTCCTCGTTCTCTAAGTAAAATTGGCTTTCGACGACGTCATAAAAAGCTCCGATGACATCATTTGTAGGAACGAAGGCCAGAGCTGCCAATAATCTTAATTGCAATGCAAATTCCGGTTCTTCACTATATCTTCTCTGGAGCCCAGATTGTTGTATCTGTCTCCATATAGACTGCGTAAAATGAAAGAAGCAACCACGAACGGCGGTCTGGGGAAATTCTTCAGAAAAGGCATTTATGGCCGCCCTTTCAAAATCAACCATAACTGAAGAGGGTCGGAGTCCTGGTTGTAGCGATTTCAATGCTTGAAGAAGACGGCTATAGGTGCTCTGAGTCTTGTTCGGCAGAAGGGCATACACAGTTGGTATAACATTGTTGTACTGAACCCCGTGAATGGTATAAAGTTGTGCAAACAAAGCAGGTGACGAAGAAAATGTCCCGTCGGCATACCAGTGGTTACAGTGACCCATGTATTCTAAATTTTGTGTTCTTGAAAATAGGAGAATCCGATCATCACTTGGACCACTGTCAAATAGCAGAAAGGATTCACCATTGATGGTAATATAATCACTGGGAAGGCTGAGTTCTGTTAGCGAACGTGGATTTGGCGGGACATTTTCCGCTCTGTTCCGCACGCGTTGAACAGTTCTCTTTAAACTAACAACGGGAGGCAATTGTGCTGAGACTGCAGGTGATACATTCTCGGATATACTGGCAATTACTGCTTGTGTAGATAGATCAACCTGCTTTGCCATTTCCTTCATTTCGGTAACTGCAGTTTTCGCTTGAACTCTGGCAGCATCGGCAACATGGAGATGATGGGTGCTGTGGACTATTTCTTGGTTAATCGTGTGTACTCTTCCTCGGCAGTGATTTTTGTTGTAGTCGGAACATTTCCAAATAATCTTTTCGCCTATTGTTCGCTCTCTCTTGTGAAGATAACCATTGTGCAACAACATGGGGTTTCCCCTTTCGCTCGTCACAAACTGGAGAACCCTCTTTACTTTGCACAGGATGCGAAGGTTTTAATGCCAAAGGGATAGGTTACCTTAGTTTTATATAAAAAAATATAGGGATTACCGAAAAGATAGGATTAATTTAAAATATTATTTACCTACCTACCACTCGACACTATGAATAATAAAGGGATTACCGAAGAGAAAGGATTAATTTAAAATATTATTTACCTACCTACCATTTGAGCCTTTTCACAAATCATTTGAAAATTATTCTGGGCCAATTAAGATAATTTATTATTATATTAACATAATTGTTTTTCATAAATCCAAGAATCTTGCGTCCGGATCTCGTCGCGTCCAATTGTTATACACGCCCAATTGTCGTACACGTCCAATTCTCGCGCGTCCAAATGTCGCACGCGTCCAATTGTCGCGCGTCCAATTATCCGCGTCCAGTTGTCGCGCGTCCTATTTCCCGCGTCCAGTTGTCGTATATCCACAAATAGTTACTGTAAATAATTGTAGAAAAAAAGTAGTACGGTCCTGTGCAAAACCAAAAATTTTGCCTTTTTTTGGATAGCCCATTCAATTTTGAACAAAAAGCGCCTCTTGGTATTTTCTTATTTCTGGTACAGTTTCATTGTAATTTCGGATTTTTTAAACTAGTGCCAAGGTGATTATGCTGGCATTTAAAATAAAATTATTTGAATCTACGCCGCTGCTCATCTGAACAGGGCCAAATTATTGCACAAAATGACAACCCAAAATATGTATAAAATAATTCCTAAACGGGCTAGAAAAAAATTAAAAAATAATTGGAAAAGTTTCAACACGCTGTATATGGAGAACCAAGCGTTTTTGAGGTAATGTTTATTAAGCATATGTGCTTATTTTAGCGAATTCTACCTTGTGTTTTCGGCTCTGCCTTTAGATGTGACTCACCCTATTTGTACACTTAAATTCGGCTCTATAAAAGCACTTTTTTATTGTCATCGGGGACAAATTTCGCCAGGCTATTCATGAACGTAACGTTTTTTTCTATCTCTTGAAGAGGACAATCACTATCCACATATATTAATATAGCCTTTTAAGAAAAACGTGAGAGGTTGCATTATCAAGAAACAATACCACTTTTCTATTCTGCTTCTTCATCTTGGAATCAAATTTGTGAAGAGGCCCATTCAAGAGGTAGCTTATCGATATGTGCCCCTTTATAACATCGAGGATTTTTGCTTTTGCCTATGATAAGTGCTTCCTCCTTTTCACCATCCATATTTGCACAAAACAAAATTGTAATTCGTTGTTTTGCAGTTTTTTTCCAGAACACTTGTTATTTTCAAAGCATATGTCTTTGTTGGCAATGTTCGATAGTAGCGACCTGTCTCGTCTGCATTAAAGACATCCCTCGGGGCATATTCTTTTAAAACGCACAACAGCTACTCTTTCCAAGTTTCGACGTCTTCGATATTAACATCCGCAGATTCACCACATATTGCCTTGAAGGTGCTATCGTGCCGACGACGAAATCTTTCTAACCACCCATTTGATGCTTTGAAGTCACTTAGCCCTAGGCTTTGCGCAACTTCAAGGGCTTTTGCTTGCTTATGGTTTTGCAACTGCTTATTTCTAGCCTTGTAAAACCAGTAAAAACCACTTGTTCAACAGCAAGTCCCTCAGTTTTAGGAAATTTTCTTCTCTGTGCAGCTTTACCAAAGTTTACAGAATAAAATAGAATATTTTATTCTGTAAACTTTGGCATTACTAACTTCTCGATGCACATTTATAATTTCTTCTTTTTTTTGTATCAACACAACACTGAGATTTTGGTTTTCCAACAATTGAGCACGTGGAAAATTTAAAACTGTAATTGTTCGTTCTTGATTTCCGTTCAGCTAACTGGAATTGCATATGTAATTATCCATGTTACAGGTAATAAAAAAGGTAAATCTACATACTTATTTATAGGAATCGAACATATTTTATAAATTATTAAGTATTACATATACAAGGGGTCCCAAAAGCCAACCTTGGGTGGCTGATAGGTCAGATCATGGCCCGAATATCAAAACATGACCTTATAGTAAAAAGTCATTAGTTTTCGAAATATTATGAATTACGTGAAAATAGGCACTAAACATAAGTTTTTCGGATGCCACAGCTACAATATTCCATATTCTAAGATTCCAATTTTTATTACGTAACCCTGAATAGCCCTGCTAATGGTTACAGTTCAAACTAAAACTAATAATGCTTTACATTTTGAAGAAAAAAAACCGATTCAGGAGTTAAATTTTTGTTAGCTCAATTCGACACTTGGTACTCTAAAATTGTACCACGATAACCTCGCAGTTATTTTAAAAAATTGCTCACTTAGTGTAGTTTTTAAAATGACATAACATTATAACATTTGCCATGTTCTACTTTTGAAAAAATGTATTGCTCGAATGAAAACACTTGTTAAATTAAAGTTACAGGTACTTATTTAACACTACACAAACCACAAATAAAACTCAAATATTATGTTCAAAATGCCTGCCACCGAGTGGAATACAAGCGGGGCATCTATAAAAGGATGTTTTTATCCGTCTTTCACTTAGGTACTGTGACATTTATTTGTTGTGTTGCTTCATTAATACCTACGTCTCAATTCATTTTTGTCATTTATTTATTGGTCTTGCATAGGCCTTCTCCTTCTCCTTCATGCGGATAAGCTTGGTCCAAATAATTTATCACTCGTTGTAGTTGCTTCATTTCAAGACCAATAAATAACACAAATGAATTGATACAATGTACTAATGAAACCGCAGAACAAATAAATATCACACTAAGTAACTACAAGACTGATAAAAAAATCTTTCTTAAAAAGATGCGGCGTTTGCATTCGACTCGGTGGCAGTCAATTTAAACACAATATTATGTTTACTTGTCACTTTAATTTAAGAACAGTTTTCATTTCATTCGACTTCCTAATATTATGTAATTGATATAATTGTGCCAGCATCTCGAAAACTAACGACTTTTTACCAATATCATAATTTTCCATTTGTGTCAGTCAAGAGCTGACCTTCCAGGCGTACCCTGTAGGTAGGTACTTAGGTACTTTAAGAAGTCCAGTCACCGATTCAAAATTAATCATAATTACCCTGAAAATACATACTTTAAGCGGCAATGTGTAAATTCGGGAATTCACATGAGTTCATCAGTAATTATATTGGATGCTTCCGTTTATCTTTATGTTTTCCGTGGAATCTATCATAAAATCGATACATACATCCACTTACAACTGTCTGGGACAAACATAATATTTACCTTAAATACGGCAAACGAACGCCTTATTATTCAGTGTTCAGATCTGCCAAAAAAGATAATGTCGAGATTCTATGGAACACAACACTCGTGGGCTATTATTTCTTTCCAACTAACATTTGCATTTCGTCTGGAGCAAGACTCATGTAATTAATAATTTGCCCTTTGACCTTTGCTGCCAAACATTTTAATTAGCAAAATAAAGTTAGACGAAAAAAGGTATCTGGATACATTCGTTTAATTTATTCCACTGGCGTGTGTAATTTTACAGCAACAACACAAAAAATTTCGTTCGGAACATCGTGATTGTGTGACTAGGTATTTTTGTGAAAAACGGCAGTACCTACCATTCGTCAATAAAAGAACGGAATGTTGGCAATAAATAAGTATTATTTAAAAATGTCATTTGTTTTGGGAAGAACGTTAAAATGCCCTTCTGCGCACATCTGCCGAAAGGCAACTTTTAAAAAGAGATTCAATTCAAAGTTGGCCGTCACTTGTAATAAAAGAACAGCTTTTATCTTTAATAACATGTCTTCTAGCACTCCATGCAAATCTCTCAAATTAGAAGATATTTATTAAAAAATTAAAATTCGTTCCTCCGTTGTTTTACAAATTACTATAATGTAGAGTAGATGCCTCTACACTCAAAGAAACGTTTATTAGCATTAATTAAAATACAGTGACTATCATATATAACAATCTTAGATCAGATATACAGGGTGCTCATAAATTAAGAAAACTCGAAAATATTGAAGAGAGAAGTACCACATATTATTATTATTTTATATATTTTTTTATAAAACGAATCTGTTTACTGTTTACAACCTAACATAAAGTCCGAATGCAAATTGTCAAATCTAAATTTCAATTTTTACATTTATCATTATCATAATGATTTTGTCTATACTAAGAAGTAGATATTATAAAGAGAAAAGATTTGTATTTTTGCTTGTAATGAATAAACTCATAAAATACTGGACCGATTTAAAAAATTATGTTACTAATATAATGCTACATTATCACTGAATAATATAGGCTATATTGTTAATCGAGTTAAATTAGGGATATAAATAAATATTTAAACGTGCGAAGCCGGGAGAAGCCGCTAGTATTTAATAAAAAATCAAGATAGCTGATTTAGTAAACGTCAATAATGTTACAGTGACATCTTATTTCTGCCGGTGGTTTGTTTTGTGGTAGGTGATATATTCTAAAAAATAAAAAAAAAAACAATAAATAAAAAATAAATAAATAACAATGGTTAACAGATCATTTTGATGACAGGTGGATAGGAAGATTTGGCCTCATTCATTATCGTGCTAGGTCACCTGACCTTACTCCCCTAGATTTTTTCTTTGGGGTGGTGTAAAACAATAGGTTTATTTGAATAATCTGCCACATGATAGGGAAGTACCTATTAAAAGAGCGTATACGGGAAGCAATACATGAACTGAATGAGCCACAAATCATCAGAAAAGTGTACGAAAACCTTATTAAGCTCGAGGAAAAGTGTGTTGAGGTGCGAGGTAGCTAAGTAGAATCAATTTAAAAATTTAAATTTTGTTTTTACAATTTGTGTTGGGACATTATGTTAGGTTGTAAACAGATTTGTTTTATAAAAAAGTGTATAACATATAAATAGTGTTACTTCTCTCTTGAATATTTTCGTGTTTTCTTAATTTATGAGCACCCTGTATATCAGATCTAATATTTTTAAAATTATGGTCTCATTTTTTCGAGAAGCAGAACTTTTCATGAACAGTGATATTTTTCGATAAAGTAAAAAATAAAAATGTTTCTCCATACTTGTCAACTCCCATCCGTGGACACACTGTATATTTAATGTAAACAAATCGTAGTTTAAAATATGGAGAAACTTAGGTTAGTTTCATTAAAACAGATAATATGTTAACTTGATTCAAAGAAATTGTTTTTGAGGTTGCAACAGTTGTATGTTTTTCATAAATAAATAATATGTACCTTAAGAAAGATGAAGTAAATTCCGAAGAAAATTAATATGTTTGTCGCAAAGTTACCAAATTTAGCACAATTTTATAGTATCTATTACAATGAAAGCAATGCATTTTAATAGTTATTTGTAAATGGTGCTCGTATGTGTCGATATTTAATCGTACAGGCAGCTGATAACATTCCATTAGGTACGTCCCATCGTAACAATTTGGAGTCCGTTAGGAAAAACATGAGATTTGAATGTTTGATCACTATTCAGTTGTTTTATACTAATCCAATTATAACTTCGTGAATTGATTTCAAAGGCATACTTACTGTTCCATGTCTCTACTTTTATAAATGTGTAATTTATGTGAAATTAAATACTACGGATTTCTCTGTTCAACAAGATCAACATAATTATTCGACTAGGTCTGAACCTCTGAACTTCTCTCAATGCCCATGTTTCGTTTGTCTACCTTTAAGAAATCACCGATACAACTGTGTTAAATTCTGTAAGACTTTACCCTCCGATTTAAACAACATTATAAATTATGCAAAATTCGAGAGTAGCGTTTTCGAATACCTACCTAGTACAAAATTGTTTTTATAGTGCTAATGATTTTTTTTTAAATTTATTTTTTTTACTATTAGATTAAGCAAATCTTGTGTACTTACTGTCTGCATTTTGATTAATAAAGCTCTACTCTACACTACGCGCTCTAATATTCCCCAGATTTCACATAACATATGCATACCAACTAAACAAAAACATATTTTCTGTACTACATATAATTCTCTCAATGATGCCGAAAATGAGAAAATAATGTTCAAACTCTTACACATTGACAACCCACTGATAAATATACTCTGCAAATTTGTGGAGAAGTTTCATATGCTTTACAAAGGGCTCCATTGTATCAATATATACATATACGACAGATATTACAAAACAACATTATTATATTTTTTTAGAATTACACAACTAAATTAATTTTTCTTCGAGAAATTAACTTAAAACAGTCTTTGGTTGACAGAAGTAGAAGTTCAAGGCTATATACCTTTAATTTTACAATCGCATAGGTACCTACCTAATAGTTACCTATGTATAGGTCACAGACGAAATGCACCAACAGTTTATAAATAATATGTATTAAAAATCATTTTCATATGAAACCTATCTGTAAAGAGGTAACTAAATAATATTTGTATATTTATGATATAGCTATTTATCTTAAACTATTGTAGTAAAAACATAAGAGTGACTGATAACTCTAAGTTTTTACCTGTACCTAGACCAAATCAGTATGTTTGTTATAAACATTGTAAAATAAATATATTTACTTATATAATAATATAGTAAATTTAAGGTTTAATAAGACTAGCTCATGGTTTGTCATGCTATGATACAACGAACGTTCAAGTATACCTCACTGAATTTCTGTTTCTGTTCAGGCACATTGACAGTTCAATTATTGTTCCATGGCCGACTAGAAGTTCATAGGTAGGTAACTGATTTATTGTAATCAAAAATAAACAGTATAATTTCTGCTCTTAATTTTGTACTTTTTTAAATAAGTATATATCCAGCACATTCGAATAAAAAATCTTGTATGGTACACGGACGAAAAGTAGATTTTCATACTCCTTCGCTTCGCCAGCCTCGAGTGCGCTTCGGCCGGTGAAGTCTGCATCGGTCCGAAAAACTCAACTTTTCGTCCTTGTACCATAAACCATAAACTACGAGGCCCCGACACCATTAATTATTAATTAACCATTAATAATTATTATTACATTCACATCATAATAATGTCGAAGTACATACATTGCATATATTGCAATTACAACGTTCTAGCTTATAGCGGTAAGGTATAGGTAATCATTTTTATCATATAAAAGTATGGGACAACCGTTGTAACAAATTTTCAGACTACTCCATTACGTACTTTTTATGTGTCCCGCGTTTAGGTAAGGTACGATTCAGGAATGTTGGCGTTCACGTCCATAATTTACATTACAGAATCAAGCAAATCGAGTCTATAGCCTAAATGCCCTAGATATTTAATAGTTCCAAACGCAACCAGAAAAATACTGACCGCCAACCCGGCGAATTCACCCAAATTTTAAATTTTACACATTTTTACCTTTATATACAATGTTTTACTGCCTATTTTACTGAGAATTTCTTGTGCCTTTCCATTCTCCTATCCTGCTTATTTAGGATCAGGGCAGTTTCTTGCGCTCCGCTCCTCCACCCCATCCTCCCCTGCCGGATCAACACGTGCGCTGCTATTTCGGTTCGACCCGGCCGGGGGCGCGGTGACGTCATAGGGCGATGGCAGGCCGGGGCTGCGTCTTAGCATTCGTGGCGGCTCCGCGCGCCTCATCCCTAATTCATGGCAAGCGCGCGGTCCCTGGGCCGCCCTTTTCCCTCTGCCAAAACACGATAAAAGTCGCCTTAGTTAGCGGTGAGTCATATAAAGTCGGTCTATATTTAAGTTGGGATTTGTTGGGGTCGCTATGGGTAAAGTAACAACAAAGTCTCGTTACAACTTTGTTAAGGAGGTGCGAGCATTTTTGCTTTTCTTATGTGAACAGCAGCTAACGTTAGGTATCTTTTTTGAATGAATAAACTAAGATTTACTAATTTGCTTGTGTCTCCACATTTTCATAGATTTATACAAGGTGTCTGGTACGACGACGTATATTTTGAGGACATGTTAAAGGAGCCCTAATCTTCCATTCATAATTTAACCACAACATCGATTATCTACACAGAACGAAAAACCTACGTAAATATAATTAAAAAAGACATTGTGATAATGAATTTGTACATTAAATTTCAACCGATGCCCGGTTTGATCAATATGATGTTTTATTGGTCATTGCTTGAACTTAAGGTGATTGTGATTATCATTTCAGGGTGATGATTTAATGTTCGAAGGCATCATTACTATGTCAATACGGTCTTCCTCGTAATGTTTTTTTACATTGGCTTTATCACTTCAGGACATTGGCTCAATGTTACAAGTCATTATTATTATGTCGAAACGGTCATGCTCGTAGTGATTTCCTGTACATTGGTCTATCAGCTCAGGGCATTGGCTTAATGTTCGAGGACATTAATGTTATGATATCACAGACATTCTCATGATGATCTATTATCATTGGTCAATCACTTCAGGGCATTGGCTTAATGTTCGACGACATTAATATTAGGATTCGTCATGATGATTTATTATACAGGGTGTGTCAGAACTCTTTTTTATTGATTATTCTGCTAAAAATGAACGGATTTTGTTTTATTAGACAAATTATTCGATTCAGAAAAAATGGAACCAAATAGTTGTTCATACCTTGCTATAAAAGGTATCAAAAACAGATTGTACGAAAAAATTAACTGAAATTCTGCTAACAGCTTTTACTAATGAGTATATACCGAGCATATACTGAGTAGGTACGGTAGGTCAGTTCCCATTTCCGACTTCTGGTTTAGGAAGTAGCGGCCACTTAGACAGCATCTTGATCTATACTTGAATATTACCTTCTGGATGTACTGTAATGAACATGTAAAAACCAATATGTTGGTTATTTTTAAATATTTATAGTCATGTTGTGTATATTATATTGCTGGAATCGCTGGAATATACATATATACCAGGTGGCTCAAGGCCGCCACTTCAGGCTGAATGAGAAATCGAAAATGACAACTGACATTTTTATCATACTTCCTGGTATATTCATGATAACTTATACAATGGTTCGTATTTTTTCTAAACCATATTATTTTTTATAAATCGTTAAATCTGTTAACATTTAGCAATATAATCAATAAAAAACGAGTAATGACACACCCTGTACACATACTTTTATCACTTCGGACCTTTGGTTTAATATTCGATGTAATTCTGATCTAAGTGCCCAATTTTTACTTTTTGATTTTGGACGTTGGATTTTTTCAGTAGTTTTTACCATTGAGTGCCAACGTTTTTTGAACAGAAAATAATAAAGGATATTTTAAAAACTCTCCCCTGTAATTTTATTTAGAAACCAATTTCTTATATAAAATTTACAATGGATAGGTAAAATCTAGGTCAAAAGAACTAAGAACACAACAGCGAAATTCTTATAGAACCATTTATTAAACATTTTTTAAATATTCCCAATTTGTAGACTGTATTCTACATAAAAAATTTGTCTAAAAAGGTTTGAAACATAACGCTATTGGAAAATTGCAGGTAGTTAAAGTAATTATTTATGAAATGGCATGTTATTTTATATTTTTATATAAGCAACCTTTTTATGAGGTTTCATTTTGTCATTACTCGTGACTATAGGTACTTACATCATCACACTGTACCTTAATGGACGTAATACTTTGCCTATTTTTTTCCTGTTGCAATCTCTCTAGTAGAGTTCTGATGATAGTCTTGCCTTACCATTCATCATTCATATACTCGTATGTGTATAACTTTTATTGTAGTACTTCCTTTTCCGAGCTTATTAGAAGTTCGACCCCATTATCCGGTCCTATGCCCATAGTAAAATCCATATTTCTGAAAATACAACAAATTAAATTAAAAATAGCCTTAAAAATTCTGTTTATGTAACGAGTTAGGAAAAAGTCTCTTACTTTTCCTAATTAGGACGATTTGACACCCTTGAGTCTTCCAAATCTCCAACATTATGTAGGTATAGGTATATCAAAATTTGAAGTATAAACTTTCAGCCTAAATCTTGGCGGTTGTTTGTAAAATGATAATTTTTCTATAACAGCTGAGTTGAGTCTATCGCACTAATTTCGTTTAAACGATACCTGCTGTCCAGCAATGGTCAACTTTTTCTTGTGACAAGTTATCAGATTTCAATGACCTTATAGTGTTTCGTCTGTATCTTCTGAGTGGTACATACTAAAACAATTATGATTAGATGTTGATAAAAACTAATACATTTTGAAGAAAGTGAATGAAGGTTTTCATATTAGTTTTCAGAGTTTAATTTCGCTAGTTGTGCACACACACACAATCAAAAATTCATTCAATTTCTTTGGATCAACAAAATTGTTCGAGGGCGTTTGATCGTGACTTATCATAACTTAAAGGTTAACCTTTTTTAAAGATGCGTTTAAACCGAAAATATACGCGGCGAGCGGTGGGGACCACTGTAAATCACTGTATTTTCTGTTACTTTAACCAAAGTCTATAGAGTATTTTCTAGACTTTGCTTTAACCATAATATCGGAAATTTGCATATTTAATACCAGATGACTTACCTTAGCAAAACTCTAACAGAATCGTCACACTAACAGATCGTATTAGTATTATACGCACAGACACAGGATAACTTGACAAGTTAACACACCGGCAGAAAGTTTCATACTAGAGTACAGCGTGATGGCGTTGGGACGTGGCAGGTCCACAATAAATAAAAAAGACCAGTATTGATAACTTAGGACATTGTCGCAAGGCACAAGGACATTGTTCCTTATATTTATGCTTGGGTACATTGGCTGATGTTTTTGAACATTACTATGATAATACAGTTGTATTAAACTATAAAACTGTACGTTGACATAATCACCACTAAACATTAGACAATTACGTTATACATCATAGCAACAACATACAGTGATGAACGGTACATAATATTAAACACCTTGAAATCATTAAGTCAATGTATTTGTGCCTTGTTTCAATGCCCAATTTGCATTCACACAACGTATTATTCACTGTAGACATCACTTTTTACATTGAGTTAACGTCTTTAGTACATTATGATAATGTTCATTGGATCATTATGTTAATGAACATGTTAATTACCTAATCACCAACATTCATTGTTACAATCATTTTTGGTCATTGTGTCGATGAAAAAGGCATTGTGACAATGGCTCTGAAGTTAATCACTAGTGGTGATTAATATCATGCCAAGAATTTCTTTCTGTGTAAAACTCTCAAGGTTTTGACTTATTTATCTTGTGTTTAGGGTGTTGTTAAAAAATATCTCATAATACACATTTTTGCTTAATATCTTGAAGTTAAATTTTATCATTACACATTATTGTAGGGTCAGTAAAAAATCTATGTTATCTCCCATTTCTGACTCTCCTTATAGTCATTATGTTCCGTCGTGTTAAAATTAGAGCCTTTTTAAACTTAAATCTGATTTATTTCGCATATTTCAAGGTTTACCTAACAAGCGATAAGCAACTCTTCCTTTTAATGGGTATTTTTTAGCACCGGATTTTAAAATGCGATGTATTTACTATAGAATCAGCGGTATGGGCATTTTTAAATGAAATTAATAAAAAAATTAAAGATTTTTCATTAGATGTAAGATTTTCTTTTTTACTAATATCTGATAAACTTCGGCTCGACTTAAATATAACCCGAAAAGGGATGGCTAATTTGATTATCAACATTTTGTCACGCGATGACGGCATGCGAGAATTGTTTCAAAATTCGTTCCACAAGTGATCATATCTATTAGTTGTCTATAGTATACCTAATAAATAATATATATTTTTTACTTTTTCAATAGGTTGAAGTTAGGTAATTTGTATGATGATTTGAAATATTGAATTTTTTCTCCTTCACAGCCATACCATAGTGGTTTTCAAATTTATTTTTTGTGTCATAATCTCCGGACGTTTCCCAAACTTACCGAAAGTAACTAGGCACACCACGTGGTTTGTCATTGTTGGAACTGGGATTTTTAGACTTTATACGATAATTAACAGTTTCTGATATCCGATTCATTCATATTCACTTTCATTCTTTCTTTAAGCAAGCCGATTTGTCAAGATTTTCATCCTGTATTTGTTTCATACTAAAAATGCGGACGTTCCAACTTCTAATGTACCTATTGCTCTTGATCAGATGATGAAATGAAGAACATCGATTCGCAGCAAGTCATCGCTGCCTTGAATAAAAAAATGATAAGTCGAATTGTGGATGCGATTGTTAAAAAGATCAGCCCTAAATATGAAGAAGATTTAAAGAAAGCTAACGAAGAAATATGTAGTACAACTTAAATTACAGGGAAGGGAAGTCCAGTGTGAATCTATGAGAAAACTCCAGTTTTGTTGTCTGTTGGTCAAATAGTCCTTTAATAGATTAAGGACACTACCCCTGAACCCACAGAATTCTAACTTTTTTACCAGTCTTTTATGGCACACAGTGTCAAATGCTTTTGTTAAGTCGATGAACACACAAAGAGAAGGTTGTTTTTTATCCATTGATTTATATATGTCAGAGGTGAGGGACAAAATTGCATCTTCAGTCGACTTTCCTGTCCTAAATCCAAACTGTTGTTCTGATACAATACTTTGTTTATCTAAGAAGTGTACTATTCGGGATTTGATAATTTTTTCAAAATTTTTTGAAATATTCGATAATAATGAAATTGGTCTGTAATTGTTAATGTCAGTTTTTGACCCCTGTTTAAAGAGTGGTTTTATTTCACCTGTTTTTAAGATTGTTAGGAAATGTACCAATACTAAAACAAAAGTTAATTAAATATGTTATTATATGTGCGATTTCCTTGGATATATTTTTTAGGGTTTCTGATTTGATACAATTAAGTCCAGGTACTTTTCTAGATTTTAGGTTATTGAGAATTTTTTGCACTTCTATGGTATTGGTTTCTCTAAAATAAAATAGGCTACACGTGGACCAGTTGTTGTTTTCTTGAAAATTCTTTGGTTTCTTTATATTCCTCTCAAGACTTTCCCCTACATTACAGAAGAATTTATTAAAATAATTTGTGATTTCAATTGTATCAGTTAAGTATAGTTTTTGTTTGGGACTCGATTTTATCAATTCTATTTTTTGTGTAGGTTTGTTGCATATCTTATTTACACAATTCCAAAGGGCCCTTGCTTTGTTCAGATTTTTTTATATTAATTTCTGTGCGTATTCGTGTTTTGCTTTCTTTATCATTTTTGTACATTCATTTTTTTAATTTGTATATTTCCTTTTCAATTTACTATTATTCGGGTTTTTATGTCGTTCCTTATATGATCTATTTTTTTCTTGTATTACTTTTAAAATTTCGTTTGTTATCCACTCTTTTTTGTCATTCTTTGTATTTGTTTGTGCTTATTTTTTTAGTATTTTTTGAGATTAAGTACTGTAGTGTCTTTACAAAATTGGATGTCGCTTCTTGTATGTCTACATTGTCTAATACATTATTTCAATGATGGGTATTTAAGTCTTGTTTGAGTTGTTTATAGTTAGTGTATTTTTTGTATCGTGTGTTTTCATCTTTTACCTCAGGTATACCGTTTTGTTCAAATTTCAATAATATGAGATGCATTCCGCATCATGTTTTGGTTAATTACTGGTCGACAAAAATTGTAAAGAAAATCAATCTCACATATTATTTATAGAATAAAAAGAACATTTATGATGTTTTTAAAATGTTACACGTAACAGACAAACATTGCTGGCTGATTTTAAAATGTTAAATGTTCGTAATATTAATAAATATTCTATAACCTGAAGATCATAGATGTAACTAGGTCGTATTTTTAGGGGGGGGGGCTGATCGGGACCGGCTCAAGATTTTGCGGGGCCGGGCGCCGCATGAAAATGCGGGGCCGGGCGCCGCATGAAAATGCGGGGCCCCGACAAGGAATTATTTCATCCATTAGGAATAAATTTTTGAAAGTCGATACGCTACTTACAAAGGTTAATTTTTTACATGTCATTCTGTAAAATGGAGGCCGGGGCTACGAGTTTGGATCACTTCTGTGACGTATATAGGAATTAATTTCGAGTGGTGGAGGGACAATTTTTGTGTCTTTTTTTTAAACAAGGGCATTAAAAAATTTCTAAAAAATGCGCCGCAGGCGAAATTTTTTAAAAATTTGAAGAAAAATTACATAAAATTAGTCTTGGAAAATCCCAATATCTGGAGTGCTGGAGTGAATATTTTCAAATTCCGAAATGGGTACGGTCCCGCCCTTCTAAATATGTTACCATTGAGGTGCCACACCCAAAAACGTTAATTTTAAGGCTTCAAAAAATAATGTATAAGTCTATCTACTGGTACTTTTGAATGAGCTTTAATTCATTTAAGAAAAAACATTATGAAAAAGTAGAGGTTTCCGAGTAGAAACCAGAGAAAAAATGTTGGGAATGTCTGCTATTTTGTGATGCAAGATTATTTACATAGTACATATTATAACAAAACAACAATACACTGGATGAATAACAAAATAAAAGTCTGGAGTCTGGCACAGCAAAAGTACATTCTCCGACGCCCGTCTCGTCTCTCTTTCTCTCGGCAGCAGGCACGTCGGTGTGTTCGATCTCGCTTGCGCGTTTAAATTTCAGTCGGATTTTGTGGGGGCACAAGGCGCAAGATTCCACAAGAGCAAGCGATTCGTCGAAACTGGTGAATTTTAAAAAGACTTGTGCGGTGTTCGCCGTGTTGCGTAACATTGCGTTGTGAGAATGTTAGATCTATTCTGTTTAGGAGAAGCATAATATCTTCGCACATCCTTTACATTTTAGGAAGGGTTAATAGAAATGTAGGGGGGCTAAGCCCCCCCTAGCCCCCGCCTAGTTACGTCTATGCTGAAGATGACTATTATCAGCCGAAACGTACGTAGAAATTAAACAAAAACTATTGAATGGTTCCAAATGTTTTATATGGTAGTAACCCAGGAAATTGATCAATAAACAAAATCTACCAGGAATACAGCAATAAAATGGGACAGTGGTCTGTTATTTTATAATTAATCACGAACGATTTTATATTCTGAAAACTTTTTCCACCAAATCCTTTTACAAAAAAGTGATCTAGACAAGTTTTAGAGTGTGGCCTAGTGTAGTATTTATTGTATGATGTAAAACCATTAATTGCTAAAATACTTAAATATTTATCAATCGACGGTTTCTTATTCAAGTTCAAATTTATGTCTCCCACAATCACATGATTACTCGATGTTTTGGTCATTAGTAAGTACCTAGTCAGGTAAGTCAACAAATCTTTCCTAACTTATAGCTGGCTATCTGTAAATACAAGTAAGCAAAAACCTATTGGGATCCCCTCCCACCTCCAATTCAATACACTTGACTTCTCCCATAATTTTAAAAGAATGTTTTGTTTTTTCTTACTAAAACAATAATGCCATCACGTTTGTTATAGCTACCCTCATTATAAATACAGGTATAGTCCGTCAAGCTGAATTGTCAGGGGTCAGGAACTTTATGCGTTTCAGTTAAGACTATGATATCAATCTTTATCTTTATTTGTGCTAGAAAACATAAGAATTCGTCAAAATTTCCACTAATACCACATATATTAAGGTGTAAAATACTAAAAGCTTTTTTGTTAATATTTCGATTAAAGGTGTCAATATCCTCAACCAGTCCCACATAAACTTGTTCCTCCGAAAAGTATTTTATAAATAAGTCCATCTTGTTGAAGAAGTGTATAATCTCCGATTAAAACTTTCAAACTACAATCAGAATCACATCAATTGAGACTATAAACCAATTATGTTATAAACTCGCTTTTATTTGCACTAAAAATATATTATTAGAAGTGAGATCTTTATAAAATAGCATTATATTTTTGTACCTTTGGCATTATTTAGAAAAGATGTATTTATATGCATAATATTGATCTTTGAACTGGTCAAGCATATTATCTAGAAAATGTGAACGAAAATACACATACGCATGCGAAGGCCATGCCACGTGCTTTATATTTCTGAAATCAAAAGCAAATCATGTCTCATTGTTCCACGTGTAGGCAGATTCTAGACGGCTATAATACAAATAACGAAAAATGACGTTTTGATGCGGAAGTTAATGTATTATTTATTTTCTCTGCAATTCGATATAGAAAGGACAATAGCATGGAAATAACTACCAATGTACGCGGTATTATTAAATTGGGTTTACTGACTCCATTGCAACTTGCGATTTTAAATTGCTCCATAGTAAATTGGCTAACTCCGAAGCCTGTTCGATAAAACAAACCATCAAGCTTTATAGCCAGTTTCTGAATATCCGTCTATAAGTCGAATTGCTTACTATATGTGCGTTGGTCACATTTGGGAATACGGTAGAATTTCCTTCTATTTAAATGGTCACGAAATTATAAAAGATTTAATTTGGGTTTGTAAAAAATTCATATAAAAGTGTGTAATGTAAGAATAATTTTCAATACATCTTACAGTTCCTCTAGCCGTTTCTTAAACCGATGTAGTAGCCCGACAAAGGTACATGTAGATTGACCTAAATATGCCAATATCGACTTTTGTGGTTGTGGGTCATTATGTCACATGGATTATTTGTCGTTTCCTTCACAGTCTATAGAATGGAAAAGTAGTCACTGCGAACGGATATAATTTCATATCCGCACCTTAGCTTTGGTAGGGTTTGAAATCAACCAGTCACAGTTAAGCTTTCCCCGGCACGTGTTGACGTGTTTTCAAAATGAAATTCCAAAACGTCACCAAAACGTCAAAACGTTCTGCCAAATTATTTTCACCGTTTACTCACCCGAACGATTGAGCACTACGCCTACGGCGTTGTATCTACTCAACCCTCGCCTTCGTGCCAGATAGATATTCACCCCCGTTGTTCAAACTACTATTGGGCATCTTATATTAATATGTAGAGTAACCCAAATATGCAAGTCGAACCCCTAAAAATATGCGCATAAATATGCAAATAATTTAGTCAAAATATGCAATAAAATGTTAAAAATATGCAAATTAAGAAATACTTTAAAAATATAAATTTATTGTTTCATTTACAAATAAACATATTATAATGTACAGGGTTATTCACTGAGAATTGACCGCCCACCTAACTTTTTTGTTTTTTAAGATAAAAGGATGATTCAAAAAACCAAATTAATGGTTCGGCGAATACTTTTTTATGCCATGACCGTTTAGTGTACAGGGTGTTCCAAAAAAGTAGGACCAATGGCAACTTAATTTTTTTAAATTGAACACCCTGTATATTATCGGATTTTTGAAATCTGCTCATCAAGGCAATCAAAATGATATTAAACTTTGGGGCATTATCTTTTTCCGTTTTTGAAAAATTCTGTATTAAAATTTTTTACTAAATTTATTTAACTCGAATTTGTGGATCTCGTGATAAAGATAGACGATCAATGTAATAACGAAAAATATTTGTTTTAAACAAGAGACTAACATAGTGAAACTCCAAAATGTTTAGGAGCCTTTTCAAATTTTACTGATTATATTCTCGAAATAAAGAATTTCAGGAAAATCGTAAAAGCTCCTAAACATTTTGGAGTTTCACTATATTACTCTCTTGTTTAAAACAAATATTTTTCGTTATTACATCGATTGTCTATCTTTATCACGAGATCCACAAATTCGAGTTAAATAAATTTAGTAAAAAATTTGAATACAGAACTTTTCAAAAACGGAAAAAGATAATGCCACAAAGTTTAATATCATTTTGATTGCCTTGATGAGCAGATTTCAAAAATCCAATAATATACAGGGTGTTCCATTTAAAAAAATTAAGTTGCCATTGGTCCTACTTTTTTGGAACACCCTGTACACCAAACGGTTATGGCATAAAAAAGTATTCGCCGAACCATTGATTTTGTTTTTTGAATCACCCTTTTATATTAAAAAACAAAAAAGTTAGGTGGGGGGGGGGGTCAATTCTCAGTGAATAACCCTGTACATACAAATTTCTAAATGCATTTATACATAGTAAAAGTAACAATATTTTATTTTAAATTTTCTACATACAGGGCGATTGAACTAAATCTAAATATCCATTTATTATAAATTATAAAAATCAGGTTGAAATTTAGTTGTAAAAAACAATGAACCACTAAATATTGCTCAAAATTCTCAATTCTATCAGAATATAAAAATTTATAAACGGAGAAACTCCTTTCCACATCAACCGATGTAAGAGGTGCGCTTTTAAAATTGCTCACTATCATAGGATCCAAATCTATGCATTCGGTAAAATCTCCCTTTAAAATATTTGCTACTTGGCTAAGAAACTGAAACCCACTATTTTTTCCATCACAGGTCTAAATTTTTGAAATATTTTGTCCCCAATTTTACCTGTGACATTTTGAAAAGCAACCTGAGATTGTTTTACCAGTTCTAAACTTCGGGTTAATGGCAAATAAGATTCCTCCATTTGTGTTATTGTTTTAGAAAGAAAGCTATAATTTGCTTTTAGGAAGGAAAGTTGTTTCTTTATTTCCTTGTTTTCGAATAGTTGTTTAACATCTGTAAGGGACTGGGAAGATTCGTTCGAAAATTCTGTTATTCTGTCCTTTTCAATAATTGTACTTTATTAAATAGGTATAAATACCTACTTTATTCGTTTTCAGATCACCAGGATTAGTGTCCATAAAATTATAATTTATACCTATATTATTTTGGGAAAACGAGGTACCTACATAGACACCGACCCCTGTTCCCAAAAATGAATGAAACACCTGCCAAAGATTTAAATTATCCTAAATTCTTTCAATTATGCACAATATTATGCCACATTTTAAGGATATTTGCAAATATTGAAGTAAATGCATATAATATGCTAAATATACAAAATATGCGTGTTGCATATTTGGGTTACTCTATTAATATGATTGTTATTTAATGTATTTTCATAAGAAACACATGCCTTAAAGTAAAGACTGTTTAAATTTCACAAATTTTATTCACGTGATATCAGCAAACAATGCTAACATTTATATTTAGTTGGTTTCTTGGTAGTTCAGGAGACGGTGCCCCTGTTGTTGCTATGCCAACCTGATGCCTCAACAGTCGACACTCTTTGACACTAGGTGGATATGTATCAGCCCCATATACCTATAGTAACCTATACCGCTCAAGAGAGGCGTCCGACCGGGGGAATAATTTGGCGGCCATTTTTACCCCTAAATAAGGCGGGAAATTTGAAATAATTTATACGGGTGGGTTCCATAAATAATGTAATGTCTTGGTTGTCTTTTTCAGTAAAATGGAAATTATTTTAGTTCTAAGTACAACATAGGTCCACTATTTTTGTTGGTTTTAATTTTAAATTAATGCATTCGGGAAACGAGAAGCAGTAAATAGGTTGAGAAATTGTACAACTTAATCAAAACAATATTTTAATCATCATAAGGAGACGTAAAATAATTATTATTGATCATTACACTTTATACAATAGCTACATTATAAATACTTGCAAAAATATGAAAATATTTTTATTTACCTAACATTTTCATACACTATTACTTGGTATAATTATTTCTTTGAATACTTTTAATAATAACAACCTATTTTCCAGGAACATATCTATCTATACCTGTTTCTGAATTTTTAGGCAGCTTGTTTAATTCCTTAGAGCTTTTTATTTTTGTTTAAAAAATACAAGCAAAAGAAAACTTGGTAACTAAACTACCACTTTAATCTTTGCTTCAAAAATGAAAGTGAAGTGATTTTTAATACGCCCTTCTTTGATAAGCTTCGATAATTTTGCTGGCGGTGATCTGCGCAGTTAACCGGTTTACTTGCTGCTGCTGTTTGCATTTTCTATTTGCTCCAGAAATGCGGCTCTCTTCGTCGTATCGAGAATTACAATGTCTCCATTTTCCTCATCTCCCCGAGTTATTTCTTGAACTTCTTCTTGAATATTATAGTCTAAAAATCAACAAGAAATCAGAAAATATCGATGAGAAAAAAATATTATTTGGCAAAAAATTATACCTATTTACTTACCTATGGAATGCAATTTCACAATCTGGATGTAAAAGCCTCTTTGCGTTTTTGCACCAGGTCATGTTTTGATCTCGTAAATATGAGAACGAAAAGCTATCAACCGTACAAAAGAAAAAATCGCGATTAAAAACTAAAAACGCATATCTCATCAAAAAAGCATGTCACGGTGACTTTTATGATTTTACCGGCGCCTTCAAAAAGTATAATGCAATTTCATTTATACTGTATACAAAAATTTAAACAAGGAATAAGGTAGCCACCATTCAAACTGTCAAAATAGAGTTAAAAATGGCGGCGAATTCCATCTATTTTCGTTCCCTGCGGCTTGCCGTGCGCAATAGGGCCAAAAGCGGTATATGTTAATATACAGGTATATGATCAGCCCTGACAAAACCCAACGGTAATTTCTTACCTGAGATATTAGGGATCCTTTATAGGGAGAGTTAATGCAATCAATGCCAAAATCGTATTTCACGTGGTTTTGAATAAATGTCATGACTCTGATGTAAAAAAAGCATGTAGTATATTGCCTCAAAGGCTTGCAAGTGTGAGAGAGTAATCAACGCAGTATGAAAATATGTTTTATGATTTACATTTAAAAAAAGACAAGTTTATGTCATATCTCAAAAAGTACAAACAACATAAAAATTGGACTAGATTATCTTATTAAGCCCAAAATTATCTACAATTTTTGTCTCTACAGTTTTTCTGTATAATCAGAAATAACGGAGCTACAGAGATCTGATGAAATAGCAAAAAATCACTCTTTTTAAAATATCTAGTGAACCATGAACTTTTTTAAAACTCCAAAAGGGACATTAGATTGAGCATTCAAAACTGCAATTCTCTCCCCATTTAATCTTTATTCTAGCTCTGCTAGTTTCCGAGATCCCCATAGTAGGCATAGAAAAAACCCACCCTGTATATCGTAGCAATCAGAAAAAAATTGCTCTTTTCAAATATTCAAAAATTTCAGGATGTTTATTATTATAAACAAAAAATATATTTTGTCCTTCTTTAGGATAAACCATGTATATGTATAATCCGAAAGCCTATACCTTTCTAAAGCCCGATTCTTACGTTGAAACTTTAATATAAAACTTTTTTCTATCTGCAAAAGTTAGAGAAATAATAGCGGGGTCGGAGTTTTGGCGTGGAGACCCAGTATATAGAGTCATTATAAGTAGTTACTTATACAGGGTGTCCCAGAATATGTAAGCAATCTCCCGGATTTATACAGGAGACGTTAAAATAACATGACAAGTTCCTATACAAATTTTCCCCAGAGGGCCCACCTACGGAGATACAAGCCCCTAAAGGACCCCCTGAAAATCGTTTTTTAATAACTTTTAAAATACTTACTTTGTGTAATTTAATTATTTTTTTATATGATGGACAATAGATAAGACTCCTTAAAAAGGGCCCAAAAACAATTTTTGCTTATTTGGTTTGCCAGGCACCGAGATGTGGTCAAGTTGTCTTAGATTGTTAATAAGCCTGCAACAAGTGTTCTGTGTTTTTTCAAGTCGGTAAGAATTTATTTTGGTAAGACAAGGATAATAAATAGTGATGCCATATAATAGCTTAGAAATGGCAGTTATTTTTTCATTACAGGCCTAAGTTTTTTACGCAACTAGTAAAAATTACATTCTCGGTATTTACCTCAACAACCATAGTTTTCTTGAGCTAATCTCTAAGATACAGATTATTTCCGAAAGTAAGTGCATGGGATTTGGCAGAATTTAATGTGAGATTATGGCCAGAAGCAAAACGATTAATTTGTTCGAGATCGAAATTAATTTGCCGTTCTGCAGTAAGGTGATTTTCTCGTCAAAATTATAAGCTGATCTGAGTATCGTCGGGGAATGACTGAATTCGGGTAAAATTTGTTTACACTTGCAAGATCCGAAGTATATAGACCAAAACCAAGGGGGGTCCCAATACTGAGCCATCTGGCATTCCTGATTATTAACACTTAATATTTAAGTACGACCACCTAGATATGATTTAATGAAATTGGATGCAATTCTCTGAAACCATAACAGTGAAATTTTTTTAAACACGTGAAGATGGTTTATAGTGTCAAACGCTTTAGAGATATCCATGTTGCCATGATTAATTAATGATCTCAAGATATTTTCCGTCAAGGATGTTAATGCTGCAGTTGTACTTCGACCCTTCTGAAAACCATATTGATTAACGTAGATGATATTATTTTGACTAACGTAGTCATACAATTGTTTATACTACGCGTTCAAGAATTTTGGAAAGCAAAGGTAGTATTCTCCATCCTCAACAACCCAGAAGTTCCTAATTTCAGATCAGCAGCTTCATTATTTTGTCAAATATTGCCATAATTCTATTACAAAAAAGAAATTCAACAGGTATTTCAGTCAACAAGCGTCTAAGATAAAAAATGTTTTACGACAAACTCACAATTTTTAACACGAGGTATATACCCGCATAAGGATTTTTTGAAGCATAAATGGTACACCTTTTACCTTTTGTAATCTTAGTTGTAACTTACATAAATTCGAGGTCAAAGGCATAAATAACGTTAATTGCAATACTTCTCTCAATAAACTCGCATCAGTATTAGCATTAGTATTTTGATTCGCTAGCTATGGTTGTATATGGTTACAACTAAAGTATTTGATACTAGCTTGGCGCATGCCATTCTATAACGTTTTGAAATTTTTTGTGTTTTTAAAATCTTGTCAGAGAAATTATAGTTTACCACACGTTTGGAATCGTATATTACCACATTTGCGAATCGTTAGTCCTCGCCTCCGGCTCGGACTACAAACTCTTCGCTCGTGTGGACTATGGGCCATTCCATGACTTGTAGAATATAATAGATACTATTCTTCTATGCACCGCAAGTTGATTTTTATACATTCGTGAATGATCAGAATTTCGAGTGAAAACCAGAAGCAAATGCTGAGAGGTTAATTACACAAAAAGACACAAAAAGGGTGGGCAAAATAACATTAACTAACATTGTACTTTCTGTTTTCAATCGCGTGTGTTCCTTCGGTGGGGTCTCTGGTTTTATTTTTTCGGATCTATAGCACTCAAAAAAATTTTCCTTTCAGAATAACACCAATTTATGATATTCTTCCTTAATAGATCTGTGTGTACAAATTGTCCTGCTACCGATGAAAACTTGTTCAGACAAAGGCAGCCAAATAGGCCAAATAATATTATTAGTTATTATAGTACATCGGCAGAAGTTATTTACTGTCACCAAAACGCATGCATGTGCTTGCTGTCTGTTAGTAACCTTGTTACATGAGTATGCGAGTACCCCCGATTATCGAATTGCTTATCTGTCCCTAAGTTTCCGCTAGTCGGAAAAATGTTCGTAGCTGTCCATTGTCATGACTAGAGATATTTGATTATAATGGCACATGCATAATAATATAATGATTTATGCCGCATATTTGCCTGTTGCTTATTTATTATATAATTTTTCGTGTCACATTAGTTTTTGGCGAACAAAATTAGTATATAACTATTAATGATGAGTACCTTTTGATTGAGAGAAGAGAGGGTATAATGAGGTGATGTTGAAAATAGCGAATCAATACATTGTCCTCCAAAAAGTACTCAACATAATGGGGAGAATTTTTAATTAATGATTTAATTTGAAATGCAACTTTAGGTTTAGTTCCCTTTTGCTAATAATAAGATGAAAAATAACTTGTTTAAATCAGGTCACGTGACTTTAGCTAACTGTCAAAAATGACATTTAAAAAATAAAATCGCTAGAAATTGGTTTATTTGTTAAAATTTTAAAGTTTTACTTGAAAAAGTGATTTTCTACTTAAGGGTACCGAATTTGAACGCTCTACTTTTTTTTCTAATTTTTTAATAATTTTGAACTTTCTGAAAATGGTAAAGAGTAGTACCTAGACCATGAAAGTATCAGGCCAAACCTGTTGAAGTTTTTCAAAAGAAAATGATATTAACGTTTGAATATTTTGTTCTGTTTGTTGCAAAGTTTATGGAATGTCAAGCATTTAGTTTATTTACACAACATAGTTTTTTATTATACTTCTTTGAAAACACCTTATTTTCATCTGTTTGCAATAATGAAAGATGGCGTTTTTCGGGCTAGCGCACGGAAACAGCGCATGGAAAAACTTTCCGTGAGCTGAATAAAAATATCGAATATATGGCTTTAAAATAGAAATATACAGCAAAGTAAACTAAATTTAAGAAACTCTATATGCCCTCTGATATTTAACATGTACCTATTTTGTATTTTAATTCGTAAGTGTTTCAATATTTAGATACATTTTCTGTAATATTTTTGACGTTTTATTCACCTTATCTGACAATAACTAATTTACAACAAAGCACCTTTGAAACAATTTGAGAGTAACCATGGAAACGCATCATACATACCAAACACTATAATATTGTCTGCATTGTTTATTTTTTGTCAATTAAATTTATTATAATATGCCGATAAAATGTTTTAAGTTTCCGTTTTCAAAGAAGTATAATAAAAAATATCGTTCATTACACGTCCAGAAATACTTAGATTTTTCCGTGCATGTATGACTACCCGTGTAGCCTCCAACCTGTTATCAAAAAGCGGAACTAAAGAAAGCCATTTTAGTAGTCTTTTTTCTATTAATTCACCTTGGCGAGATGTAAACGGACCAAGCGTTAGATTCGTTCATCACCCGTAAAACCTGGCCAGATATTCAAAACCCGGGCAATAAATTATCACTTAACTTTTCAGCCTCAATGCGGACTAGTTATCTAACAACGCAATCTTTCAGTATAAGTATTTTGGACTGTTTGAATATCAATATTATTTCAATGTTAGCTGCGTGTGATGCACCAGCTTGGTAGTTTTTCCAAAATGCGTCGAGGCATATCGTGCGCCTGATCAGCTTACAGCGATCTTTTAAGTTAAACAAAGGCGCGCGCAGTAGGCTAAAAAAGACTAAATACCTTTTTATTCACTTACAAGTGTTTAAAGTTTTCAGAAATTACAAAATTTGTGAAGAGTTACCCGGTAAAAGATATGCTCGCGTAAAGCATAACAAAATTCCCTTTTACAAATGAGTGGTTCAGTGCCAGAGTTGCCTAAGCAACAACATTTTTATACAGCCGGTTGTTGTATATTGTCATTTTAACTTATAATTTCTATGCGTGCCAAAGTTGCCTATCCTTTAAACTACTAATGTTTGGTGGTGCCATCTATTTAAAGGTTAGGCAGTTAGGTATAATAGACAGAAGTGACAAGCCAAACCTGCCTATCCAACAAACAACATGGCGGCTAATGAGTTGGACTCTGAGAGTGAGCCTAGTGTTTTTGCCGATAACAGCGACGATGACAGAAATTATGAACCAAATCGGATTCCTTAGATATGTAATAATTTGTAATATAAATAGTTTTTCCTGTAAACTATCTTTTTATATATTATTTTACTTGTTAAAAATCACTTGTGGGTTAGGCAAGTTTGTCTTTAGTAATTTTACGAAAATAGTGAGAAATGCTGAGGGTTACGCATAAAGCAGAAAATCCACAAAATCAAGAATCGGAAATGACTGACGAGAGTGAATAATGTATTCTTTAGTTTAATAGATTATTCTCAATACCTTTCTCATTTTTTTCCTTTCTTTCCCTTATTGCCTACTCCACACATAAATAACACAAATAACACAAATTCTATAAATCTTAGGGCCAAATATGCCTACATTTCGTTTTCATCTAAACTCAGTTCTATGTAAAAAATATTTTCACATCATACCAAACAAAATTTACATTTGTCTGGCAAGTCGTAATTTTTAAATTCTTCTCAAACTTTGAACATCATTATCTCATTTTCTATTAATTGTTGTTTAGGCAACTTCGGCACTGAACCACTCAAATGAGAATGTGAGCTAAAGTGAGATTTCTTACCTCCCCCTTCACCCTTCAAGCACATCCTCGCGAAGACACTCACTATCGAGCATATTGCTCAGTTTGGTGGTGGGGAAAATGACCCTTTCACAAGATGAGCCTTTGACAGGAAAAAACAAACTGAGTGGCTCGGCTAACATCTGAGCTAAAGTTCTCAGTGTAGGGGCAAAAGGAACGCGGCTAATGAGACGGGCTCGTACCATCTAAGATCAGAGCAAGGGCGAAAACGTTGCACTAATCAAATAATTAATGATCATTTTATGAGACAACATGCTCTCAGGGACAGTAGTAGAGTCACCAGCAATCTGCTAAAAAATGAATTAGCAGTTGTTCGAAATATCGCTATATCGCCTCGAGCGGCGGTTAGAAGACGGTTACTTTACATGCAGCAGGATTGAGCAACAGCAGACCGGCCAAAAAACCATTGCTTACCAGAGAACACAAAATTCAAAGATTGAATTTAGCAAGAGTACATCAGAATTTGACCAATGGACCAATGATTGGAATCAAGTTCTGTTCTCCGATTAAACTAGAGTTAGTCTTAAAGCTCCACATGGAAGTGAGCGTATCATCCGGCGAAGGCGAGGAGAAAGAATTGCCAGCTGCAATACTCTCCTAAAGTAGGCACCTTTTGGTGGTGGCTTTAAAATGTTTAGGGGAGAGGGAATTTTGCTTCGATGCTCGTACGGAGTTGGTCCCTATAAGTACGAGATCTATGAATGCCCAATATTACTTAGACAACATTATTGTCGAACATGTAATGCCTTTTGCTCCGTTTGTAGGACCTAATTTTTTATTCATGCGGGACAACGCTCTTCCCAATGATAGACAGGTAAATGATGTTAATATCCCTTTATTATAGTGGCCACCTGACATGAATCCTATAGAGCATCTATGGGATTATCTCAAAGAAAAAAAGATTCGAAATCGTATACTCTCCCTGTTGCTAATCACAACCAACTCATAGAGGTCGCTATGGAAGAATGGGAAATAGTCTGCAGGCTTTTGTTGAACATTTGATATTAAGCATGCCTCGACGCATGAATGCAGTGATAAGAATTAGAGGAGGGCCTACACGGTATTAGTACGTTGACCCAGATGCATTTAGGTATTCTGTTTTGATGTTTTTTTTTAAAATTTGTAGTTATGCTAGCTTATTTATGCATTTTCAGCAAAAATACATTTTTAAAGAAACATTAAGGCAAGTAGTTAAGACCATGTCATGGTCATGTTTGACTAATTTGTAGGTGTTCATTATCATTTCAATGTAACTTAGTTTTATTTTGTGTTTTTATTCTAAATTTTTAGATTAATTACAGTAGTGCGTTAATTTTGTCCAGGAGTTTATTTTGGATATTGATGGTTTACACAGAACTTATACTTATGCCCTTTTAAATGTTTCTATTTTTCTGAGGAAACAGCCAATAATATATTTATTCTCCTTCGTGATTTACTTATACTTATATAAATAGTTTCGTTGGATTTAATACACTTAAATTACTTATGGAAGTTTCTTTCGAAACTTATCTACATAAACACACAAAACCTTTTTATGTGAGATTTACAAGTTCATTTAAACGCGCTAAGGAATTGATTGATGAAATTACTCACCTCGTAAAACATTACTTCACAGGGAGTAGATTAATATTGATTCAATAAACAAATTTTCTCTGGAGTAAGGGATTTAAAGTAGCTCTGCTATTTTCTCGGAGAGCATTTATTTAAGGGCTTTTGCAGGTTCAGCACGGGCCCTTTATTTTCCCAGATACCCGTAGCAATGCCCCCGTTCTAATAATAGAATTCGTCCACAGAGGTGCCTCCCGTAAAGATTCGCAAATCAGTGGCGTGCACATGCCTATATATGAAAACGCAACGTGGAAAATGTGTAATTGATTTATCAAGCATGCGGGACATTTTCTTAAAAAATATCGTTTAGATTTAGTTTTTGTTTTTCTGTTTATAAGTATAGTTTATAGGTATACGATTATGGCGTTCCGAAGTTCAACATAATGTTGTCAAACTTAACTGCGTGAATCATAGGTAAAATTAGGTATATTATTTGATGATGGAAACCACTTGTCATTAAAATAACAATGGACTACATGTTTAAACAGTTCATGTTTTGAAACCACTCTAAGATTGCGAGTTTTCTTCTTAAACTGAAATGTATGTAGTACTCCAAAGAACTTAATGCCACCAAGAAAAAACAGTTGGATCTCAAACAAAAAAGATCGCCAAATAACAGATTTTTTTAAATTAAAAAAGGCTTTTTTGCATTTTTTCATTAAACTAGTAAACCATCAATTTATCTTAAAAATCACCGAGATAATGGCACGAAAAAATGTTACTTCCGGCCAAACCGGAAGTGATATTCAAGTCTGCAGTGCAGATTTTTTATTCACTTTACGAATCCAATGAAATATTGCAATAAAATCGTTATGTTGAATTTTCAAAAGATCGCGGTTAGTTTGCGATAACTTTTTTGTTTGAAACTCATTTTTTGGCGGTATTTAATTCCTTGGAAAAAACTACACAATTTATCTAAAAATTATCGAGATAGTCGCTCGTAACATCTTAACTAAGACACCCTGTACAAAGGTTAATAATACAGAAATCCCTAATAATATAATAATAATAATAATAAAGGTCTTTTATTGAAAAATATAAGTAATAAACGGCATAGTTTAACATTAAGGCGAGGTTCAGTACAACTCTGTAGAATACAAAGATGACTGTTGTTACACCTAACCAAAAAAATAAAAAAAATACGAGCCGATGAAGGAGCCTAAATAAATCGATTCAAGAACTCGGAGATTAAACGAGCTAAGCACAAATTACCAATAACTTTCTTATATCGGAACATAATCAAGATAAACCTGCGGGTATCTGTATGTGAGGTCTAAGGTTGCGAAGTAAAAAGTATTTGGAAGAGTTGTTTTTTTAAATTTGTTCTTATTTATCGCAGTTTTTAGAGGCATGGGTAAAGAATTGAGGACATGCGCGATCTGATATGGAAATGATCTTTGATACAAAGTGGTACAATGATGTGGTATGGTGAGAGAAACACCTCGAAATCTAATATTTAGATTCTGAATATCTGTGCGATATCTTATTTTTTGCAATAGATAAGGTGGTTTATGTGTCTTCATTATATTAAAGAATAAGGCGGCAGCGTGAAGTTTTCTACGGTTTGACATATTTAACCACTTAGATTTATTCAAAGTATGGCTAATAGGATCATATTTGCGAATTCCATGAATAAATCGGAGACAGGCGTTTTGAAGTTTTTGTATCCTGTAGGAATCGGATTTTCTTAAACAAGGTCCGTATATTGCGTCGCAAAAATTTAAGTGAGATAGTACCAAGGACTCACACAGCATAGATTTAGTAGCCTTGTTAAGGCAGCTTTTATTCTGATAAATTAATTTAAGATTTAGATACGCTTTACATAGGCATTTGTTAATATGCTCTGTGAATCTCAAATCGGTGTCAAAGATTAGGGGTTTAGGAAAAAATATCGAAATCAATACATCGATTCACAAAATATCGAACCCAAAACATCGAAAAGCAAATTAACGCCACAGAAAACATATCGAATACACAAAATACCGACTACCCAAAATATCGAAACGGAAATCATATCAAAACACAAATTATCGAAAGTGAAAAATATCAAATTGCAAAATAACGCATACACAAAACATCGAATTACAAAATAATGAATACATGAAATATCGAAAGAATTAACGAATGTAAAAGTGTATAAAAATTGCGATAATGGACAATGCTTTGCCTGCTTGGCGCTTGCCCATTATCGCATTTTCTTATATATAGAAAGAATCGCCCAGATTACAAAATATCGACACCATAGTAGAGCATGATTTCGAAATCAACCAGTCATAGTTACACCTTTTCCAGCGCGTGCAGACGTGTTGGAAAATAACTTCTGAGAAAAAAGCAATATTTATTTTCTCAACTTCCATTTCCTCGATAATTTCCTTGATTTTTGAGAAGAGTTTCTTGTACGTGACCTCGCTTTTATTGGCCAAAAAACAAAACATCACTGGAACAGTTATGCCTCTATGTTCAGCATGTATTGAATACAATTGTTGAAAAAATTTGGGGATGACTTTGAATGTGCCGTCCATATACCATATTTTACTTTTACGGAGAATGTCACAATTTTTTTTGGTGCCGAAAATAAGAAACCTTTCTTCGTGCTGACCATCATCGTATAGAAGAAATGTTTCGTCCTTCTCCGTTTTTTGGTATACATCTGGTATCACGATATCTATGAGGTTCTGGAATCCGGTGGGTACGTTGTTTTCTCTTGATCGGGCGTTTCTTAAGGTCCGTTTTAACGAATCTCTTCGGGGCATCTCACCTGCTGACGCCATGTTCACATTTTTACAACACTCAGAAATTATTAAGTGGGGTGGGTCCATAGTCGTTCTTGCTTTTTCTTTTGCCGCGTTAACTATCTTCTTGGAGAAACATAAACCCACCACCTGATAAGTTTGCAGGGTGGGAGTTTTACGTAGATAATCCTAATACTTGAATAAATTATTACGATGATCAAAGAATTAGCACATACTACAGAAACATTGTGTAGCTAGGTTTTCTCGGCTGGTATTTTCATTATTTATAAAAAAAGGTAGAATGTCAGGAGAAGTCATAGTTGCTCCTAGTTACTAAATAAATATATTATTATTGTTAGTTACGTGCATTTGTAAAAAATCATATCCAGACCAAATCATCACTATCGACTCCTTGAATTATGGATTTTGAATATATCCAGAGCCAAAAGGGTAAAACAAAGTTATCATGTGGTGGGTTTATGTATCTCCGAGATAAGGTAACTGGCGACCGGCAATATTGGAAATGTGAATTGTATTACAAAAAAAAATGCCCAGCTCGTATTATCACGAAAAGCAAAGAAAATATCCGAGAAAGCAATCGTGATCATAATCATCCAGGAAATGCTGCAAAAATAAAAATCCAGAAGATAATTAACGCGGCAAAAGAAAAAGCAAGAACGACTATGGACCCACCCCACTTAATAATTTCTGAGTGTTGTAAAAATGTGAACATGGCGTCAGCAGGTGAGATGCCCCGAAGAGATTCGTTAAAACGGACCTTAAGAAACGCCCGATCAAGAGAAAACAACGTACCCACCGGATTCCAGAACCTCATAGATATCGTGATACCAGATGTATACCAAAAAACGGAGAAGGACGAAACATTTCTTCTATACGATGATGGTCAGCACGAAGAAAGGTTTCTTATTTTCGGCACCAAAAAAAATTGTGACATTCTCCGTAAAAGTAAAATATGGTATATGGACGGCACATTCAAAGTCATCCCCAAATTTTTTCAACAATTGTATTCAATACATGCTGAACATAGAGGCATAACTGTTCCAGTGATGTTTTGTTTTTTGGCCAATAAAAGCGAGGTCACGTACAAGAAACTCTTCTCAAAAATCAAGGAAATTATCGAGGAAATGGAAGTTGAGAACATTTTGACAGATTTTGAGCCAGCCGTTAGAAATGCCGTCAGAGCTGAGTTTCCAAATGTCATTCATAACGGATGCTATTTCCATTTTGCACAGTGTTTTTATCGGCAAATTCAGGCAAACGGCTTGAAAACACAATACGATAGCGATTGCGAATTTTCTCACAAGATGAAGACACTCCTTGCGCTCGCCTTTATCCCCCCAATTTTCGTCCCTGAGCTATTCGATAGTCTCGTCGACAAAGAGGTAATCCCAGAAGAGGCGCAATGTATAGTGGATTATTTCGAAAAAACCTGGGTTGGTCAAAAGGAGAGAAAACGCAGGCGCCCACCTCTTTTCGATGTATCGATGTGGAGCTGCTACGATGCAATCCTTGAAGGACTGCCTACCACAAACAATTCTGTGGAAGCGTGGCACAGGGGGTTTTCCTTTCAAATTAATTCTGAGCGCCCAACTTTATGGTCACTAATTAATGCCCTGAAAAGAGAACAGGCGATTACAGAAGTAAAGTTGCTGGAAGTGACGAGGGGCGATCCAGCTCCCAAGAAGAAATACAAGAACCGGGACCAAAGAATAAAAAACATACTTCACGACCTGGACAACAACAATGGAGTGGAGATCTTAATGTCTATTGCAATGAATTTATAATATATATTGTTCTTTCAAATAAGTTATGTAATTGTTACCTTTAATGAATAAATGTTACATTTTCTGATTTCAGATAATATTGCTTTTTTTCTCAGAAGTTATTTTACTTACGTTTATTCTACCATTTCTAGAAATTGTAAAAGCCATTCTCTTATTTCTAATTGCGATATATCTTCCATTTCGACATTTTGGTTTTTCGTTATTTAGTGTTTCGATATTTTCTGAAGTCGGTATTTTGTGTAGTCGGTATCTTGTGTATTCGATATTTATTCCTCTTTGATAATTTCCGTTTCGATTTTTTAGGTAGTCGGTATTTTGTGTATTCGATATTTTTTCCGCGGCATATATTTGCTTTTCGATGTTTTGTGTTCGATATTTTTACATCCGATATTTTTACATTTGATATTTTTTCCTAAACCCAAAGATTAGCCCCAGATTTTTTGCACACATATGATATTACGAAAATTATAGCTAGGCATGAAATAATCATATTCAATCGGAATAATAGCCTTTGAGATATATTCCCTAAGGTCAATCTAACTTATACAGTGTGGGCCAAAGAGTTTGCAACAAGTGGGAATTTTTTTTATTGTTTAGATATTAAAAAAGTGTTCTGGCGAATCTTTTCTGCATGTCCAAGAACCTTAGAATCGATTTTGACATATGCCAAATCACCACGAATATGGCGGCAATTAAAAAAAAAACATTAAATTAAGAAAAGGGAGGTTAAATGACGAAGTATCACAAAAAGTGAGGTTAAATGACATAGGTATTATTAGGCTCAAATTTAAATAATTTTATTTTCAATGGCAACAGAAATATAACGAGAGAAAGGGTGCGAAGTGAGCGCAATAAAGTGCTCGACTAGCCAGTCAATTTGGGTTGGTAATTTTATTTACCAAATTATCGCTATTTATTGTTAGTATATAAGTATTTTAGTTTATTGTAACGTGATCACGCTCTAGGCTAGGCTATTATCTATATCTACTAATATAAAGAGAAGAGTATTTTTGTTTGTAATGAATATACTCAAAAACTACTGGACCGATTTTAAAAACTCTTTCACTAATAGAATGCTACATTATCACTGAGTACCTAACATAGGCTATATTGTTAATCAAGTTAAATTAGACATATAAATAAATGTTAACCCGTGCGAAGCAGGGACGGGACGCTAGTTACTTTATATAGGTATATACAGGGTGATTCAGTTTTAATCTGCAACACTTCAACAGGTGATAGAAATCCAAAAAATAACCGCACTTTCTTCTATTAACTATATCATTTTAAGGCCTTATAAAAAAGTTACAGGGTGTTAAAGTTGCAAGAAATATGTGGAATTTATTGAATAATTTACAAACTAGTTGAGATATTTAAGTCATATTTGGTACACGTTATAACGGCATGGGTTAGCATAAAACCTGTTAATATCAAACATCTTGAACAACCAGTGGCGTAGAAATGGGTAATTAGTATAATTTATTTTAGAAAAAAAATAGAACCACCTTGTATAGCAATAAAATGTATTCAAATTCACTGGTTGTTCAAGATGTTTGATATTAACAGGTTTTATGCTAACCCATGCCGTTATAACGTGTACCAAATATGACTTAAATATCTCAACTAGTTTGTAAATTATTCAATAAATTCCACATATTTCTTGCAACTTTAACACCCTGTAACTTTTTTATAAGGCCTTAAAATGATATAGTTAATAGAAGAAAGTGCGGTTATTTTTTGGTTTTCTATCACCTGTTGAAGTGTTGCAGATTAAAACTTAATCACCCTGTACAACCGTAATACCAGGTAGGTATTTAAATTATTATAATCCAGACAATTATTGGTGTTTTCACGTTATATAAGGTGATTTTCAGTTTTCAGCAATCAGTCCAGTCCGCACCAAAACAGAACAAAATACCCAAAATATAAAAATGCTAAAAACTTAAATTTTGAATATTATTTTGTATCTAAATACCTTCTAGGTTACAGAGTGTTTGGCCGAATTTAGAAGGTATTTTGGCTTTTAGTGGATCTGGGTAAAGAAGCTATTTATATCCCACTAAGGGGACGGCATGCAAATATTCAAAACCAAATGTGTACGTTTTTTTCTCTATACTAAAATTGAGCAACTCTTGCGCCTGGCGTAAACAAGAGCACGTGCGTTGAGATATTCGCCAGGGCCGCACTGAGGCACGATCTTTATTACTTAATTTTTGTTTTACAATTGTTTACTTACATCAAAATATTTCGGAAAAATTATTGGCTTAATTAAAACGGCTCAAAACATCGATAAAATAATTTGTGGCTGTGTCTAATAGCTGAAAACAACAAGATAAAACCGCATAAAGTTTTGAATTGCTTACATTTATCACATAAAAATAAAAAATATGTTTTTTTTGTGAACTGTGGTTCATTTAATGGCAATAAATTAATTACCTCTGTGAGTAGTATTTTCCAAATTTAATTTTTATGCAAGTTCCCCATTATCGAACTTTTTTTATTATTTTTTTCAAAATATTTCGAAATTTTTTGAGATTTCTAGCAAACATAATATAAAATTAATGATTTCGGATATGAGATCCAGTACGTCTCTGTTGCCGAGTCGGGTGAAATTTTATAGCCTACCGACCAATCGCGGAACGTCATTAAACAGTCAGCCAAAAAATATACAAAATTATTTTCAGAAGTGTATTAAAACCCCTTTCTAACAGCGTTCACTTGTAATCAGTTGTTAAAGTCGGGCGTCGACCCCGACGCACGGAGTTGCCAGTTGCACAACATATCCGAAATCATTAATTTTATATTATGTTTGCTAGAAATCTCAAAAAATTTCGAAATATTTTGAAAAAAATAATAATAAAAGTTCGATAATGGGGAACTTGCATAAAAATTAAATTTGGAAAATACTACTCACAGAGCTAATTAATTTATTGCCATTAAATGAATCACAGTTCACAAAAAACATATTTTTTATTTTTATGTAATAAATGTAAGCAATTCTAAACTTCATAATTAAAATCATTCTTGTAACGCGCCTTTCTTGGTTGTGACGTCAAGCAGTTCGTTAGTGGTGGTGCCTCTGGTGGGCGGCAGCACCATGTATAACTAATATGGGCAGCACATGTAGAAAAACTACAGCACCCAGCACCACGTACGCTTTGTTTAGAAACAGCAACAAGAACGCCCTATCCTTGTCTATCCGCCTTATTATAGTCTATCTTAGTCTTGATAGTGTTGATAACATTTGAAAAGTGGGTGCTGTATTAAAATATTTATTTGCATTGCGAGATGCGTAATCGATTTTTTTTTGGCAGAGGAGGTTATTTTACGCCCGCCTTGCCTCGGGCCTTGAAGCTATCTCCGATGACAAAAAGAGCTTACACATCGAGCAATGTATTAAATTTTTCCTGCTACCGACAATTTCATATTGGGTAGGTAGGTACTTTGAATTTATATTCACTATGGAGTAGACTGTGAGTAATAGATAATCTCCATAATAACCATTGTCCAATTATTACTAAAAATGATAATCAATAATCAGTGATGTAAGAGGTAGAATGCAATGATAATAAAAAAATAGGATTGTCACTATCTTGCGCTATTGATGGAGGAGGAATATTTATGGACTGACCGCAGAAATTACTATACAAAAAACGCGCAACGGATCACGGTGTAAACCCAGTTTCGTTACGATAGTGCTGTTGCCTTGCCGGTACCAAAATGTGTGTGCAATCTGTGGCCTGCGGAAACTCGCGAAAAGTTCTCAATAAGTGCTGGTGCTCGTTTCAAATATTATAGGGCTTGCTCTTTGGAGAATCGACACTGACAACACCTCGAGCAACAACATAATGCAGCTGAAAGGTAATTTTTTTATTTCTTCAGTTTAACCTTCAACGTTCGAAAATATGACTGAGTTTCTAATGTAATGTGGTAACATTGTTCTGCTCCAGAAGTCACTTTGACCGTGTTCCTTCATGCAGGGACGTCGAATTACACAGCAGGTGCTAAGGCTAAGACTGAGTTTTAAACTTCCCAAAAATTTTTTTTACTATTTTTCCTTTTAGTGGGCTTTCACCACAATATGTTGTTTATGATTTTAAATTTTTTACATCATGACTGAATCACCCTGTGTAGCATGAGATATAGCTACTTAAAGCAGCAACAAGCAATTTAGATATCTTCGAGTTCGGTCCGAAATAGACCCTGCAACTTTTAATACCCAAATAACCACGTGTTGAATCCACGCAACTCAATTTGTGCCACGCCATGCCCTCCATCACAGGAGCTCAAGCTAAATATAGCCACAAAATGGAAATTTCGTCAGGTTGGTGAAATGTAGGGCAGTCTAATTGAAATAATAAATACGCGAAGATCAAAGTTTCTCATGAAAAATTCACTCAAGAACACGTTGCCCCTCTTAGGCTATTTTTGTATACGAGTGTATGGTGTACAATGACAAATGAAAACGGATATAGGTACCTCGGTATTTGTGGGTTGTGGGTCGTTACGTCCTATAATAGGTATACAAACAGTATCATAATGCCAGACAAACCAAGAAACAAAGGACGACTTTGTTTGCTTTTTTAATACAGATTACCGACACGAACTTCGCCTTGTTGGGAAAAGCCATCTGCATTCGTGGAAGTTGAAATTATTGTAACGATTGTCTTTGTATGGGGGTATAATAATATGGGGGTAAAGTGTCTGCATTTCAAGATTTGGTTTGTGGTTAATGTTTTTGGACTGATATTGAGATAAAATAATAAAAAAGAACATAGCGGGTGATTCACTTACGCAAGTCCAAAAAAAAACAGTTTAATCATTTATATTAAATGGAAAACAGTGCATTTTAATGGATTTTTGGAATGCCCTAAAATATTAGCTGATTTTTGATATAAGGGTATTCGGGCTATAACTTTGAAGGTTAGAAAGTTATTTCTAATTTATTCTCTGAAAAGGTCTAAAAAGGGCTTATTACCTATTAGGGTTCTGTGTTCTGCATAGGTAGTTGAAGACTTACCGGTAACGCCATCAATAATAATATGAGGAATTTAAGTTATGGCATAAAAATTACACCAAAAGTTAACAAGAAAATTTCTTCATTTTTTTTTACAGGGACATTTTGACATTCTAGTCAGGTAACCGAATCGGCTCTTTTGGGGTCCTTTCTTAGAATTAAATGGAAATAACTCCGTCGCCTTTAAAGTTACACCCTAATACCATATATATCGAAAATCATCTACTCTTTAACGACTTGCCAAAAATATAATAAAATACAGGATGTTCTATTCAAAAATAATGACCTTAGGATTTGCGTCAGTGAATCGTCCGGTATGTTCTTCATAATTTTATGTCAATATCAATTCAAAATCGCGAACTACATATACCTACCTAACAAGCAATCTCTAGTCCTAGTTTTGGCCCAAAATGTTATTTGGTTTTTGAGTAAAAAATTTCCAAAGTTGATCGCCTTTTCGCCTAAAACTAAAATAACTCCATAACCTTTAAAATTAGACCCAACTACTCTTTAATGGCTTTTTACCCCGTAAGTGTAAGTATATTGGAAAATATTTCTAAAATGTATATAGTACGCATGTTTCGCTACAAGTTTTGTTTTTATTTAGTTTTACATCTTTAATCGCATAGAAGGTGACCTCCGCGACTTACGTAACTCGCCTTGTACAGAGTGCCCAAGGAAGAATCCCATACCACCTTAACATCCTTTAATTTTTAGAGTATTTAATTTGCAAATTTTATACTAACTCTATTTAAATTTCGATTTGTGAATCGCATGCTAAATATAGACAATTGATAAACTATATAAGAAATCAATCAATTACCGCACCCGAAGGTGCGGGACAAAGCCACTGGTCTTGATCGGCAAAGGCTCACGCCACAATAATTACCGAGACCCGCCATCTGCCGTCTCCACGGCGCGGCGTCGGTTAACCAACCGAAAACATCGATAGAACAAAAAGAGTGATAGTCGATAGTTGGGTGAGCCATACTGATGAGGGATTACCGTCCCGAAACAGTACTGTATATGGTCGACTATCACTCTTTTTGTTCAATTGATAAACTGTTTTCATTATGCTACAACTTTTCCTTTGCAAACTTTTCTCGTATCTTAAAACTTAAAGAATTAAGGGGTGTGGGATTTTTCTTTTTAGGACACCCTGTACATATAGTCGATGTGAAGTTGAAGTTACGTTTTCCCGAACTAATAAACTAAATGAACTAAAAAAACAAATGAAAAATGCCATATTATCCAGTTCTGAGATCTTCGTGGCTATGGAGGTAATAGATATATGAATAGTGTTATCTATATAAAAAATAATAAAACACAAATTTCTTGGGATTCGACCGAATAAAACAATATTTATTTAAAAACTTTTTCACTACGTACGTTTCGGCTCAGCGGCCATCCTCAGGTACAATTTTACATCGAGTAATTTGAAGAATTCTCATCAGTCAAAAGAAAAACATTCCAAATTAACAATGTCTAAACCATATCAGAAACATTGTAGTGTTAAATTTAATATAACTATAAGAGTATACTTTTCGCCAATTTTTACATTTAATTGGGAAAGGTTACAATTTTGACATTATATTTAAAAAAAATTAAAATTTTGGTCAGGTATGTGGAACGAAAGAATTGCAAGTGTATTGTATGTATAATTGTATATAAAGAATATAAACAAATTTTGTTCCACTAGCGGTATTCATTCCATTTATATAATAAAATAAATTGACAAACCATAGATGAGACTTTGTTATTCGTCCTCTTTCTTTGTTCTTGTATTCAAATTTTAAACGAGGCTACATGTTCATTGTTCATATTCTCTAGGAGTCTAGAAATAGTAAATTTGCATTTCAACGCAAAAAATAAACCCTTGTTTCAGAATACAAGCTTTTAGGTAAAGTCCATAGAATATTTTACCCGTTTTTATTTACAGTTTTGTCCAAAATCCTTTCTATTGCCAGTACGTTTTCTTTGTAAATATTATTTCCTAGATTTATACTCTGTTATTCAAGTGAGGCAAAATCTATTCATTCCGATACTGCCCACTGATTTCAAATTATCCTAAATACCTTTTTTTAGTGTATAGATAAAGTAAATTTTAATAATCTTCCAATAAAAAAATTAACAGGTTACATTTTCTGCGCAACTCCGAATAATTATCACATGATACTGAACAATAATTGGAGTAATAATTTCTTATTTATATAATCCATATCCGGAAACAAAATACGAAGAGTAACATATTTATTTCAGTATCTCAGTTTGTGAGCCATTATTATGACGTCAAAATAAAGTTATTTTTAATAGTTTTATGAACCGGGTCGAAGTTATTTTGGGAAGTCTTATTATGAGCTAGTGCATTATTATATCAAGGACGTCGTGGTGCGTAGGACTAATTTACTAGTTCCTTGTCGTCGTAGTTTAATTAGTGAACATTTTCTTGTCGCCATAGTTTAACAAGTGAAGAATACTGTGTACATACAGATTAAATTGCTAATAATTATTTTGTGTCCACGTGCTGTGTTGGTTTATAAAATGACAAACACATAGCAAATATTTCGCAGACTTCTCTCATTTTCTAACATCCATCATTAAATTTAACGCCATTAGAATAATATTTCCAATTCCGATACCGTTGACGTTGAGAGGTAGAAAGGTATACAACTTTTCGCAGTTTGGGGTTGACTTCAGTCCATGTGGGTAAAGTCGGACATTAAATAATTTCTACATGGTTAAGCATATTATGGATATGCCCTCTGAACCTAGATGTCCCCAGGTTTGCCGATATTATACGCTCGAGTCGACGCGACGAAGCAGAAGTGGCTCAGAAATTATTTAAGAAAATCTGAAAATATCCATGTTCTTATAAGGAAAAAATAACTTTGAAGGTATGTACAACACCCCTGTAAGAAACTATATAGATTAATAATTAATATTATTTATCAAAACCATATAGTTATGGGTACGTGTAGATAATAACAAAAATTATGCAAATGTTACTCTAACCTTCTTACATTCAGCGGTCGTTTTCGACAATGCTATGAATGTTAGCAATACCGGCAATGCATTCGGGAACAGTTGCAGGCATGGCCGGTATTACCATGTATTAATTATTAATATAACCATTTCGAACAGTTTAGGCAACGATTTTAAAACTAATTATAAACCCAACTTATATCTTCTATTTATTATTTCTATTGATTTTTTCCATAGAGCGTATATTTTATTTAAATGAAATAAATTGATTATTTTTAGTCCGAATTGATTTCTTTTAATCATAATCCATGGAACGCTTCATGCATTGTTGCTATTTTGGATATTTGTCCTATGTTTTGTTACTGTAGGAATAAAAGAATAAAAGGTTTGTAAAAACTTATAGATATTTTTTTGCCAAATTTGGCATCACGCTATGAAGTCAGATGTTGCTATTTAAAAAAAATCATAGCAGGCAATGAATTAATTACCCCATCCAAATATTACTGCCTACAATAATGAAAATGATAACCATAATAATGATAATGATAATGATAATGGTAATGGTAATGGTAATGGTAACGGTAACGGTAACGGTAACGGTAACGGTAACGGTAACGATAACGATAACGATAACAATGAAGATGAAGATGAAGATGAAGATGAAGATGAAGATGACGATGGCGATGGCGATGGCGATGGCGATGGCGATGGCGATGGCGATGGCGATGGCGATGGCGATGGCGATGGCGATGGCGATGGCGATGGCGATGGCGATGGCGATGGCGATGGCGATGGCGATGGCGATGGCGATGGCGATGGCGATGGCGATGGCGATGGCGATGGCGATGGCGATGGCGATGGCGATGGCGATGGCGATGGCGATGGCGATGGCGATGGCGATGGCGATGGCGATGGCGATGGCGATGGCGATGGCGATGGCGATGGCGATGGCGATGGCGATGGCGATGGCGATGGCGATGGCGATGGCGATGGCGATGGCGATGGCGATGGCGATGGCGATGGCGATGGCGATGGCGATGGCGATGGCGATGGCGATGGCGATGGCGATGGCGATGGCGATGGCGATGACGATGACGATGACGATGACGATGGCGATGGCGATGGCGATGACGATGACGATGACGATGACGATGACGATGACGATGACGATGACGATGACGATGACGATGACGATGACGATGACGATGACGATGACGATGACGATGACGATGTGATGACGATGACGATGGCGATGGCGATGGCGATGGCGATGACGATGACGATGACGATGACGATGACGATGACGATGACGATGACGATGACGATGACGATGACGATGACGATGACGATGACGATGGCGATGACGATGACGATGACGATGACGATGACGATGACGATGACGATGACGATGACGATGACGATGACGATGACGATGGCGATGGCGATGACGATGGCGATGGCGATGACGATGACGATGACGATGACGATGACGATGACGATGACGATGACGATGACGATGACGATGACGATGACGATAAAGACAATCATAACGATAAAGATAATGTGATTAGTAAGATATGGTAGAAGGTAAAGAAGCATCTTTATATAGAATGGTTTTTCAACAATGTTGCTAGTTACAGAGCACAATTTAAAGCTTTGAATCTCTTCTGGTAAGAGCGATTTGTTGAAAAAAGATCTCTTAATTTCATTAAGATTGCCAAAGTTCGAAGGTACACTGTCTCGAATTCATCGAGGGTGCCAAGATCTTCAAGATTGTTATTGGTGCCAGACTGAGTAATATTAAAAAATTATAAGTGTTCTTCAGAACTGCTGCGGATCGTTTTTGAGGCAATGCTGAAGGTACGCGCGTTTTTCTGATTTAGTCGGCATGTTTACGGCGTTCCTGCTGTTTAGAGTAGGGCCAGTTTGCCTCAGTTTTGTTTCTCTCGTACTTTCACAGAGCCTTATCTCGTAACCCCATCATAAGCCGCACGTTTGAAGTCAACCATAGAGTGGGGGACTAGTAATTCCAACGGTTTTGACTGGGGCATGTGCATTGAATAAGTACATTTGTGTTGAAAAAGTCAAGCATCTCGCCGGCATTTGAAAGTGAATAGGATCCCAGTAAACAGAATATTCTACACGGTTATCTCCACAGCAACCAGGTGATGATCTGAAATTTCTTCCATATTAAGGACCTGTGTATTTTTTCGTAATGTTAGAACATGATGTATTGAAATCACCACCGAGTACCACATGATCACACGACCATATTCGGGTAGTAAGCGCGGTTTCCAAATCGTTAAGGCAGCCCAATACGTTCTCATTTGGAGGTCGATATATAGACCTAAAACAAAACCTTCAATCTCCATACATGTTGCAATACTTCATTGAGCGCACTTAAATGGCCTTTTTGAATTTAAACTCATTCCTAACATAGAAGGCTACACCAACTTCGTGGCCCGCGAACTTATGTGTAATCGTCAATAAGAAAACCGTAGTCCGGGACATCAGATTTAAGCCAAGTTTCAGACAATCCAATCACTTCGAAACGTTCTCACCCCAACACCACAGAAAAGAGATCAAAACCTGTAAAAAGAGATCTCGCATTAAAGTGAACAAAATGTACGTTATTCTGCCGTATACTCAAAATATAAAAAAAATCATGAATATAAAAACACATTCAACACACTATGTATATATTGTGTTTATAAAAGTAAAACCTTACGCATACTGAATTATAATCATTAAATATACTAATATAAAGAGAAAAACCGAACTGAAAATAAAATATAAGTGTATATGAACTTATTATCAGACTAATTAAATTCCGAAAATAAGTGTCCTGTTGACTTAAACTAATCTTAAAAAAAAAACAAGTGCAACAAGGTAGTAAATGGGCACCTTATACAGATATGGATCAATGGTAAAAAACTAAAAAAAAATTACAAAAAATAGAGAATCGTAATAAAATAAAACTCAAAAGAACACTACTCGTATAAGCCAAGCACTTTAAAACATAAACATTTGTAGTCCTACCTTGTCGAATTACGCGTGGGCAAAAGATATATATGATTTGGAAATCACCTTGCACACATCCACCAGATGACCGTACGTTGTTACCACCAAATTTTTTAAGAAAAATTAAGTTTCTTGGTACTGAAGACTTCGTTCCTTTTAACGTTGCGATCGAAGTTAACCAATATAGTACGAGGAACATCCTTCTTAAGTTGGCCAGTTCGAAAAGCTCTGTCGATTTCACAATATCGACAAACGATATTTAACTTGGTGCTTATGGAGTTTACCATTGTGCAAATTGTGTTCTCGCTTTCAGTTTCTGTAATACCAGTAGGTAAATCTTAAAGAGTTTCGCTTCTGAAGTTGCTCCGTATCAACCGACAAGTACGCAGCTATTCATTCATTCAAGTCCATTGAAAATTACTAAAAAAAGTCGGAGCACACACACCGCACCACCTATACGATAGGTACTCTACATTGGAACTACCAATAAAAAAATAGAGACCAGTTGTTTTCCATGCCCTTCATATATTTCTGAGGTGTCTAAAATGGGGCACACAGTATCACACACCCACATTAGGACACACTGTATCACATGTTGCGAAATGCGATTAAGCAAAATCTTCTTGTGGTGACTAAATTTATTGAGCTATATTACAATATTTTTTGGGGGTCTGAAACCGCGGTGCTTCTCAGAACGACTTATCGTGTCTATATGACTTTTTGGACTCATACGGGGACGTGCCCTATGAAATACATTTAAATGCCTTTGTGGCTGTATATAAACAAAACGAAATCTAATTATTTGAAACTAATTGTATCGTTAACATAGCCGCCCCTCTTGAGAGGTTGGCAAAAGCTTACTTTCAACATAGTCGAAACCACAATAAAACTGTTCACGGCACTACACAGTGTCTGAGGCCGGAACGACGGCTGGCATGTTTGTATCTGGCTGGGGATTCTCGGCGTCTATATGCAAAGGACAAATCTTCGTCACAGGTCGCTGATACTTGGCGAGCGGACATTGCACGGTCACAACACGTGTCACGCCATCAGAACCAGGGTGAACTTGGGTAATTCTTCCAACTTGCCATTTCATAGGAGGAACATTGTCTTCGCGCAGCATGACGAGCATTCCTGGCGTTGCAGCTTTGGCGGAATTCTGGTACCACTTGGTGCGTGTCTGTAATTCGGCTATATAATCTTTACTCCACCTGTCTTTCATAATTAGTAAGACGGTTGTTGGGTGTGAGGGTGTTGTCTTGTTCGGGTAGCACACTAATGTTTCGTCCGATAAGGAAGTGGGATGGTGTCAAAGGATTAAGGTCCGTAGGATCAGAGGATAAGGGATGAAGTGGTCTAGAATTGGATATCGCTTCTATCCTTATCAAAAGGTAGAAAAGTCTTCATAGGTTAAATGGGCATTTCTTAAATGCGTTTTAAATGATACTTAGTCGACTTGACCCCAGCCTCCCAGAGGCCACCAAAGTGGGGTGAGTATGGTGGTATGAAGTTCCATGTCATTCCTTCCATGCTAAGAGAATCTGTGATTTGAGTTTTGTTAGCTTTTAAGAACTTATATAAATCGGCTAATTCACGATTCGCTTTAACAAAGTTGCCGCCGTTATCAAAGAAAATTTGCTTGGGTTTTCCTCTGCGAGCTATAAATCTGTGAAATGCCTTCAAAAAACCTTCTGTACTTAGATCTGAGACTAGCTCCAGATGTATAGCTTTAATTAGGAAGCAAATGAATAAAGCAATATAACATTTACACAACTTGTAGTTTCTGGTTTTCCTATCTCGAATCAGGAAGGGACCCGCGTAGTCTACACCTGTATTTTCGAAAGGATATTTCGCTGAAAATCTTGAAGCAGGAAGAGAGCTCATGATGTATGGCAAACCTTGAGGCTTTGCTTTAAAACATGTGATACATTTATGAACGACTTGCTTAATCAAATTGCGGCCCCTTATTGGCCAATATTTCTGCCGCATTGAAGCTAGCAAATGCTGTGGACCACAATGCAAAAGTCTTACATGCTCGTTTTCAATAATGAGGATTGTTAATTTGTGATTAGGAGGTAAGATAATAGGGTGTATTTTCTCGTAAGAGAATGCTGAATTTTTATGTTTAATGGTAATAAAGAGCTTTTAGTATCGATAGGCTTATTCGCCTTTAATGCATTTATTTCTTTGCTATAAACTGCGCCTTGGGCTAATTTTATTAAACAAATTAAGGCATTTGTCTCCAATAGAATAGCCCACATTCAAGAACTCACCAACATCGAACAATGGTACCACGTAAAGTCTGGTGACAATCCCGCTGACTTGACAACCCGAGGTACAACACCAAAAACGCTACTCAATTCCAATCTTTGGTGGAATGGTCCCACATGGTTATCCTCTGATAGGCAACATTGGCCATGGAATGATATGAAATCAATCGAGCTAGTCAATGCTCCAGAATCTAAGCTAATTCATCAACTGTGAGACAATCAAACTGGCGATTGTGTTTGTGCTTTAAATTATGATAAAACCTGAATATAAAAGCAGTGACTCGTTGCAGCTTATGTAGTTTAGAAAAACGAGAAAATATGTTTATTTCAGGCGCCTTTGATAAAAATGATAAAATGGGTTTTTTAAAAGGCTTAGATTCTGGAGCATTGACTAGCTCGATTGATTTCATAAAATAAAATAGATCGCTCTGAATAGTGGGACCAACGCACTGAGTGTCGTTTAGAGATAGTCCACTGGTGCTTCTAGAAGAAGCATCAAATACAACGCGTAGTTTGGTTGTAGTACTTGATTCCTTTACTACGGAGTGATGTGGCAGATAGAATGAATTCTTATCTTTAGAATCGTCTTCGCTTATTTTTGACATGTGATTAAGGTGAATGCATTCTTGCATGAATTTATGATACTCGACTTTAAGAGCATCATTTTTCGAAAGCTTTGATTCAAGGCTATGAAATCGTTTTAAAGCATTTGTTTTAGATTCGCCCAAGTTAATGACATTTTCTTTAAAAGGAATGGCAACCTGAAACCTACCAGTTTCATCCCTTGTAGTGTGTTCACAAAAGTGAGTTTCGGCTTGTCTTTCTTCTGGTGTATACTCGTCTGCTTGATTGTAAGAAGGATGACTCTCTAGTTGCCAGAATTTAGATACGTGGTCCTCTAGAGATTGTTTAGAATTGATGCTTAGAAAGCTAAAGAAAGTTTGATATTTTGTTGGACCTGAAAGCATATAGTCACCTGCTACAATCCACCCAAGATGCGTTTTTTGAATTAGGGGGAGATTTGGACCTAATTCTATTCGGCCAACACAAAGCATCTTCCAAGCAACTTTACCTCCAATGAGAATATCTACCTTTCCTCCACGACTAAAAGTGGGACCAGCTAGTCTTATATTGCTAGGGATATTTAGGGATGTTGGATAGGATGAGTAAGTAGGCAAAGTACCTGTGACACGATCAAGAACAATGCACGAGAGTTTGACCTTATAAGCATTATGTAAAGAAGATATTTCTACTTCAGTCTTGTATTTGGAACTACAGCTGAGAGTGTCGCCAGCTCCAAATAAAGCAGAATTTACTTTATTGAGCCCCAAATCTAGCTTCTTGCACAAGTCCGTACGCACAAGACTGCTCTGGGACCCAGGATCTAAGAGAGCTCTACACGTGTGTGCATTTCCGTGTCTATCTGAGACCTGCACCAGTGCAGTAGCCAGAATCGATTGCTTTTCAGTATTCTCTTGATGAGCGTGGTATACTCCAGAGTGTTCGACATTTCTTACCTGAACCTGATTTAAATTTTTATTACTACTGGTGACGTTGTTTGCTTCTTGTGAAATTTTACGATTAATTGCCAAATTTACGGCCTGGCTTTCAGAATTATTTTGACGAGTACTTTGAGTTTTGTCATGATTAAATTTGTCAACATGTAATAATGTGTGGTGTCTCTCAGCACATTTCCGACGCGATGTTGATTTGCAATCATCTGTTTTATGATTGGATCTTAAACAATTTAAGCAAAGGTTTAATTTTTCTGACTTTTCTTTTCGAGATCGTGCTGGTAATGTTAAGAAACGTTCGCAATTGTATATTTTATGCTTGCCATTACAAAACGCACAGTTAGATTCGTAAGAAACATGATTAAATGATTTCTCAGAAAATGTGCCTTTGCCAGAATTGAATGTTTGAGTTTTACTCAGAGTTCTATTATGTGGATTGTTTAGATTTAAGAATTCTAGAATGTGACACCTATGTTTTAAGAACATTGTGAGTTCGTTTAAGGTTGGCAAATCTTCCTGTGTTCTGTGGTTCTCCCACTCTCGTCTAGCTACGTAATCTAGCTTTCCAAGCACGATACGTATAATCAGCAGGTCCCAAGTAGCGACAGGAACTTGCAGATTTTCGAGACACCTTAAATGTTTAGTTAAATCGTCAATTAATTGCCTTAATGTGATTCTTTTGTCACTGGATTTAAATCAAAAATAGCCTTAATGTGGTTGTTAATGATTAGGCGCTTGTTTTCAAACCTCTCGCGTAATATGGTCCAAGCCACATCATAGCTATCATCCGAAACTTCCAGCGATTGAACAACACATGCAGCTTCTTGTTTTAAGCAAGATTTGAGATAGAAAAACTTCTGCGATTTAGTTAGAGTCTTGTTGGTATGAATGACGGCGTTAAAGGTATCATGGAACTCCAACCATTGCCCGTATGCGCCTGAGAATGTTGGAAGATTCATTATTGGGAGTTTAATGTTAGGCATTGATATTTCTTGGGAGAAGACTGGAGACTGAGTGCAAATTGAATCATTGTTTTGTTTATGATATTTTGCTAGGAATGAGTTTATTTGAGCTATTAATTCATAGTAGGCTTCATCAAAGCAATTTCGCTCGTCTGCTTGAGTAATGAGATTTTGTTCTTCAAAAAGGACTGGGTCTGTACCCTCCGGAGCTTTTAAATTGAAGCATTCTAGTTCAATGTTCGATTGGATATCTTGGAATTCGTCGTAGAGCGAGTTTGCTTTCATGAGTCTGAGTTTTAGTTGGTTGTGTATATCAGTTCATCGATTGTTTCGTTTTTTATTGAATTAAAATAAGCCTTGAATTTTGTAATTTGGCTCTTGATAACACCCCGTTTGTGTTTTAGATTTTTTTATTTCAGGCATTTTGCGTTTTGACAAGAATGGACAAGTATACTTAGGAATGAAAAATAATTTTTTGCCTTGGAATTTGTAAAACATGTCTAGATAATCACGAAACCCAACCAACAGATTTCTTTTCCCATTAGTTTGCTCAAAAATTGAAAAAAACGGTCGCAAAAGTAGGGAATGTGACGTCACGATCCCTAATTTCAATAAGTACCTGCTATTTTCTTAGTACTTATTTCGTCTTTTTTTATATAACCAAGCATTCCCAGGCAAATTATTAGATTCAGTTTGTATGCGCCTGATGAGAAATAATCAAATTTCGTAGCATTTCAATGAAATATTTGGATTTTACTGATCCCATTCTGAACTTATTAGATGCCCCTTATAAAATATGACAGATGACATATTACTCAATGCTTTAAAGAAAATCGTCGGCAACGCCGCACTTTGCATATAACCTCACTTTCGCCGGCGGAACGCGGAAACCAAGGTTAATAACCTTAGTGAAAACTACATAAATTCTATTCTCAGTTTTAAAAGAATCTTGCTGTGAATACTTTATTTTTTCGGTTTATAATGAAGACAAGATTTGTTAAAGCTTGTCCTGATAACTTGCCTTGCATAGATTTTGATATGGTGTGTCAATTTTATCAATAAAAACGGGGAGCAAAACATGGAGAAATGAAGAGGTATGTTTGTTATTTGATTTGTATATTGTTTTAATATTGCTTAATGATGATGATATAGCTTAAATTCTGGTTTTAGGTAGACTAGAGAATAATAAGGCAAAAATTACCCCCGAGCACAAAATTAATAAGAAAAATGTTAATGACACTGTGGTTAAAAATGAAGAAATTCAACTGAATAGTTGTGGAAGTAGGTATATTATGTTGTAATTACCCAACATAAGCAGATTAGTCCTAAATTATGCACATACCACGATGTACGAGGATCATACATCGTGGCACATACGTAGATACAGCTTTTTGTGCTTCTAGTTTAGTTGCTAGTACAGTAAAGAAATACTTATTGTGTATATACCTATAGTTAAGATATGGGGGAGGGGGCATGGGGGTGTCGCACACCCCAATGTTGAAATCGATTATCAAAACAAGAAATCATGCGTTTGTAAAAACGATCGTTGATATCTACATGTGAGAACCATGATTAAGAACTAATTTAAATAATCTAGTGCAAGTTCGACAGCAGAGTTTCATTCGATATCAAGTGCTTGACCGTCAATGACTAGTTTTTGCGGGTATTTGTATGATCTAATGAAGTATTTAAGTAATTAAGTCCGTAGTAGTACACTTTGTCGCATCCATTTTGATGCGGAAAGTTGTACTTTTCTGCACTAGTGACATTAACTTTGTCAACTAATAATAGAACTAAGTACGCTTGTAAAATTTTTGCAGGTAGGTACATATTAATGGAAAACTTATTTTAGATGAATGTAAGCAAGGTATTGCTTTTCTTTGCTGACTTCCTGGAAATAGCGAAGAATCATGGACAACATCAGTAGATTGTTATATTGGAAAAAGTCAACACAAGTGCAATAAAAAAATATGAAAGTCTACCTTACAGGATAGTTGACAAAGACATACCGAAATACCTCAATAATTATTATACGTTGGAGTAGTATGAAGGAAGATTTTTGGCAAAAATCAAAACGTATTACAAGGAGGGATTGTCTGACATGTTAAAAAACGAAAAATGCCCTGTATCTCCGAAACGAATCGAGATTTTGAGATTCAACTGCTTTTCATTGCCCTCAAAAATCGAGCACAGTACACCTACCTACTCTTTGTCCATCTCTTCGCAGAATAGAAGAAACCCCCCAAAAAAAAATCCAGTTTGTTACACTCTGTGCATGCGACATGAAAACTGTATTATTTGATTTTGGAATATTTTCACTAAATTTAATAGATAACTTATTTGAGGTTTTGCCATAGAATGCAAAATAATGTTTTTTTTTCTTGCAAATTAAAGAAATCTTAATTTTTTGCTGGCTGCTGCATTATATTTTTTTATTTTTAACTTCTATTAACCACAATCACAAAATATGCTTATGAAAATTTATTTTCCAGAATGAATATAGGTATAATATGTATAGTGAAAAAATTCTAAAGAATTATGTCATTTTTTATGAGGATGCTTCGGCAATCACAATATAATTTACCTAAATGGGTCTAAAATAGTTCAAGCTATGACAATAAAGTTTTTCGACTGAAAACTTGGCTTTATTGCGTTTTACATGTTATATTTCTAACATCGCCAAGAACTGGCACCTTCTCCAATATTCTAGCGTTACATTTTTGAACCGATGCAGGTCTAACTACTTCTTGTAAGTAAGGGCTCATGAAATTAAAGTAATAAATTTTTTATATTCGGACCAGGTAAGTGCTTGACGTCTATAGGATTAACTTTTCTCAGTTTAGTTTATAACCAATCAATGCTGTTGATTAACACTAGCACAGAATAAATAGGTGAAGCTATTTATTCTGCGACACTAGGTATTGAGGCTAAAATATCATCAGTTTCTTCAAACAACTAGCAGTCGGTGGAATATACTTGATAACAAGTAAAAAATCGTTTGGCAGAGCCACTAATCTAAAATCGTCAGCTAAAATGTTACACCTGGTTGGTTCTTTATTGTCTTTAATATATCAGCAAGTCTAGATATTTAATTTATGCAAGTTCAGTTAGGTACTTACGAATTGTGTCGTTTTATAGATAAAATCGACTTGTTTCCAATAAAAAAAAGTTTTGTAAACCAACCAGCATAACGTCCGAATCATCAATACCAATACCTAGTGTTCCCAGCATTTTCCTCAGCAAAATAGAATGGTTCATTTCCGTCATGGATTATTAGAATGAATGGTGAAAATAGTTCAAATCATAAAAAATAAAAGCTTGTAAAACACGCGGGGCCGCGGGATCCGAGATCCGATATTCCGATTTTTGACGCCACAAAATAGGTTATGTTTATGTTTTCGCAGGCTGACGGCTTGGCATTGAGGGGCGGCGTTGCCAAACCTGGTGCCATGGCGGTAAATTTAGGGAAAAATAAAATCCAACAGGTAGTTACGTATATTGAACTTTAAAAATTAATTGCGGCAAAACGGGGGCTAAAAAAAATTAAAAAAAAATACAGCAAGTATATCTCACCCAATACTATCCCATGAGCAAATAAAAAAAGTGGTGTATTAGTCCATTGCGTTCTAGGATTGGGTTTTCATAGAGGAACGGACTTTCAAAGTGCCTGGATCCTGTGTTTGTAGGTTGGAATACCCTCACGTTTGTGCTGCACGGCCGCCGCGTAGTTGAGTCGGTGTGGACAAACCGTTGGGCTTCACCTCGTGTGGTGTTTTTGTGCTGTAGATCTCGGAGTCCGATGGCCACGGTACTCTTGCTGATTCTTGCCCGACTCGCTACTCTTCGGTTTGCTGTGTCGGCGGATGGGCGGCGCGCTTGCGTTCGTATGTACTGGGCGCCGGACGTCTGGGCCAAACTCGACTTTATACGTCGCCTTTGCCGGTAGCTTTCCCGATAGATTTCTCGCCGACAACACGATTTCCCGCGTTGCTAATCGGGCCCACGAAGGACCATTTTTTGTTGCGAAATGCGATTAAGCAAAATCTTCTTGCGGTGACTAAATTTATTGAGCTATATTACAATATTTTTTGGAACCGGGGTGCTTCTCAGAACGACTTATCGTGTCTATATGACTTTTTGGAATCATACGGGGACGTGCCCTATGAAATACATTTAAATGCCTTTGTGGCTGTATATAAACAAAACGAAATCTAAATATTTGAAACTAATTGTATCGTTAACATCACACACCCACATTGGGACACACTGTATCACTCATAATCCACAAAAGTGCTTAGAGAGCCGCCGCCATTCATCCTGGTTACCGTCTTCAACCCCCTATTATTCCCTTACTCGTTAAATGCTTCAACTCCCCATAGTCATAGTCGTAGCTTTTATTATTGATTCATTGCATGGTCGACATACGAATGTCCTTTTCCACGCTTGTACAGAACTTTATAAGAGGGTTATACTGAGTGAGTCAATATTAAACGCTTTCCCTGCTTCTGTGTCATATTTAAAATTCGTGTTTACATCACATAGATCGAATAAAATTATACAGGGTGTTTCGTAAACATGCGGTACCAATTTACAGGGGATATAACTTATATAAACATATATCCAGAATCACACACTCAGTAGATTTTACAATTTTCATAGTTGGTTTGAATAAAGTATCTAAAAATACAACTTTTTTGTTCGTTGACCATTTGTCCTTGATAAAATCTGAATTTCTGCACGTCTCTGAATTTTGAATGATAATTATTTTTAAGTCCTCATGGTTGCTTCTGTTTGAAACTTACCACTCCGGGTTTAGTGTCATCCTAAACATTTGTCTTGGATAATTTGTAGTTTACGCATGTGTGAATTAGCAACATAACACCAAGCCGCACATAAGTAAAGCAAAATAGGGCTAATCTCAGCGGTATATAGCCAGGACCTTCTTTCAAATGGATAAATAATGTTCCGCATAAAGTTGGGGCATGGCAGCCTTCACTCTCGTCACATGTTTTATGACAACCTAGATACACAGCGTCTCTGGTCCATTCTATAGGTCTATTATTTATTACAACCCTTGTGACCTCATTCTGAACATTAGGAATGTCTTTTCTTAGATAGGATCCTTCATAATATAGCAATTCCGATTTTTAATTTCCAGTTATGAAGAAGTAGGTAAGTACTTACACCAAGGCCTATGGAACTTTGGCGCGCATACGTTAACCTAAAACCAAACTATTGCTGAGGTTGTACGGCCTCCAGTCTTTCGGACTCTTCTAAGGTATATCATCGCTTCCATAATTTTTGATATGACTAGGAATTTTTGAGGTTTTCGTGGCATTCTTTTTGTTTTGAGAATATCAACAAACCCTGAAAAAGCTCCTAACATTTTGGAATTTTATTATGTTATTACCTCGGTTAAAACAAACATTGTTTGTTACATAAATCAATTTTCTTGACCGTAGAGTGTATTTTGTTATTAAAATTCGTGAGTATTGATTTTATTATTAAAAAAATACCTGATGATGACAACTGAGTTGTCGAAACGTCGTAAAATAAAATTTTAAAGAATAAATATTATGACCGATACTCACGAATTTTAATAACAAAATTGTTTGTTACTTCATTTTAATCGTAATGAGCAGTTTTAAAAAATGCAAAATATAGGTAGGTATACAATATTATTCCATTTAAAACACAAAAGTTTGATTTGTCCCAGTTTTATAATATAAAATCATAATCATCATCAAAAACGCAATTCGGTACCTATACAATTTTTATATGAACTATTTTTTTCCATCTCAAAAAATAAGAAAGTTGATATTTATCCTGTCAGAATAGAGTAATTCCGTAAGTCCGTAAAATGCTTCTTTTTCAGCATAGTCCCTAAATGAATGAATGACATGACAAAATTATCAACTAAACAAACTTGTTGCTACGATATCAATTTCTAAGCCAACTTTTTCGAACATTATGATTTCAAAAATTATGGAAAATTTGCAAATTTAAGCGTTCTGAAGAATTGCAAAAAGCGTATAACAAAATTTTGGGAGCGTATATGACAAAAAATAGTTGTCACACGTACCTAAAATGAAGTTTTCCAGGACGAATCATTGTTGTTTCCGGAATAGCAGATGAGTCCTGAAAAACTTCATTTTAGGTACGTGTGACAAATGTTAATTAGGGGAGAGGAGGGTAAGATGACGATTGGGGTAAGATGACGAATTGCTTACTAAATCTCCCTCACTGTAGATGGCACTTTTATCTGTGTTGTCATAGGGCGCCCACAACACTGGTGACGCTCTGACATAATTCTGACCTTGTTCGCTAGATGCCGCCCAAATGATTACCGAATTTGTCTGGCCGCCGTATGCCTTTGTAAAAATTCTGTGAATTTATATAGCGTTTCTATAAGAACTGGTAAGTTATTTCATGTCTGTCTTGATTACTTTTCTAGATAGGTATATATTAAACTAACATAGCTTGTAGAAGTATACCTAATGTTTATTAGATTTTGTTTTAAAATATTTTCACCCATAACCTAAAAAATGTCACCTTCGGGTAAGATGACGAATTCACACTGAGGATAAGATGGCGAATGCGTCATCTTACCCGCCATTCAAGTATTTGCCATAGTGTTTTCTATTATTTAACTTTATTATACCTAGTTACATCATGGGTAAATATCAAAGAAAAACAAATAGACAAGGATGGTCCCATTAAATGATGAAAATGAACCAACTCACAATGTACCTATCCATAATTCAGTACCGTTAGAAGGAACTAGCCCTGAAGCTGGCCCTTCTCGAATAAACGATAAAAGTTCTGAAGCTGGACCTAGCTGTTCACAAAAATGCAGGTCTAGAAACCCGTTGCCTCCCTTACCAACTGCTGCTCCTAAAATTAAAAAACAAAGGGCGAAATTTCCATCTTTCTTTGCATATTTCAAGTACTCCGGTCAAAGAAAAAATAAAAAAAGCGAAAAAACAAAGAGCAGCAAAGCAGAAAAACCAACGAAACGGAAAAAGAAAGGATGGTGTAAGATTTCTTCATTTTGATTCTTCTTCAGAATCTTCGGTATCTGTCACATACGCAGAAGAGGACAATGATGAAGACTCTGAGCCAGAAGAACTATGTACCATTTGTAACGAGTTCGGAAAAACTGAAACATGGTATTCCTGTTCAGTGTGCTGCAAGTGGGCTCATGCGGAATGTAGCGGACTAGAAGGAGGCGAAACAGAAACCCTATGTCTGCGATTTTTGTATTTAAATTATAAATAAAACCTACGTTACTTGTAATTGGAACTTTTGATTTAATTGTTTGTTATTCGTCATCTTACCCAACTAGCAAAGCCATCTTACCCGCATTTGAGGGTAAGACGACGACAATGACATTCTATTGAAGAAATAATATTATTTTGAAAATCTTTGAATTTGCAGGAACATCAAAATTGGAAGTTCGAAAGTGGTACGTACTATTGAGCACCTAAAAATAAATTTTCAAGATATTTCCTTAATTACTATCGTCAAAAAAATTTTTAAACCCTTACTATCGTCATCTTATATACCCTCCTCTCCCCTAATAGTTTTTTGTCAGACGCGGATACCAAAATAATTTTGAAATTTCTTCTCTAACGTCGCTAATTTGAAACTGGGGACATTTTACAATTTGATTAAAAAAAGTTCTGAAATTAGTTAAACTAGCTTACAAAAAAATTCTGTAAAAAAGACGAATAGGTTTTCGTGCATATAGGGTACCTACAAAATGACAAACTTTTTACCGTAAAGTGTCTTCTAACTTCCCAAATTTAAATTTCTAGATTCAACCGTTTCTAAGAAAAAAAAATCGAAACCAAAATTTTTATCCCTCTTAAGAATGGAATAACTTGTAGGCTTAAATGACAATATTTTACTTGAAAGACCCCCCCCCCCCCCCTTCTTAAAACCACTGTAGAACACTATGTTCAAATAGTCAAACTAATTATTTTTACACCTGGAGGCGGGTGACCCTAATTACTAAAATGTTTGGAAAACAGCCTCATCAATGTATACAAGGGGAAGTCGATAATGTAGATACGAGGAACAATTTATAAGTAGTAACAGTAACAAATCAAAGTCCACCGCTGAGTCGGCAGTTAGTATATCTCCTGGTACGAATTGACGCATAGAGTGGTTTCCTAAACATTTTTTAGCGCAAAAAATTGTTGATAATTTTGGGCTTAATAAAATAATCTCGTCCAATTTTTTATGTTTGTGATTTTTGAGATATGACATAAACTTGTGTTTTTTAAAATGTAAATCATAGTTGACTGTGGCTTTATAAAATCGGCCATTTTTTGAGCTTTCCAAAGATATAATACTCGGCATAGTTATTATAAAAAATAAAAGAGCTATGACTAATTTTCTGATTTTTTTAAAAATATACATATTCTACAAACAACATAATATTTCACTTTTAAGGTTTTTTTAACGTTGTCGTCAGACACAACGTAAAGGTTAATGCACCATATAATATTGTCAAAAGGTCTCTAAAAATCCAATATCGATTATAACTATTTACGCAAGTATATCCTAAAATCTGTGAAATTATGGCACGCCGATCCACCGCAATTCGCTGCACAAGTGGCCAACCTTCGAAGAGTGTAAGTCCATGCAAGTGTTGGTAATATTATATTAGGCGGAGCATGCAGTCACTTGTTTTTGCTACAATATCTATCTTCTCGGTCTCCTTAATCTCTTTTCACTACTAATACCGGTGCGGTTTAATATGGTTAAAAATGTGTTTTGTCTCGTATTCTATTGCCGACGCGCCTATTCTCGAGCTACCCTGGTAAAATATAAAATATAAATGAACTCGCTTGGAACACAGTGATATACGGGGCGCGATCTATTTAATAGCAATTACCACGCTCTGCTACTGGTACCTAAAAATACCAGACTTATCAGCAGATATCACCCGTATAAAATTCATAGCTTTTTATGCTGTTCCAAGTAACTTCATTTATACCATACCTACCCATCCACTACTTATCGGTAAAAAATCTGCGAGTCTGGCGAGTCTGCCTTTCTCGCAATAGGGTTGTTTCCTTCTACAAAATTTTCAGAACAGCGGTGTTAGAAAGGACCATGTCTACATATAGGCGTTGTTGTTCTATTAATTATTTCCAAAGCCCATAATTTGAAAATAAAATTTGAATTTCCGAATGAGAGCCGAATGTAAAAATATGTTATGTAGGGCCGAAAATTGCCGAAGGCAAAGTGACAGCGGTGTTCACTAATCCTGATTCTTGATCTACAATTATTCATCAGCTGATCATCAATTATGTTTTGTGGTTTAGGGAGAAGAAGACTAATCGGTTATGTTTTGTGATTTGGGGGAAGGATTTTTAAAATTTTTAGGTTATTTAACTGTCATTATAGCAGTAACAATGCTTCTTTAGAGTTATAATAACAATATATTATGTTTGAAAATCTGCCTAGAATACCTGGAAAAATAGCTTTAACTTAGTATGAAGTGTTTTGAACTTTGTTTCGGTCGTTTTTCTAAGAATTGAATCTGAAAAACAGATTGGTGAAACAGAGTGAGAAACAGATTGGTGATTTTGAAAGTGGTGTGAAGACGTGATCTAGAAAACATGATTATTGGCTGAGATCCATACATACTGCAGGCGAAGTTTATGTCGCTAAACCTAAGAAGAACCCTGGAGCATATCCAGGGTGACCGTATTTCGAGTCTTTGCATGGAGATTTTGGTTATCTTGAGGGGCACGAGGTCGGTTAAATTGGGGAAAAGTTGCAAAAACGAAAGGCGCTGGACATTTCTAAGTTAAACGTTATTAAGGCACTTTTTTACAAGGAATCTAAATATGATCTTGCATTTTTTTTCTCGCCTCCCTGGACAAAGATATGACGATCAACTTTTATTTTTCTTATGGGCGCCATATTGGATTCTTGCATTTTTGAAAAGAGGATTTATTTCTAGTTAAAATGATATGTCACACATTATGTTTTACTTTGTTTTTCTTGTGGTTGTTTTTACCGAAACTTTGCACATAAATTATTCATAACCTCATAAACATTGTGTTGTAAACATAAACCTTTATAATACACAGAACAAAGCTAGGTTAGGATTTTCTCATTCCATAAAATGAAAAAAGTAAGGTCCGTCGCGATTGTTGATTTGTAGCTAACTTAAACTATATGACCAGCAAAGCCTAATTTACATCCGATATGACGTAATTTTCGGAGAAACCGTTATATTTTGTAAATGAAGAAAAATAAAGTTTCTATAGTAAATAAAACATTTTAATTTTTATTAATCGCTTTACGCTAATCTGAGCCGCAGGAACAAATTATGCCAACTTTGGAAAATCGTCAACTTCCCTATTCTCGATTGTTTCTGAAGACAAGGGGGACTCGGGGATGTGTCTTGTGGATGTGCAGGTAGGTGCATGCCTCCGCCGCTGCCGCGGGCACCGCCGTCGGCGAATCGATATACGCGGGGGCGGTGGCGCCGCCGAGACACCGGCCGGCCCCGGGGGCTGCCAGCGCCGAAAAATATTGGCAGGCCCGGGGCTCGGCCCCACGCGCAGCAATTCAGTCAACGAATGCTCAAAAATGGTCTGTATACTGTGTATACAGACTTTCGTACGCACTTTTTTTAATTTTGGGCTCAGTTCGAAGGTGTTCGGAGATGAATATACCAAAAGTCCCCGGGCCTGCGACGGAAGCTAACTCCAAAGGTTTCCAAATTTTTTCTGTTTTCGGTTTTCGCTTATATCTCGATAGTGGTTGGTCATAACAAAAAATGTCTTTAAATAAATTTAAAAAAATAGCCTCTAGGTATTAATTTAGTTCTTATCCCTAACGGGTTTGGATACATGGTATCTCATACCGTATAAACCATTATTTTTAAAGCAAAAGTTGCAGAAGATAAAATTATCTAGGTATACCTATATTATATATAAAATGGTATATAAAGCAAATATGTGTTCGTGGCTTGAAAAAATGTTACCTTTATATAAAAAATTTAAATCTGCCTGTTATTTGACCTATTTGCCTTTTTCACAATATTTTATTATTTTCATATTGATTTGAGTGCGTAGAGAAGCGCAACCTTGCCCGCTTTCTAAGCGAAACAGGCAGGTGACCACCTTGCAGTTGCCGTTGGTCGACCACAGTGTGGCCAGTTTAGTGACCTTCAGTGCTGTCACAGTATTCGCTGGGTAAAGTAGTTTTCAGATTGTTTATTTGGCCTTAAAGTTCACACCTTCTATAGTAGGTATAGAATAGTAGGTACTCATGCTCATTTGAAGAGGCAGGCATCAGTTTCTACATCACAAACCTACAGAAGGCGACGATACTGTAAGTTTGATATATTCTCATACTTTCGATTCAAAATCAAACTGATTTCTGTTTATAATCAACTTCAAAGGAAGAAAGGAGAAAAATCCTTCGGTAAATGCAGAAAATGGTGATCATAGTTCAAACTACAGTATAATACAAAAAGACCACTTGCTTGTCAAATCAAAATTATGCAAAGATCTTAAACAGTAACTACCTATCGTCGCCTTTAGTAGGTTGTGAAAGTGAATATTGTTGTCCCTGGTGTAGTTTTTCCTACACGAGGTGTAAAATTTAAGAGATTCTAGGCCAACAAAACAAGGTCTCTATCTTTATTGTCCTCCTTTTGTTTGATTGTTTTCTAAATGACGATATTCTCTTCTCGCAATACATCACCACCAAAATTGTCAATGTTGTTCGAAGATAACATGCACACTTTTCCGCCATAGGGATATCTGAAAGCTGCTTTACTCAATGGATGTTGTAACAGCACCGAAATCCACTAAATTGGACACATTGCGGTGAACCAAAGGCAAATGCATGGTGATTGAAATAAGAGAATTTTGCTATGAATTTTATAAACATATATCACTTTTGACGTAATAGGCGGATTTGATTTATAGAACAAAATTTTATCTTCTGCAACCCCCGTTTTTGAACACTTTTACTCTAGGTACATATAATGATTTAGAAAATAAAGTTATGTCCTTTCAACAAATTTTCCCGTCTTTTGGAGAGTTTGAGTGCCACTGGTGGCGAGATGGCTTCATTACTGAAGCGATACCTTCCTACTACAGCAAGGCCATACCGTCAGATAATTCTTTGAAAAATGTCTATAAACATTTGCAAATTTCCACACAAGATTCCGAGAGGTCGGTGACCGTCCGTCGGCAACAGCTGTTCTACGTGCGAGGTTGAATCAGTGGTACTAAAAATGTTTCTAAGTATAACAGCAATTTGTCATATTTTTGGTGATTAATTTTTTTAAAAACAAACCTCATAGGTGTGCTTTTGGGGTCGAAACCTACCGCCATTTAAAGTTTATGTGCTGATCAAAGCTACACCCTGTATGTCCGAAATCCTGGTGTAACTATAGAAAATGGTTGGGGTAAATTTTATTAAATTTAATTTTCTGTTTTCGTTAGAGCCAACCATGAGGCGAGAAACCAAAAACAGAGATATATTTTGGTAAGTCCTGGAGTTAGCTCCCCTCTATGATATATTCATCTCCAAATAAATACCTCCGAACACAGCCCAAATGTCAAAAGTGGACCAACAACAACTTCTTGTCTTGAAATTCAAAGGAAGACATTGTCAGGTTCCTATCTTGCTGGCCACATTTCGCTTTACCTATGCCGCTGACAATGCGATAACCTCTTCGGCCCACCGCAATCAGTACCTACCTATACGAATCTCCAATCTGCTGTCGACTGCCTCACTGAGTGGTTCTACAATTAGTAAATCAAGGCAAACCCCATAGTCTTCAGGAAACGGCGCCAGTCCTCCCCTCCCATCGTCCAAGTAAACGACATCGAAGCGAAGTTGCCCTACTTCCCCATCTGCACCCTATCTAGAAGTCCGATAATGACAGCTCTCCTTTGAATCAAAGCAGCCCTCTCAGAGAAATCAATAATTTGGCCTACATTCGGGTATACGTGGTCTGGCGACACGTGGTATAAAAGCCGTTGAAAACAAGTCCATGAAGTCACAATTTCACTCTTGTTTGCAATCTCTCTACTCGAGGAAAAAAAATAAGGCAGTCCAACGAACTGTCACGATCAGCTGATTAATAGCTGCCTAAGGACAAATGTTTACATTTATTTCTTTTGTGTTGTTAATTGATGGAGGAGAAGCAGTAGAGATAAAGTTACTTTCCTCCGAATTCCAAGTGTTGTGAGCTATAAACATAAAAAACGCATACGCGAAATTAGCTCTATCAAAAGACATATATATGTTGAGTATTTTTGAGTACCGTGTTTTAGGTTTATAATATATTTCATTTTTAAATTCGCTTAATTGTATTCTTGGGCCTTGGCTGCCTAAGAGTTGGTTATTTCCCGAATTATAAATTAGCCGAAAGGCCACCAAAAAAGGTTCATGTTATGTGCGCCGACGCGGGAAGATTTTTTGGGCGTGGACACAGGCGAGTTATAAGTGTCAACATTCCGCCGGGTGATAATTATTTGCATTTATACACTGTTTTCGCGGAGGTGATTTGATCGATGCCGCATCCGCAATGACAACAGCAAAGGACGTTGCAGGGGCCCCCGAACCCGAGGAGTTAAGTCACAAAGGTAGACCACTACAGCTACTTTTATAATTTAGCGAATCCCAACACGGTTTGATTGGGTTTTCCTGCGCATTCTTCGATTTCAAAGTCGAGTCAATAAATAAGACAGTCCTGCAGTCCAGTTTTCTCTCCTAACAGCAGCTATTGAAGGAATAAATATACCGTTAAGGTTTTTCTTAATAGAAATTTTCTTAGCGGTTCGCACATTTTGGTCCTGTAACTCGCCGGATCGGTTGAACTTTTTTTTTTGGTTGTTTTTCATTTTATATTATTTTTTTCTCAAAATTCAAGTTCATCAATAATTTTTAGTGGCCTATTCGATTCACAATTAAAATATTAAACATTTTCACACATTTGTTTATCAAAATCTGTCTTACAACTCGAAAAATTTCATATTTGATTTTAACTTATATTTCATTTATTTCGCATTGCCAGAACTCGCAATTTTTACATCGCCTTATATTTAATGCCCCTTGCCCTTTTTTTGTGTTTTGTTATTTATTTGGAAATACAGAAAGACGGAAAAGTTTTGATCCTCTTTTTTTCCATTCGCGTTATCTAAACTTCGTAAACATTTATTTATTATAGAAACCTTCCACGATTTATCATATCTCGCCATTTTATTGGCTTAACCGCGTCGCAGATTTTTACTAGAGGTCCTTTACAACCAGATTTTTTCTGCCAAAACGGCAACCGCAAACTTTTGTCACACCCACTATCATTCGGATTCGCTTTCCGGGAATAATCCTTCTAGCAGGAATTGCTCTGTTTGTTTACGTTTCTTTTAAACCTACCTCCATTTTTATCTCGAAACGTTTAAATCACTAGCAAAATAGAAAAATTAAGACTTTTTAAAGCAAGCCGCTCTTCACGCGCCAATGACATGTCATCTATGAACGGCAGCGCCCGCGCCCCAGGAATGTGAAGTGATCCAATCAAATAGCAGCCATCAGACATTCTAATAAAATTAGACTCCCAAAACTTGAATTATCAAAATATTTTGATGAATTTTACAAAATCCTGTACTGTTATTAACTTATTCACAGCAATGGTGCATGATAATCCATCATAAAATACAATTAAAAACTTCAAACGTTGTTATCAAATTGCCTTTGATAGTTTTGTTGTACGCTATTAAAATAAACACTTAAGAAAGTTAGCTCATGGACAAGCAATTGAAAATATCCCCTAATTGGAACAGAAGTGTTGGAAATTTTTAGTGAAAATAAATAGTTTTGTAGTGTCCCATAAAACAATGAAATTTTCTTATTTTCCAGCTGCTTCTCAAGCGCTTAGATACCAACAATATTGCTATCTTTTGATTACATATGGATCGCCCAGATGAGATTCCAACATTTGAGCAACTAAAGTCATTTTTAGTCAAGCAATGTACGGCCTTTGGTAATTTAAACTTCACCGCCGGCTTAGGAAAATCTAATTCGCATTTTGTATCTAAACCCTCACCCGCAGCATTTTGTTCTTCGCCGCAGAAAAACGCTCAATCTTCCGCCCCCCCCCCCTTCTTTGCAAAATGTTGCAATATATATGTGGTGAATAACATTTGCTTTTCCCATATTTAAACAAAAGACTCCGTCTGAGAGGTATCGTTTCTGTAAAAATTATCAGACATGCAACTCTGAGGAGAAATGTTTGATCAGAGATCAGAGTCACCCTACTCTTTTACATTTTGGCACTAAATGCTCGCTTAATAATAACAAGAGTAATGACACCCCCTCTTCTTCTTCAACGGTTGTACGTCAGAATACCCACGCGGTAGTTGGGGCTGTAATTTGCGCGGAAAACCATCACTTGATGCTTTCGGCAATACATTTAAACTGCGAGGTTATTGTTGGATTATGGTAGTACCATTTCTGTTGTCACTAAATCAGTTACTAGTCGTTTCCAGTTACCTGTGACTTCCGCATCACTTTTTATTGAGGGGTTGGATGAAACCAACTTTTCCGAAGTTCGCCTTGGTTTTGTTACTTTGCGCATCCGTCCGATTGGAAAGGAATCTCCCATTTATTCCATCAGTGTTTAAGTTTTGGGCAAGATTTTTAACAAGCTTCCGCTCAATTTCGTTCCGAATAATCCAACTTGTAAGATTGAAAAATTTCGCCATATCTTAATATGTAATGATCTCGATTGTGGGTTTGAGAATATCATGTAAAGTTTTTGGGGAAATTGAAATCGTTCCTATTTATAATATGCAACCGCCTGATGATGAATACTGTAACAAATTTTATTCTAAAATTAATAACACGAACGTTCTCTAGCTTTTCAACGCCTTTCTTACCTCAAAAAAAAAAAACATTAAACAGCAATTGCGAAATGAATCAGAAATGAGTGGCGGAATTTTGTTCGAAAATATATGTTCAAAAACATCTGTTCGAAAAACATCTGTTCGAAAAACATCTGTTCGAAAAACATCTGTTCGAAAAATCATTTGTTCGAAAAAAACATTTGTTCGAAAACATTTATTCGAAAAACATTTGTTCAAAAAAACATTTATTTGTTTAATTCTCGGTTTAATTTCATAAGAGATACTTCATTATCCTATGCCAACTAGAAAAACATAGATAAACATCTCTCAAAAGGGTAAGAGAAGACTATAATGTTACAAATATCTTTGAAAAGTTGGGATCCTTTCCGACAATGTGAAAGCCTGGACGCGTAAGAAAGCGGTCTGACACTTCTTCAATAAGAGGCATTTTGATTTGTAGCTTCTTTGGAATCCGTCAGAGGAATAGGTTTGGCCGCAAGTGAGAATCACAGTTTTTTTAAACATAAAATATACAGGGTGTAGATTGCTAGATTTATTCTTAAAATGACTTGTTTATTGCAGCATTGCCGTTCTTTGAAAATAATTATTAAACCGCTGCGCATATGAAAAAAATACGAAGAGATACTTTTTGTTAATCATTGGATTCACCACTCAAAACAAATTTAAAAAATGCGATTATACAGGGTATTCATATTTTTCTGAACTATTTAATTTTAGTAACACCCTGTATCTCCGCAACTGGAGGCCTCAGAAGCTTCGTATTAACCTTATGTTTGACAGCTTATCCACTCATGTGACACGCCAAGTTTGAAAAAAATATCTAGTATACTTCTAGAGATACTAAGAAATATGTGTATTTTTCTCTAAACTTCTACGCTCAGTATAAAAAAACTATGGCCCGTACGAGAAAAAAATATATGAAAAAGTGCCCTTATTTTGACTCCAAGAATACGTGGTTTCATTTTTGACCATCGGTTCAGTTACACCCTGTATACAGGGTGAGTCTTAGTAATGGCACGTAGTGCAACCGCATATATTTTGGGCCAAAATATTACGATTGAGGCCAATATGCCTTACAGAAATGTTTAAGAGATACAGGGCGTTAAATTTAATTTTTTTAATTTGAATTATGGCTACATCTTCCGAAATAATCAAGCTGCTGAACTGAAATTTGGCACTGCTACGTTTTTGGGGATGGAGAATAAGCTGAAAAAGTCAATTTCTATGTATCTCGCAGAGGGCGCCATTTGCGTTGTTTTTGGATCGTGATTTTACTCGTAACTTTTTTGAGGTTATCTTTTTGGTGTTGCAGGTCCATCATTTTAGTGCATCTCTTTATTCTGCAACAAAAAAGTGCTCTTGTTTCATAACGATCAAATCAACCGTTTGCGTTGGAATCGCCAAAACGTGACTTCAATATTCAAAAAATAATATTTTCACCTATTGTTTTCAAATATTGAACAACGACTATACCATTTATAGCGAGAAAAAAACCCATATGAACAATGTCCCAAAAAATGTTCACTTTCAAAATGGAACAGATTGAAACAAGACAAAATTTGGACACCCTATTTCAAGAAAACGAATGTGTTTCAACCAATGTTCATTTGGCATTTTTTTCTTCATTTTAAATGTACAGTTGATCTGTAACATTTGAAAGCAGTAGGTCAACATGTAAACAGGTGTTTTGGGGCACGTTTTGGCAATTTCAACACAAACGGTTGATTTGATCGATATGAAACAAGAGTACCTTTTTGTTGCAGAATAAAGAGATGTACTAAATTGAGGGACCTGCAACACCAAAAAAGTTACGAGTAAAAGCACGATCCAAAAACAGAGCAAGTGGCTCCCTCTGTGAGATCCGTAGAAATTGACATTTTCAGCTTCTTCTCCATCCTCGAAAACACAATAATGCCAAATTTCAGTCCAGCAGCTTGATTATTTCGGAGGATGTAGCCATAATTTAATTTCAAAAAATGGACTTATCTTATATCTCTTAAACAAACAACATTTTTATAAGGCATATTGGCCTCAATCGTAATATTTTGGCCCAAAATATATGTGGTTGCACCATATGCCATTATTAATGACTCACCCGTACATACATGTAGATACCTATGTATGGCAATATGCCACACGTAAACTTTTCAAATTAAAGGGACATAACAAAGAAGTAGTATTTTACTTTATTTTGGATATTAAATTTGTTGTAACAAACATTTGCATGTTTTTATTTTATAAGAGATTCCACAACAATTGTGTTTTTAGGATTAATCCACTATGTAAGTATTTTTCGTCAGGTAGCGCCAGCGGCGGTCGCTTGAGACATCGCATGTCATTTCCTTAAGGTAGTGTTGGTGCAGCTACACGCGTCGATTAGATACTATAAAAGTGCTGATTACTACAGGACGTTCATCTCGATTATATCAGTAATTTTTAAGATAAATTGATGGTTAAAAACTAAACTTGTGTGTAGAATTTCTCTAGGAATTCGAATATGGAATCAGAGTTTTTTTTTATCAGAAAATACATTTTATTAATGGATATCAAGTATAAAAAAATTGTCAGTTCCGACGTCCGACTTATTCTTGGTTAGATTTTTGAGGCACTCTTGTCTATTTTGGATTTCGGTTTTCGTTTTGTTATAATAATTCTAATGGTATATAGTTTTATATAATTATCTTTAATAATATGCGTTTAGCACTCCATGCAAAGATGCAATTTTACCATATTATTTGAGGAACTTTATGAATAAATTAAAATTGGCTACTGGTTATTTTTAGGGATAACTATATAAAACTATAATTGGAATTGGGAGAACAAAAGGAACTTAAAAATCCAAAATATTATACAAGGTGACTAAAAACCCGACCCACTGATGCCCGCTTCCGGTTAAACATATTTGTGTTTATTAATAGGTACCAACTTCAAACTTTTTTTAGAAAAGTGTATTTATATAACTTTTTAATAGCACCTTGTATAATATTATATTCTAATTAGAATTTAAATATTATATTCAATTCCTACACAATTTTAGTTCTTGAACCATCAATTTATCTTAAAATCTTTTCCCGTTTTGGAAATGTCTGATGATTGAGATGCAAAAGAAAGTATTATACCTACACACTTAACGACTAGATACAGAGCACGACACTATTAAAATCATATGATGTAAATTAGAAAATTTCATAAAAGGTAAGTGAGCAGTTTCACTTTGTGTGAAAGTGAACAAGGTCTGTAATGCGGATAATCAATAATTTGTCCTGATATACCTTTCTGCGTATATTATAGCCATTTCAGAATTTATGTTTTCGAATTGCCACATAAAGGGATTATCCCCTTGGCTTCGTTCACGTTTAAATTCCAGTTTCCTGAGAATCTTATATACAGAGGAGTAGATAATCCGAGAAATCGTATCAAGTTGTTACCACCGCAGAGATCGTTACTAAACTCATTTATCAGATATTCATATTATACATCATACATACGTTTTCCAAGCCTGAAGTAAATCTTCTTCTTCTTCTTCTTCAACTTCAAAATTTTGTGTCAAATAAATAGCTTCATGTTGCCTTGGCTTTTGATACGATATCATCATGTTGAGATAGCTTTCTATAACAGTTGTAGAATTAATAATGATTCCACTTTCAGCGGTTTCTTGTTTAAAACAAAACCTTCGCGAATGGCAATATGATTAATTTTATTGATTCGTAGAGCATGTGGCCATTTCTCACGATTCATTACTCACGGAATGTAATAAGAATAAGTAAGCATTATTAGGTCCTTTTTTAAAATGGTCGAAGATGTTTTGTTATGTCATTAATTGTTATAAATTTATAGCTAATTTTTGTAATAATTGAAACATTGTTTAATAATGTTGCAAAATTGTCTTTACCTGATTACAATCAAAAGATACTTTAGTTATATGTATTACGAAATTTATCCTAACTGCTTTTTTATTCATAAGAGATTGCTCTCCTTCACAAAACGCAGTTTTAGGTGCGTTTGTTGTTTGTATTTTTACGAAAATTTAACCATAAGGGAAGATAATCATCAATTGCCTGACAGGGCATTTTGCGAAAATTCGACTTACTACAAATGTAGTAAATTTGCCATATTTGTCGATGTACAGCGTGTCCCAAATAGTTTGTCCTACCCCCTGGATCTCAGGAACCGTAAGAGATAGGAAAAAAACTTGAATACAAAAGTTGTAAGGTTGGCAGTGGACGTAACCTCTCTTTTATTTTCACATATACAGGACGATTCGTATTTGCAGGACAAAAATAAAATATTTAGATTTTGACAATTGCATTAATCCTTTAGAATATTTGCATTGTCCATGAAATTTTCTACAGAACAGTTTTCTTGTTTTGTATTTTGGATAGGACAAACTATTTGGGACACGCTGTACCTATATCCACACCAAGAATCGTACTTATTATGTTAGTTTTATTATTGTCTGGTAAACAAACATACATATTAATGTATTATAATTATTATAACAATTTTTGAAAATTTTATTAGAAAAGAGAAACTAAGTCAAAGTGCCGAAAATTTCGTCAAAAAGCCGATAGTTTTTATTAGACCCACTAGACTGCATAGACCAGTTGAATCATCCCGCTGTGGCGTTGCCACATGTTTGCAGAGGGCTTGCAGGTATGAGAAGGTTGTGGCAAAACATTTGGTGTGTCTCTCGGAAATTTCAACACTGCTTCTGTTATTCGTAAAGTACCTATACGTCTATACTGATTAACTTTTAAACGCATACCACCTTCGTGGATTGTTAGTGGGGACATGATTTTTATATCTACAATTACAATCACTAGTATTTTTTTTCAAAATAAACACGTATTTTAAAAAATATAGGTTGTACCTACGTTAAAAAAATGTTTTATTCTTCGATTGTTGTACTCGATTTTGTGCAGATAATAATATGTGCACTGTTCTAAAAATTAACGAAATTAGCCATGAAACCTCGACAGAGAGCATAAAATGACTTGGGAAAGTTTTAAACCCGATTTTAACTTAAGAACTGCTTTGAATATTCGTAAATTTTGTGACAAATTTATTATTTCCAGTAGTTTGAGAATAATTATTACAAATAATATTTTAATATTTTGAAACTGAAGCCCACAAAAGAAAAAGTTTATATAAAAATCTAGCAATATCTACTTCATTTCTTTCCGTTTTTATCGTGCCATAATTGAAAATAATTATTTTAGCCCTATATGTCCACAGACAAAATTTTCAAAGCTTGTTATATTGTCATATAATTTTTATTGTTTTAACTCCTCAAACGGTTACTCTAAATGAAGGAAGCCGAGACGTTCTCTATATTTGGACGAAGCAGCGACTTCAAACTCTTCTATACCTCGCCAAGTTCTGTTATTACTTCCCGGGCATGGTTGCGAAAGATCCCTGGCGAAAACATAACGTATGGCATGAATACCTCTGACCTAGAATCGGTTATTCAACTTTCGCGAAAATCTATAATGCACCAGAGGCGGATCTTTCCTGTAGCTTATGATGTTCGTTCTTAGAGCCCTTTTTCATTTTATTTTAAATCATTAAAAATTATATGTAAATTAAAAGGATTTGAGTATACAATAGATTAGATTTATTATTTCTGTCAGTAGGGTTTAATTCGATAGTAGCATAGAGAATCTAGCTACACAACAGAAGTTCAATGTATTAGTTTAAAGTGTACGAAAGGTACTCAAGACCAAATCGATTGAAGTAACTGCTATTTTATAAAAGTTATTAAGAAATGGCAAGGCAGATGAACTGTAGATTCTGACGAGTGAATGCTGGTATACCTAGTTGCCGGATTGAGCATCTTTTACCCCCTGATACGTATCAAATTCTAAGTCTTTAAATCTATATGATTCTGCATCCATGCCCCTTGTATTAACGAGAAACCGAACAAAACTCGATAGATATAAATATATCGCTATTTTACGTGTCACAAAACTAACAAAACTAAGACCTACTCCTACATTGCCGTAGGCTATTTTTCTCTGATAGTGTACCCACGGAGGTCGGTGAATATCAACGATATATAGGAATAGGTACATTACCGTAGGCAACTGGCTTTCTTGCATGATTTTAAATAGTTATTTATGTACCAAGGCACTGAAGTTCAACTTTTTATGACTCATGTGGAATTTAGTTGCCGAGGCCTCTGGCTGAAGCAAATAAACCACATGAGTCATAAAAAGAACTTCAGTGCCGAGGTACATATTATATTTTTTTAAAATCGGAAAAAAAATGTTTTATTAGGCAAGAAAATAATCATAAGGGATCACCCGTCCATGAACTAACTGCGCGCGGCGTTGCTTGACTTTGACGATCGCTCTACCTAGGTCAAGTAACATAAGACATGGCACCTTCGAACAAACAAACCAAACTGCTGCTTGTGGTGCAGCCTCCATAACAAATCTATTGATATTAAAATCTACTAAAATATTTATACTGAAAGATTGCGCTGGTATAGGTAAAAACTTCGCAATGTGTACGAAAACTTTAAATGGGCCTTTTGTGGCCGGGTTTTGAATATTTGGTCATTTTTAACGGGCGATGGCTCCGCATCTGACGTTTGATGTTTACATCTCGCCAAGGCCTACTTATTGAAAAAATCGTACAATAATGGGCTACTTCAGTGCCGATTTCTGAGCTTTTAATGACGATTTTGGGACACTTTACTGCCGATTTCAAGAAAAAGATGTTATTTTAGGCACATTCAAGGTTTACAATTTTTTTATACGATTTAATATAAGTTTTTATTATGCATTACTAAAAAGGAAAGACTGAATTTAAGAAATTCCAATGTAACCTCGTCTTCTTCCCTCAGACCCGCTAATGTAGAAGCAAAATACAAACGTGTTGTTTGAATTGGCGTGAGTCATCTATTCCTATATATCGTTGATGAATATACTAGACCGGTGGCCGGATCTCGTACCTATATGTGACTCTCCGGCTTGACTTTATTTTGGAAAGTCCACGAAAATAATAGGACAGATTACGAATATTTGTCCTGACTACGAGCTTAACAGTTAAGAATTTGATGTGTCTAATCCGTAAAACATACACTTGAAGAGGTAGGTAACTTTGTAATTTCATTATTTCAGTGTGTGTTTGTGCTTACATTCAGGTATCTACAATGCGTGGAACTCGTTTTGCAATTTGCAATAATAATTATTATTACAAGCATACGAAAAACTTACCATAGTTTAGTTTTATTAATATAATTCTATGATAAGTACCTATATAAATTTATCCCTTATTATCCGGGAAATCATTGAAATGCGTTGCTGAGGAATGATTTGGTTACTTTTTCAAAGCGTTTCACCATGTTCTTTAATCATAAATAAATTATACAATATAATATTACTGCAGGTTTCACAAGAATCTCAACTTGCAAAATGCACGTCGCAGAAAAGCATTGATAGAGCCTCCCGGTAGAAGAATATATCAACTCAAATTAGTACTTTCCTTTGTTATGGTTTATATTTCCTGTAGGCAATCCTTTTTCGGCCAGTATGAATACTTTGGTACATAAACTTGTCGTATTTTGTAAATTTCCTCAAAAATAAAAGTTTTCTCTATACCCGTCACTATATTTAATGATATAATTGCTAAACTAAGATATATTCCTGTCTCATAGGACATATTACGCTCTCCATAATATTTATGCTGGTTTGATACCTCTTTTTTATTATAAACATCTCATTATTATGTGGTCGAAATGCGTGGAAATAAAAAAACACCTGCAAACATTCTTCTTCTCCATTTTTATCAAAGCTTAGTAACATACCTCGTATAACATACTCAAGAGACACGAACAAGCACTGACGTCACACGCTCGAGACAGCGGCAAGAGGGGAGTACACATGGACAGTGTTGTTCTTGCTAGTACTATAATGCTAGATCTAGCACTTTCACGCTTTCAAAAAAACCCTATGAGTTCGCTAAGTTCACTTATTTAGAATCGCTTAATTCACTTAACATGGAGACCTGATCTCGGACCACTGATATATCTAGTGCTCTGGAGCTATTTTTATGAAAAGGATGCCCGGATCCAAGAAGACTATATCCAGGTGCTCCGACTCTATGCAGGTTTTGGCGGTTAGGAGGGGGGGAAGTGCGTCTTATGAAACTGCAAAGGCGCCGGTGCCTGTAAAAATTTGCTTGTGCGCATCTACTTATGTGAGTGATTGGTCACGTGAATTGCCGCTCGTCTCGGGTTATGCGCATTGTTACTGCGCGCATAAGACATAAGCACTCTCATGCGCTGCTTTCCTATCCATTGTTAGTACCGGAGTCTTTGCTAACAAATTATTGCTGTCAATTACAAGTCTGCCTGTCACGCGCATTTAAAAAGTAGCCCAAGGGAGACGGAAAGGCTTCAAACCATTTGAAACCGGCAGGAGCATGTGCGGATTAACGTTCATATTATTATATCGGTATTTGTTTTGTGGGTATACAGGATGATTCAGTTATGGCGTAAAAAAATTTATTGTAGGAGAAAAATAGCCTAGTACCAATCTAAAGTTGAAAAAATTCTAGAATCCACCAAAAAAATAAAAATATATTTTCAGAAATGTATTAAAACCCTTTATATTAACGGCGCTTTGCTGATCAGCTAGCAACTCACGGGTCGAGGCTGGCGCCAGTCCGGCGCCAGTCCAAGTGAATTTATTAATTTTTAAATTTTTCATTGTCGGTCATCAGACCAAAAACGCTCTTTATATCACTGTTTAGGTGAACTTCAACTTGGATACAAGTTCATGGCCTCGCGAAACGCTCTACACCACGCTCCACACTCCTATGTACCCACAGAACAGTTTTCTACATCCTGTACCAACACAGGTCACAGACGTAAGACTGTCAATTCACTGTCGCTAGAGCTCCACAGTCGGTATTGTTCCTTCCTACGCTACCAGCGCCCCACTATATAGCTTTTGTTTTGTGAATAGTTATTTAACCGCAGCTAGTTCACATCAAGGAAAGTCATAGGGCGCTAAATTTACTTTTACATCTCTGTCTTCATTTTAATCATAAGATCTTACAAGCAGTGTTTTGTTTTATAGGTTATGAAAACCTTGGGAAAAATAATAATTCCATTGCATATGCTTTTAAGATCTTATGATTAAAATGAAGACAGAGATGTTTGTACTAAATTTATGCCAGGTAAAATGTTATTAGATTTTATGCTATACAACTTAAAAAAATACGAAATCTAACGTCACTTTCGCTGTCGGCAACCCCCTCTTAATGAGCGCCTCTGACTTTGACTGATATGAATTAGCTGCAGTTGACTAACTACTCGCAAAAATAGCTCCTATATTCCGACTCCGACAGCAAGGTGAGTGGAGCCATCTATTATCCGGCGATGTCAGAACTTGCTCCCATGTTGTTGCTTAGAAAAAACAAAACGAAATCTTGCAAAATGGATCGCAGTAGACATCGTTACGTCTTTCCAGAAGCAATATTGTCGTACAAATTAAAAACTGTGATACCTAGATATAATCTGTGTGCGGAAATGCGCGAAAAGACCTCAAGCAAATACACCTGCTTATGATGTGAATATTTAAGATGTAAAGTATTATAACGCCGGCCCTTTTTAGAATAAAGACTGAAAACACCAATAATGCAGATGAGAGGTATTCCTTATTTCTTGTTTCACCTTCCACAAAAAACTGATTGAAATTTGGCAACATACTCTCCACAACCAACCATGACCAGTACCTTGTAGCAAAAGCGTCGAGTTACTCTGGTGCTAAGGTTCATTTGCCCCACATTTTAAACTTCGACAAAAAAGTTTCTTTCGCACACTTTTCTAAGAAAAAAGTGTGAAAAGGCTAAAAATCAAAGTAGGCCTAGACTGTTGAAATTTTGCAAGCCTACTCAGTTTTTAATTCTGAACAAGTTTCCCTCATAACATTTTGGCGTAAAAAATCGCTAATAGGCTTTCTTGAAAATCTGATATTTTAAAAAATCATAACAGGCCATGAAATAATTGTCCCATCTAAATTCCACCACCTAGGAGATACTCTCCCTTGGGACTACCAATAAAAAATAGAGACCATTTGTTTTCCTTGCCCTTCATATTTCTGATGTGTCCAGTAGCCCTTCATATTTCGGAGGTGTCCGGTATAAAATAGGGACACACTGTATATTGATAATATTGATATATTGATATGATATATATGATAAATATGAACAAATATTAAATTCCTAGAGGGGGAAAAATTTTATTATTTGTTTTAAGACCAAAAGTCATTCTTGATAAAAGTTTCTCCTTCTCGAAAAAATATGGTCTACTGAAGGAATGTTTGATCTTTTTATACATTTATTATTATTATTTATTTAAAATACATTTATTTAGAAAAGTTGTTATTGTTATTCCGACTATAACTTTTGAAGCAAATCGGCCGACTTTGATTTAAATAGGTAAAAAATAGAAATATATATATATATATATAGAGGGTGAGTTTTTTCGATGACCACTATGGGGATGCAGAGCTAGAACAAAGGTTAAATGGGGAAAGAATTGCGGTTTTGAATGCTCAATCTAATGCCCCCTTTGGATTTTTAAGTTCATGGCTCACTAGATATTTTGAAATGAGTGATTTTTTGCTATTTCATCAGATCTCTGTAGCTCCGTTATTTCTGATTATACAGAAAAACTGTGGAGACAAAAATTGTAGATAAGTTTGGGCTTAATAAGACAGTCTAATCCAATTTTTTATGTTGTTTGTGGTTTTTGAGATATGACATAAACTCGTGTATTTTTAAATGTACCTAAATCATAGTTGGCTGTGGCCTTATCAAATCGGCCATTTTTGGAGCTTTCCAAAGATATAATACTCGGCATAGTTATTATATTATATTATATTATAATTTATTGATGCCATACATACATAGTAGTATTTTCACAAGTCAGATTCATAAAATAATGAGAATAAAATAAGATAAAAGCAGTAAATGACACATACACACTAAAACCTAGTTAATTATATAAATATGATCCAACAAAAAAAAAATGAATAGGATATAAACTATTGGAGATTACACATTAAAAGGAGACCAACATACAGATGCCTCACACATCACATTTTAGCCTGCCATGACTGATAACGACAAATCACTGAAGTCTGCAACAAGGAATTCGTCCATGCTAAAGAAAGCTTTAGACTTTAAGTAACTTTTCAGTTTAGATTTAAATAATTTTGTGGGTAGCTCTTTGACAACTTCGGGGAGCACATTATAGAATTTAATGGCATGATAATTATGACCACTTCTAGCTTTATTGACCCTGTGGTATTGAATGCACAGGTGTTCACCTCCTCTAGTGTTATAATGATGAAAATGTGAGTTTGTTTTGAAGTCATCAATGTTGCTTTTTAGGTAGAGAAGGCATTCGAGTATGAACACACTAGGTAGAGTAAGAATACCAAAAGAGATAAACTTGTCTCTACAAGGTTCACGAAATGCAATACCCGCCATCAATCTGATACATCTTCTTTGCACACCAAACGCTCTTGTGGCATGTGGGCAATGGCCCAATAAAAGAGCTTTGGCTAATTTTCTGCTTTTTTTTAATTTTCACATAGTCAGCCATGGAATATTTTCAAAATTACGTTCTATTTTATAATAAGACATACTTCAAACTTTATAATATTTTGTTTTTAGCTGGTAACAAAATGTAACAAAATATTCGGTTTTTTGTAGTTTCGATCTTTTGTGCTTCGAGCTTTTGTTTTTCGATCTTTTGATTATTCGACTTTTTCCTCGAGTTTTTCTGTTTTCGTTTTTTTTTTAATTTCGACCTCTTTTCCGCCAATTTGGAAAAATACCTCATGGTTTGTTGTGTGCTCTCTTAACAGTTATTATTTTTTTTATTTTTAACTGTCATGCATAAAGCACATACTTAAAGAGTAGAGTACAGGTATATAGACCAACGTCTTGCTATTTTTTAAAAGATAACATAATTAGAAAAAAATGTTGCAAGTCACGGCCACTTACGGTACTAGAAAATTTTAAAAATGTGAAAAATGTGCAAGATACCGATACCTCGCAAGAAATTTCCAAGATTTCCAATGTAGTATGTTGAGGAAAAAATACCTAAAACATGAAGGTACAGGATTCGAGGCCACGCCTCGCTAAAATAAAATCGGCACATTTTTCGGTGGGTACTAAGAGAGCACCCGTTAAACCGTGGCATTGTTTTAAATTCTGATAAAGTAGGCTTCAGTTTAGATTTATTAGGGGATTTGTTGGACGAAAATTGTTATTTGTAAAACAGGCTTTAATAAATGGAGTATTGTGTATAGGCGCTTGTAAGCCTGCCGTGGTTTCATCACGACCACAACTGGGCACTCCTCAAGTTGGTGGCGCTCCGAGGCCTGTACTTGTTATAAATATTATTTAACAGGATGATAAAATTTCTCAAACTAACCTAGAAATATTGTTCGAATCCAATTGTATGGACTATAAGTGGATACGTATAGCCATAAAAATTTGGTAATTTTAAGATTCTGAACTAACTGATATATATTGTAGTATAGAGAAAAAAATAACAGTGAAAGGGCCTTTCACAGACAAAAAAAACAATATTAACAGTTTCAAGTACCTACGTATATTGTGAGGTCTCTGTTTATATAATTTTTAGGGGCGAAATATTCATTCAAAACTATCCTTGCTTGGAGCTCTACTCTTTGTGGAATAAGTATCTACAGGGTTATTTAAACTCGATGTCCTGCAAATTTTGGATAGTCCTATTTTTTTACTTTTATCTTGAATGTTTTGACAGATTTTGTTTAGGTACTTTAAAAAATATGGTTAATACAATATTCAGAAAATTCAGTTTTAACACCCTGTAACTCAGGAAATATGGTATTAAGAGCACAAGTTCATGGCAACGAAGCCCATTGGCAAGTAGAAAATTTTGTCTGTTTTCTTTATTTGGTCTCATTTAAGGCCCCAGAAAAAGATTTTCCCCTCTTCGTTTGCCCGTAGGCTTGGGACAACGAGTTTGAATGACCCTGTATGTTTATTGGCAGAATATGTCTAAATCTGAATTGAATGCGGCCGTATACAGAAGCGATTTTATAAGCTTTAAGGTGAACGAAATTATTAAGGTGTGAGGTCGTCATAAAGTGGTTTTTCCATAGAAAAGAGCTTTTGCTGTTATTAAGTCTTTCATCGCCAAATAAGCTTTTCCAAGTCATTCGAAAAATTCTTTTACAAGGCTTTCCTGAAACGATTACGTCTTGTCGACGATTTCAAAGGAACCGCCATGCACGGCCTTTGGGGATATCGATTTTGTCGAAATTTATTTTACTTACGATATCCCAATTCCGCATTTTGGTATATTTGATACCCTTGGCATTTCATTTCCCAATCTGACGAGGTTAATATGATTTAGATCGATTTTTCGGGATACTTAATTCGTCATAGAATTGATGTACCTACCTAGTCTATCGTGTTTCGTTAATTAAAGAAATTAAATTCTTCCCACGAGACATTGTTAGGCTACACCCGTTGACTGACGTATTAATAAAGACTGCTCACGGCTGTCATATTTGACAGTTCTCTGGCTCACCATGCGCTTCCCGGAGACAAAATACAATGCAAAATACATTGTTGACCATAGGCGCCATATACTTTCCAGGACATGAAACTGTGCCCGTGAGAAGTCTTATTAATACGTCAGTCAACGCTACATCCACGCAGGGCCAACATGTAAGAAGTTTTGTTATTGCATTTCATATTTCGAAACTTGTTTCCATCGCAGAAACAAAAAAGGAAAATTAGAAATACCACATATCACACGGTGACCATGGCAAGCGGCGTACTTGTACTTCAGACGGCTCAAACGAAACTGACCGTACTGTTGACATGGTGAAGAAATTACACAAATCGCATGCGCACTAGCCATTATCAAATTAATAACCTTATTTGCTACAGGTAGGTTCCTATTTGTAGCTAATAAGAGCCGATTTGTGACAAATAGGGTCTCCATTGATCACTAATAGAATATCTTAGCAAGATAAACCTATTTGTCTCAAATAGAGATTTTGCTCCCACAAATAAGGGCTTATTTGTAGCAAATAGGTTCGTGTATTTTTACATTAACCTCAATTAGATATCTATTTGTGGCAGAAAAATGATTTTAGCAAGAAGTTTTTTGCTGCTACAGCAATTTCAGCTATTTGTGACAAATCGGTGCTGTGCTGCTACAAATAGAAATCTATTAACCCCAAATCGGTTGGACTCAAATAGAAACTTTATTTGGTCCATTTTCTTCGGTGTGTCAACAGCACAGCTTAAATATCAACAGTCAGGCAATGGCAGTATGACAGAATGAGCGGAAGAAGCAATAATACTAACAAATATATACTTGTAAGTACATTTATTTAGGTTATAGATTATTAGGTATACATGTTCTAATATAAAAACAGCACAACATAGATTCCATTTGGGTATTGCACAAATAGGTATAGGTACTAAAGTTTTTGCTAACTTTTTATAAATAAAGAACAATTCAGTAATATAGGCTATGATATGACACGAAGCAAAAAAAAAATCTACCTATGTAATAATTCTTAGTAACTAAAATTTACTAATGTCGTTCCGTCTTTAGAAATCACAAAGGACCTATACCTATAGCTTTAAATAGTTGGCAAATGAAACATATTATATATCATTATTTTGATTTACAAAAATTTTATGAATGCGGCCAAAAACTGGCAATTTTTCATTTTCGATGAGAATGACGCTATTTACCTGAAATATTTTAGAACCTAGAGAAATTTTAGTTACTTCTTTAACATAATTTTTAAATAGATTTAATATTTCTTTTACTTCTGAAAAATTTGATATTGATTTCTCAAGTCTATCAAACATACCTATACTACTGGAGCTTACAACTAAACCGGCGCACTATATACTCACTTCCATCCACTCTGGCACGGAACTTCGAAACTCGAAACTATTCTGTGACGGAACTGTAAAACCGCGACGTCCGCGACTACCGCCACGCAAGAACGGTGTGCGTCTACCGTTCTTGACCGCCACGGGCGTTTGTCCGTTATTAGCGCGGGGGGCGCGCACGCGCCTCAAGGATCTACTGCGATTAGTATATCTCTGGACGCTGCTACTATGGCCTTTGACAACTAAAACGCCGCACTACTCACGTACTCACTTGTATGCACTCTGGCACCGAACTGTAAAACCGCGACGTCCGCGACTACCGGCACGGGCGTTCGACTGTTAGCGCCGGGGGCGCGCATGCGCCTCAAGAATGATCTACTGGCCTTTAGTAGAGTTAATGCTGCAGTAACAACGGACTGATTTACAACAAATCAGTGCACTAATTGTCATTAATAGGTACATATCAGCAAAGTGAACTTAAATACTGCAATTCCGTGACTTGCTATCACAAGTAGGGCCTTATTTACCGCAAGTACCTATATTTTTTATATTCTATTAACCCTTAAACGTGAGCTTGTTAGTAACTATAAAACGATATTAGCAAGCTGTTTTTTGCTATTACAGCAAAGTAAACTTTTTACGAATGGTAAGGCCTTTACTGCGGCTATTAGAAATCTATTTGCTCCAAGTCAGTGGATCTTAGCAAGACACTTTAATTGGCGTCTTTTCCTCAGTGTATCTATAGAAAAAGCGCATACCATATAACAGCCCTCAAATCGCAATATTTAATTTGCAATAAATAATTAAAGTTGTGACCCCAAGCTCTTCATTTGAAACGACACGAAAAGCACGGGAATGATCGTGACGACACGCCGCTCGATCGATCGGAAGCAGGGGCGGATTTAGGCATGGACTTTATGGGCTGCAGGTGCAGCCCAGGGCCCCTTTCACACAAGGGGCCCCGCTAGCCCCGGCCTCACTGCGGTGAAAATTAAAAAAAAAATTAACGTAAACGTACCAGTGCCTGCCACATTGCCTAAACCTGCCACATGCTTTATTAAATTTAAAAAATAAGGTAATAAGCAGATATAAATCCATTCTATTGAAATGTTTATGTTGGTAGAAATCACAGTATCACAGTTATGAGTTATGTATGTTCCTAATATAGTCATCTTGATCTCTCTATTTTTACTGACTTTTCAATTTATAGCGAAGTTATATTCATTGTAGTTTCTTTAGTAAATTGTTTAGTGCAGCGTTGTAAAAAATAGTGTGTAATTACGTGTTTTTAGTATAGATTTTTCAACGGAATTAATTTTTGTGGCTTATACTACTAAGCAAACAAAGTAAGATAATAATTTAGAACTGTTTTAAGTTTTTGAAGATTTTGGTTGGGGTGTCAGCTACTGGCTTATGTTATGTTTGTGCTAAGCCAATGCCTGACGTAGGTGTCAGTCTATGGTAAAATCACAAGTCATGCAAAAATGATCTCTAAAGTCTCTAACAAAAAACCTTATAATGGTGTACAAATTTCGCGTAAATGGGTTAAATATTTCCAATGCCTAACACCCCTGTCAGCCATTGGCTATACAATTGGCACTGACTATGACAGACTTTGGACGTAGGCTGATCAGTCAATGCTTCGGAGTTCTGCCTTCGTCTTCAAGAGCATCAGAACACGTATAGATTTGTCACTCAACGATTCTGAGCCATTCTTCTTCTTGTCGAAAGCGCTGAACAGGACCAATAACTACTGTTACGATCTTTAGGTACAAGTTTACAATGTCAAATTAAATTAAATCATTCAAAATAAGTTCAAAGATGTGTATAGTTAAGAAACGACCCTAGAGAATTTATGCGGTCTGTCAGGGGTAGAGAAGAAATAGTATTTTTAGAAGAAAAAAAAGAGAAATATAGGGAGAAGAAAAGAGGGACGGGAAGAGAAGAACAATAAATAGAAAACGGATTGAAAATATTAAATGAGAAAAAAACAGTTGTAGCTAAATAACATGGGAATACATTTACGAGAATCAATATTATCATAGAAAAATAAAAGAAATAGGTAAATAAAAGCGATCATTATTTTTAATAACAACTGTGACATAACGAACAAATAATAATTTACAAAATAAAAAATCCAAAGCTTTCTACTCAAGAATAAGTCAGTATATGTTCCAGAAATAAGAATGTACGAATAAATAAACATTTCTACATACAATAAACACTTGTGTTTTCCTATGTGGTGTGACAATTTTTATAGGGAGTCAGGTTTTGGGCTTATCAGATTCAAGCTAAGGGTCTAGTCAAAAATCGTTATGTCAGTTACTGGATAAAAAAATATAAATTTTAAAATTTTGTTTGCAACAAAATATATTGCAGATTTGATTTGGGCTGTTGGTAATTATTTCCAGTGATGTCTCTCCTACTTACTCCATATTAAGAATCAATCAAAATTTGATAAATCAATCCTTAAGGTGCCAGGCACTGGTAAGCTTACGTTACCCATAAAAAATAAAAATAAGTTAGGCACACAGCATCGATTGTGGGCCCTGCTGCCATCTAGACCCCGTCAATCGTACCTATATCAGTTTGAGGTCATTATTTGCTTCTTTATGCTTGAGAAACGCTTCGCTTGAATCAACTGATCTTTCGTGAAGTGTGAAGTGTTAATTTATACATATTTTGAAAAAGAAAAAGCAGGTTTTTGATTACCGAAACAAACGGGGGGGGGGCCCATAATAGTGTTAGCCCAGGGCCCCTGATCGGAAGGCAGTGACAGCTACACTGAATTATAGAAAGGAGAATAGGAATTGAATGTTAAAATAAACAGTTCGGCACCCCTTTCCAGAGGACTCTGATCTAGGTCAAAACTAAGAACCGCCTAGAAGTCTAAATTCAACAGGCATTTCTTTAACTGAATAGTGAGGCTACGGGATTAGTAATTCGTAGTAGTCGAAGAGCCAGCGTACATGTTCCAGTGATGATTTAGTTAAGGTCTATTTTTTGCAAGGGGGAGGCAGAACGCCCGTTACTGGTAAAAAATGCATCTTTTTATTATTTAGTTAAGGCTGAAATATTTTCCAGTGCACCTCTGATGGCCCGCAATTATCGATATAATATTTGCAGAACGATTGGCCAGTCATAAGGGGGTCACCCTCACCCCCAAGATGTCGTGTGAGCAATGAACTTTTTGTTATTTAGTTAAGCTTAATTTTTTAATATGTTGTTATGACAACTATTTCAAGTGTAAATGTCAATTTGCAGAACAAAATGGCGGTATTAGTCGTACCATCAGTTGCAAAATAACTTTTTAATTATAAGGGGTACGAAAAGTGGTCTAAATAATTTTTGTAGGAAATTTAATTCTCTACATGATAGATCTCTTGACATTTTTTCGAATTTTGCTTACTTTCTGAGATATAGTGAAGATAAAAGATAATTTGCAAATATTTTTTACATTCAGGCGCGAATATCAATTTTTTTTGTGGCACTCGCGGTATCTGATTTTTATAAGGACACTAATTTCAGAACAATATAATTAGTGTCCATTGAGCACCCCAAATATGATATATAATATTTTAATAATTATTATAGTATTATAGGTAATAAGGGGAAAACCGATTGCCATGAAAACAGTTACAAAAAATGTTTTAAACAAAATCGAAATTATTGAAGTTCTACGATGTAAATAAATGAAAAATATATACAATAATGTTTGTTGAAATTATAGTTACAGTAGATGGTTTAGTTTAAAAATGACACCAACGCGGAAAGTTTTTACGCTGCGTGTCAGTTACAGCCGCTACGGAAAAGCGCCGGCGGAGAGCAACCGTTAAATTTCCCCACTGCGTGGCGCACTGTAGGTGGTGGTGAACCCGCCCAGTATTTCACAGATGTTTTTTCCTGCTAAATGTCATTTTTGAACATTCTATTCGTAAAGAAAATTCTTTTTTTACAATATCTCAGAAACTAAACGAGATACACTAAGATATAAAAAATTTTTTTATTGGAAATTCAATTCTCTACACAATTGGTTCTTACTCCTGTGCTCGTATTTTGTATAGTTCTGAAGATATTCGCGCCTGAATGTACAAAATATTTGCAAATTATTTTTTATCTTCACTATATCTCAGAAAGTAAGCGAAATTCGAAAAAATGTCGAGAGATATATTATGTAGAGAATTAAATTTCCTATAAAAAACATTTAGACCATTCGAATCGTTCTGCCAGAGTGTTCATACCACCATTTTGTTCTGCAAATTGGCATTTACACTTGAAATAACAACATATTAAAAAATTAAGCTTTACTAAGTAATAAAAAGTTCATTGCTCACACGACATCTTGGGGGTGATCTGCCAACCCCTTATGACTGGCCAATCGTTCTGCAAATATTATATCGATAATTCCGGGCCATCAGAGGTGCACTGGAAATCATTTCAGCCTTAACTAAATAATAAAAAGATGCAATTTTTTTAAAGAAAGTGGCGTTCTGCCACGCCCTTATGACTGGAGTCAGGGTTAATCCTCGCGGATGACATTTGGTTATGCCCCCCCCCCAACATCCTTGCAAAAAATAGGCCTTAACCAATGATCTGTATACCTAGATCCATAATCCAATACACAACATCGTTCTCAACATTTTAATATTTATTTACAAAACTTTTCTGCAGAGTTGCAACTTCCCTAAAGTGACAAATAATGAAAGCACTTATTTTTACAATTTATACATAGCAAAGTCATCAGAGATATATAATTATGTTAATATCATCTCTTTATTATATAATATATAATATTATAATTATTGGTAATAATAAAATACACATGTTGAAAATATATTAAATTATGTACTAAGCCTGGTTGCATAGAAGGAAAACTGGGGCAAGCGCAATAGATTTGGCAACGACAGGGCCAAACGTCTGTTTCTTTAACAGACGCCTTGTTGTAGTGCGCCAGGTACAGGTTAAAAACGCTAATAAACTCTTTACATTTGTTTAACTATCAAACTATTATATTGAATAGTGATGGGGCGCTTAAAATGCGTCGTGTGTGGTGCTAAAAATACTGGATCAAACCGAACTTTCCACTGGTGGGCGATATATTCAGCTATGCACCGCTACAGGGTCTTTGTTTTGATATTTTATTGTACATCAAGGATGTACAATTCCATTTGAATGGGTCATCTAGGTATACAGATCATTGGCCTTAACTAAATCATCACTGGAACATGTACGCTGGCTCTCAGACTATAGGTCCCGGGTTCAATCCCACATGGAGCCCAACAACCTCCTTGGCCAAAAAATGTGCGCTTAGGCATCTCGCAGTGTGAATAACTATTTAATACAGCACACACTTTTCAAACGTTATCAAAAATATCAATAATAGACAAGGATAGGACGTTCTCGTTGCTCTTTTTAAACAAAGCGTGCGTGGTGCTGTAGTGCTGCCCATACTACTTTATACATGGTGCTGCCGCCTACCAGAGGCGCCACCACCAACGCACTGCTTGACGTCACAACCAAGGATGGCGCGTTACAAGAATGATTTGAATTATGCAGTTTTGAATTGCTTAAATTTATTACACAAAAATAAAAAAAATGTTTTTTTTGGTGAACTGTGGTACATTTAATGGCAATACATTACGTTTGTGAGTAATATTTTTCAAATTTAATTTTTGTGCAAGTTTCCCATTAATTTAAGTCAAATGGAGAATAAAAAAATTATGTGGAAGAGATGATTTTTTTTAGACAATTTTAGCTCAGTGTATATTGAAAACAAATAATTTTACGACACGTTTATAAGAAAATCTTTTCCTTGAACTGGCTGAAGATCACCATCCTGAAATATTTTAAAATACTTAAGTTAGTTAGAGAATCCAGATCCACATATTATATATGATCCAAATCCAAGAGATACAAAGCGCACTTCCTGGATCCTGTTTCGAAGATAGGTTCACATCCAGTATTATCTTATCCTTTTCCTTGTCACGCATTTTTTACTAATAATTATAAAGAAGTTGTTCCAAAAATTATTCATCATTTATCAATATGGCTCCACAAAGGAACTCGGAGCGCAATTGAGAGTAACAAGTTGGTTCAGTGTGGACACGGTTTATATAGTTTCATGTTGTTGCGACTTCTATAGACTTTCCGAAACATGTTCATTATTCGTTGCAATGACGTGGGTCGAAACATTTAAATATTTTCGGCTATACATGTTGCTAATTGGTGGACATAGCTTTATTACACTATACAAGATTCTCTAAAAAGATCCTTGGCACATAATACTTATTCAGACAGCGATAATTCTATAAGTGCTATAATTTGGTTTGAGCCATCGTACTTGATTCCATTTTTCTTCCATAGGTACATGCCCTTGATATAACACATTTATTATACACACATCCTTGAAGTCTCTGTTCCAAATAAGTGACTAGTGCGACAATATTAACATAGATTTGTTGTTCCAGCACAGCACTTATCTACATCTACCTATTTAAGTGAACATTTTAACGGTCCCGTTGGATCTGGCGATCGCGATACTTCTAAGCTCCGAATACGGGCAATTCTGTGGGTCACATCTAGTTGAATTCAATATGAGTCTCAGTAATGCTATTAGTATTAATAATATTTTTGTACACTGTACACTCACAAGCAGCAGAGCAGTATTAATGGCATTTGGTCGTTAAACCTAATTGAATATTTACGACATATACAGGGTGGCCCACCACGAACTGCATCGATCTATATATGGAAAACTAAAAGTAGGAAAATTCTGAAAATTTGGCACCTCACCAATGCCGATGGTCGCTGCTCAACTAAAATATTTTGGTGAATCTGGCACTTCCGGTTATACCGGAAGTCGATATCAACTTTCTTATCTCAAATGGAACATCCTGTATATTATTGCATTTTTGGATTCTAGGCATCATTTTGGAACAAAAACATGCAACATATCCTATGTCTAAATCCAACCGTTTTTGAGATATTTGCATTTTTCCGAAAAAAATTACAGGTGCAGACCTAAAGTCAATTAGCAATTTATACCGCGAAATTTCAAAACGAATTTTTGGCATCGTTTAACAGAAGCCCTGACCTAGTGATCTCAGCTGAAAAATAAATCCGTTCTTATACAGGGTGTTCACAAATTATGAATAAAAAATACATTCAAAATGTGCTTAAATCTCGAAATTTTCAAATGGAAACCCCCATTTTTTTTAATGCGATCTTATTCACCACTAAAAATGATGACAACTTTGTGTAAGGTTTCCTATACCTAAATGCAGTAATTTTCGATTAATTTACGAAAAAACCACTTTTCGCCCATAAAATGCGGGGTTGGAAAATCATATTAGCCGTGGACGTTGAAAAGACAATCGCGGCTGAGGAAATGTCACTTGGTTTATAAATTATTGTCAACCATAATGCCGGCGCGCTTAAATTACACAAACGAAGATTATTTAAATTTGTTTATTATCTACGGAGAATGCAACAAAGTAATATCAAGAATGTGCGATACATTTGGGGCTCGCTATCCACAAAAAACAAAACCATCGCCAAACACAGTTAAAAAAATAATACAACATTTTAAACAGTATGGATGTGTCAGAGAAAAATCACGTTTGGCGATAGTTTTGTTTCTTGTGGATAGCGAGCCCCAAATGTATCGCACGTTCTTGATATTACTTTGTTGCATTCTCCGTGTAATTTAAGCGCACCGGCACTATGGTTGACAATAATTTATAAACCAAGTGACATTTCCTCAGCCGCGATTGTCTTTTCAACGTCCACGGCTAATATGATTTTCCAAGTGTTAAGCAAACCCCGCATTTTATGGGCGAAAAATGGGTTTTTTGTAAATTAATCGAAAATTACTGCATTTAGGTATAGGAAACCTTACACAAAGTTATCATCATTTTTAGTGGCGAATAAGATCGCATTAAAAAAATGGGGGTTTCCGTTTGAAAATTTCGAGATTTAAGCACATTTTGAATGTAATTTTTATTCATATTTTGTGAACACCATGTATAAGAACGGATTTATTTCTCAGCTGAGATCACTAGGTCAGGGCTTCTGTTACACGATGCCAAAAATTTGTTTAGAAATTTCGCGGTTTCCTCGTATAAATTGCTAATTGACTTTAGGTCCGCACCTGTAATTTTTTTCGGAAAAATGCAAATATCTCAAAAACGGTTGGATTTAGACATAAAACATGTTGCATGTTTTTGTTCCAAAATGATACCTAGAATCCAAAAATGTAATAATATACAGGGTGTTCCATTTGAGATAAGAAAGTTGATATCGACTTCCGGTATAACCGGAAGTGCCAGATTCACCAAAATATTTTAGTTGAGCAGCACCCATTGGCATTGGTGACTTGCCAAATTTTCAGAATTTTCCTACTTTTAGTTTTCCATATATAGATCGATGCAGTTCGTGGTGGGCCACCCTGTATAGGTACCTTTAGCTGCAAACATTCCTAAGTACTTTATCCGTGTGTCCACGGATAGAGTTCACGTAGAGTGTAAATGACAAAAAAATTTCGAGTTGAAATTTGAGCTTCTGTGGAAAAATCACGTATGCCTTGGGAATTTTGAAAAAACTAATTTTCCACATTAGTAAAGTGCCCTTTCTGTAGGTTTTACGACAAAATGTTATTAAGGAACCTTGTTCAGAATGAAGAACTGAGTAGGTTTGCGAAATTTCGAAAATCTAGGCCTACTTTGATTTTTTGGTATTTTTTCCCACTTTTCATCAGAAAAGTGCAATTTGGGTAGCTTTCACATTAAAATGTTATTAAGAAAACTTGTTCACAATGAAAAACTGGATAGGTGTGAAAGAATTTCAAAAGCCTGGGTCTACTTTGATTTTTATGCGTTTTAAATTTTTTAGCAGAAAAAAATCAAAGTATACCTAGGCTTTTGAAATTCTTTCACACCTATCCAGTTTTTCATTGTGAACAAGTTTTCTTAATAACATTTTTATGTGAAAGCTACCCAAAGTGCACTTTTCTGAAGAAAACTGGGAAAAAATACCAAAATAAAAGTAGGCCTAGACTTTCGAAATTTCGCAAGCCTACTCAGTTCTTCATTCTGAACAAGTTTCCTTAATAACATTTTGTCGTAAAATCTACAGAAAGGGCACTTTACTGATGTGGAAAATTAGTTTTTTCAAAATTCCCAAGGCATACTTGATTTTTCGAAAGTAAAATTATGTCACAAATTAGTTTAAAACCAAGCAGGGCTGATCCCCAGAAGCTCAAATTTCAACTCGAATTTTTTTTGTCATTTACACCCTACGTGAACTCTATCCGTGGACACACTCTATACTACAGCAAAGGTTTATTCTGTTTCATTTAAAATTTAAAGGGTCCCTGGGTATTAAACGTTTTAATCAAGTTAATATTTATTCTTCGGTATAACCACGGACTTTGTCCAACGAACACTTTTAGTATAATAAGTTACCTACTTAACAGAAATAACTAAAAGTAAGCAACAAAATGTTCCAAATTAAAATTTTAAGCCTATGGACAATCTGAAGTAATTTATTTTGCTTAAAAAGTAAAATTTGTCTTTGCGGTAGATTAAAATGAAAATAAATTTTAGAACAAGCAATCAAATAAAAGATCAAATTGCCAAAAAGCTGTAGCTCATCCATTACGAAATTTCAGGACAAGCATTTTTAAAAAGTATAATTCTTCAGTTTTATTTTCAGGTTGTTTTAATAAGAATACAGGGTTATTGGTAATTCGATACATTCCTTTGCAGATGTGATAGGGGAGGAGGTAAGGAGTAAATTTAATCCTAATATGCATTGTGCAAAACTCAATAGTTTTTGAGATATTTAAATTTTTCTTAGTAGACAAAAAAATCTACAGAACTATTTTTAAACTTTTCAACTGAATTACTTGCCCAACACTATGGTCTTACGTTTGGAATAAAAGAAAGTCCGGAAAAATTTAGATCATAGGAAAATTTTAAATAAAAAGTTATCAAAAATATTTAAAAAAAAAATTGAGTTTTGCATAATGCACATAGGCCTAAATTTACTTACTCCTTACCTCCTCCCCTATCACATCTCCAAAGGAATGTATGCAATTACCGATAACCCTGTCCTTGTATATTACAACGGATATTCATAAATTTCCTTTGACCTATTAATTTTTCATAAACACAAATTTGTACGGTGTGCCCTGAAATTAAATAAGTTATGTTATGTGACATGTACCGCTGGTTTGTAAGAAATTTTATTTCAAATCTAAACATTGAAAAGTCCGATTCAGGGGTGTTGGCGTACACATCATCAATTCACGTTACTGAATCAAGCAAATCGAGGCTACAGCCCCCAGTGCCGTATTTTTACGAGTACCTACCACGTATAAAATTTCCCCCATTAAAACCTGAGACACCCTGTATAGTTTTAACTAAAGACAAATAACTCTACCGAAAGCTCTATCTTTTAATGCAACAAATGTTGCCCTGAACTTATATAAGTTCTTCCATTAACCTAACAACTATTATCATGGAAGTTTCGTAATTCGAAAGGCAAAAGGTCGTTAGAAGGCAACCCCATTAGAAATAAATAGCAACATCGTTACCGTCTATATACGGTATATCTGGTTTTTCGTGTTAACACCCCTAAAAATCTAAGTAGGCTGCGGGGATTAAACGGAATTAATCTTTTTATATATGTCCATGAAAGGTCATCGTTTGCGAAGTATTGGTTTGGCATGGCCACGAATGTGTGGTGCCATATACACATACAGGGTTTCCCAAAAGTAATGGGACATAGAGCAACTGCATATATTTTGGGACAAAATATGACGATTGAGGCCAATATGCCTTATAGCACTGACTAACGAGTAATCAGACAATTCCTTAGCGACATGTGTCAAAAGGAGACTCGCTTTTTAGCGAAATATCTTCTAAAGACATGAATAATATGCATTTTATTTGATTTTGCGTGAATCTACATAACAAAGAGATTGTATTAGAACTAAATTTATGCTTAAAATACTGTCTGTATTTCTGTAAATTGAAATGGAGACTCGCATATTTTTGACACATGTCCGTAAAGAGGCTTCTGTTGCAAAGCTATTTATTCTGTGCTTATAGTAATGTTGTTTGTTTAAGAGATACAGGGCGTTAAAGTTCATTTTTTGAAATAGAATTATGGATACATCTCCCAAACTAATCAAGCTGCTGACCTGAAATTTGGCACTGCTATGTTTTTGAAGATGAATAATAGGCTGGAAATGTCAATTTCGAAGTATCTCATAGAGGGCGCCACTTGCGCTGTTTTTGGATCGTGCTTTTACTCGTAAATTTTTTGAGGTCATCTTTTTGGTCCTGCAGGTCCATAATTTTAATGCATCTTTTCATTCTGCAAGAAAAAGGTACTCTTGTTTCTTAACGATCAAATCAACCGTTTGCGTTGAAATCGGCAAAATGTGCCCCAAAACACCTGTTGACTTCAATATTCGAAACATAAAATTTTCACCTACCGCTTTCAAATGTTACAGATCAACTATACGTTCAAAATGAAGAAAAAAATGCCAAATGGGCATTGGGCAAAACACCATTGGTTTTCTTGAAATAGAGTGTCAAAATTTTGTCAAATTCAATCCTTCCGATTTTGAAAGCGAATAATTTTCGGTTCATCGTTCTTATGGATTTTTTTCTTACTTTAAATGGTGCAATTGATCTGTAACATTTGAAAGCGGTAGGAGAAAAATGTATGTTTCGAATATTGAAGTTAACAGGTGTTATGGGCTCATTTTGCCGATTTCAACGCAAACTTGATTAGTTTTCCAAAAACAGCGCAAGTGACGCCCTCTATGAGATACGGCGAAATTGACATATTACACCAACTTTCAAACTTTAATTTTGGATTAAAAACAAATTAAAACAGATAAATTTTATTGTCCTAAAATTATTAGGACTCGATCTACCTAGATATTTTAATTTAGCTATTAGTTTTTATAAAACATTTTATCCAATATATTTGGTGTACCTCGCGGAAATTTCAACAATGGATGGTGTCTAACTTTGAAAAAGTGAATAATTCAAATTCGTTTTATGAATCTAGGGTGCTATGAAATCAAAATGAAATGACGCTTAGAGCATCAACAAATATATCATAAAAAGGGTTTATTGTAAATGAACGAAATAATTTCTGTTTGAGTTTCGCTCATTGAAACTTTGGGCCACTTCACTAAAACTTCTAGAATTTTTGTAGGAACTATCAAATAAAGCGACAGAATGTTTTTTTCAATGCCTACTTTTTAATGAGTGCAAGAATAATAAATATCCCATAGAAGTGCTCCATGAATTGAAATTTTTGGTTATTATGAGTTGGATATTATGCCGAACAATAAGATAAGACTAGAAAAAATATATATTTATTAAAAAGTAGGTCCATTTAGTTGAAAAAATATTATTAAATTTGAAAGAGTCAAATGTGGTATTTTACAAATATATATTTTTTGTTAATTAATAATTTTTCATTTCGCTATTTTTCTACAGCCATAAAATCTATTTACAAATCTAACTTAATATTAATTTTCTTGAAATCGGCAGTGAAGTGTCCCAAAATCGTCATTAAAAGCTCAGAAATCGGCACTGAAGTAGCCCATTATTGTACGATTTTTTCAATTAGTAGGCCTTGGCGAGATGTAAACATCAAACGTCAGACGCGGAGCCATCGCCCGTAAAAAGTGACCAAGTATACAAAACCCGACCAATAAAGGCGCATTTAACTTTTCGTAGACATTGCGAAATTGTTACCTATAGCAGCGCAATCCTTCAGTATATATATTTTAGTAGGTTTGAATATCAATAGATTTGTTATGGAGGCTGCACAACAAGCAGCAGTTTGGTTTTTCTGTTCGAAGGCGCCGTGCGGCGTCATACTTGACCTAGGTAGAGCGATCGTCAAAGTCAAGCAACGTCGCGTGCAGTTGGTTCATGGACGGGTGATCCCGTATGATTATTTTCTTGTCTAATAAAACATTTTTTTCCGATTTAAAAAAATATATAATATGTACCTCGGCACTGAAGTTCTTTTTATGACTCATGGGGTTTATTTGCCAACGAGTCAACGAGTCATAAAAAGTTGAACTTCAGTGCCTTGGTACATAAAAAAACTATTATGCTCCGAGCGTCATTATTGTTTTTGATTTCTGTAGTTAAGTAGCCAATTAGCAAAGTACAATTTGAGCCATAGATTTCTTTTTACGGGGTTAAAGGGGTGTTTTCCAGTTTTTATCCATTATCACGAGAAGTAGCACTTTTTCGACAGAAATAGTCATGAGCAAAAATATTCTACAGAAAAAAGGTAATTACTCTTTTTTTTTTCGTATAGGATCAACCGTTTTTGAGTTAAAGTTGAGGAAAGATACGAGTTTGTATTTTTTTAACAAATGCTTATTTTTATCCCACCACCGCAGGGGAGAGTACCTACTAGGCGCGCTTTTCTATGTGTTATCCCCAGTAGGCCTAATCCACATCTGACAATCAAAACAACACTTTGCATAAATCATCCGTTCTCCTCCATCAGATCTAATTCCTCCTTCATCGTCCTCTTTATAAACAGCTTCGTCAATTGGCTGATCAGTTGATGGTAACCTACCTTCTACTATATCTTCATCTATATCTCCGCATTGATACTATTTCTTCCGTCGCGGCGTTCAAACAAGATTGCCCACGGCAATGCCCGCATACTGCAGAACAGCGGAGACCTAGTTAGATAGATTGGAACCTATTCAAAACCTCTTGTCACCGGCTCCCGATCAGTTCATCAATACTATATTCGGCAACTGTACCAAAGGCTGTAACGCTAGTTGTAGCTGCAGAAAACCAGGTCTCCTCTGATGCCGTGCACAAAATCCGTGGGCAATCTTGTTTGAACGCCGCGACGGAAGAAATAGTTAGTATAAGAACGGAGATATAGATGAAGACATAGTTGAAGGATACCATCAACTGATCAGCCCATTGACGAAACTGTTTATGAAGAACGAATGATTTATGTAAAGGGTTGTTTTGAATGACAGATGTCGATTAGGCCTACTGGGGATACCACATAAAAAAGCGGTCCTCCTACTGGACCCATACGGTGGTGTGGAAAAGAGTAGGCATTTGTTCAAAAATTATATATTATTCCGTAACTTGAACCTAAAAAAGTGTAATGACCTTTTTTGTGTAGAATTTTATAAGAAATATTTTTCCCATGACTATTTTTGTAGAATAGGTCCTACTTTTCGAGATAATGACAAAAAACTGAAAAACGCCCTTTTAACCCCCTATAAAAAAAGAAACCGATAGCTTAACTTCATAAAGAAACAGCATCCTCGTAATTTTTTCCTATTTTGGCCTCAAATTTGCCTTTTTTACTGTGTGGTGTCAAAGTTTGACTCCATACATAGAAAAATATCTAATGATTTTTTTTTCACCACTATTTTGGGGGATATCGAATAAACATAACCATTTTTAAATTGGCAGGGTTTTGGTTTTCACATGCCAGGTTTGCAGATATATATTGATCAAGTAAGCACTTTAGTCTTCAAATGTAGTTCCTAGATAAACAAACAAAAATGTAAACATTATTTGGGCCAATTTGGTTCTGAAATGTAAACAAATATTGACGTTTGCGTTCGCTGGGATCTTCCTATGCTCTGGCCAGATAAAATAAAATTTATCCTCCCCCATTTTACCTTGTTATACCAGAAGACCTTCCTTCGGGAAACGAATATTTTTTCATTATATTGGAGAGGCGGTTAAAAGATGAGTATACATTGTATAACAGGCTTAATATAAATGGGTAGGTGGATGGAGCCAAATATCTAAAATATTTTCATGGGTTGATGACATCAATCCACGTCCTGCCTCCCCTTATATTGATGGTGTGTATGTTATGCCATTACAATGTACTGGATTAAGTAGTATACTAACGCGATTTTCACTTGTAATCTCCCTAGTGATAGAAATATTTTTATTACCTCCAATTTATCCGAGTTCATAAATGTTTTAAAAAAAAATTCTGTATCTTAACCGATTCGTTTTAAACAATAATACGTACAGTGTATGGGAAGCTTTATTAAAGTCCTCGTTATACATTTACATTATATTGTCCTGCCTTGAAGCTGGGTCAGCGACTTGGAAGGGACTCATTTAATTAATTGCTCCTGTACCTAATGGATCCGACGAAAAATATAATTAGCATTTAATGCCCAATGGAATGAATGTTAACATCACAAACAAGTAGATCAGAGAAGCTAAAAACTAAAAAAAAAAACATAACAAATAAAACAGATTGCTTAAATAACAATATGAACCAATAGAATGACACGATTTTTGAAATAGTTATTAACCATTCGGGTGACAATTTCAGCGATTATGTCCCTCATACTGCTTGCATCCAATAAGGTAGCTCCTTCCACAAAAATCCAACCAATCATATTCCTCTGCTAGCGATAATATTTCTTCTTCGTTTTGTTAAACTAACTTTACCAGTTACCAGTTCTATCAAATTCTATATTAACTACCGTCTGAAAACGTACACGCTCTACTTCTGGGTACCATCTATTAAATACTTCAGCAGCTTCTCGACAAGTCCTATAGTTGTCTGCTACAAGTCGAATTCTATTCTTTGATTTAATGTTAAGATTCGCACCATTTTAATACTAATGAGGTTGCTGTAATTATTGTCACCAGAAATAACAAATAAGTGACAATCTTTTGATTCCATGGCATTCTACGATAAACGTTTTATATTTAGCAAAAATAATGCAAGAGACCTATTCTAATAATTTATTATTATTAGATATTATGAAGTTAACAAAAGTATGTCAGTGTCTAAAATAATATACGAATAAGTTTCCTATTTGTTCAAATTCTTGCATTTGGTAGAAAGTTTATTATTAAAAGAAACTCACAGTGTAATACGAAGTTCATTAAAAAATATTTGAAAATTGATTAGATTATTGAAAATACTTACTAAAATTTAATACGGTGTATGTTTTTTAATAGGCATAAGTTAAAAATGTGGAAAAATTGAAAAAAAAAAATACCAAGGGAAAAACGATCTTTTTCGATTTTTGTAAACGAAATCGTGAACATTGATTATGTAAGCCCTGATCGGTAGGGGTGGCAATTATTATTATTTCGTCCTCATTGCCATTTGGGATTATAGAGCCGACTTTTCCAGATAGAACTACGATAGCATTCACTCAAGAAAAACGAAAAACGCTAGAAAACCGTAGTAATCCCAGTGAGTGTAGAACAATAATTAGTAAATCACACTAATAAAGCTAATAATAATAATGATAGATAATAATAATTCTCACCCTCACAATATTCCAAACCAAACTAGGAGTACCCCAGAAGCAACTGCATGCTTGTGCGGGGGAGGGGGGCAATTACATACCTACATAATTTCGAATACCTATCATTCGTTTCCAAAAAAGGTTAGATTTGGTTGTCCAAATAACCGTTATGGTGGACCGAGGTGGCTACTACCTACTGATCATCAACAGCTCTTGAATAATAATTCTTTGGGCAGATGAAAGCATATTATTTGTTAGGATCGGTAAACTAAATATAAGAAATTAACACTACTGATCTAATGAAAACCCCATTTTGTGAATTCAGTAAATAACCAAGGTCATTTTGGCGTTAATGTTTGGTGCGGCATCATCGGAAGGATTTATTTTGGATATATGAAAGTACACTTGGTAGCCAGAGCATGACGGAGCTCCTCCGCATAAAGTAGGAATTGTCCAAGATGACCTCAACAGCACCTAGGTATAGAGAATAAAATTGAAAATAAAGAAACTTTTTTAAAAACAAGCTTTTATTTAAGCCATGTACTAAAACGAATAAAATAAGTTTAGGTTTTCGTTAAGATAATTCCAAATTGCGACAAGTTTTTGCAAATTGAAAAGCTTGTCACGCGAAATGTTGATGAAAGTAGGTATCTACCAATTAATTTTATTGGACAGTGATTGTTTGATAAGCAAGTACCCATTTGCCAAAGTGTGCATTTTTTTCTATACAATTCGCGCTACAAGCTTTTCAATTTGCAAAAACTTGTCGCAATTTGGAATTGAATTATATTAACGAAGAGCTAAACTTATTTTATTCGTTTTAGTACATGGCTTAAATAAAATCTTGTTTTAAAAAGTTTTTTTTTATTTTCACTTTTATTTTGTGCTTTATAGTAAGTACCTATTTGATTCCCATGTCAGGAAGGTGATAAAGAAAGTTAGTTCGCCATCTTGGGGCGGCCGCCATATTGGATTTTGTATGAAGTCATTCACCTTATTGTTTTCTACTCGTCGAGCCCTTTCATTTGATACCCATGTTCAGTAGGTAATCCGCCATTTTGGAGCGGCGGCCATATTGAATTAAGTGTGATGTCACTAACTTTATCGCTTTCTACTCTTCAAGCCCTTTCATTTGATACCCATATTAAGGGGGTTGACAAAAAATATAACATCCGCTATCTTGGAGCGGGGGCCATATTGGCTTTAGTGTAATGACTGTAATGTCACTAACTTTATCGTTTTCTACTTTTCAAGCCCTTTGATTTGATATCCATATTAAGGGGGTTGACAAAAAAATTTCAGCTCAATCGGATGTCAGGAAGTGGTTCTAATTCAGCTTGCAAGATTCGACCCACACATACATAATATCCCCATATTTAAAAGAAAAAATCGAAGCAGTGTGTGAAACTTTAGATAGCAATGTTTTGATTATATACCTATATATATATATATATATTTATATATATATATATATATATATATACATATATATATATTTCCTATCTCTGTGAAGTCAGTCGTATATCTTATATACATTCTTACGTAACGGTGCTTGCATCATCCGCCAAAATATTACGGATTTCGTGACATCCGTGCAGCGTTGCCACTTCACCGACTGTTGCACTACAATCACGGCGATAAATAAGCAGGTGGAAGGGCGGGGGCCGCTGCGGTGGCTAGTGATTAGTGAACTGTGGATTGTTTACTACGGTTCAATGCAGAGGCTGTTTGACATGCAGTAAGGTTTGCCTAAAAAGATATAATCTTTCTCTCGTAACAAACCTTACTGCAGCTCAACACAGGAGGGTGTTTAAACGTAGTAAACTTTGTCTGCAATTTCGCATTTTAACACACTTCCTAATCATTATTAGCATTACGTAAATTATAATATTATATTATACTGGTTTATTAAGTAGTATTATTAGGTAGGTAATGTGTTGAGAGCAGAAATGATTGAAAATAAAATAAGTAGTAGGTACAAAATCAAACTAACATTTTATAAGCACAGGCACTTGAAACGAAAAAAAATTAAATACCTATTTACGTTTAAAGGTGGCAGACAGCTACATTGTTTCAAAGAAATACTAAAAATAAAGTAACAAGTAAAAAGACATAAAACCATTTAAAGAAAATTTTGGGACAATTATTATTTGAAATGGACATAAATGTAGGCCCGGAAAACTATTTATTTATTTTAAGGTGGAACTCGCAGTGTATTAAAGTAGCAATCTTTTGGACCCGTTTTTTTTCGTTATTTTCCAACCAATTTTGATGATTTTTTTTCATTGTATTTAGAAAAGTAATAGCAAGAGATTGATGGTTTTACCTTTTTCATATTCTGATTTATTTATTCAAAAATCGTATTTCTAGGCCGAAAATCAAAATTCTAAAACCATCAATCGATCGGTACAACGTCCCTAAACAGTTTTCTTTTTTTAAATCGGCAATAAAGTGAAAAATGACAGTAAAAATTGGGATTTAGTGACATTTTCTTTCATTTTATTCGGCTGGCGTACTCCCCTACGTATGGAACGCGGAGAGGGGCATCGCCGGGGTCGTACGTGACTTGTACCTCCCCTCTCTAGGCAGCGGACATCATAGGCGATGCAGTTTTTATTGCTTTTTAAAAAATATGATAATTTCGTCGTTCCAGAATTAGCTCAGGAAGTGGTTTGTCGGTTTAACAGCGACGGATTTCCGATATTTCGTGTATGCTTTGGTGTTATTATTGTGTTGTTTTGTTGATACGTTCTTTTTGAACATTTTGTTGTTTTGTTTTTGACATTGCCGCTGTTATTTTTGCTGTTAGTGTTGTTGTTTTGTTATCATATTGTTGACTTAACGTTGGCTATAAAAGGTCGCGAAGAGAACCGAAAAGCAGGAGGATTTCTGTTAGGAAAATTTTGCTATTGACTCATGATGATTTTTCAATTTATTATACTTCATTTAAACTGAATTGGTCCTTAGCTTCGAAAAAAAAATTGTCTGCGGCGCATTTTAGTAAGCAGACACCTCTAAGTAGGTACTCTTTTTATTACCTGCTTAAAAAACAACAATCTTTATTGCCCCACCTTCAAACAAATTGCAATTTACCCATACCTACCTACTACATTGGCCAGCCAGAAAATTTTTGCAAAAATTATAGACATAATGTGTCCCTTTGAAAAAATATGATAATTTATAGGGCACTATGAGCACTAACTTTTATTTTTACTTCCACATCACAAAAGGCGGTGTTCATTGTTGTTATTGATAATTTTTGCTGGATTTTTGTCAGTTAAAAATCAACAATAAAATATAAATTTGATACCTAACACATTTTTGTCTCCTGCTCTATGAAAGAAAACAGAGTATTCTTGCTTACTGCACAAATGATTATGCGCCCGCATAATTAGCAAAAAAAATTACCTACCATTGACTTAAAATTGTATATTCATATTATATTTGACCTTGAAAATTTCAGGAATTTTCGCCTGCGGCGCATTTTTTATAACAAAAATTATATTCAATTTTTGTACCCTCCCCCCTCCCCTCCTCTCCCCACCAACAAAGTAACGCCCTGTAGGTACCTATCCCTCACTTCTCAAATGTGTACTGCCCTGACAGGAAAGTCCTTTGTCCTGCCTGAAGTTTCTGTCTGGCTACGGCCCTGTATTGACATTATTATACACTCACCGGCACGAAAAACGGAGCACTTATAATTTTTATTTAAAAAATGTAAAATTTTAATACTTTGCAATGGTTTATTATTATAATAAGTTAAAAGCAAACAACAACATGTTTTAAGTAATATCTAACAACAATTAAACGTTTATTTGAAAAGCAAGACTAGACTGTTTTGAATAAAAATTTCCAAAAATTAAAAAGTACACAAGTCTTAGTTGGCCATGACTTTTCTTTTGTTTTTATTGTTTTGACAAGTCTGAGTTTAAAGAAGTGAAACAGTTCAAAGCTGTACTGCGTTTATTTAAGGTAAAAATATGGCTGTTAATCCTGAAACAGCGGCTGCTATTGTTGCGTTGCTTCAAGACGGAAGAACTGAGCGATATGTTGCCCAACAATATGCCGTATCCAATAGCACTGTGCACCGTATTTATACACGTTTTTTGGAAACTAGAGCTTACACCAGACGACCTGGAACTGGTCCCCAACGAAAAACTAACGCTCATGATGATCGCTTCATCCTCTTGCAAAGTGTACGAGATCGTCGTGCTACAGCTGTAGAAATCAGAAATAGACTTCATCATGTTCGGAATACCAATGTAAGCGAACGTACAGTTAGACGAAGACTTGGAGAAGCCAATCTTACCAGTCGTAGACCTGCAACAGGTCCAGAGCTTCTTAGGCGTCATCGTGTTGCGCGACTTCGGTTTGCCAGAAATCATGAGCACTGGGGTGAAAATGATTGGGGGCGAATTTTATTTACTGATGAGTCCAGGTTTAGCCTGCGATCTCCAGATGGTCGCGAGAGAGTATGGCGAAGACCACAAGAGCGTTTTGCAGAATGTACCTTCAGTCCTAGAGTAGGATACCAAGGAGGTTCAGTAATGGTGTGGGCTGGAATTTCTCTGGAGGCACACACTGAGTTGTACATCGTTCCAAGAGGCTCCTTAACTGCTGCCAGGTACATTGATGAAATTCTCCAAGATTTTGTTGTCCCGTATGTTGATTTTATTGGAAATAACTTTCTTCTGATGCATGATAATGCCAGACCTCATACCGCAAGAATCACTCAACAGTATTTAAATGATGTAAACATTCCTGTTTTGGAGTGGCCAGCGTTAAGTCCAGATGCGAACCCGATTGAACATGTTTGGGACATGCTTGGGCGAAGAATGCGAAGTCGTGTTCCTGCTCCTTTAACCATAAATCAGTTGAAACAAGCTCTTTTAGAGGAATGGGACCTTATTCCTCAAGAGGACATTCGCCATTTGATTTTAGGCATGCCACGGAGAATGCATGCAATCATTCGAGCTCGCGGGGGTAATACCCGTTATTAAAAATGCTCCTCATTAGTTTTTGCTCAAAAATCGTTTAAGTTTTGATTCATTTAAGGACATTTTGCCACAACACCAATGTGGGTTTATCGTTCTAATTTTTTAAATTGTAACAAAAGTTTTTATTTAAAAAAAAGCGCCCAATTGTTATTAGAAATTACTTAAAACATGTTGTTGTTTGCGTTTAACTTATTATAATAATAAACCATCGCAAAGTATTAAAATTTCACATTTTTTAAATAAAAATTGTAAGTGCTCCATTTTTCGTGCCGGTGAGTGTATGATTCACTACTTGTATACCTAATATAATTTATTTATTAATATAAACAATAGAAAGGGGTGTTTAAAAACAAGGTGCCATAATTTCTGGTACAAATAGAATGTAACAAAATAATGGTCTTTTCCTAGTTTTTTGTTTTTGAGATACTTAATCGAATTTTGGTTATGTCTTGGTACAAACATGTTTTTTAGTAGGTATGCTAATTTTGCCGGTATAAGCCATAATAATCGTATCTATTGGACAAAATTTCACAGTTCCTTTGGAGCCAAAATCAAATTTTATATAGCGGGATAAAAATTTGATAAACTAGGTAAATTCACATTATTATTATCATTTGATGGGCAAAATATCAGGTTGAGGACAAAAACAACAATATCTGTTTTTTTAGAATGTGCCGACTTTTCGAAGTATATTTTTCGTCTTCTTCAGGGCTAAAAATGCTAACTATAGTGTATATGATACAACAATAAATTACATAAACATATAACAACTATATAGGTACGCTTGGAAAGTTAGGATAACTTGAGAACAACCATAACTATGTGTACAAACAAACGTAAAAGAAACAATACAAAAATACAGAGTACTCACCTATTCTATATCACAGATATTTAAGTCAATTATACAAAATTTCATAGAGCACATAGGTATCACAGGATAAAATGATACAGAAACGAAACCAAATCATTTGTTAGTCAAAGTTGACGATCAATGTAGAACGTAAATATATTTATGGTCGGGACGTCAACAAGAACAGCTATATAATTAGATTTTTTTCCCCAAAAAAACCTCAGTATGTTACAACAAAAAATTAGTTCGGTAGATATCAAGTTATGGATTATTTTTTATTTTTTTTTTATAATTTAACTACTTATTTTACAGTTATATAATGGGTGTATTCATTTTACTACCTGTAACCATTATCTTTTACTTTTGCAAATTTGATGTATATCGTTAACAGGCATTTACAAATATTAGATACTTAGACCTGCTACATCAGTTCTAAAATTCACCGTTGACTTTGTAGATATGTGAATCATCTCACTAATAGTTCTTTTATAATAATATGGCTCTCTGTCTAGAATCTTTACTTCATCAAGTCAAAATCATGTTTTGTCAAAAAATGGTGCTGTGCTAAGGCAGTTTTTTCAAATTTGTTTTTTTTTTTCTCTCACGACAATTATATTGATGTTGGTAGACTTGATTTTTTAAATACTGTTTTGTAATACCAATGTAACACTTATTGCAATTTTTGCAATTGATTTGATGCACTAAATTGGAATTGACCATGTGAGGTGTTTTGTCTTTTAAACATGATAATATAGATTTTACCTGTCTGACAGGATAAAGAGGGTGACTAGATTTTGACCTTTTCTATTTTTTCTGACAAATTGCGGATATATGGAAACTTAAAATATAATGGATAGTTGTTTAATTTTAAAATAGATTTTATTTTTTCTTTGTTTTGTTTGTGAAAATGAGGACTGCTGAGAGAGGCTGATCTACGTATTAAATTTTTAATAGTGCTAACTTTATGTGACTGTGGATGACCGGACAAATAATTCAGCACTCTCCCTGAGCTTGTTGGTTTGGTGTACCAGTTGGTGGATAATGTACCTACATGATCTCTGACAACCAAAACATCCAAAAACGGGAGTTGATCATCAGATTCTGTTTCCATTGTAAATTGTATCTGTGGATGAAAATTGTTAATAATCTAATTAAATTACGAAAAAAAGCTTGCTTTAAATTGTAACTGGATGAAACAAATTGTATCTTATGTATTTTGATGCGCTCTGTCCAAAAAAATAAAAAATAAAATGTAGCCCCTGGTCGAAATTTTCTAAATTGGGAAAAACCGGGTTTTCCGGATTTTCTCAAGGAAAATTGCTAATTATCTCGCCAAGTACTACCCCTATGGTAAAAATAAATGCACCAGTCGAAAGAGGAGGCAAAAATAGTTCGGAAATTCATATACCCATATTTTTAAGGCGTATTTCTCGCCGCCAGAGGCGCTTATACCAAAAAGTTGCTTTTTTCGTTTTTTTGATCAGAACCATGAACACGAAATTCACATTGAATTAGTGGCGAAACTATAAGTGTTAGGCCATAATATGTGCCTATGAGAGATTTTGGGTTTTTTTTGGCTTTCAAACAAAATAGGTCCTGCGGCGAAATCTGCCATAGTTTTTCGGAAATTTGCAAAAAACCGGAAAGGGAAATTTTTTGAAATTCTTTCTCATGCGATTTTGGCGCGGTTTTCCGGGACTATCTAAAAAAAATTTTTTGGTAGAAAGCTTACTTCACCTTTGGAAAGAACGCAAAAAAATACACAAAAAATATACTGTAAATAATTTTAGGAAATTAATCCTAAGCCTGTGTGTAAGTTCCAACTTGGTGATAAGATAAGTTTGTTTTTTGTTCTCTAAAATCTGGTTTTTCGTGATTTGAAAAAAAAACTTGAAATACGAGAAGATATATATGCTAAACAAAAAATGCGTATTTTCTGGTTACCTTTCGAATGAGGTCGGGTGGCGAAATCTGTAATATTTTGCGAAAAATTTGCAAAACATCAATTTTTTGACCTACTGATTATTACGTATTTTCAGGCACTCTTGTAGATGGAAACAAAACGAAATTGCGCTAATGTCTGTAAGGTGCCCAAATTACGGAAAAGGTCGACAGTGTGCTTGTTCTTACTCGAAAAAATTGAAAATTTTGGATTTAAGAGAAAACCACTTTTGTTTTATGAGCAATTTCCTAAGACCAAAAAATGAGTATTTTTCGGATATATTTTGAATGTGATAAGTCGCATGCCCAAATCTGCAATAGTATGCAAAAATATGACAAAAAGTTTTTTCTGAATTTTTTTCCCCATTTTTTCTCTCTCTTTCAGTAAATCGACAAGTCATTGTTATTCAACGAAATTTTCCTCCATTTAAAAGAAGACGGCAGAATATCTGGAAAGCAATGGCCTTTATCTCAACGAGAACCTGAACATTTACTTTTGGGATGATTGTCAATAGAAACCATTTTGTATACATTTCTCTGGCAATGTTCGGCACTCAAAGCGCGCAAATGGAATGCAAGATTTCTGTCTCCATAGCCTACTCATTTTTTTTACTTAAACTGTTATCAGAGATAAATTTCCATCGGGAACCGCTACTTTAATTTCCAAATGAACCAAATGTGTTCATTTATTTGTATTCTCTTTACATAACTCTTTTTAGATGAAAGTAGTTAACGACGTGAAAAATAGACTAGGTTTGTGTTCATCAAACCTTTGAAATTAAATCAACTTTGCACCAAGCTTAACATAATTTTTTAAACCAAATAGAGATTGTTTAAGAAATCAACTGGTTAGGTTAGGTAAAAATTAAACTTTCAATAAATACATTTCAGTTGAAATGTTTGGAATTTTTTTTACAAAAACACGCAAAAAGTTAATTGTTATCAAGGGTCTCTGAAAATTGGTATGTAGGCCAAAAATTGCAAAAGAAACAACTTTTTCTAATAACTTTTATCGAAAATGTGTCAAATAAAGCCGATTTTGGATAATTTTTGAAAAAAATGTCAATTTTGACAGATACCGCAAGTCACGTGGTCGACTCTTGCGACGTCATTTTCATCCTCTGACAAGCACAAATCGATGGCCAAGTCAAATTAACATTTTATCCAAAAATAAAAAAAAATCCCTTATGGTGCCTGTTTCAATGGTGACACTGTACGATTTTTGGATCCCGCGGAGCGCGTGTAACGGGACTTTTGTCGGGGGAATTCTAAAACTTAGAATAGACATACAGACTTGTAACTTCGTACACATGTTGAGACGACATCCAATTTAGGTTTGCCCACCTTTCAGACCAAGTAATTGAAAATTGCCAATTTAGGCAACTTTTCCCAAAAACCATGTTTTTTTGGTACTCACACAATGAACAATGTCAGAAAAATAGACAAAATATTTTTGACGAATTTTCTATAACGTAGTGGTATTCTAGACACATTGAGGTACTAAAAAATAAAAAAATTCTAGTCATTGGGTGCATTTTTGGCATTTTTGTGCATTTCAGATTTTCAAAAAAAAATATTTTTTTGGGAAAAAAAAATTTAATTCTTTGATATCTTGGCCAATTATAGTCCGATTTCGGTAAAACTCATACAAACATAAGCATGGACATTCAAGAGTAAGCTCTGTCAGTGGCATTAACAAATTTCAAATAGTTTGCCTGTTACAGGCAACCAATGAAATTAGGTCATTTGCCCCTCCGCCATATGCCCAATTTTGGGATTTTTCTTGCGTCCCTCTGGATATCAATAGTCTCGTCCCTTACATTCAAAACGCATTTTTGTTTTTTCAAATATCTTAATTTTTACCAAAGTTATGAAAACTTTAGTGTTCAAACATTCAAATTTTCGGCCTTCAGCACCCAATTTTTTCTCAAAATACTACATACATTTCAATCGTCTATATCTCGGGAACGGTGCCTCGGATCAAAATTTTTCAAGGGACATGAAAATTACCAATTTTCCTATGCTTTAAAATGGTGTAAACCCCGTTTCAAAATATTGATTCGTTTCCAAGATACGCCTGCGCAAAATTGAAAAATGAACATAACCCCAAATTTGGGCAATTTCGACCCGGGGCTACATTTTTTTTTTACTTTTTTCGGAAAGACCTCAAAATACATAGGATTCACTTTAATTCATAATGTTACAATTTTTTGCAAGCTTAAGTCCGTAATTTAATTCGACTATAAATATCTGTAGCAACTCAGATTCATGGTTTTTTGGAATGGCTAAAATTATGTCATCAACATACAGTTTTAAGAAAGGTACCTACTAGTGGAGCGAAATCGGGCTAAAAAGTCGCTCCGTTCTCAAAAAAAAAATTTTGTGGGTAGATCAGACTAGATCAGACCCCATAGGTGTTGTTAAGTACATCACTCTGCATACGAAATGGCGATTTAAGACATTTTTTTGTGGTCGAGACTTTTTTATTTCGAAAAAACGGAAATTGTGTTTTTTACGTTTCCATCGTCATATCTTTGAGAGTAGTGGAGCTATTGACTCGATTTTTTTTAAATTGAAGTTAACATATGAGCGCTTACAACGAATGCCATTGTTATTGTCCAATATTGTTTATTAACCACTTTAAATAGCAACAAAATTGCAAGGTTATAAAAAGTGTAATGAAATTTTCACCAAGCGAGAAACTTTTTTATTTGCGGAAATTTTTATATACATGCTGCAAGGGAAATGTGCCCAAAACATAAACGAAGTTTTTGGTAAAAAAAATTACCTATAGCGCCTATAGTTTTTGAACTGTGAATTTTTTTGTGGCGCACGCTACTCACGTGGAACGCAAAATTAATCCCTTGCGTGAGAATATCCACGCGTGGCAGGCATGTCTCAACAACTAATTCGTAGTTTACACGCGCAAGTGAAACTATCACAAGTATAAATATCTTAGAGTACTTCCTAATAGTTTGCCAATGTAAACCCTCTCAGGGAGAACTCACTGCCATTGTAAACGATCTCTAAAAGACAAAGAGTAGGTAAGTCTCTGGGAGCGTTTACATAAACTATTTAGAAGTACTCTCAGATATACGACTTGTGGTAGTTTTACCTCTCCGTGTGGACTATTCTATAACAGGTCGCTGGTAAAATTAATTATTAATTTTAGACCAAATAATGTGGGTTCAAGCAGACCAATAAAATAAAATAAGAAATAAAATAACCAAATAGTTGATTTTTGGCAATTTTTGAGCAGTAATTACAGTTGCCAGATGAACAAACAACCACCTGCTTATTTTATGTATCTGTTTAAAGTCACCATTTATTTAATGAACTGCAAAATAAAAAAAAAATTATATTGATTTTTTATAATAATATTAAATTTGCACTTTTTTGCATTACACTTTTTGTCGGAACAAAAAGGCTTAAGCTTTGGCGTACAATGTTTGGTATGGATTCTTGAGATGAAAATATGAGAATTCAATTGTCATTTACTGAAGTCTATATCCATAAGATAAAGGATCTTCAAGTTGCAACTTCACAACGTTACTTGAATACCATCTTTTTAACTGTACGTGCACCTGCAATTGCCAATAATGAGACAATCCAATATATAATTTCAAACTTGTAATACCTCAAAAAATGTTGATTATATAATATATAATTTCAAACTTGTAATACCTCAAAAAATGTTAGTAGGGGAAAATTCGTAAGAATTTTTGTACAATTTTGTTTATGGAAATGAAATGTTTATTTATTTTATAGATTTTAGATTTTAACGTGCATAGTAGTAGATAGGTGCATACGTTTCGTGACTTTTTAAAATCACGCAAAAACAAAGAGCTGTAAACATAAAAATGTGGCCATAGTCACTAAACGCAATGGCCACCAAATCTAATAAACCTTCTTCGATCTTCCCCTACTGATTGTGCTTTTTATCAACATTTTTTGAGGTATTACTAGTTTGAAATTATATATTGGATTGTTTAATTATTGGCAGTTGCAGGTGCCCGTAGCAGTTAAAAATATTCAAGTAATGTTGCGAAGTCACAACTTGAAGATCCTGGATCTTATGGATGGACTTCAGTAAACGACAACTGGCTTCCCATATATTTTCTTCCCAAGAATCCATACCACCATTGAGTAAAGGAATAATTTTATTCCTTTACTCAATGATACCACACATTGTACGCCAAAGTTTAAGCGTTGTTGTTTCGACAAAAACTGTAATACGAAAAATTCCAACTTTCCAAACGCACCTATATACATAGTTGTTATATGTTTATGTAATTTATTGTTGTGTCATACATTACACTATAGTCAGCATTGTATATATTTTTAGCCCTGAAGAAGACGAAAAATATACGTCGAAACGTCGGCACTTTCTAAAAAAAAACAGATATTGTTGTTTTTGTCCTCAACCTGATATTTTGCCCATCAACTCAAATAGTGAGGACGCTACATTTCCACTATTATTATCATTATTATTCATTATGCATTATTTTTCGTTTGAAGTGCACTTATAATTTTTTTCATTGCTTATTCTATTTTCTATCATTTCTGCGCTTAAAATACTACCTGTTATTTTTGAAGATATGCAACATGGATTAATTTTTTCTGAATTTTCACGACTTGATTTAACCTATATGTAAATTAAATAACAGACCGCGGACGGCCTCGTTCGGTCGCTGTTTCGGGACGCTCGCCGCTGGGTCGGCTGGGCTCGCCCACCATAATAATAATTAAAGGCCGAACATATGCGTAACCTACGTTTATATCTTCGCGCAGCTCGGGCGCGTTAGCTCTTGTCGCAGACGTATGGCTTGCCTAGATTCGACCGCTCGGGCCGCTACGGGCTTGCCCACCGGCATCGGCTGGAGAAGAATGCATAATTAGGATAATAATAAATAATTTTATTTACATGGGTATGATCTTGCGCCAAAGATACTTAAGAATTATTGATAAAAGGCATTTTTAATATATGGTCTCCTTAGTATTACTTATTTCCCAAAGTCCTCTAGATATAGCTTAATTTGAACTAAGAAAATATTACTTATTTTATAGAGACTTAGGTACCATTACAATATATATTTTTCATCGAAATTACAACCTGAAATAGGCTCCAATGGTTTCTTCGGAGATAAATTTTCTAAAGGTATTTTCTATTAAAAGAATTAGACGTTAGGTATGTTGTTTTCCCAATTTTTCTAAAAATTTTAGCTTCAGTTTTCGTAAAACTTTTTTCTCTAATGATTTTTTCATTAATATATTCTGAGTAAACTAAGAGAAAATAGGACTAGATTTATTGTTGTCATTTTTCTTAAAAAAAAAACTAGCGGCCCTTCTCGGCTTCCCACGGGCAAACATTTGTAAACTTTTTACATCTTGGGTTACATTATTGGAGTTTTCGTAGGGATGCCTAATTTAACTCGATTAACAATATAGCCTATGTTACTCAGTGGTAATGTAGCATTCTATTAGTGAAAGCATTTTTAATATCGGTCTAGTAGTTATTGAGTTTATTCATTACAAACAAAATACAAATATTTTCTCTTTATAGTATTAGTACAGATAAAACAATTTTTGTGTGTTCTATTCGATTGGGCAATACAAATTTTGTATTTCACAAATTCCTTTAAACAGAGGTAAACTGAAAGCTACAGAATACTAATACTCTGATTCAAAGCCAGTTATATTGAGTTTTTAAAATTTATAAATTATTCATATTGATTTACCTCCAAAAAAGGCCGTTGCTGATGCATCACAAAAGAGCAAAAGCACTATTAGAAATATCTACTAAAAACTTTTATCATATATCACAACCAGTAACCAGAATTCAAAGTTGGAGTGGAGGCTAATTATTTTAAAAAATCGTTCGGTAATATTTACGGCAAAACTATTGTTTTAAAATTAATTTTATTTAGAAATAAATACTACGCGGCTAAAGCCCCAAGCCCCCCCCCCCTGGTCCACTGATCATAACGCACAAAAATCGCCAGTCACCTTCATGACCGCACTGCCCGAGTTTATTGCCTAAGCCGCGTGCCGTTCTTTAGAACATCAGAAGCGATAGGAAAATAACGCGATGCGACCGCTATTCTTGCGGTGTTGTCAAATTTCGGATGCCACTTAATCTAACGTGTAAGAACTAACATACACCAGAAACGTTCTGGATGTCACGAGTCGATGGAGTAAAATTATCCAGAGTATATTTAATATACAAAACCGCGCAACTCGCGCGCCACCTGGTAGATATACACCGGAACTAAAAATATACAAAATTTTTACAACAACGCATTTTTGACATCCGGCCAGAATTCGTAGGGTACGATTCTACAAACATTATAACACGATTAGCATTGGAAAACGTTGTGGCATCCGATTTTGGATCTCACAGCGTGTGAGATTTTTACGTTTTGATGTCACAAGGTATGGTGGTCAAATCTATATATATATATATATATATATATATATATATATATATATATATATATATATATATACGTGTAAATATATACGTGTATATATATACGTGTAAATCATATATATATATATATATAATTACAAGAAAAGGTGATAATGGGCAAACACTCAAAGTTAACAAAAAGAAAAAACTAGTAACCGCATACACGTGTTTCATGCTATTTGGCAATCATCAGTACGGTGTAACATTAACCAAATCAAAAGATAGGCATGATTTGGGAAGCAACAAATGAAGTCCAGGCAGGAGCCAACAGCACATTTGCAGCTTCAGTCAGCACATCCCCTATTTTGGGGCTTGTACTAACATCGCCACGGAGGCTGCTAAAGCGACCTGCGTGGAAATCTTCATAACCCAAGATACAATGACAATAAGGATGTAAGATTATCGAGTGTAAATGTAATAATTACAAGAAAAGGTGATAATGGGCAAACACTCAAAGTTAACAAAAAGAAAAAACTAGTAACCGCATACACGTGTTTCATGCTATTTGGCAATCATCAGTACGGTGTAACATTAACCAAATCAAAAGATAGGCATGATTTGGGAAGCAACAAATGAAGTCCAGGCAGGAGCCAACAGCACATTTGCAGCTTCAGTCAGCACATCCCCTATTTTGGGGCTTGTACTAACATCGCCACGGAGGCTGCTAAAGCGACCTGCGTGGAAATCTTCATAACCCAAGATACAATGACAATAAGGATGTAAGATTATCGAGTGTAAATGTAATAATTACAAGAAAAGGTGATAATGGGCAAACACTCAAAGTTAACAAAAAGAAAAACTAGTAACCGCATACACGTGTTTCATGCTATTTGGCAATCATCAGTACGGTGTAACATTAACCAAATCAAAAGATAGGCATGATTTGGGAAGCAACAAATGAAGTCCAGGCAGGAGCCAACAGCACATTTGCAGCTTCAGTCAGCACCTTTTCTTGTAATTATTACATTTACACTCGATAATCTTACATCCTTATATATATATATATATATATATATACGTGTAAATCAACGTAGTGACACCAAATACTAAAATGACGTTCACACACCCGGAATTTTTAGATATTAGCCCCTCAAGTGGCACCTTGTATATTCTTTCTATACAAATACGTTGTCACACCATATATATATTTTAAAAATTACCCAAGTGTATTCCATGCGGCCAACGAAAAATACCGGCCGTGGCGCGGCGCGAACTCACGTGGCATTAGGAGTTCTAGCATTGCTTCACTTGTGAAATAGTGTAGGAAAAATGCAATACATTGGAATTATTATTGATACTTATTATTTTATTTGGATAAATTTAGGCACTCAGGGCTAAAAAATATTAACAAAATACCTAACCTAACCTAAAAATTAAAATTAAAGACTGTTAATTTTGACCTTGGCATTGAAGCAATACTATATCAAAATTCTGTTTGGGGAGATTTGTGAGGAATATCGAAGTAAGAAGACCCGGAAGTCAAAATAATTTCTCCCCCGAAATTCACCCCTACCAACCCCCAAATGAAGAAAAAAAGAAGATATCAAAATTCTGTTTAGGCCAAATTGTGAGGAATATCGAACTAAGAAAGCACCAGAATTTGACATAATTTCTCTCCCCAAACTCACCCCCTACCAACCCCCAATAGCAGAACAAAAAGGGATAGCAAGATTTTGTTTGGGCCGATTTGTGAGTAATATAGAACTAAGAAAGCATCGGGAGTCAAAATAATTTCTCCCTCCAAATTCACCCCTTAACAACCTCCAATAGCACAACAAAAAGGATATCAAAATTCCGTTTAGGCCGATTTGTGAGGAATATTGAACTAAGAAACTATAGGGAATCAAAATAATTTTCCCCCTAAACTCAACCCCTACCAATCTCCAAAAGAAGAGTTTGTAGAGAGAAATTATTTTGAGTCCGGATGCTTTCTTAGTTCGATATTCCTCAAAAATCGGGTTAAACCGAATTTAGATCTCATTTTTCTTTCTCACTTTGGGGGTCGATAGGTGGTGAGTTTAGGGGGAGAAATTATTTTGACTACTAATACTGTCTTACTTTGATATTCCTCACAAATCGGCGCAAACTGAATTTTGACATCCCTTTACTTTTTTCTTTTGGGGGTTGGTAGAGATTAAGTTTGGGGGAAGAAATTATTTTGACTCCTGGAGCTTTCTTAGTTCGATATTCCTCAGAGTTCTGACAAAACTAAATTTTGATATCCCTTTACTTTCTTCTTTTGGTGGTTGGTAGGAGATGAGTTTTGGGGGAGAAGTTATTTTCACTCCCGGTATACAAATACGTTCGGACACCTTTTTTGTATATATTTAAAATATTTGTTAATAATGTTAATATCGTGAGACAATTGAGAGTATACAGGGTATCACTTAAGTCCATATTCCAGAATTGGAATGAAATGTGTTTGTTACGGATTATTACTCAGTAAGGATATATTTTCAGGGCGAAAGTGAATCAAGTTGCCATATTTAATATGGTAGCATCGACTTGAGTACTGAGTAACAATCCTTAATAAACACATTTCATTTGTGAAATATTGACTTGGTCTGAACTCTGAACCCTCCATTTGTATAGGTTAACTCTATGTCATTTTCAGAATAAAGAAAAATATATCAAACTTCTGTTGAAGCCCATTCGTGAGGAATATCAAACTAAAAAACCATGCGGAGTTATAATAATTTCTCCCCCCAACCCACCACCAAAATGAGAACAAAAAAGATATCAAAATTTTGTTTGAGCCGATTTGTGAGGAATATCGAAGTAAGAAAGCATGGAAGTCAACATAATTTCTTCCCCCAAAGTCTTTTGGGGTTGAGTTTAGTGAAAAAAATTATTTTGATTCCAGATGCTTTTTTAGTCGATATTTCTCAAAATCGGCTCAAAAAGAATTTTGATATTTTTTCGTTCTCATTTTTGGGGGTCGGTAGGGGGAGTTTTGGGGGAGAAATTATTTAGGCTCCCGTTGCTTTCTTAATTTGAAATTCCCTCACAAATGCGCTCAAAATGCGTAAAAAGTACGATTTTATGTCTAAAAACCCATTAATTAAAATAAATAAATATATTTTTAGTAGGCCTATAAATGTCAGGAAAGAACAAGTATGTATGTGATATGGAGGGGTCTAGGACAGTTCAGCGCCGCCGTTTTGGAACGGCCGTTTCGGCGCTGGTGATTTGGCGTCGTCTCTCATTCGACGCCAGATATTTGAATAAACCTGTAATTAACTGATGTTTATGGTATCCGAATTCCATAGGTCAAAAATAATAAATTTTAAAATGCATTTTAACCCATATTCATTTATTTCTTATCTTATTTAAATGCCTTTCTTGCTTATCAAAAATAATATTATAAATTTTTTTTATTGATGCTAATACTTAATTAATACATAAATGCATTTATTAATTATTTTACCTAAAACTTATTGTCTAGCATTGGTTAATAAACCCAGGTAACAAATACAAAAAATATGAACAAAAAGGCTATAGTTTTCAGTCGTTTGAGACTGTTCCTAATAAGTAATAAGAATGGAGGTGTGTGTGTGTACGAAATGCGGAAAACCAAAATTTGTCGATGAAGGTTATATTTACATTTTTAACAAATTGAGCAAAGACCATATAACAAAGTTTTATCGATGTGAACAAAAGGACCGCTGCAGGGCCAGAATACATGTTAAATATGAAGAAGTTGTGGAGCATTTACATACTAATTCTCACGAGCCAACACCCTGTCAAATAGAAGTTGATACAGCAAAGCAACAGGTGAAACGGCGAGCAGAAGTTACCCAAAAACCCACAGCTCAACAAAACAATGCCAAATACAAGTGCGCTAAGGAAAATGAATCGAAGAACACGAAACGATATTTATGTACCACCGGCAGCGCCCCTATCACTTCAAGAATTATATATACCACAACAGTACCAAACCATCAACATCAGTGGAACCGAAGAGAGATTTCTGTTGTATGACTCTGGACCCGTATAAAGTAGGATTTTGCTGTTTGGAAGAACAGGCAGCCTCCGATTCCTTCAACAGACTGAAGCATTATTTGTAGATGGCACATTCAAATCAGCTCCACCTTTGTTTGTTCAAATTTGCTGGTCATGCACAACCAGCAAAGCTTAGAAAGTACCAACAAGTAGATGGCAGGATTTTAGCATTATAGTTAGAGATTTTAATAGAGAAATTTTAGATTTTTTTGATAAATTGGTAAATTATTTTATATATTATTCTTGTTTGACTAATATATGCATTTATTTTTTGTGTATTATTATTTCGTTTTGACACAGGCATGCTGTCCTATCTATTCGATACAAAATTTTTATATTCTAAAAAACATCTTGTTCGCTTTATTTCTTTTTCCCCACAAAATCTGGCGCAGAATGGGATAGCTCCGAAAGACAGGCGCCGAAATGGCCTCGCCGAATAGTCCCAGTCCCGATATGGAAAATGTCGATGGTACTACCTTGCGGCACTTTTCGCATTACAAAATCCATAAAAATTTTACTAATTATGTTGATTTGTGTGCCACAATTTAAGAAATAAGTGGACATTATTTTAAAGCAGCTTGCAAATTAATACATTTTTGTGGGTCTACTGAAAACAGCTATGCATTCGATATAGCACAGGTGTCTAAACGACGCTTTAAAACATCTATGCTTTCGATATATCGCAGGTGTCTGAACGACGGTTTAGCAAGAGCCGCGGTGCCACTACGTTCCTAGCACAGCAGCGCCCTCTGGAGATTATATCGGTGAACCAAATTTTATTTTTACCGATATATAGTCGAAGTGGCACCTCCGGGAAATTTTGCAGTTATGATCATGACATCTTCTAGCACCCATATATACTGCATTTCCGAAGTGGCACCTCGAGTTGGTGCCACAACGTATATATGGGTGCCACTTCGTAGGATTGTGTGTGAATTTGGTGCCACGACGTACGTTTACATATATATATATATATATATATAAGAAAAGGTGATAATGGGCAAACACTCAAAGTTAACAAAAAGAAAAAACTAGTAACCGCATACACGTGTTTCATGCTATTTGGCAATCATCAGTACGGTGTAACATTAACCAAATCAAAAGATAGGCATGATTTGGGAAGCAACAAATGAAGTCCAGGCAGGAGCCAACAGCACATTTGCAGCTTCAGTCAGCACATCCCCTATTTTGGGGCTTGTACTAACATCGCCACGGAGGCTGCTAAAGCGACCTGCGTGGAAATCTTCATAACCCAAGATACAATGACAATAAGGATGTAAGATTAGCGAGTGTAAATGTAACAATTACAAGAAAAGGTGATAATGGGCAAACACTCAAAGTTAACAAAAAGAAAAAACTTGATGTGCTGACTGAAGCTGCAAATGTGCTGTTGGCTCCTGCCTGGACTTCATTTGTTGCTTCCCAAATCATGCCTATCTTTTGATTTGGTTAATGTTACACCGTACTGATGATTGCCAAATAGCATGAAACACGTGTATGCGGTTACTAGTTTTTTCTTTTTGTTAACTTTGAGTGTTTGCCCATTATCACCTTTTCTTGTAATTGTTACATTTACACTCGCTAATCTTACATCCTTATTATATATATATATATATATATATATATATATATATATATATATCCTCAAAAACTGCGTTTTGTGCAATGTAAATAGTTTGACAATCTAGCATTCAAAAGATGTTGCATTTAATAATAAATAAATTTTATTTTCTACATCAATCAATATATCACTACTAATAATTCCAACATTTATCGGCAATAGACAAACAGAGACAAATTACAATTTTTTTTTACCATCATGACCTCGCATACCTAATCATTTTCAATCACTTTGTTTCTTCAAAATACCTTGGCTCCGAAAAGATAGACAGCAACATATTATCTATTTTAAATATTTTAAAATTCACCCTATTACACACCACCCCCTTTGTATAATGATGCCAACAAAAATACTGTCTACTTAGAGTTACATACTAATATCACTCATTAAAAACTATACTGTATTAGGAAAAACGAAATAATAAACATTTCATCTCCCATCTTTCCGTGGAGCGATTTCGCTCAAAAGTAATCCAAATCTTTCTGTTGTAGGTTAGGTATGTACACCTACAAAATTTGAAGTCGATAGCTCATAGTTCGAACACATGCCTTCACACACCGAGACACCAATTTGTTTTATTCAAATCATTGATAAACGCACTAAATTATTGTACGGTAAAAGTATATAGGCATCGAGATTCAATCTCGTTAGGAACCACCGAAGCTGGACACAAATTAGGCAAATTCCACAGTCAAACAGCAACACACTCCCTTTTTCGCCAGCCTTCTAATTAAGAAGCCGCCGAAAGTGAACAAAAACAAGGGCCGCTGTGATCTTTTTGGAAAACGCAAGCGCACAAAATTCGGCGCAAGGTCTAGGGGTCAAGGATAATGGCGCGTTTCGCTGGGCAGGCAGTTGGCCCACGGCCCGCAATAATCTAAATAAAACTGACCGGACATATCCTGCTCATTTGTCATAATAGTGAAGTTGCCGACAGCGAAAGTGATGTTAGATTTCGAATTTTTTTAAGTTGTATAGCATAAAATCTAATAACATTTTACCTGGCAAAAATTTAGTACAAACATCTCTGTCTTCATTTTGATCATAAGATCTTAAAAGCATATGCAATGGAATTATTATTTTTCCCAAGGTTTTCATAACCTATAAAACAAAACACTGCTTGTAAGATCTATGATTAAAATGAAGACAGAGATGTTTGTATAACTTTTGCCAGGTAAAATGTTATTAGATTTTATGCTATACAACTTAAAAAAAATACCGTCACTTTCGCTGTCGGCAACTCCCTCTGAAGCAAAGTTATTCGGCTTGCAAGTAAAAAAAAAACAATAATATAATTATTATTGCTGACCAAGAACTTTCTATAATTCTCGAAATTAATTGTTCGAAAATTTGCGAGGCGTATGCTGCATTTTATAACTTGTAAATATATTTTAAGAGATTCTTTCCCGTATTTCGGGACCATTTGAAACTTTCGTTGGTCTCCTACTCTTCTATCGATTATTTCCCTCATACTGCTTGCATCCAATAAGGTATCTCCTTTCATAAAAATCCAATCATATGCCTCTGCTAGCGATAATTGCCCTTGTGCAAAAGCAAATCGGTAATACCACTTGTGCAATTATCACTTCGTTGCTTAGCAACCGCGAATCTGTTCGATACAAACACGTACTACTTAAAATTGGTATGTTTTACACTGTTCTAAATTATGCATCTTATAAATTATATTGCGGTATTATTAAGCATTGTATCAATGAATTTATATAACTTTTACATTGCTAAATTGTTGTTATTAGACCTCCGTCTCCGTTTAAATTCATGACACACATTCAGAAAATAAACCAACGCTGACAGGGTGTAGGAATAATCGCATTTGCCTTGGATATCCAAGCGTCATGTTTGTTTACTCGAACTCTACAATCGAAGCTGTCAATAAACTCGTTCCAAATGAGTCGTTTTGGAAATGTAAACATAGAAAAAATTTATACAGAAATTATTACCGGAATTTTAATTCATGCTCGCGGGAGATTCGATACGAAAATTTCATGTCAAAACCATTTGAAAATCCAATTAAATTGGTGAGATATGGTGACTGGTGTTATTGTTGTATAGGTGGGAGATTTCCACTTATTAATCTTACAGCTAGGTGCTTATGGGAGATTCTATGTGGTTTTACTACACTGTTGTTTCTTTTGTTGTCTTTTGGAAAATGCCAAAATTTTCGATAATTCCCTATAGACGTTTTTTCATTTCCAAGGCCTTCTATGCTATGCAAAATACTCGAGAAGAGCAAAATGTAATTTAAATGAGATTATTAAATTTGTAAATATAGAAACAACTAAGGCTCTAAGAATTGTCGATATATCGCAAATATCGGAATATCCGCGGAAGTAACGATACCTATTACATGAGAATATCAATTGCAACGTTATTTAAGTTGACTTAACATGTTATAACTATCCCTACCAAATACACCAAAATGTATACGTGGGTGAAGGTGTGGTAGCCGCCAGCTTTTAGACAGTGAAGACGGTCGTGGGTATAAAGATGATGGGAAAAAGCGCCACTTTGTTTGTTACCACCCCTCACTTTTATGTAAGTGAGAATCAAACTAAGAAAGTTCTCAGTAGGTACTCTCCAAATTCTAAATTTCTAAAATTCTAAATTTCCACAATATTTACTTCACTTGGTACGGACAAGCACTAAATATTTTTTGTCAACATAAATAAGTTATTTAAATCTAATAAAAATAAAACAATCACAGAGACGGCTAAGTCTTTCTAGATTCACTAACAATTTATTTTTATTTCTCTTCGTTTCTGAGAATGAGTATAAAAATAAAATAAAAATAGTACAAGTACAAGTGTACAAATCCTGCAAGTTAGTTTATATCCCCGAGCGTGCGCACGCGCACCACCGCTATAGTCACCACGAACGCAAAAAGGTCACAACGTCCGCAATAAATCTAACATTCGCCAAAATAAATAATATCTGCGTACATTCTCAAATGATACACGTAAGCAACTTAGTTTTAGTTATAATAATTAAGGCATAATAAAATGTAAATAACTGTCATGCAACTCTTAGCTGTTGGTGAGTCTACAAATCTCTGCGATGTCCTCGGGTGATGGCCGTCCTAAACACCCATAGAGCGATCATGTGGTAACAAACTGTGCTCCAAAATTCAGGTCTCAAGGGCAATGTATGTACATAGAACAACTTTGTAAATCTTGACAGTTGGTGAATCTTCCAGGCCAACTCCATAAATAAGTAATTGTCTAACACAGCAGTTTTATTTCACAAAAGTGGATAGAAGACAAATAACCATCATTCAACCAAATGAGCAACCGGTTTTGGGCTTCTAAATTCACGTCCAGTGGTCGAATTAATCCTTGCCACACAGACGAGCTAAAACTACAAATCCAACTACCCTGACGCCGAGAAAACTGAAATTCTGCCTACATAAGCTCTGCAGAATTTCTCCAAATACCACAAACTTAGGTGCAACTTCACGCTAACGACAGATGGCGCCACAAGATAACAAAACAGAACGACAAACGAAACCAAGCTTGTATTTTCCCCTCAACTGATAGATGGTGCTGAGACAAGCAGAGTGATCAACTTGTGGAACTGGTTCAACAGGTTCACGCACAAAACTAAAGACATGACACCGCAATGAACGGTCGTGTGTTATAACACAATTGGACAAAACTATAAAATGTAAGGAACACCATCAATAGCAGTGAGTAGAATATCAATAAATATTCGATAATCCGCGAACAAGTATTTCAAAAATAAATCCAAGTTGTAATCAAAACATAACCTATAACCTTGTGTTGTGAAAGATTAAAATAAATATTTCTATATTGTAATAAATAATCTAGTTAGATAATGTTAACCATATGATATTTGGAATATCGTTAAGGGAATAAAAAAAACAGAAAAAATTTGTCATTGTGACACAAAACTTAAAATCATAAATTTCGTAAATCAAACAAAAGGGGGAACCGTAAGTTACTCATATTCCAAATAAAATATACTTAACAAACACCCTTTTAGGAATTTGAGTATCTATTATCTCAAAACTAACTACCATCTGTATAATTCACCAAGTTAAATAAAGAGTGTAAATACTACAAATATTCCTCTGAGTCCGTAGTTGCATAATCTATACTTCGGGGTCGAGTCGAGATGGCTTCAGATAATGGAGGAACCAAGAAGAGTGACCACTGTCCATTATGCAACAGACCATACAGGGAATACGATATGGTAGAATGCACAAATTGCAAAAGATGGTTATGTTATGAATGTGTCCAGGTATCAGATGGAATTGAATACGACGAGTCATGGTTATGTCCAGTATGTAAGACCGAAACCAGAGGATCGCCGGTAACAATGCCTTAGACTTCAATAACAAATGCCAGTCACAATAGTAATTTAGAAAAGGTAGGTAGCTCAATAATTATATCCCAAAAGGCACCGAAAAGCAAAAAAAGCTGTTCTTCACATAAGAAGAAAATTCCTTCTACAACTAGCAGCAAATCTAGGATGAAACTGCAGCTGTTACTAGAAGAAAAAGAATTATTAAGACAAGAAAGAGAATTAGCCAGAGAAACTAGACTGCTTCTTGGTGAGGACTCAGATGAAAGCCAAGATGTTAGCGAAATCGAAATAAATGAAACTAACTCCGTGACCAATAAGATGCTCTCATTGCAAATCGAGAATTGTTTTGAAAAAGATGATAAAAATAAAAGAACAGGATTTGTAAATGCTAAGAAAATATTGATGGATCAACCAATATAATAAGGTTACAGAGATGCCTCAAAGGTGCGGCCAGAAATGCGGTAATGCTACCAGAGTGTGTTCCACAAATTATAAGCACTCTGCAGATCTTTTTTGGTAGACCAGAACAAATAATGGAGACACATATTAGCTCTATTCGACGTCAGCCATCCCCCAAAATGGAAAAATTGGAAACATTGGTGGAATATGCGCTAGCGGTGAAGAATTTGTGTGCATCCTTAGAAGCGGCTAACCTAAAAGAATACCAAGAATTTTCTGAATGGCTTTACAGCGTGGCAACAAATATATGTACAACATTACCATCCCTCACCATGTTCAGCCATACCAAACAATCCCGGCACAATGAACGTACTAATATCCATAATATGCGCAGTTCAAACACAGAAAATTCTTTAAGGTGTAAAATATGCAATAAGGAATGTAAAAATGTTGCGGAATGTAAAACATTTCAACAGCTTTCCATCGCTGACAAATGGGATAAACTAAAGAACCTTAATTTATGTAAGTTATGTTTTATGTTTAAAAAGGCACAGATTTCCCTGCAGGTATCCCGTGAAGTGTGATCAAAATTAATGTCAAAGAAAACATCACCCACTTCTGCATAGCAACGCAACTTCACCTGTTAGAAACCAACATACAGAGGACCAACAATCGCAAATAGTTGCAGAGTCTCAACACGTAGCTGTTTATTTTTATTTAACATGTTCCAAGGAAATCTACAAGGTACCCGATTTAGAATATTACCAGTCAATTTGAGAAATGGTGATAAATCCATTAAGACATTAGCATTTTTAGATGAAGGTTCTTCAGTCACCTTATTAGATGAAAGTTTAGCTACAGAATTAGATCTGCAAGGAAAGGAAGAGCAGCTCTGTTTGAAATGGACTGGGAGTCAAAAACGTTTCGAAAACCATTCAAAACGAGTGCAATTTTCAATAATGGGAGATTATCCAGGTGCTAAACTATTTGAAAATCGTCCTGCACGAACAGTACAGAACCTGGATCTTCCACAACAAACACTGAATGCGAAGGAGTTAAAAGAAACTTATTCTTACTTAGGAAATATACCTTTAAAGTCTTATGAAAAGGCGAATCCTCGAATACTTATTGGGCTAGATAATTGGAGATTGGCCTCACCACTTCGAGTTAAGGAAGGATGTGAAGGACAACCCATAGCTGCAAAATGTAGATTAGGTTGGACTGCCTTTGCACTTCTTGTTGGTTCCCAAATGACGCCAACATATAATTATCACATTTGTGATTGTTTCAAGGAAAAAATAAGTAACGAAGAGCTATTCGAAACGGTAAAATATTACTTTTCTGTAGAAAGTTTAGGAATACAAAAAAGTTGCCTAGTAACAAAGGAGTTGCAGAGAGCACGAAATATACAGGAGATTACTTTAAATTATGCAAAAAACAAATATAACATTGGATTATTGTGGAAATATGATACCTTCAAACTACCTGAAAGCAAAAATATGGCTATGCAAAGATTGCTATGCTTCGAGAAAATAATTAAGGTTAACCCAGAGTTGGGAATAAAGATGAACAAACAAATTAAAGAATTTCTAGAGAAAAAATATATAAGGAGACTCACTGAAGAAGAATTGACCCAAACATCTAAGAAAATATGGTATCTTCCTACCTTCCCAGTGTTCAATCCAAACAAGCCAAACAAATTTAGAATTGTTTGGGATGCAGCAGCAGAAGTAAATGGTATAAGTTTGAATTCCATGTTGTTAAAAGGTGATGACCAACTAGCCTCTTTGCTAGGAGTGCTTTTACGCTTTCGAGAAAGAAAAATTGGAATTTCTCCTGACATAAAAGAAATGTTTCTTACAATTGGTATCATACCAGAAGATCAACAAGCACAACGATTCTTATGGAGGGAAGGTATTCCTGGAAATCCTCTAACTACTTATGTTAAGAACGTTATGACATTTGGAGCTACGTGTTCACCAAGTTGCGCACAGTTTGTAAAAAACACCAATTGCCAAAAATATATTACAGAATACCCAAGAGCGGGAGAATGCATCCTGAAGAATCATTATGTAGACGATCTGTTGGATTCAGTAAATACTGAGGCAGAAGCAATAACAATCGCACAAGAAGTAACTAGGATACACTCAAAGGCAAACTTTGAAATAAGAAATTGGCGCTCCAACGCACAAAAAGTGATGAAGGTAATGAATTGCTCTGAAGAAACACCTGCTGAAATGAGTATTAACACCGGAAGCGACAAAGAAAAAGAAAAGGTCCTAGGGATGTGGTGGGACCTAAAAACAGATTGCTTCACTTTCTCCCTAAGATTCAACAAAGGGAATAAAGATATTTTGATTGGAAAGAAAAGACCTACTAAACGAGAAATTTTAAAAATACTTATGTCCATTTATGACCCTTTAGGACTGATTGCCAATTTCCTGGTTTATCTCAAAATTTTACTTCAAGAAATATGGCGAAGCAAGATAGGTTGGGATGAGACTGTCACAGACCAACAGTATGAAAAATGGACAATGTGGCTTAAACAACTCCCAAAAATAGAAGATATTTTAATTCCTCGATGTTACCTTACTAATCTACAAAATTGGGATAATACGATAGTTCAATTACATGTATTCGTAGATGCAAGTGAACATGCCAGTGCAGAGGTAAGCTACCTCAGAATAAGAAAAGAAGAAATGTTGGAGTGTATTCTTTTGGGCTCAAAAACTAGAGTTGCGCCAATTAAACTTCAAACCATTCCACGTTTGGAACTTGATGGAGCTGTTATGGGAAGTAGATTTGCAAGAGACCTTCACTCACATCTTTCAATCCCGATTAAGGACATTTATTATTGGACAGATTCTAAAATCGTTCTCAGCTGGTTACACACAAATGATCCTAGAAAACTAAGCAAGTTTGTTGCTTACAGAGTGTGCGAGATACAACAAAATTCAATGATTTCTAACTGGAAATATGTTTCAACCAAAGAAAACGTTGCTGATGAAGCTACAAAATGGAGCCACCAATCGAAAATTAATAATTCATATAGATGGTTTAAAGGACCAGATTTCCTATACCAGAATGGAAATTATTGGCCTCCTAACTCAGATCTAAAAGAAGAAAATGTAAACGAAGAAGTGTTGAAACATGAAGCTCTCGAACCATTGGTTAAGTTAGACAAATTCTCAACATATATTAAACTTTTGCACACGATGGCTTACGTTTACAGATTTATCAACCTGTTGAGAACCCCAAGGAAAGAACGACTAAAAGGACCATTGACGGCTGAAGAACTGTTAAAAACCAAATATACCTTGATTCGTATGATTCAATCAGAATTCTATAGTGAAGAAATTAAGGAGTTAGGGAGGAAAAATGATAATGGCCTTCAGCCTACAGTAAAACCATCAAGCAAATTATCACCTTATTTAGATGAAAATGGATTATTACGTATTCGAGGAAGAATTGATGGCGCTAAAGGTATAGAGCATGATACAAAAAGACCATTCATTTTACCACGTACAAGTCACCTTACATATCTTTTAGTCCATGATTATCACAAGAAATTTCTTCACAGAAATCATGAAACTGTTGTTAATGAAATTAGACCAAAATTCTACATACCTCAATTGCGAAGAGTCCTATACAAAATCAGAAAAAGTTGTCAGATTTGCAAAAATAAATTCGCTGAACCAGTTGCTCCAGAAATATCACCTTTACCGGAATGTCGTCTCGCTCTTTACACCCTTGCATTTACACACACAGGCGTAGATTATTTTGGCCCAATAAATGTAACGCTTGGAAGAAGAATAGAAAAAAGATGGGGAGCATTATTCACTTGCCTCACCACAAGAGCGATACATTTAGAAGTCGCACACAAATTGGATGTAGAAAACTGCATTTTATGTTTCTCGAACTTCATGAATAGAAGAGGACGTCCACGTTATGTCTACTGTGGCCGTGGAACCAATTTTATAGCCACTGAACGTGTTCTTCAACAAGAAATACAAAAAATAGACCATGAACTTATTGCTAACTCCTTGGTAAGTCCAGAAATCTCTTTCCAGTTCAATGCAACCTTGTCTCCACATATGGGTGGAGCTTGGGAGAGACTAGTCAAAGCTGTCAAAGTTTCTCTTTATGATGCCCTTCCTTCCAGAACACCAAATGACGCTTTATTACAGAGTTGTCTTATTGCAACAGAAAATATCGTTAATTCAAGACCACTTATTTACTTACCCTTAGATTCTGAAGAATCGGAAGCCTTAACACCTAATCATTTTTTAATTGGGACATCTAATGGAGATAAACCCATGGCCCCTTTAAACGATTCTGAAAAGCATTTGAGATATACCTACCTTTATAAAGATCAGTTTGCAAACAGGTGCTGGCGAAGATTTGTCACAGAATATCTTCCTAATTTGCTGTTAAGGCCGAAATGGCACAAACAGAGTAATACATTGAAAGAAGGAGATATAGTGATAATATGCGACAAAAATTTACCAAGATGTAACTGGCCAAAGGGTAAAGTTCTGCAAGTGAAGAAAGCACCAGATGGACAAACAAGAACAGCAACAGTTCAAACTGCAAATAGGATATTTGAGAGACCCGTTGTGAAAATTGCTATTATATCAGTAAAAGAAGACGAAGATGGTACAGCTACTCATGGCGCTGTACCGGGCGGGAGTGTTGTGAAAGATTAAAATAAATATTTCTATATTGTAATAAATAATCTAGTTAGATAATGTTAACCATATGATATTTGGAATATCGTCAAGGGAATAAAAAAAAACAGAAATATTTGTCATTGTGACACAAAACATAAAATCATAAATTTCGTAAATCAAACAAAAGGAGTAACCGTAAGTTACTCATATTCCAAATAAAATATACTTAACAAACACCCTTTTAGGAATTTACTACTACTATCTGTATAATTCACCAAGTTAAATAAAGAGTGTAAATATTACAAATATTCCTCTGAGTCCGTTTGGTTTACCCCCAACACCTTGTCTATTGTTATGTATTATTCTACTAATGACTAATAATATTCCTTTTTTAGATTCCAGAAGACAATAACAAACCACGAAGTCAATGGGAAATGCTAAAACCATCCACAATCAATACGAGCAAAAGCAAAGCATTGGGCACTCGACAGAACTTCCACTATACAGGGTGATTCAGTCATGATATAAAAAATTTTGACCACAGGTAGAAAAAAATGAGCTTAATATGAATCCGAAATTAAAAAATTCTGAAGTCAACCAAAAAAATAAAAAAAATATTTCCGAATTGCATTAAAACCCCTTCTTAACGGCGCTTTCCTAGTCAGCTGATAACGCTCGCGTCAAGACTGGTGCTCAGTTGCCAATTGCACTACGTAAATTTACTTCACAGAAATTATTTAAAAAATGTAGAAATTCTCAGAAAATTCTACAAGGTCGATATTGTTTATGATTTTTATATTTCCAGTTAACCATTTTTCTGTTTTGGTGATAAAAACATCACGGTCTAACTTAGTTTATTATATACCTTTTTGACTCGCTCTTTGATTTTCTAATGTAAATCATTTTCTTCCTTTGTAAAAAATATCATTATAGTGTCCAAAAATGTGTTGAGAATTAACACTGTTCACAAATGCTACCGGTAATTTGACTACACAGATTAAAGGCACAAGTTTATTCTGTTGGTGAGCGTCAGATCTTAGCATCTCCTAGCCCGTATAAGAAATCTGTTGTGATACAGATACAATTTATGATGAGATACTTCCGTAAGATTGTAGCAATTTTGTACAAAAAAGTGAGAGGCTAAAAAGCGAGGAAAAAAGAGTGGACGAAAGAGCGAATACAAAATAGAAAGAGACAATACGACGAAGACAAAACAGCGAACGGACAAATTAGCGAACGGACAAAGGAGCGAACAAGACAAAAAATAGCACGCAGGTTAAAGAGGAGAGATGACAAAGAACATTAAAGAATGAAAATCGAAAGAGGATTTAAGACAAAATCTATGAAAAATCGACCATTCCTCATTTTAACGTAAATAATACATTTCTTATTGTTACATGGACAAATTTAAAGCAACGGACTTGAGGTCTTCTCCTCTAACACTATCTAAATGGTAGTCGCCAATTAAAATTTGTAGTCTTTTATTGAGTCTCACGTATTTATTGTTGAGGTTTTCCGGTTCACTGTGGCCGATTTTGTACTTTTGTATATATAATTCGCAATACGTCTGCCCTTTTTTTATTTCGTGGATAAATTTATACAGGTTGGGGTGTTGACAACCCAACGATTTTTTTACCGAATTATGCCAAGCTTCTATGGAATTGTTAGTTCTCGGCAGCTCGTATAAAACTCGATCGAACATGTTCCATACGGGAATCGGGAAACGCGGATTAACCTTCAGGGTTTTTCTCCCTATATAGTTTTCTTCCCAGTACTCCACCAGTGGGTTAAGTTCGTCGGGAAAGTCCGCCACCAGTACTTCGAATGCCTTATAATCGTCAGGTTCTGATACAAAGGACAGCGCTAGCAACAACTTTACTTGTATTCTGATTGTTTCGCTATACGTATATAAGTCTGTCAGGTGACAGCTTTGGACTTTTCGCCACATACTCTGAGACAGATGAAAACAGCAGCCCGTTATTCTGGCTCGTTCAAAGACTTCTTTGGCAGCCCTCATGCACAAGACGCTTTTCGGATTGAGCTCCAGTTCCAGTTCCAGAACCTTTGAAAATACCTTCTCGTATGTCTGTTGGCGCTTATTTTGCAACAAGCAGTAAATCAGGGGTAGGGCTTTCTTCTCTACGAAAACGTGGATAGTGAACACTTGCGTACCTAAATAAATCCGGAGTTATCTGGAATGTGCCGTCGAAGCACCAATGTTGGAATTCCTTGAGAATGTCTAGGTTGTTCTTCGTGCCGAACATAAAAACGCGATTTTCGTCCTCGGAACCGGAATCCCAAAGAAGAAAATCGTCACCTTTTTCCGTGAGTACATCGTCGAGCCGGATATGTGACGCAGATTCGAAATTCATTCTTCGCTTATCTCCATCTTTACGTCTCTGTCTGTGAGCCATCTTACGCGCGGTATCATAGTTTTAAAGAAGAGCGGACGCCTCCAAGGAAGCTCCGCTCGTAGCGGCCTGAATGATATTTCTGGGCGTTTCGCTAGTTTCGCGTGCCATCTCTCTAATCGAATTTTTTATCTTGAAAGCTTCGTTAGACGCGGTTATGGATCGTTCGTTTCATTACTTAAGACCCCTTCGTTGTTAGCCTACCTTTGCAATCGTTTTTCGTATACATCTCCAAGTAACGTAAGTGAGGTTTTTCTTATCCAGCCTGTAGAGGTATCCTTATTTTTTGGGATTTTATAAATTCCATACTTTGCTGTGACTTATTAAAATGTATATACGTTAAAATTATTTATATTTAGCCTGTTAGTTGCCATGGTGTTTTTTTGAGCCGTATATCTAACACCCAACAAATCGCATAAGTATGGTATATACGCGGGGAATGCTGCTTTGTTCGCGAAACCAATCCCGCATGGTACTCTTTTGGGCCGGCGCACGCGCCCTTTAAACTGTACAATCCCAACCGTGTTCGAGATATTTCTCATATCGAGACGCGTTTAAAGCTGAAAAAGCTACGATCTTCGCTTCTTTTTCTATTTGTTCTTTCGCGAACCTGATTCTTCTTATAGTAAAATATAGAATCGATATTTTGCCAATTTTCTTAGTCGAAGTTCAAATTAAAACGAGATGGGTAGCTACACGGTATCCTATTTTTTCTTAATTTTTTTGCCGCTCGCCGTTTCGTCCGTTCAGTGTTTCGTCCGCTCGCCCTTTTTCCCACTCGGTATTTTTCCTCGCTTTTTTGTCACTCGCTTTTGTGCATCGGCCATTTTGTCCGGTCGCCTTTTTGTCTCTGCGCTCATTTGTCAACTCGCTCTTTTAGTCGCTTGCTATTTCGTCTTTCGTCAACGCAGTTGTCGCTATTTTTTTTGTACAGTCGCTATTTTTTCATAGGGCCGTCTACGCAGCTAGTGGGCTGTTGGAACGGGCGGCGCGTACAAGTGGCAACGCAGCGCGTCGCAGCCGCAGCCTACCGGAGCGCCGAGTTACTGGGGACTAGGGTTGATTTGGCCCATGTTTTAGACTTCGGCTGAAAAAATCGCATTTTCCTTTTTAGTAGGCGTCTCCCGCTATGTGGTTAAAATTGTTTACATCATGACTGAATTACCTTGTATTACCATTTTCGTATTTATAATTTATTTACAAGTTGAAACCGCACATCAAAATGTTGTTACAATAAAGTGAAGTACAACTGAATACATTAAAATTTTATTAATTAGGTATACAATAAGAAATTTGTTTACTGGTTGAAAAATGAGAAAAACCACTGCAAAGAATGTTCGATGATTAAAACGCAAAACTAGAGACGTTCGTGAGGTAAATACGAGAACACTGCTACCACAAAAAGTTCGCGCAAGCACTCTGAATATTTGGACTAATGAAATCTACAGAGTACCTTAAAAACCTTCAAGTATTCAACGCTGGTGATTTGCCACCGTTGCTCCAAGCTTCTTATCGTTGTAGTAGTTATGACCACGGCTATAGACTCGAGACTCAAGGTTGAGTCGTGGACGATTCAAGCTGGGGCTAGACCCTGACAGACTGTCTCGAAAGGCTGGTGTGTTGGTCTGTACCTAATCCCTTGGTGCTTTGCTCACGTACTTGAATGTATATAAAAGAAAACAACAGGACAGTCTCCGAAAAAAACTACAGTCGAAAAATCGATGCTTTTACAATGGTAAATGCTAAATTACTTAAAAGTAGAAATAAGTATAAAAGAAATACTGGGCAATTTGCAGAGATTTTGTGGCTAAATTTCGATGGATGAAGTGAGCGATATAACTTTGACTTAGTGAGATGTTAATGAACTTTAAAAGATATTGAATCGACTATTAAACAAAATTTACAAGTGAAAACCGAAATATGATCAACTATCTTGGCAAAACCTGACTTATTTAAATTGGAACAAATTTGACTTGTACTAAATTAAGACAACGATATAGCGACTTCCCCGTTCGATCTTAATATATTAGACAAAAATAACAGACAAGAAGGCTAGATGACCAAAAAAAGGAACCGTTGTAGAGTCCACGTAAGTACCTATATCTCGGGCAACTTAAGGGTTCGGTATTGGTATCAACAAGTATGTGCTAATAAAACATAAATTTACAACCAAATTATTGCCACAACTCTCATATCAGCGTGTAGCCCACAGAAAAAAGGGTGAACAGGCCTAGGTGAGAGTAGCTTCAAAAAGTCGTCAAATGACGTTTATTAATAAGACAATTTTTAGAAATAAAGCAGCTAACTCACCAGACTGTGCTCCCGGGATTCTCTCCGTGGTTCACCCGCTGCACGTCCCTGGCAGAACTCAAAAAATGCGTGGAAATCGTGCACACCTTAAGACACGTGCTCAGAACACCTGTAAAAAACAGACAACTTATATTAGCACAGCGAAAGTAAATACACACGATATACAGAACCACTTAAGCTGTCTGTAAATCGGAAAATTAGGCTTGGAATAAGATTTTTCACCCGGAAATTGTCGAGACCGAAAATTCTAAGCCGAATTTCACATGATGTGACCTCTACCACGAGTGTTCGATCGGGAAGCGCTCCGGTTCTTATCGCCGGACCTATCTACAAGTTTTTTGCCAATATGGGTGACTTCCGGTTCCAGAACTTTATAGAAGGTTTTAAAAGTTAAACGTATGCATAAAAAACTTGAAATAGAGTTGTAACTGAAAAATGAAAAGAACAGGTTCGTGTATGAAATGTCAATTCTGCCAAACTCTTGAACACAGGTGCTACCGTTGCGCTGATCGATTACGAATTCTGAATGAAGTGAATATTGTGTGATTTACACAATGCAATTGTTCTAATGGTATACATACCTTCAATTGATGAGTGAAAGACAAACACTTTTGCAACCTTTTTATACGGTTCAATATGTTGCTTTTGAAATAACAATCTCTACATCGAGTAGGCAATATATTATACATCAGCTTGCATAGGTGGTTGCAGATAGTAGGTCAATATTCTTACGAATGGTGCATTTAGGGCAACGAACGAATCGGAATTTAAAACGTTGAAATGGGAATTAGACAAAATTTTCGTTACAACTACAATCGCACAAGGTAAGTTCACAAAACACTTCTAGAGCACTACGACTCTTCCATGCTAGAAAGCATCTAAACGCATCACTAGCTAGGTACCTATTTTCTAGGAACCAATTACTACAAAGCCAAGAAAAATCCGTACTGAAACAGCGTAAGCAATTTCCGATAGTTACGAGGATCAATACGATGGAACAAAATATCTTCAAAGAAGTGAAACTACTAACAACATGGTACTGTAAATAAACTAAATAAACTATCTAAAGTTTCTACCATTTTATTTACTTCAACCCCTTTAAAACACGATTTTCAAAGTACATTATTTATTCCACAAATAGGTAATCCCAGATCTTCTACCAAATTTTAAAATTAAAATTAAAAAGATAACTGGATTTTCGAATCAAACTACATTTTTAACATAACACAATGCATGTATATGGAAACTGTAGATAATAGGGCTTTAATTGACTTGACTTGTATGTATGTATGTATGTACGTACGTACGTATGTATGTATATATGTATGTATGTATATATGTATGTATGTATATATGTATGTATGTATATATTATGTATGTATATATGTATGTATGTACGCATGTATGCATGTATGTATGTATGTAGATATGTATGTATGTATGCATGTATGTATGTATGTATGTAAGGGTGGGTGAGGGTGTGTATACGTCTGTAATGGTGTACGTACGCACATAACAAATAACTTTGTAAACAAATGTAGCAAATCGATTTTCACCCACTTCTCATTATCGTATCGAGCTGAAATTTTGCAGACTTGTTCAATTCCGGTGAAAATACAATGTTCTGGTACTCTCAAGGTTTTATGTAGAAGAGAGGCGGTCATATGGACTTCCTACGAATCCTTGTAATAGTGCGACGCATTAGCAGAGATGGCGAAAATGGGTGGTAATGAAAGAGGTGAATCCTCCATATTATCAGATACGTGATTAGATTTCGATGTAAAAAAACCCTGGAGTACTCTAAATCCTTAAATCTCTTAACTTTATTTAAGATTAGAAAGTTAAAAATAAAATAATAGTTTAAAAAACTAAGAAACGTCAAACTGACTGCGTTACTATTTATAAACAAGGAATGGATTTAAGTTAGGCAATAGTAACTAACATAATTTGTGAAACGAAATAGATTTGTCTTGGTTAAATAGTTAAGGCCCCTGTCCAGGGAACAATAATTCTACCCCTGGTTACAAGTTGTTAAAGTACCTACATGGTGCTAGGATTTCATACAAGATTGAGAGATTTGACACCTTTTTTATCGTAATATTTGTCTAAATCGATAATATATTATAGTGATGTCCTTATCTAAATTTAAACCATATTATGCAGGTATCCTATTATGGATGTGTGCCCAGAGAGCTAACTGTGTTGCAAGAACTATTTAATATTTGGCCGCGCAAAATTTCAAGTCATTTATTTTCTTCCTCCCGAACACCACCACCTCGACGTTCTTAGTTAGGCTTCATTCCAACGAGACACAATGGCATTTATAGTTACGAAAGGGGTAATGGAGAAAATTGGATACCCAGAAATTAGATGAGATAAATTTCAAACCCGACATCAAAGCTTAAGTAAAAGGTACACCTTATAATAACAATTTAGACAAGCTCTATGGTGGTGACAGGTTTAGAAGCGGATCAGGACCTCTTCCCCCTATTATTACTGATAATTTGAATGGGTGGAAATCAGTGCATAAGCGGTCTTGCTGCCTTGAGGATAAACGCTGATTCTCCTAAATTATGCTCTTGAAAAGAACGAAGAAGCCTCATCAGTGGCAGCTTTCCAATAAGAGTAGAAAAGCTGGCCCATAAATTAAAAAAATGTTTATATTATATGTTTGAATGTAACAGCATTATTGTTTCGGCCATCTAAAAGATATAACAAGTAAATGATACTGATACTGATACTGATACTGATACTGATACACTTTCCTGGATCTACAATATTAGAAGGAAATCAGACACAGTATACTCTTGAAGAAGCTGTACAGGGTGCTTCAAATTTCGTTCCACCATCCTATTTTTGACCTAGCGAGGGATCTTGAAGATCCAAGGTCCAAACTTAGTTTTCTCATACAGTGGAAAATGGCTGCCGTGACATCAGTTTCACATTCCTTTACTATCATCTCTTGGCCTCCGCCTCCAATTACTGTGGTTAGACATATAGTATTGTGTTTGGTCTTCGTTGCACGATGGCGATCGCAGTTCTTGATCTTTTGACTAGAAACGGGGGTTTCCATTTGAAAATTTCGAGATTTAAGCACATTTTGAATGTAATAATTTTTATTCATAGTTTGTGAACACCCTGTATAAGAACGGATTTATTTCTCAGCAGAGATCACTAGGTCAGGGCTTCTGGTACACGATGCCAAAAATTCGTTTTGAAATTTTGCGGTTTCCTCGTATAAATTGCTAATTGATGATGCCTAGAATCCAAAAATGCAATAATATACAGGGTGTTCCATTTGAGATAAGAAAGTTGATGTCGACTTCCGATATAACCGGAAGTGCCAGATTCACCAAAATATTTTAGTTGAGCAGCGCCCATCGGCATTGGTGAGGTGCCAAATTTTCAGAATTTTTCTACTTTTAGTTTTCCATTTATAGATCGATGCAGTTCGTAGTGGGCCACCCTGTATAGATTGCTATTTTTGCAAGCACAACTTTTTACCAATAACGACTTTTATCGAAAAAGGGAATAATAAAAATCTCACCTACGAACACTATTCGTGAAACACACTGTATATTATATAAGAGTAGGTAAGTACGCATTTTAAACTTGTTTATATAATTTTTCTCTTTCTAACTTTTAGCGGGATCAATAACCGTACACAAACTGGGAATCACTTTTATCTCAGCAAACTTGAATATATAAAGACTGCCTCTGTGGAAAACATTGCGCTGGTTTTTTAAAATAAAATCTTCGATATGGCATCCGCGAACAGCCATCGCGGATATTTACTACCACCAAATAAAAAAATGATATTTTGAAATATGCGATTTATTGTGGAGTTTCTGATATATCTTAAATAAGAAAATGTAGAATTTATGTGTGGAAAACTAGCTATAGTTAGCTCAGTAACTTATATGTGAATGGATTTTGATATTATTTTAGAAAATATATTTGAGGCTATAGGTAATCTTAAGCATCCCAGCCCATGAAAGAGAAGCCAGAAGCCAGTATTGTGCTGGATTTGTGCAACAAACCGAGCTTGTTATTTTTGGCTAACAAATAATATGCTCATTGAAAACTAGTAAAGTAAACTTTATAGGCTCGTTTTCCGTTAGATACAGGATGAACGAGTACAAGTGTCACCTCCTTAACTTTTTAATTCTCAAGGTTAGAAAAAAGTTAGGTAATCGAAAAAGTGAAATTAGACATAGACATGAAACTGAAACAGGTATCGATAAACGCCAAGAGGCAGTTTTTGTTCAAAAATTAAATCTTGCATTTACTCAAGGGCGTCGCCAGCCAATGGGCCAGAGGGGGGCAAGATGATATGTACCCCACTTTAAAGTGGTACACCCCGGCAAACTTTTTATTGATGACTTTTGCACACCAGCCGGCGTATCGCTTATCTTCACAGAAAAAAAAAGTATCTTAAATTCAGTACCTACACATATTTCTTTAAAATCTTGATTTCCATTTGACATACTGTACTCTTGAAATAAAAACGTTACTTTGAATTAATTTTATAACGTTTGTTAATTGAATACACTTAATTTGTTAGTTAGCGCCCTAAAATGAAATAAAATATTTTAGTTTAAAGATCCAGATATTTAAATTAATATTTATTTGCATTTCAGTTAACGTCACAAGTTGGTCTTAAACTGAAGTTATTTCGTTAGACCACTGCTGTTTTTCTGTGGTTAGACGCAGCCGAATTCTGAGAGAATCGATTTTTCCATTTTAGTACACAAGACATTACATTTTCTCAAAACTAGGAATCTAGGAATTTCCTAAAACAAATCTATCAGGTTGAAAACGTCTCTATACATATAATTAAATAATTCGATTCCTTGTAATAAAAACATCCAGGCATGCACTGCACCCCCACCCTCTGAAATTCGCCTGTATGGACTCGCTGAGCCAGCACACGGCCCAGTATCATCAATCGTTATAGGACAGATATTTGGATACGATGCCTTTCACGATACCAAAGTGTGAATTAGATAATCAACCTGGGTTCTTCATAATATCATAGTGTGTCTTCATTTATTCGAAAACAATGCGTTTTGATATGATTTTAGGTAGGCTGCCATGTGTTTTGAAGTGAAGTTCAAAATAGAAGATTCTTGGGAAACCCATAGTCAGTGTGGGCCCAAAGGGCTATTATGATCACGTGCAATTGTATTTTAATAAATAAATTTTTCCGTTTCTGAACAGGCTGCCAATGATAAAGATGAAAGTTCTTGTTATAAAACTATTGAAGAAAAGATGGCCTACTGTTTGCGTATATGCCCAAAGATCGTTTACTTTATTGTGTAAATTGTTAAATGACATTCAATAGAAACTGTACTTCAGCATGCGCAAACGGTATGCGATCTTTTCTTTAGCAGTTTTTTTTTATCAAAAACTTGCATACTTATGATTTGCAACTTTTTCGGAAACGCCGAAAAATTATTTATTAAAATACCTACAAGTGAATGTGAACATAATAGCTCATTGGGCCCATGCTGACGAGATGTCTATGTTTTTCCGAAGAATCTTCTATTTTGAACTTATTTTTAAAACACATGGCAGCCTGACTAAAACTATATCAGCATGCATAATTTCAATATTAAAGATTAAAGTCTAGTATGCATTATAACAAAATAATAACTAGGTACAAGAAAAAACTTAATGAAATATTAATTTTCTTGTGAATTTCTCGATTACTGTTTAAATAATAAGTGACCTGGCTGGCATTTGCTAGGGGGGCAGCTGCCCCTCCCTGCCCCCCTTGGCGCCCCCTTGGCGACGGCCTTGCATTTACTAGAGTAATAATATGAGAATATAAAATAGTTGATTAATATTATACGAGTAGAATACACCCAAATTTTAGAAACCATAGCGCCATCTAACAGTCGATATCAACATTTTCATTCCATAGTACACTGGTGTTCCACGTTTGCCCTGCGCGCTTTTATAACTGTGCAGTACTCTCGGTCATTTGGTATTTCAATTTATGAAAGCTTTTGCATAGTGTCGAATCTGAACGTGAAATACCCTTATTTTGTTCAAAATAATAACTTTTGACATCGAGGTAAGTAGCAAGTGACATGAGCAGTGGCGCACCCAAGGGGGTGGCACTGGGGCACGTGCCCCCCCCCCCCCCAGGCCCGTAGCTATAGAACCAAAACTCGGGGCAGGTATAATTTTAGTTAGGACGATAAGGCACAATATATATTATACTTTTTAAGATGGATAAGATATACACAGTAGGTACCTACATTTTCTCGTGACGAATGCTGTTGACAAATGTTGACAAGTACTGCTTTTAAAACTGTAATGTCAACCCATCCATAATCTATGGTCAAACCTTGACCGACACTATATTAAAGACCAGAGCATGACGTCATATTTCATTGTTGTTTACGGACTGGGGTGGCGCTACTCGACGAAAAAAATGGCGACTTATTATGGGTTACCTATAGGGGGCGGGTATTCTATGGTTATTGGAATGTCAGTTTCTGACGTCTAAAATCTCCCAAATTTTAAATATCCAGCTTTATTACGATTTACCTTCTTTTTGCGGTAATGAATTATCTTTGCGTTCAGTACCTATTTGGCTGAAGAAGCGAAAATTATAGATATCATTTTGGATGAGTATTTTGTAACGTATGCAGGAATGAAAATAGAAAATTTTGTTTATAGCTTCAAAGCGAACCAGTATTCCTCCATATAAATAAGAAACTGAAAAATCTAATACATTTCATGCTTTTACACTACAACTAGCCATGGACTTCGTTTCAAACCAAAAGGAACCAAATACTCTTGCTTGCTTTTTAGACTTGCTTTTCTTAAGAAAATTTATGGAAATATGCTATGTGAACTTGTCAAATTATTAGAGGGACATAACAAACAAATATTTTATTTTGAATATTAACTTCGTTGTAACAGGCATATTTGCATGTTTTTATTTTATAAAAGATTCTGCAACAATGGTGTTTTAACTAAAACCACCATGTAAATTTGTTTCGTCGGGTGGCGCTAGTGGCGATCGCTTGAAACAGCGCTATGTACAGGTCTTTAATATAGTGTTGGTCCAGGTCAAACCTTAGAGTATACAATGGTCAAACCGTGCAACAAACCCTCACATTTCGACTCTGTATTGAAACATGAAACCTGCTCTTCTTATTATTGAGTTATGGAAGTGATATAGTTTTCAATAGAAAATATAATTTATTATTGAAAAATAACAGGAAATAAAATAGAAATACGAGTAATACAAAAAATTAACATTTTTTGCCACTATAGATATCGCATTACCATAAGTTATAAAATAATCACAAATTAAAAACAAACCTCGGTTACAAATAAAAAATTATTAGGCGGTTGCATCTACTTTCAAGAATTAGAAAATATATTTTATTTTTTATCCGTACACTCTCTTATTTTTTATGTTTGGAGGATATTTCGAGAGCGGGCGGAACAAATTCAGCCCCGCTAGCTCCGGCCCTGCCCCTACCCCAACAGGAGGGCACCCGCGGTACATTATGTGGCTAAGGCTAAATAAAAATGTATTTTTTTCTTCCTTAGCTCGGTTCCGCCCCCTCCTTTATCGTTGTACCCGACACAATCAAAACATAAGCATACTGTGCCCCTCCCATAAGTGGATGTAACTATTGTTAAAACAGCAAAATATATAATTTTCTTACGTTAGCTCCTTTACCTATCTATTTCACGACATCTCTGATGAAAATTGCTTATTACAATATGTAAACAATAGACCTGAGCGTATATGCTCATAAATGAATACAATATTTTTTTACGATAGGTGTAAAAGATAAAAAATTTCGAGCTGAAACTTGAGCATTGGGGGATCAGCCTTGCTTGATTTTCACCGTATTTTTATATTTTAGAATTGAATCAGGTCTTGATACCTAGGTGCAATTTATTCATTTTCAGTTCAGGTATACTAACTTTTCCTTAAGAGATATCGAAAAATTTTATTAGAAAACATTGTTCAGAATGCAAATTATAGTACCCGTACCAAATTTTAAAACAATCGGCACACTTTGATTTTTTTTAACTTTTGCGTTTTTAGCGCAAATCAAGTAAATTTATCCAAAAATTTTATCAGAAAATATTTTTCAGAATGCAAATTTATGGCCCTGTACTTAATTTTAAAACAATCCTCCTAATTTGATTTTTTTTCAAAAAATCAAGTTGAAATTCGGAAAAAAAATCAAAAAAGTCTGCCGATTGTTTTAAAATTTGACACAGGGACTTAGGTTTGCATTCTCGACAACTTTTTCCAATAAAATTTTTCGATATCTCTTAAGGAGAATAAACAAAGGTCAAGTTTCAACTCGATTTTTTTTTGTCTTTTACACCTATCGTACAGTCGATCTGGGTCCACCCTGTATATTTAGGTATATTTTCTAACTCTAGTCCTAATTTTCTAACTCTAGTCCTAATTGCGCACAGCAGCGTATCATATTTTTTGTTGAATTAATCTCTGAACTTCGTACCTCTACCACTGGTTGGATGGAAATAACAAGATCAACACATAATGTCGCTATCTATCTGGACATATTCCATTTCAAAATTCATTTCAATATCTATATCTATATCTATATCTATATATATTTTTGTTTCGAAGATATAAAAAATTATCGACATATTTTTTGAAAGTTTTACACCCTGTATCTTGAAAATAGCGTTTGTGGACCTTCTAAGTGCTGCTACAAAAAATTGACTCACCCTGTATAGATGCCTACTTAATTATTTGAAGCCCCAGCTTATGACTTTTGAAACAGAGCAACATTTTATTAAGAAAAATTGTTCGGAGTTAAAAATTCGGTAGGTGTGCAAAATTTCGAGAGCCTAGACCTACTTTTATTTTCTTCTGCTAAACAAATTAAAACGAAAAAAGTGAATTTTTCAAAAACGGTAAATTTTTGGAAAAAAGTCAAGAATAGTTTTTCTTAGAATTTATTGGGAAGCTTAGTGAAGGCAAAAAAAAAATACTTTTCCAGTAGCGTGCCATTTTTTTAATTAAAATATATTATGGTTGACCCCCGTCTCTCCGGCATAGGTGGAAGTAGATGGGATGAATTATTTTTAAATTTATAGTATTACTGAGTGTCTAAACTATACCAAAAATGTTTGCCTTAACTGTCTTCCTTTAGGAAAAATAAAAGAATACTTGAACAAAAAATTAAATTCTGACGCCCTGTATATCGAAAACCGCTAGGATTTCGAAACATGTTTTTACGAAAATATCTCCTTTTTTAAATTTTCTAGCAGCTTTTAAAGTATTGCAGATATAGTTCGGTCCACCCTGTATATGTGGATAGGTACCTACTTCTTCCATTTTTTAAAAATTATGGCATTCGCCTGTAAATATGGGAGAACTTTTGCTTGTTTTAAATTTTATTGAAATTGTTGAATTTGAAATATGAGGAAATGCAACCTTATCTATATTTTCTACCATTACTTAAGGGTAAAAGGCAATCTAATACGAAGTTCTATGCAAAGGAAAGTAGTTCCTATCGAAGATTGCATCTATATTTTAGCAAACTTTTAATAAGTAGTTCCATGCGACGGTTCAGCGAAACTTATTTATATATTTTGTTTCGTGAGCGGGCGCAGATTATATTCTAAAATTAAATTATAATACCGATTGTCTGTTCCGATAGCGATATAATACAAACATTCCACAAATTTTCCTTTGCGTGACAAGGCATTTTCTTAGTTGTGATTATAAGAGCCGAATACCTAAAAATAAAGTTTTATATTTTGTTGAAAGAAGTTACTATCCTTTATGTCTCAAACACGTATCTGGGCAATTTATTATGTAGGGCAAGGAACTCTAGAATAGTGTATAATTTATAATGTAGTTTCTTATTTTTTAGGCAGTAGCAAAGATGGTTGTATATATCTTTGGCAGTAGCAATAATATATCACGAATCTTGATCTCTGCTTCGTCACAAGTATGGACAATGGAAATTGCATTGTTGGCCATTGTGACCCAGGGATCAAGATTCGTGGTATACACTATATATTATATTTTGTAAGGTGTGGGTAATATTTAGGTAAGTGAGGCGGGGAGAGCTATTTACTGGAAGGAATCCACAATAATGTAATAAGTATTGGCATTCCATATTATAAGTCCCAACTCTAGTCAGTGCGGGAAAATAGCAAAAGGGCATTTTTCCCACGTTAAGTACTTACTATCCTTGTAATATCTTTATTTGTTGACCGATTTAGTAGGGATCATCTTACCCACAGGAAAGACGATCCCATACCCCACAGGGATCATTTTGTGCCACTTTTCCCCACTTGTGGTCGTAGTTAGAAATGATTACAGACCAAAAATAAAGTTACTTTGTTGAAAGCATTGTAACGTGGTCACACTCTATAGGTTCGGAATTCTTACCGATTCTAATATAGCCAAATTGTTCGCTCCAACCGTTCGTTCAGAACTGAGCCTTTTTTGAGAGGGATTACTCCTTGGGTCATAGGTTGCCATGGAAGACATATGCCAAATTATACCTAGTAAAAATTATTGACAGTTTGCAAATATATTCACGCTTTGGAAAACAAAATGGGCTATTTCAAGATTTCAGAGAAAAGGGAAGAAGGGAAATTGAGAGAAATGAGAAATTTTAAATAGTAACATAGTTAATAAACTTTAAATTAAATTTTTATTGAAAACGACAATAACATTTAGAAAAAGAATAATATGTATTACACATGCTCCACATGGCCTCCATCTTACTCAATGCATTTATTCATATTTGCTACTAACTTTCTGTATATTGAGTCAACGATAAAATTACTGTGTTCCATTTAAAAAAACATAAGTTATGTTTGCCACGATCAAACATATTGTTTGATCCCAGGTTGACTGAATTTGCCGTGAGTATTACGTTGTTCGAAATCAAATTTCTGCGTTAGATGGTGCTTACTCAACAATAAAAACATTTATTGGCGTATTTCAGAAAATGACGAACAAAGGCAGAGTCACAACCTTCTCAAACTTTACAAGCTCTGTGCAATGTGTCAACGCCGCAGCGGGACGGTTCAACGGGTCTATGCAGTCTAGAACAGTCTGCACTTTGGCTTAGATTAATTTTCTAATAAATGTTCAACCCTCTTTTAAATTATAATGACTTAGATACATTTGTGACTTTTGTTTCAATAATTGGGAACCTGAGTAAGTAGGTACGTTTGTTTAACAGACAAAAAATCAGTAACACACATAATATAAACTATAAGAAATAATAAGTACGATTCCTGGTGTGGAGTTTGTGTGAACTTAGCCACGCTTTTGCCAGCCACGATTTTTGGCGTAGCGAATGTTGAAGAGGAATTCTATTTCTCAGGCTTCGTGAACCGCAGGCCCAGCAACGGTTTTGCGTTTAGAGCGCTTACCGCTGAAGACTGTCTCTGAAAAGTAATATGCAATAAAATTATAATTTTTCAAGTTTTCCAGTTCCGTTTCACGAGAAAAATACTGCAGCTAGAGTGGGCATACTTGGGGGTGACTTTGTCTGTCCGTTTTAAGGGTTGAAAAAAATTAAAGTTTGACAAACCGAACGGTAATTTGCCAATACAATGAGAATTTTCCAAGTTTTCCAGTTCCGTTTCACGAGAACAATACTGCAGCTAGAGTGGGCATACTTGGGGGTGACTTTGGGAGTAGACAGTTTTCTTTGTCTGCCAGTTTTAAGGGTCGAAAAAAATTAAAGTTTGACAAATCGAGCGCTAATTTGCCAATACAATGAGAATTTTCCAAGTTTTCCAGTTCCGTTCCACGAGAACAATACTGCATCTAGAGAGGGCATACTTGGGGGTGACTTTGGATGTAGACAGTTTTCTTTGTCTGCCCGTGTTAAGGGTTGAAAAAAATTAAAGTTTGACAAACCGAGCGCTAATTTGCCAATTCAATGAGAATTTTCCATGTTTTCCAGTTCCGTTTCACGAGACCAATACTGCTTCTAGAGAGAGACAGTTTTCTTTGTCTGCCCGTTTTAAGGGTTGAAAAAATTAAAGTTTGACAAACCGAGCGCTCATTTGCCAATACAATGAGAATTTTCCATGTTTTCCAGTTCAGTTTCACGAGACCAATACTGCATCTAGAGAGGGCATACTCGGGAGTGACTTTGGGTGTAGACAGTTTTCTTTGTCTGTCCGTTTTATGTTGTTGATATGAACTAAATTACCAATGTGTTAATTCTATGGTCCCGCTATTCGACGGAACGACTATAGGTATAAGAGGTTATAAAAGTACCTCAATGGAGCTTTGCCTTAAAAACGGAAGTGAAATTATTGTATTACCTACTGTAAAAGTGATGAAAAATAAAATGAATGCAGTACGCTTGTGCGAACTTAGACGAACTAAATTTTAAAAAAACGTCCCGGCAAAGATAAAGTCTTCGCCTAGATAATATACAGCCATAAAGGACAGACTCTTTGGAAAAAAATCACCGGCACAACTTTTTTAATTTGGAATATATCGCCCAAATTTATGAGTTGTGGAGCCCCGGCAAAGAGAAAACTTATTTGAAATTTAAAAAGTTTTGTTTTCTCTAAGCAAATTGCGCATTTCATATTATTTGCAACACATCGAACTACGAACTAGAAATAAGTCGTTAGGTAGATTTTTGTCAAAATGGTCCCTTCCCGACACACAATTCGGTAACACAGTACCATATTCTGTATTTAAATTCCAATTTATTCCCTCAATTTGTATATTTGAGCTAATGTTTTCTTCTTTTGTTTCAGGTAAGTTTCCGTCATGATGATACAAGTTTTACAGTAATTCGTATAGTAAGTACAATCTAATTAGCGGACGAGAGCGCCTTTATTTCACCCTTTACCATGTATCAAAAGCAAGATAGCATACCAAATTAATTGGCGGCTGCTCAATAAGTGCGCCCATGCGCACGCACTGCCTGTAAAAATGTACAGAAAAATATCTAAAATAATTAATAATATTAGAAATCTGGTCATTTATAACTCCCTCTAGCCCTACAACACATTGTATGCGACGGCCGCGGCGGGAACACCGCGGGCCCCGCGCCGCCCGCAACTACACTACATCGATTGTTTTGTGGGGTGGGGATGGTGCGTAATTGTTTGACACAATTTAATATAATCGTTTTCGTTCTTGAGCAACACCAGCGTCAGACTTTTAGTGGGGGCGGGTATAGCCATGGTCATGCTGTCGCTATCCCTTGGGCCATGCGTGAACGTTCTGTAGATTTTTATATAACTATTATTTGTCATGGATCGTTTCAGATGTGATGACGGTTCCATAGGTAAAGAAGACGTAAATTCAGTCGAAAATATTATAAAAAAACAGCTTGTCAACTTTCGATTTGAGTACAAAAATGTACGAAGGAACTTCAGTGCGCGGATGGCGCGGATAGTGAACACTGTTGTTTATGAAAATAAGGAAACCTCCTATTGTGTTCTTATGAAATTTCTGAAACAAGTGAAAATATGGTTACTGCCAGGGAAGCAAATTATTTAATAAGAACACTAGAAGACTCAAATTGTATGTTTTGGTTCACGTTTTTCCATAAGATTTTTCCTCACCTTGACACCCTACAATTAGGTATAATCACTTTCAGTCCTGGAAAATTGACGGTATTCAAATGCAAAAGGCTCCGCAAAAGGTAATTCCTAATTTTGAGTCATCTACAGGGTGTTTTAGAAAACGTAACTTCTGGAGCATACAGAAATAAAATTCTTATTGATTATATGTCTAAAGTCTTTAGTTTCTTAGATACACGGCGTCCAAATTTAAATTTTAAAATTGAATATTGACCATATTATGTTCTACCCTTGTCTATCCTTTGATAGACAAGGGTTCTACTTATACTAGGTACATTATTGAAATTTGGCACTGCTGTGTTTTTGGAGATGGAAAATAAGCTGAAAATGACAATTTCTACGTAGGTACCTATCTCACAGAGGGCGCCATATTTTTGGATCGTGCTTTTGCTCTTAACTTTTTGAGGTTATGTTTTTGGTCTTGCAGGCATATCCTTTTAGCGCATCTTTTCATTTTGCAATAAGAGTGTACCCTTGTTTCGTAACCATAAAATCTACAGTTAGCGTTGAAATTAGCAAAACATGCGCCAAAACACCTGTTAACTCCGACATAATATTTTCCTCTACCGCTTTTAAAATAGGGAACATAACCCTATGAACGATGTACCAAAAATTAATCGTTTTCAAAAAGGAAAGGATTAAATTTGACAAAATTAAGACACCTATTTCAAGAAAACCAAAGGTGTTTTGTTTTTTGTAATTTTTGTAATTTTTGAACACTCTATACATTATATCAAAAAAATAACTATCTTTTCGAGGTCTACAAGGCAAGCATTTTTTTTATTTTAAGAACAATAAATTGAAAATTTTGGTCTATTTGAAGCATATCAACCCGAACTGGGGACACCCTGTATATTCTGTAGTACTTCTCTACCTTATGTAAATATTTCCGAAATGGAGAATCCATTGGATAAATATGCAAAACGATATTTCACTAGGAAGCTATTTATTTATAATATACCTGTAGCACACACCCAAAGAAAAATATCAGGAGCCGCCACTCAATTATAATGACACTAACTGGAATGTCTATTAAGAATATTTTAGATATAATAGAGGGCCTAAGATAATTTATTGGGAAAAGGCTCTTGCAATGACGAAATTGATAGTTTTTTAACCTAAAAGCATAGATTTATAAATAGGCCAGGGAAAATAGAATTTGACCTAGAAACTGCAATTTTGTTTTACCATATCAAAGTTATAAGTAAATACGTTGGTAGAAACCAAAAATTAAACATTTTGAAAAAATGGAACCTTGAGTTACCAAAAAAAAACACCTATTTTTCGTTAGAAATTTCGAGCAAAAATGTTAACTGGATTTTTTTAGACTCTTTAGGTAAAAAAACTTCCCTTGCTAACATATATTAAGAAAACATTTTAAGAATATGGAAGCAACTTAGATCGACAAAGAGGGATAAAAATCGGATAATTTTATATTTCGGCAAAAGCAAAAATATTAACTAGGTACGTTTTTATTGCAGATGATCGTTCCCTTTTACAAATAGAATGTAACTTATACAAAATTAAACATTTATCTGAGCCGCATGTACGTCAGCTGTCACTTCTCATTGGTATAGACTAGGCAAAAATATTAACTGTTTTTTTTTTGTTTAACTTTTTACAATATAACTATATTGAATCATATATAGCGAAATTAAACATTTATTTACGGCGCATATAGGTCAACTGTCACTTGTAATTTCTTTAGGAAAGCAAAAATATTAAATGTTTTTTTTTTGTTTAACTTTTTACAATATAACTATATTAAATCACATATAGCGAAATTAAACATTTATTTACGGCGCATGTAGGTCAACTGTCATTTGTCATTTCAAAATACTTCCGTTACCAATTTTTGTTTAATTTCAAAAAATTTAACAAGTCTTAGTATCCACTTACAAACTTTAACAAAAATCAGCCAGTTAATAATTTTGCTCTCAAAGACGCAGCTTCAAATTTCTTTAAAATGCGATTTCCGGGCAGTTAATATTTTTGCCCAACAAAATATTAGGTACTCAATATGTCATTTTTACATCATTCGGATACTTGCGCAAACGTAATCTGTTCTCAACTTTATATACCTTACTTACTAATAAATGCAGCTTAAAATTCGCAGTCAATATTTATGCCTTCTTTATTACAACAAGAAAATGTATTTTTCTAAAAAACACCCACACACGTATATTTATTTTGTATGAAAAACAATTCTGGCGTTCATTTATTACCAATATTTTGTGATGGCATTGTAAAAATGCGGTTATGAATTTTGTCTAGGTTTCGTTATTTTTTACCGTAATTTCCCTGGCCTAAAAGGAGACATAGATGAAACCGTCAGCAAAAAATCCCGATACATGAACTATCAAAATGTTTTGGTACGAAAACAAATTAAAAAAAAATTCTTAGGGCTCGATACTAAATTGAGGTATAGATATTTTAATGTAGTTTATAGTTTTTATATAAAATGTTATGCAAAATATTTGTTGTAAGTAAATAAATTTGTAAAGTCCTTATTATAAAACTGCTGAAAACAAGGTGGCACACCGTTTGAGCATGCCCAAGTACCGTTTGATTGATGTTACTTAATAATTTATACGATTTATTTAATGTATACTGTACACGGCCGTGATACTGTGCTTGACCATACTAAGACAGTGTGTCATATTTTCTTCGCCAGTTTTATAACAAGAACTTGTATACCTATCAATGGCAATCTGTTCAGAAACGCGGAAAATTCTTTATTAAAATACAAGTGGAATTTTCTATTTTGAACTTCATTTTACAACACATGGCAGCCTGACTAATATCACACCAATAACGCCTAACGTATGTAACGAAAGTTTTGAAAATATGTTTAATGCTTGATATAAAAAAGTACAAAAATACAATTAAACATTAAAACATGGTTGGTTGTTTTCACATTATTTGACAGTGTCAAAACATGAAAAATAATATTTTGATCATTTGTTTTACTCAGTGACAACTAGATTAGTTGAAATAGTTTGCGCTTGAAATGTTTCCTAAAACTTTCGCTTCATAAATTAGCTTTCTGAAAGGCATACTAACTAAAATCACATCTAAAAATCTGTCAGTAACTCCCGGTCTATTATATAGGGTAATTCATTGGGAATAGGAAATCCCGAAACCGGAGATAGAAGGACGAAAATATGATGATTGAGGCCAATATGGCTTCTATAAATCTTGCTAGTTTATGAGATACAGGACGTGGAATTTCTTTTCAATTGAATTATAGCTATATAATGTGTCATAATAATCAAGCCGCTGAATCGAAGTTAGGCACTGATGTGTTCTTTAGTATGGAAATCAGCTGAAGATGACAATTTCTGCGTATCTCACAGGGGGCGACACTTACGCTGTTTTTGGGGTTACCTTTTTGGTACTGATGAGTTATATTAGTGCATCTTTTTATTCTGCAAGAAAAGGCTAGGTACTCTTGTTTCGTACCAATAAAATCAACCGTTTGGTTTGAAATCGCAAAATATGCCCTAAAACACCTGTTAACAACAAAATTCAAAAAATAAAATTCTCGCCTACCTCTTTCAAATTTCTCATGGGCACAAGGCAGTGCCTAATTTCATTTTTGCCATTCCCAATTAATCACCCGGTATAACTTTGTAATTTACCTATCAGAAATTGCGCAGTGGATCCATAGATTCGGCCACATTGAAAATTTAAGGCGGTAGTAATATTTTACTTACCATTCATATTTGGTCCTTGGTCAGTTGTTATCCCACCATTTTAATGTAAACTTAAAAAAGAAATTTAAGTTGTTAGCTGGCAAGTGGTTGATTTTATGCATTTATTTATTATTGTTATTAATAATTCTCTATGTTGGAAATGAGAATCTTCGTAGGGCACAAAAATAGCATTTAAACAGGTAAAAAAATTGTAATTAATTTATATTTAATTATTTGTAATCCAAGAAAGAGTGCAAATAGGCCTTACTTACTAGTCTACATCCTCTATTTTTATAACATCAGCTCTTTTTGTTCAAGGGATAGTTTTTGTACTTTTAGCGTTGAGGGAAGGAATAATTTAAGAGGTGCATCTGATGCGGCGATTTTGATTCCCAAGGCGGCGGCGTGATGTAGATAGTACAGTCCCGGTGCTTTAGAACGATTTAGTTGACGAGAAACTGCTTCAGGTCATCCTAAAACAATTGACCGGGACTGTACTTCACTCGATCGGTGTTGAGATTCCACAGAATCGGTGGACTCGCTATACCTAATACCAAAGATCATATAATATTCTATTATGATCTTTGCTAATACATGGAGATAGCGCCTCTTATTATATTCCTTAACTCAATACTCTTTGGCTATCATTTTTTACCAGTTTCGGGAACTTTTAAATCGTCTTTAAATGGGATGTAACTGTGTATTCGAAAAAAAAAACAATTTAATTACAAATTCATGTATTTTTCAAGGTATCTATTGAGTTGAAATTTGGCACAAATGTCTACTTTTTTATTAATTTTAGTCAAAGAATTTAAAGAACACACTAAAAATAATAAAAAATTACACCCACGTACACAGTTTGACACTATAATCGGCCTATTTTTGCAAAGTTTTATTTTTTTAATAAACAAGGTGCCTTTCCTGTCGAAGACTTACGTTATCATGTTAGCCTTGACTGAACATAGTAAACTAGTGAGTTTTATTACTAGATATTTATTTCTCAGAGAACACATACGAATATCAGAGGAATAAAGAATGGGAATAAAAGAAAAGTGAGAACAATAATTATTACAGCTTGGATACATAATCGCTTATAACTGACACCTTCTGGATATACTATATTAACAGGCCTCTTGAATTGTTAGAATTATCTCTTCACGAGTACGTATACAGGAGTTCTGTAGATTTTTTCTTTCAAATATCTCCAAACATATAAATCCAATAGGGTGGGGTCTGGAGACCTGGGAGGCCAAGCTTTAGGTTCCTCTCCTTCATCTCTGTTCGGGACTAGTCCAATTCAACGGTCTCCATAATGTTCTCACTTGAAGGCCATAATGCGTAGGTGCACCATCCACTTGGAACCAACTATTAGCCAATAAATTTAATGGCACATCTTCCAGTATTACATTTAACTCTGTAAAAAAATTAAGCGATAGTGTTGCAGTCTGTCTGTCTGGTAAAAAAATGGCCACAGAGGTTTTTAGATGTTACTCCCAAGCACACATTTATTGCAAATTTGTTTTGAAATGTTCTTGGAAATTTTGTCGTGCCGAAATATGAAAATTTTGGTAATTAGTGATTCTCGTGCTTGTAAATGACGCTTCATCAGTCCAAATCACTATGTGCAAAAACAGTACATTTTTTAATTGTTGTTCACAATAACGAATTCTCTTTGGGTAGTCTGTAGGCAATGAATACGTGTGAATTGGTATGCATTTCTGCCATCTCGATGAAGTGTTCTAAGAATCTTTGATCTCGAAATATTCAGTTGCGAAGAGGCTCTACGAAAAGAATAATTAAGATTTTTATCAAATGACCTTAAAATGCTCCTTCTAGTTGGTATTTGATTTCTGATATATCATCCTTTCTATTAATATTATTGCGATTACCATCAGCCTCCCTGAACTGACGGTGAACGGACTCAAACACTCCTCGAGTGCATTTCCATTGCAGAATCCATACATAAAATGTATGTCGGCATATTCTGAATTTGAAAATATTATGGGCATACCTAACGATTTCCAGATACAGATCTTATAACACCGAATTAATGACAATAATTATTTTGCTCAAACGTCAAAACTGACAGTTTATATGAAAAACTCGAACAAGGATTAAATATATACGTATTTTGGACAAAAAGAAGGGATTTTCGAAAAAACACCAAGAGCACTTTCTTTCTCTAAATTAATAGGAGAACCCGAAAGTGATGAGATAAAATCATTTTTGCATTGTCGCATCATTTTTTTGGTGAGACTACCCCCAACGCCCCGCCACTGCTTGAATAAAGCAATGGGAGATACTCCAATATTAAAGCTACTTTGATGGTGTAGATTTCTACCAAACGTAGGAGAGACATAAAAATATTGTTAAAAAATCCAACTTTAATTCTCTGTACAACGAAAACCATAGAGTTCTCGATGTAATGTTCATATGAAAAAATCCTATTATTTTGGAATTTTCTAATAGAGCATGACTCACAGCTTTAATGAAATTTAATTTGATTAATTGCGATACTATTATTTCATTTCAGTGAATACGAAAGGCTTTGTTCCACTAAAACTATTCCGCAGGATAGAAATTAATCTGTAAATTAATTTTCCTGTGCAGTAAATGAACTGCTAGATTCGATAACACCCCATAGAGCAATTTACGCGTACATGTATAAAAAAATAAAAAAATAATAGGATATAGGTGAATTCCATAATGTGAATTACATTCTTTGACTTTTCATCTGACTTACTGAAAAAACTCATCTAAAGCTGTTAAGATCCAAAAATTGACAGCAAAAATACAAAACGACTCGGAAGAGGAGACTCTAAATAAAATAAAGGACAACGTTTTCGTTTCGTGAATGAAACCTTCTGGCGGAATCGATAGGCTATTTTAGGATTCTAATATAAAAATAATGATCCATGGCTACGTAGTATGAATAAAGGGTATGGGATTAGGTCTATAAAATAAAAGTGTACATTCTCGAGTTATTTTCTCATAGAAGAGTATATTCAAGTTGGGCAGGTAGGTATCGCTAAGAAGCTTCACAAACACCCACTTTGTAATAAACTGCAGGTTGTAAAATCACAATGTCACATTCCCGGCCCCAGATCTTTCCTTGTACTACCAAGCTGTCTCCTGAATTCGGCAGCCGGTTAACTTTTATCATAATAGGTGGGGCTTGGTGGCGCCCAGCCAGCTTTCGCCCCTCAAAGCTGACTACTCTGAGTTTTCCTGCTTCTCACCATCAACAGCATTGGGTCCCTGCGGAGTTTCAAATGCCCCTCAACTCCGCAGTTCCAACAGCGCAGTGGTGTACTTCTTGAAGCACCCATCTCGTCTTCGGAGGTCGTAGCACGTGAAAGGATGTTCTGGATATCCCGTACCATTTGTTCTACATTGGCATTACTTGTACTGCCTCTGTTTTGTTGTCGCACCTTTCTTCACCTCACTTATCTACGTGCTGCCTGCGTAACGGTCGGAGTTTTGCCGAAAGATTAGGCTGTTGGAATGATTCTGGAGAGGGAGCAAACACAAAACAAGGATATTAATCGAGATTGCAGCGGGATCTTTTGTGAGGGAGATCGTGGTTAGCAATAGTCAGTTGCGTCTCTGAGAGGTGCGTTTGGATTTGGTTTGGATGAGTTTTCGTCTTTGTATAGGTTTTTTGAGAGATTTCTTTGATGAAGTTCTTCAAGAAAGGAATATTCATGTCACGATGAATGTGACGGTTATCTACATACCAGTCGGCACGATTTTGTATAACTTGGACTTTTTGGTGACTTTTTGCTCGCAGAAAGAATCCTCAAGCACCCTGCATATCCGGTGTTCCCAGAAGCGGACCTCGCGTTCGCACTTCACACTCAGCCGTTACAATATGTCCTTCGGGACAGTAGGGATCAAGAATTCTACCTTTGTGCTTCTTCACGACTACAGGAGGAGGGAGATTTGGCATTGAAATCGCCGATGGCGGCTACCTTACTTTCGAAGTTAAATAGATTGTCAAGGTCTGATCGGAGAAGAGACTTGTTGGGGGGATGTAGACAGAGGAGATGCAGATTTTCTTATTAACTGAAGAAATCATGAGTGAAGCTACTTCTAGATTGTCAAATAAATGCTTGTATTTATTAGATGACTGGGTTTAGATTTTTGCGCGCAAGTACAGCCACTCCTCCTGAGCGACCGTCTCACTACCTTCGCTGCCTGTCTAGTTGATGGACTTGGAAATTGGGATATTGAAGCCATCTGTGGGCTTTAGGCATGTTTCCTGCAACACGACCACATCGAAATTTTGTTTTTGACAAAACAGGTGAGTTGAGCTAAGCTTTCTTAGTGCGTATGTGATTGGCTTTCCAGGATAAGATACGAATGATTTTGTCAGGTATTAAGAAAAGAGAAAAAAACGGAAAAGGAGAAGGGTGGAGGCATGTTGTAGAAGTAGGATCCGATCATTACTGCAAATTTGTCGAAGGTGGAGTTAACGTCGGAGACGGGACTTAAGGTTTCGGTATTTTTTGGTCAGAAAGGAGGCGACTTCGTATGTGAAAGTGGGAAAGAAAGGTGCTGCTGCCTGGGCGTAAGATCGAATTTTGAGGATAGCCTTGCAGCCGCGGTAGTTTGCCGGGCGTGGCAGCTCGCAGTTGGCACATTTGGGAGGAGTTTCTATTGATTTTTCGGATTCTGGCGTCCAGTGCAACGAAGCATAATACTTGAGGCATAGGATAGGAATCATTGAAGGATAGGGCTTGGGGATTTCTGGGGCTCGAATCGAACTCTGGGGTGAAAAAGGTGTGGAAATGGATTTTATGGGATTCGAAGACTTGTAGTCGTCAGAAGTTGTGTTGACGATACGAATGCCAAGACAAATGTATGTGGCACGGGATAAGGAGATTTCTATAGAAATGGGAATTTTGGTGAGTTCGACCCACATATATTTATCCCTCAGGACGATGCGGGTGCAGGAGCTTTTAAAGGAATGGAGGTGGTGGTTTTGGACAAGGAGGAGGGAGGAGGTGGTGGAGTTGGTGGATTTGGTGGATTTGATGGAGGTGGTGATTTTGGTACAGGAGGTGGATTTGGTTGAGGGTGCGGAGGAATCCTCTTCATTTTGACTAATTGGAACTCATCGGAAGAGGACTCCGCCATCCTTTCTCTGCTCGGGAGCGGACTCCATGGAGGCTGAGGAGGAAGTGGAGGTGAGGGAAGGTGCGCCCAAAGGAGCTGGTTGTGCTTCCGAAGCAAGCCGATGATCTCCGATTCCTAAGGGGTGGTCACCAACAGCTAGACCTGCAAGTTTTTTCTTTTTCTCTGGAGTAAATTTATTTTAGTTAATTTTAGAGTTTCAAAAGTATCTACCTACTGAGATTTCTTAGTTTGATTCTCTATAGAATTCAGAGATAATTAAAATTGACCTACGAATTTAATTTTTTGAAATTTTCCCGGAACATTTTTTTTATTTATTTATTATAAGCTTTATAGACTTGATTACAGTGATCACTAAAGCTTAATCCTGTTGACTGTCAGTTCATCGAATCAGTACGGATCCCACGCAAATACTACTTGAATCGATGCGATTCGCACTGTGTAGTGGGAGAGCGCGCCCGATCGTTCATCCACGATAAAGATAGATATATTATGTAAAAAGGCCTATAGGCTATAGGTCCGGCAGGGCGGTAGGCTCTTGTTAACAAGTGTGACGTGAAACAAAGACATATAATATTATTGGCGGACCGCAGCCAGATGAGTGGTGGTCTCCAGGGCTGTGCTAGCATATTCTAGATGGTTTTGGTTAACTAATTTCCTAATTGGTTACCTAATTTCAAAATAGATTCCTCGGGTTTCATCATTTGTGTTTTTTTTTTATTTGTGTTTTAGGGGAACTAGGGGCAAGACGGGGTAGCGGGGTAACATGGGGTACTAGCTATTACTGTTAAACTACTAGAGCCATCTATGGTTTTGACGGTGAATTATGTCTATTGACAGCCACACACCATGCGCTCTTGATTTTAATCGCTTCCCACCAGTCTTGCAGCTACAGTCGCCAGAGACGGTTTGCATTTTTCGATTTCCGCGTACTGGTTATTATGTTTGGCTGTTTTCTTCTACAGAAAGGTAAGCTAATTCATAAAATTAAGTATAATTCGTATTGCGTGTTTTAAACACATCATATAGAGGCTCTCTAACAGTAGTCGCATTACGCAAATGTCGTTATACTTTTTGAAAAAATAAGACATAATTTAAAAGTGTATCTGTGGGGTAAGATGGGGTACCTTGTGAGTGCCCCATCGCAGCCTGTATTTTCCCACCGTTATTTCCAGTGAGGGTTTTGCATTAACACCTATACATTTCCTTTTCCATACGATCAGCAGAGAGTCCCTATGTGTTCTCCGATTTTTATTTGTAAATATGTACAATTTTTTCTTCTACTATTTATTTGGCAATTACTTGCAGAACATGGTGAGAACTTATAAAAGAACTACCGATAGGGGGAAATGGTGCCCAGAGAGTATGGAAAAGGCTGTATTTTCTGGTCAGATGGGGTACCTAATGGCATCCAAGTCTTTCAACGTTCCACAGACAACCTTAGAGAGAAAAGTAAAACTGCGCCGCCAACTTGCTGATGCAGCTAAATTCAAAGTGGTAGAACCTTTGGGTCCTAAATCTACAATTTTTACACCTGAAGAAGAGGCACAGTTGGTGACTTACCTCAAAAAAATGGAGGAGAGATTGTTTAGACTAACTAACTTGGAACTAAGAAAACTGGCTTACCAATGGGCAGTAAGACTGGGAAAGGAACACACATTTTCTAGAGAGAAGGAAATTGCGGGTGTAGATTGGATACAGCTATTCCTTGCACGCCATCAAACTTTAACTGTCAGGAAACCTGACTGTGCAGCTCGCGCGATGGGCTTTAATCGCATAGCAATCCAGCAGTTTTTTAATTTGCTATACAACGTTATGGACAAGTACAAATTTGCCCCAAATCAAATTTGGAACTGTGATGAAACTGGAGTATCTGTTGTTCCGAAAACTAGATCCAAAATTATTGCTCAAAAAGGCCGGAGGCTGATAGAGGATCTAGAGTAACATTAGAGGTATGTTTTAACGCATCAGGAACATATATGCCACCAATGTTCATATTCCCACGAGTGAGACATAATCCAGAATTAATGAACGATTGTCCTCCTGGTGCGTGGGCGCAGTGCCATCCATCAGGTTGGATGCAGACAGACATTTTCTTTTCTTGTTTAAAAAGTTTGTGGAGTTCAGTGGAGCTTCCAAGAACTCACCGGCTTTACTTTTGCTCGATGGGCATCATACTCACACAAAGAATATTGTTCTTATTGAATATGCCCGAGAGCATGGGATTATCTTGCTGTGTTTTCCACCCCACTGCACCCATCGGCTGCAGCCTTTGGATGTAGCCTTTATGAAACCACTGAGCACGTTTTATGAAGGTGAAGTGAGCAGTTGGTTACGGTGCAATCCTAGACGTGTGGTATCACAATTTCAAATTGCCAAATTATTTGGAAATGCTTTTATCAAGGCTGCTACTATGGCAACAGCGATTAACGGTTTTCGGAAAACAGGCATATGGCCTAGTGACAGAAACGTATTCTCCGAAGCTGATTTTGTGGCGGCAGAAACTACTAATCGTCTAATTCCGGAACCTGTTACAACCAGAATTCTACCAGAAATTGCGACAACTGAGAAGGAGGCTGAGGCTGAGGACAATGAAAATTTACCAGGGTGTTCATTTTGGCCAGACAAGGGGTGCAAAACCTCAGCCAGTGCTTGAAACACCAGAAAAATCATATTCAACTCCAAAACCTCAGCCGGTGCATGAAACGCCAGAAAAATCCGTTCTACTTTCACCAGAAGACATCATCCCCATTCCTGTGGTGACTTGTACTACTCTGCGTTCAAAAAGAAAGCGAGGAAAGACAGCTATTTTGACTAGCACACCATATAAAGATGAACTTGAAGAAGAAGTTTATAGAAAATTATCTAAGGGTAAACAAAAAGAAAAAAGTAAGACAAAAAACCTGTGGACACCGAGAAAAAGAAGAAGGCAAAACAAATCAAACGAAACCTAAACTTAGAAAATAAACAACGGGCTCGCAAGGAATCTTCTTCATCGGACTCATCTGTGGATGACGAGCCATGACTATATTGCAATTACATGTATTCTGAGTCCACTGCAGGGTGGGTTCAATGCTGGAAGTGTAAGAGATGGGCTCACTGTTCGTGTGCCGGTGAAGAGGAAGAATATGATGAAGTAGTCCATCTATGCGCCCTTTGTCAGTAGTTCAGTCACAGATTTTTAGTAGAATTTGCATATTTTCACTTTACCTGTACTACTGCTGTTTTATTTCCAGAGTTTATATTTTCGTTTTGTGTTCGGAAATGTTTATAGTTTACAATAAACGTTTGTTCAACGTTGTCTCATATTTCTTTTTTTTTTGTAAATCGACTTCAAAGGTTAAGTACCCCGTCTTGCCCCTAGTTCCCCTACGTTTCGGCATATTAGCCATATTCAGACATTTATAATACTTAAAACAATGCAACCCCAAGTTGCAACTTTACGCGACACTTTTATAGAAATATGTACGACAAGAACAAGTGGACAAATTAAATCCACTCTTTTGAGTTATTAACTTCTTAAAAAACCGGAATTATTGTTTTATGACCATTTTATATTAATTATGCAAAAATACGTAATTTCTACTAAAATAAAAATAAAAAAGCCCATGCCGAAAGTAGGTACCCACCTCGGTACCCACCTATTTATTTTAATTGACCACAGAGTGTGTTCTTTTCAAAACGTAGCCGCCCACTGGTTGTAAGGGGTGTGGTTAAAAAGTCAGAGTGGAGGGTTAAGTTTGGTCACGTTTTGACCACGTTTTAGCCCCCAAAAGAAATACCTAGGGAAAGTGGGCTTGAACCCCCATAACTATACTACTTAATAAATAAATGATAACCTTGAACTTTTTAACTTTATTCTTATTCCTAAATCCAAAATGAAAATCTCATCTGTAAAACCATAACCATAAAGTTCATAAGACAATTCACAAAAATAAACGAAATCGTATTTATTTTTTTTGTTTTAGTTGGAGAGAAGTAAAAATTATTAACAATAATAATACAACGAACAGCAACAAACAGCATAAAAATGAGTCTAAGTGGGAGTAAGTTTGACATTTGTTATTCCCATAAACTACCTCTTATCCTTATTCTTAATGATATTTATACAAGGTGGCTTATAAAAGTGGCTCTCTCAAATGTCTCGGCTATTTTTTGGCAGAAAAATCTAGGAAAACTATGGCCAACAATAAAATAATTCAAAATTTTTAAACCGCTGTAACTTTTTGATTTCTAGAGGTACAGAAAAAAGGTTAATATGAAAATTGTTTGCAGTAACTGTGAGAACTATTGTATCAATTTTGAAATATTAGATGTGACTAACTTTGGGCACTCTTGGGATAAAAAATTAAACTCTGATTCTAAAAATTCTAAACTATTCTCTATTTTTGCCCAATATGAATATAAACAAACTGCTCTGCGTCTGTGCTGCCAACTCGAAAATGACGAATTGTGCTTACTGTCTTCAAATCTTGTTCTACGCAATACGGGACTGAATTTAAGATGCCAGCGCCCCGACGGGACTATTCGAACAAATATATGGGCCATCGTCACTATAGGAACGGTGCTAGCCTTGGGTCTACACTGGTGTGTTCTTTGTTCTTGTTCATTGTTGGCATGGCCCACTAGTTTAGCATTGAGCCTATAGGGGGCATATTTCATATATTCAATGGCGTATCCTATTATTATTCTGCTACACTTTTGTTTCGTTTTGTTTTTTTTTTGTTGCTGGTAATTGGACCTTGGAAAAAGAAATATTTATGTTGGCTTTGAACAAATTCAGTTATTTAAGTTCTTTCTTATCATAATTTGACGTTATGTGACACCATAAAGAGACGATATCACCAACTACCATAATTATGGAATTTTCTACTATCAGCAGCGGAATTATATTTTCCGTTCGACATCCAATCATCTCTGCCGTCGATTTTGAAAAGTAGTTTCGCTGTTCTAAAGCTGATTTCTACCACAAAATTTCATAATTATTCACAAATATTGTGTTATGAAGAAGAATTCAAGGTATCCACAAAACCGGATTTGCCGGAATAATCAAAATCGTTCAACTTCGATCATCCATTGAAAATTAAAATTATGAAATTGGGCTACCCTAACACAAAATTTTGCTACAGACTAATATATTAAGTAAATAGCACGGAGTGGTATTTATTTCCACCACTATGACAGTTTGCGGCACGAACCGTAGGCCCTATAATTATTAATTCAAGGAGAAGGCTTGTATGCACGTCTTATCACAGCAGAAATAAAGAAAATTGCATATTTTACTTACATATATTTTGTCAATTAAAATCCGAGGCTGCTTTCGCCTTGCGGCATCTTCAGGGCTCACTAAAAAATTTTGTAACAATAATATTATGTAAATAATACCTACTTATCTAAGGCAAATAATCTTATCTAAGACCGAATTTTGGGGACGAAAACACACTTACTTGTCAAAGTCAAAATACAAAGAAAAATACACAAGAATCGAACATACTAGTCAACAGCAGAGAAACAAATCGCCATTTACCACCCACAATACGTCAAGATCAAATCCGAACACAGAAATGAATTAACGGACCACCGACAATACCGAACAAGTGTATGCAACCATACAAACAACTAAGTATCAGAGCTGGGCAGATCTATTTAAAAAAGATCGTTTTAAAGATATAAGATCGAAGATCGCGATCTTGATCTTAGATCTAGATATTTTTTGTTTCACTAAAGAAAGATCTTTTTTAAAAATATCGTTTCAAAAAGATCTAATCTTTGATCTTAATTTGACGATCTTAGATCGTTTAAAAGATCTAAGATCGTTTTATAGATCTAAGATCGTTTTAAAGATCTAAGATCGTTTTAAAGATCTAATATCTTTAAAAGGATCTAAGATCGTTATAACGTTTCTGTGATTTTTTTATATAAATTATGTTTTATTTTTGAAGAATAAAAAATAGTGCTCTAGGTTGTTGCAGGAATAAGAGTTTTTGTTTTTATATCTACATATTTGTCAAATATGTTCTCATTTTGACCTCAGTTGTTGTAGTAGTTCGTTTTTGAAACGTTTCTGTGATTTTTTTATACAAAATAATGTAGGTAGAAACGTAGGTAGGTATATATTTTTTATAAGAATTAATAGTTTTGTACTAACAAGGATTTTTCCTTTTCTACATCTACAATCTACATATTATTTCTAAAATATAAGTATTACGAATTCGGTTACTTACGTTACTAACGAGCGTTCATTTAAAGCAGTTTACCTCAGGAGGTCTCTAGGTATCAGTTAAAGTGCAAATTGTCAGAATTCGCGAAAAATGACAAATAATATAAACAAACCGACGTACATTTTACCTACAACTACCTATTTTGAGGTCAAATTTAAATAAATGCTTTACGATAATTTGTATTTTATTTTCAATTATCTATTTCTCAAAATTCCGAATTTTATAACTTAAGTTATAAAATTATAAATTGCATAAATAATCGGTGAACACGTTTTTACAAGAAAAGTCTAATTCTTCATAGGTATATCAAATGATTGGTTACGTAACCAGTTCAGTTAGAGTAGTAACTTTAGGTAACTAGTACGTAAAATTTTACTTTACACAACTAGTTACGTAAAACTGGACATATCATCACTTGCTCAGGTTTTGAAAGATGCCACTTGATATACTATGTCAAAATTAGGAAAAGTATTTATAGACATCTATATATAATTATATAAAATCATGAATTTCGTTCAACGATCTTAGATCATTTAGAGGATCTTAGATCATTTAGAAGATCTTAGATCGTTTAGAAGATCTTATAGATTGTTTAGAAGATTTTAGATCGTTTAGAAGATCTTAGATCGTTCAAATGATCTTAGATCGATTGATCTTTTTTTAAATAGATCATTTTTAGACGATCTTTGATCTAAGATCGTTTTTGCACGAAAAGATCTATTTTTAAACGATCTTAGATCTTTTTTTGAAAAACGATCTGATCTATGATCTAGATCTTTTTTGGCGCAATCTTTCCCAGCTCTGCTAAGTATGGGTAAAGATAAAATAAGGATGTAAGATTAGTGAATGTAAATGTATTTACAAGAAAAGGTGATAATGAGCATAAGCACTCAAAGTTAACAAAAAGAAAAAACTAGTAACCACATACACGTGTTTCATGCTATTTGGCAATCATCAGTACGGTGTAACATTAACCAAATCAAAAGATAGGCATGATTTGGGAAGCAACAAATGAAGTCCAGGCAGGAGCTTCCCAAATCAAATGGTGAATGTTATGTTACACCGTACTGATGATTGCCAAATAGCATGAAACACGTGTATGCGGTTACTAGTTTTTTCTTTTTGTAAACTTTGAGTTCTTATGCCCATTATCACCTTTTCTTGTAAATACATTTACACTCACTAATCTTACATCCTTATTGTCATTGTATCTTGGGTTATGAAGGTTTCCACGCAGGTCGCTTTAGCAGCCTCCGTGGCGATGTTAGTACAAGCCCTAAAATAGGGGATGTGCTGACTGAAGCTGCAAGTGTGATGTTGGCTCCTGCCTGGACTTCAATTGTTGCTTCCCAAATCATGCCTATCTTTTGATTGGGTTAATGTTAAATTAAATTATCTAGATTTAACTGTTTCCAAAGACATTAATAATGAACTTTCTTTTAGTGTTTCGGAAGCCAACCCAAACTGTCCATGCTACATGCCACTTCTTGTCATCCAGGTCATCATAAGTTTTCAGCCTTTAACAGTTACATAAACAGATTATACAGTAGATATTATTATACATTTGTCATCAGATAATTTTGAGAAGGAACGTTCTACAATAGAATCAATTGCAGTCAATAATGGTTATAGTAAAGATATCGTACCTATAAGTTGATTATGAGACGAGAACAAAATATTCTTAGAAATCAAGCGTATTCTACAACACCTGAAACCAATGATAATTTAAAAAATATATTTTTCGTTACCATATATCGGAATTTTGTAACAAAAGATTTCTAGTATAATCGAGAAACATTCATAGGCTACAACAATTTCTTTTAAGCCTACAAATTATCTCAGCTCTGTATTAACTAAGAACAAGGACAAACTAAGCAGTTTGCAGAAGAGAGGGGTGTATCGTTCGAATTGCAATGATTGCACTGCAGCTTATGTAGGTCAACCGAGATTATCTTTGGGAGTCAGGATTAAAGAACATTTCTAAACGTAATGTGTCAGCCTTCGGACATCAACTTAGATTCAATCAACACATAGTTTTTCTCCAACAACTAATTGTCAGTTGTTACATAATATTCGTTTTAGTGGTTTAAAATTAGATCTCGTGGAAGAATTAGAGATCACTATGTTAAAAATTGACAATAATCTTTGCTTAAATAATCAGATTAACTTTTGCTTCAACGTCAAACCAATTTGTCTTACCATTTAAAATTTTTAAATTACAACCTTTTTAAATATCTACGTTTCTCTTTACCCATAGTTAGTTGTTTGTATTGTTTCATACACTTGTTCGGTATTGTCGGTGGTCCAATTGTTCGGATTTGATCTTGACTGCTGTGAGTGGCAAATGGCGATTTATTTTTGTCTGCTATTGACTAGTATGTTCGATTCTTGTGTATTTTTCTTCGTATTTTGACAATTAAGTGTGTTTTCATCCCCAAAATTTGGTCTTAGATAAGATTATTTCTCTTAGATAAGTAGGTATTATTTGCATAATTTTATTGTTAACACTACAAAATTTTTCAGTGAGGCCCTGAAGATGCCGCAAGGCGAAAGCCGGCTCGGATTTTAATTTACAATATATGTGTATGTAAAATATACCATTTTCATTCTTTCTACTGTCCTATAATAATTATTATTTCATATGGGAGCAAGCAGGGAAATGTATCAATATTTAAGAAATATGCCTTTCATCAGAAAATCTTAGATAAAAGAGGGACTCCGGGAATAAAATAATTTCTTTATTCCCTTCATCGTGACAAAGCAGAAATGTGACAAAAATAAAACACCTACGTACATTTCAGAATCCTTTGCCCTTCGAGTCTTCATACTGATTTATTATGACACATTAATCGTATTTGTAGACGAATAAAGACTAACAATGTTTTACGGAACACGTAGCAAGTCTTTTTTTGTAAATTTAGCAATTAATCTTAGTGTAACTAATAATATAAGTTAAAAAAACTAGAGCCCTTTTAGCTTGAGAGCTGGCTATATACAGGGTGTTCCATCTTAAGTGTGAACTCCCTCGTAAAATTATGGTTTTTAAATATTCGAGTGCTTGTTTTTCCGACATGATCGGAGGTGGGAAGATGCTTTCTGGGAACATTTCACTTTCCACAAATCTCTCAAACAGGTCCTAATGCAATCACGTTTATACTCCTAAAATTAAAAAAAATATATTAGCAATTTCTTTATCGAAAATCTGACCCCGCCATCTAATCTCTAATATCCCATTTAATTTGATATGTCACACTTGCCAGTTTGTTCTGTATTTACTACAAGAAATTAAGAAAAATCAATTGTAATATTTGTGATTGATAGAAGGTCTAGTTACCCATGAAAAAAAAATCGATTTTGATGCTAAATTAAAGTAGGCAGTGAGGTGCAAAATGGGTCAAATGATTTCCTTAGACACCCTAATAAGTCATCTGCCAAAATATATCATATTAGGGTGCTTTATTTAAAATGAGCAAGTTGGCATCAACTTCTGGTAAAACCATCTTCAAAATATTTTAGCCGAATTGCCCCCGTCGACTTTCGTAAACTGCTAAATTTTCAAAATTTTTCAAAGTCTATTTTCCGAGAAATCGATCGCGGCAGTTCGTCGTGGGACCCACTGAATATACAGGGTGTTTCATTAATATGGTAAAAAAATGAAACTGGGAGTAGAGGGGACCAAAATATGACGATTGAGCCCAACATCGCTTATACAAATGTTGATGGGTAAAAAGATACAGGGTGTTCAAAGTTAAAATTTTATTTACAAATTTCTTAATAACTTCGACAGTTTTTATGATATGGGCTTAAAAATTGGTACATGAGGGATTTTTAGGACGGCAAACAAGCATATTTTATCAGTTTTAATGTAGTCCCTAGAGGGCGCCTCTTACTCCCTTAGAATTATTTAAAAGTACGCACAATTTTTTTTAAGGGAGTAAGTGGCGCCCTCTAGGAACTACATTAAAACTGATAAAATATTCTTATTTGCCGTTCTAAAAAACCCCAATGTACCAATTTTTAAGCCGATATCATAAAAACTGTCGAAGTTATTAAGAAATTTGCAAATAAAATTTTAACTTTGAACGCCCTGTATCTTTTTAACCATCAACATTTGTATAAGCGATGTTGCGCTCAATCGTCATATTTTGGTCCCCTCTACTCCCAGTTTCATTTTTTTACCACATTAATGAAACACCCTATATGTACAGGGTGTCCCGAAATTAGCCTGCCATAATTTACCAGCGCGTTCTGCGACCCAAAAAAATGAAAAAAGTTTCTATAAACATGACCTCAAAAATGCCCCCTAAGGGGGCTGTAGCCTCCGAAAGGGGCAGTTTCGCAAACGGGTATTTCTAAATATCTCCAGAACGAGCAAAGATAAAATTTTTAAATTTGGTATGTGATATACCTGTGAGATTTGACATTTTCCGAGGTAGAGATAGTTTGACATTCTTCATCATAGGCGTCCCAAATGGGGGGGTGAAGGGGTTAAAAATACTCAAAAATTTTTGTGTGTGCCTTTTTTCACCATTTATTTCAAAATTATAAAATATCAGTGTCTTATACAAAAAAAAGGTGCTCTTGTGAAACTTCGATAGCACGCACCATTTTCGAGAAAAACCGTTTTGAACTTTTTTTGCAATTTGCCACAAAAATTCAAATTAGAAATTAGCCTGCGATGATTTACCAGCGCGTTTCGCGACCTAAAAAAATGTAAAAAGTTCCTATAAACATGACCTCAAAAATGCCCCCTAAGGGGGCTATAGCCCCCGAAAGGGGCAGTTTCGCAAACGGATATTTTTAAATATCTCCAGAACGAGCAAAGATAAAATTTTGAAATTTGGTATGTGATATACCTGTGAGATTTGACACTTACCGAGGTAGAGATAGTTTGACATTCTTCATCATAGGCGTCCCAAATGGGAGGTCAAATGGCTAAAATTTTACGAAAGTTACGCATTACCTATGAGCAGTGACTATGGTCACTGCTATGAGTGCCCCAGTTGTAAATAACATAAATAAAACAGATGGTAGAAAAATGTAATTTTCAACAAAAATTACATAATGTATATTTACGTTGGTATTATTGCGTACCTAATGTAAACGATAAAAAACGCGCTATCATGTAGACATGTAAGTTGACCTTTACGTACAGTAAACAAAACGCACGGAACACAGAATAATTATAGGCGGTTAAATCATAGGCAGCTGTCAAAAATAAACACGTCCTACTATTATTTTGCACCAGAGGAGTCTCGAGCAGATACATAGGGGAGAGGTAATAGCTAAAAATGGCTAGTTTGCTGTGAATACCTGGGATTGCAGTGGCGTTCAAAGATCGAAGTTTGATTTAGGAGCAATTTTAAAAGCATTGTTAGTTGCCCGTTCGTAACAAACCCGATAGCTAACAATTTGAGTTTTTCCTGTTCCTACTGCTGATATTTAATTACCTGCCTGGAATCCCTATCAAGACGGCCGTCTGTAGTTTTTTATTATTCCCGCCATACTGTTTTTTATCTCCAATGTACAAAACTTAGGTACTGAATTTTTGCCACTCTACATACTATTTAGAACTATTTTTTTTTAAGAAGTTTATGCTAGGACTGCGATTGGTAATTTCGACATTCTAAGTTGGCATCAATACAGAAAAAAGTCAACCGGGTCATAACATCAGGTCAGTAACGAGCCCATTTGCACACACAAGAATATATTATTGAGAATTGATCGTATAGAAGGATTGCAAGACACAAAAATTGGTTTTTATACCGAGCCCAAAGCAGCATAATATTGTTATTTCACTCAACACTTTTCTCATTGCCTGTACAGGATGATCATTTTTTAGACGCCCGGTCTCTGTTCGTGGAAAACGGTCGAATATTATATTATTCCATTTTTAGGTTGTAGGCAAAGTTCTAGACACATTTCATGTATCATGGTCCTATATCTAAGTCTAACCGTTTTTGACATATTTTAAGTTTTAAGTAAAAAATTACGTTTGCAGGCCTAAACATAACTATCAATTTATCCTATATGAAAGCCTTTATTCGTTGGGTGAAGCTTTATTATTTAATTGGGTTGGTTTTCTTGTAGAAGGGATCTACTTTAGTAGATCAAATTTTCCAAAGGCCTACCCTATATACAACCCAACACTATCATTCGCGCTACACAAACGGCGGGAAATGGGCAGTATCAGCTGACACTTTCCCCTCCGCACTCATCACTGTTATCACGACAGAATACCAATGAAATATCGACACACAAGGATGTATTTTCGGTCCGAAAATTTTAAAACGTCCATTTTGTCAGATACAATGGGATGAAACATCAAATTTTTTTGCACTATTATTTAAATATAATAATTGTATAGCAATATTAGTTTCTTTTAGAATGTCAAAAATTACAATGTCCATATAAGGTAGGTGCACCAAAACCTGACATAGTCCTAAAAGCTGACACGTTTCTTTTTTTTAACAAAAACAAGCTTATTCATATAGATGGGTCTATACCCACCATCTGCAATTATTATTTCAATATTCTAGTCGACACTGACATAGGCAACCAATCATTCAAGCTAAAACATTTTAATTCAGTGTAACCTAAAATTCAAGGTGTTCTGTTTCTTTAAGAAAGTCATTTTTCGTTAACAATTTCTTAAGGCTTAGAGTCCCTGGTAAGTACATTTCTTTAAATATTTTGAAAGTTTTGTTGAAGTGGCATGTGTACAATCATTAGGGAGGTTTAAAATAACTAAAATTTTGTAAGAATAATTTTATAACCTCAAAATTGTAAAAAATACAACTCATGTCAGGTTTAGGTTCAAAAATCTGCGTTTTTCTTAAACCTGACAGTAATGTCAGCATTAAGAATGTTACATTATAATTCTTGTTCCTAATCCTGATATTGTATGTACCTACCTTTTTAGCCAAAGATGCCTCCCAAGAAAATTCAAAATTATTCTGAAGAAGCATTAAAAAATGCAATGAGGGATATTAAAGATGGAATACCATTAGCCACGGTATCAAAAACATATAACATTCCTCGTACTACCCTTTACTATAAAAAAACTGGGAAATATCCAGAGCTAGGAAAAATAGGTTCCCCTACAGTTTTGTCTTCCAATGAAGAAACTGTCTTGGTCAGTTGGATGCTGCACCTATCAGATACAGGTTTTCCAGCCACAAAAACCCAACTCCTTGATAGCATTGAAATGATTTTAAAGAAATTGAAGAGAGATTCTAAATTCAGTAATAATCGTCCTGGCCGTCATTGGTATGAGCTTTTTTTAAAAAGACACCCGGAGATTGCAGAGAGAATAACCCAAAATTTAACAAGTGGAAGGGCGAAGGTTTCTGAACAAAATATCAGAAGCTGGTTTAAAGAAGTAACCGACTATTTCAAAAGCAAAGATTTGCTCAAAATTGCGAATGATCCTACGCGAGTGTTCAATGCGGATGAAGCCGCTTTTTTTTTAAGTCCTAAGGGATCAACAGTACTAGCTAGAAAAGGACAAAAGTCCGTATACAGCTTTATAGCTAACGATGAAAAAGAATGCTTAACAACTCTTGTATGCGGTAAAAAGTTCTATTCCTAATAGGTTGCCTTCTAATAATTCTGTCCTAACTTTATTTTAGGAAATGCAGCTGGTGCTATAGCTCCACCCATGACCATTTATCCTTACGAAAGAATTCCAATGGCAGTTGTTCATATGTTGCCTAAAGGATATTGCCTCGGTAAATCAGAGTCAGGTTGGATGACTTCTCAGACATTTTTTGAGTACATCACAAACTCATTTTACCCATGGCTAGTTGAAAATGAGTATACTTTTCCAATCTTATTATTTGTTGATGGACACGCATCTCACCTCACTCTGCCATTAAGTGAATTTTGTACCAAAAATAAAATTGAGCTTATCGCTTTATACCCAAATTCCACACACATACTGCAGCCAATGGATGTTGCTATATTTCATCCACTTAAGACAGCGTGGCGGAAAGCAATACACAAATGGCGAATTGAAAATGGGGGTGCTAAGTTGAAAAGAGAGAATTTCGCCCCTCTCTTCAATTCCGTTCTAAGATCAAACATTCAAAGCGAAACTTTGAAAAATGGTTTTAGGGTGTGTGGTTTGTGCCCTCTTAATGCCGATGCAGTAGATTATTCTAAAATTAAACAGTTTTCTTCCCAAAGTAAAGATGTTGCCAGTCAGAACACAGTTCCAGTATTTTCTGTTCAAGAAATTTATACAATTTTGAATTATATGGACTCTTCAATTGAGCCAGATAAATTAAAACTATTTAAAAATTCCGGTCCATCTTGGCAAGGAAATGTTGAAGACACGTCTCTCTTTAACTTTTGGTACAAAGTTAAATTAGAGAAAGAACAAAGATTAGCATGTTCTGAAGATAAAGGTGAAACAGCATCAAGTAGTGAATATGAACCGATATGGAACCTCACTGATAATGATGAAAGTATTCCTTTCTTAAATGACGAAGAATTGATTAATGCCGCCGAAAATATGGAGAATTATTTAATAGATATTACACACTCCTTGTCAGAAAAAAATATTACTGGGAAAGACTATGTTTTAAATGATGAAGCTCAAGCCCATCAGGTAAAAGACGAAACTTTTACTGAGATTAATAGAAAATACATAGACATGGAGCTAGACGAATATGAATTACCTGGGATAGAAAATGTCATAAGCGAGAACAAAGGAAATACAAAAATAAATGTTTATAATGAAGCAGAGATTATAAGAAATGTTGAAAAAACTCCAGAAGACTGTAATATCACAAGCGAAAACAAAAAAAATAGAAATAAAATCAATTTTGATAAAGAAGCAGAAGTTATAGAAAAAATTCCAGAAGAATGTAATGTCTTAAGGGAGAACAAAGAAAATAGAAATGAAATCAATCTTGCTAAAAAAACAGAAGTTATACAAGTTATGGAAAAAACTCCAGAAGAACCCACAACACCAATAAATCATTTAAATGTGCCAACTCCATTCAAAAAATGTTTATTTTGGCCTGATACCCCTAAGACAGCAGATGCAAAGAGAGTTTTAAAAGATAAAATTCCCACAGTTGCAACTTCAGAGCAATGGCAAACATATTTTAAGAAAAAGGAATCTGAAAAGAAGCAAAAAGAAGTTGAGAAACAAGAACGCAAAAAGAAAAGAGAAGAAAATAAAATGAAAAGGAAAGATAAATCACAGAATAAAAATGCCAGCAAAGAAAATCCTGGAGCTAAATTTGCCTCGTCAGTTTCAGAAGAGCAAAAAATAACTAACAGTGACGTAGGATGCAAAAAAGTATTCAATGATATTGTTGAAAATAGTTATGTTATTGTTAAATATGATTCAAACTATTATCCAGGCAAAGTTACAAAGAGTTCTAATGAAGGTTACATGGTTAGTGCTTATGAAGCTAGTGGTCCATTTTTATATAAATGGCCCAAATGTAAAGACGAAATCCTTTATGCCCCAGGTGATATTGTTGAGTTGATTTCAGAGCCAGTACCTGTTCAAAGGGGGTGTTTCAAAATTAAAGAAATGAAAAAATACAAAGAAAGTTTTTAAATTTATATTTGTCTAATAAAATATTCTTGAAATACTTATTAACGAATGTAACAGAATGTTTCTTAAAAATAACAATACAGGTTTTAATAATATTTGTGTGTGTAGTGTATTATTACTCGTACAGTCCTGAAAAAAACATTAGGTGTCTGAAATAATAATTAAATTTATTTATTAAGTTGCTTAACCTACTACTTACCTTTACTTACTTACCTATTACTAAATTTGTCATGAACCGTCGTGGTATGGTTATGATGCTTGCCCTCTAAAAATCAAAAAACTTTGTGGGAAAAGTTCCAAAATAATTTGTAAGCATCTAAATAATAAGCAAAAACATTATCTATTCATTTAAAGCAAAAACAACAATTAAAACAATAATTAATTAATAGATAACAACATATAATAACCTATATCAGGTTTAAGAACAAACATATTCAGCTTTAGGAACACCGTTGATAAACACTGTCAGCTTTTGGTGCAGGCGTAGGTTTTAAATAAAAGTTAATATTTTACACTTAAATATAACATTTTATTAAATGTTTGGCATTTTTTCAGCACGTTGAAGTTGTTTTCTACCTAAAATGGTTTTATGACAACAATGGCAAGTTAAATATTCGTGTGAAATACTTACAATTGCCTCCAATATTCTTAAAGTGTCAGGTTTTGGTACACTTACCTTAAGTACAGTATTATTTAAATATTTTAAAAACCTCACTATCCTCATGTTTTGTTTTAAATTGTAAACGGTGTGCGATGAAATAACAAGTACAGACCTCAAACCGCCACCAACTTGAAGAGTGCCCAGTTGTGGCCATGCTGAAACCACGGCAGGATTACAAGCGCCTATACACAATACTCCATTTATTAAAGCCTGTTTTACAAATAACAATTTTCGTCCAACAAATCCCCCAATAAACCTTACAATTTATTTTTCTGAGAACTTTATTTGAAATAAATGATTGCTTTTTTGATAGGGTAACTTTGTGTAACATTTGAGATCCATGGCCTACTTTCAAGAGTTGCCGAAAAATTTTTCCCAATGTTATTTGTGGGCAAAACTAATTGCTTTAAGCTTACTTTATCAGAATTTAAAACAATGCCACGGTTTAATTGGTGCTCTTTTAGTACCCACCGAAAAATGTGCCCATTTTATTGTAGCGAGCCGTGGCCTCGAACCCTGTACCTTCATGTTTCAGGTATTTTTTCCCAACATACTACATTGGAAATCTTGGAAATTTCTTGCGAGGTATCGGTATCTTGCACATTTTTCACATTTTTACAATTTTCTAGCATGCATGACAGCTATGAATAAAAAAATTTATATATTAAGAGAGCACACAACAAACCATGGTATTTTTCCAACTTCGGATAAACTAGGTTTAAAGCAATCAGTTTTGCACACAAATTTCATAAAGAAATTTTTTCGGTAACTCTTCAAACAAAAAAGTTACATGCCGAAGAAATTTCGGCGATTTTCGGGATTTTGGAAAATATCTCGTAAAGTAGGCCATGGATATCAAGTGTGTTTTACGCAAAGTTACTTCATCAAAAAAGTAATTTTTTTTTCAAACAAAGTTCTCAGAAAAAAACATAATTTTTCAAGATTTTCTCGAGTGGCCCTTCTTAAATAGACACCCTGTAGTTTTGTCCTTAACTTTTCGAGAACACCCTCTATATAAATTCTGAAGATTCGGATTCCCCAGAGAAAACTGCATCATACTGGTTTTAAGCTGGTCTTTTTATTTCAAAAACTAAGGATATAATCCGACTTTATTTGAGATACCTAATACCCTGAAAAAGTTTCTCTTTTTGCTATGCGAAAAACACAATTATACTTAGGAAAATAGTTATTTGTGTAACTAGTGCAAAAAGTGCATATTTGTTGCACGAGGCATGAAGTTTTCAGCTCGAGACGCAGTCGAGGTACCTAACTGATGGACAAACTCAATTTCCAGTATTTTTTTGAATTCTGTTTTCTTCATTGCCTGTGAAGGTCTCAGTTTCTTCACTTAAAACTCTTTTTCGAATTGTTGTGAAGTTTCCGGTACTGGTATACTTGGTTCACCTTCCAGAACTTGAGCAGCTATTTCAGTTCTTTTAGAAATTGAAATTTTACTAAAAGTATATACAGGGTTAACTATCACTTAGTACAAAAATTTTTATGGCAGATAAAGAAAAATTAGACTTGCTAAAATAAATTTTCAAAAATTTTCTAACATTTGTCTTAAGCCTAAAAAAATTTTTTTTCAAATTGTATTAAACCCCTCAAAAAACGCCGCCTATGGACGCCCGCGCGACATGTCTAAAAATTTCGCATATGTCAATAGCGCGGCGTTGCCACGTCTATCAATTTATCCGAGGATTCACCACAAAATTTCGATTTCCTTTTAAAAACGATTACTTTCTGAGGAACATGTAGAATGCCTATGAAACACCTACCTTACTGACATTTCCAGGATTGTTTGCACCATTTTCTGTTTTCTTGCTTTTTTACATTAAAAGTCACACAACACAACATTCACATTTTTTAAATCTGTTGGGGATCTCTTGGTTTCCCTCTGCTATTCCTTTTGTTTGAAGCGAGGTACTCAGCCTGACGACCACGACGAGGTAGATCCCCTCCGCCAGGAAAACCCCAAAGGGTAACCGAAAAATCACAACTGCACTAGCACACATTGCACAAATGCACATGCAAAGCACTACAGTAGCTGTTCAAAGAGGCCGCCGTTAACTTCGATGCACAAATTCACTCGGTTAACTAAAGAAGTCCGGATACGTGCAAAAAGTCCATGATTATTCCGGATTTGGACAGCTGCACCTTCAATTCGTTCACGTAACTGCTGCTCGTTGTCGATTTCCTGCTCGTACACAATCGCCTTCATGAATCCCCAAATACAAAAATCCATTGGATTCAAGTCTGGTGATCGCGGCGGCCATGCAATGGGCCCTCCTCTTCCGATCCAACGGTTGGGGCATTGGTCATCTAAAAGTGCACGAACAGGTCTCGCAAAATGGGCTGGTGCACCATCGTGCATAAACCACATGTCATGCAGTACTTGTAGTGGCAAATTATCAAACAAAACATTTGTCAGAAAATACAAGTATCGTTCAGCGTTTAAATTTTCCGGTAGAATGTATGGTCCAATTAATCGATCTCCATAAACTCCAGCCCAAACATTGATGGAAAACCGACGTTGGAAATTAAACCGCCGAACAGCATGTGGGTTCTCATCGGACCAAATATGGCTGTTGTGTCTAAAAAAAAAAACAAAAATTAGAAATATTCACAATTTTGGCGAAGGCGTTAGGATTGACATAGCCAATTTTATAATAAATAAAAAAGATAATATGGAGGAGAGAAAGCTATAAGTAAGTAAAAATTTACATACGTGTTTAAAACCCCAGCACGTGTGAAGCAGCATTCGTCTGTCCAAAGAATGTTGAAAACAAAGTTTGGGTCTTGGGCGATTCGATCACGTAGCCAAGTGCAGTAGGTCATTCTCACCGGAAAATCATTTGCTTCTAATGCTTGGACCTTTTGTATGTGATAAGGGTGAAGGCCGTTTTCCCTTAGAATCCTCCATGCCTGTAAATAATTGTATTGTTACATTTTAAATTTTATGTAGGTATTAGGTGCAAGCAAAGACAATCCCATCACATGGGATAGTCTTTGGTAGAAGTCAGTTTTATTGGTTTTATTTTACTTGCCTTGTTCTGAGATATTCCCAATCTCCTTGCAATAGCTGTAGTGCTTATGGAAGGTTGCTCTTCCACCAAATCAAGCACTGACTCAACATCGTCCATGTTCATTTGCCCTCCAGGCCCACCCCTTCGAGCTTGCAAAACACCAGTGTTTCGCATACGTTGTACAATGTTCACGAAAGTACGTGGGTTAGGCATATTTGCCCTGTTAGGAAAACGAATACGGTATTCTGCTGCAGCTCGATGTGCACTTTCATCGCATCTCCCGTACATTATAACCATGTCCGTTAACTCGGCGTTCGAATACTCCGGCATTTTCACAAAGACGCTGAACGATTTGCCGCGAAAATCAAGACAAAACTGGGAAATAACGCCATGTTACATTCGCAAATGCCCTCCGTCGGCTACTAGCCAAACTTGAAAAGGTTTGTTCCAACAGGGCCAATAACCGTGCTCAAGCACGTTCAGCGCATGCGCACTACCCCGCTGGCTGTTCCAACTGAATTATGTACATACCGACACGGGACGATACACGCACTGTTCCAGCCGATTTATGGATCATTTGTGTATCGTCCTTGTACGATAAAAACGGTGCCTGGTCTAAAGCAATAACCGCGTGTACTGACATGCGCAATGTAGTCATGTGACAGAGATAAACAATAACCTCATATTTTTGTTTTTACGTAGATGGTTTTAAATCGATGGCTGGGATCGTGTTTTTTATTTCTTGTTGGTTTTTGGCTTGTTGGGTAGGGCGGGGAATCGTTGAACAATAATTTTTTAGAGTGAAGAGTGAGGTTAGCCCACCGAACATTCGGTTAGCCACATATTAAACACGCAGGTTAGGTGCGGTCGCAAAACGTGATTTGGTCGATTTGATTCACAATCCGTTCCATCTGAAATTTTCTTTGGGATCGCACATGAACGGTGCAAAACTAGCGCATGCGTTCTTTAAGGGTTATCATCTAGTTCATGTACAGTTCTGTGACGGTACGTAAATTCGAGTTGGAACAAATGATCCAAAGAAAATTTCAGATGGAACGGAAAAATTGTTCAACGATTCCCCGCCCTACCCAACAAGCCAAAAACCAACAAGAAATAAAAAACACGATCCCAGCCATCGATTTAAACCTATCTACGTAAAAACAAAAATATGATGTTAATGTTTATCTCTGTCACACGACCATACACTGCGCATGTCAGTACACGCGGTTATTGCTTTAGACCAGGCACCGTTTTTATCGTACAAGGACGATACACAAATGATCCATAAATCGGCTGGAACAGTGCGTGTATCGTCCCGTGTCGGTAGGTACATAATTCAGTTGGAACAGCCAGTGGGGTAGTGCGCATGCGCTGAACGTGCTTGAGCACGGTTATTGGCCCTGTTGGAACAAACCTTGTATGTACAGTTAGTTGCCTAGCTAGGAAGTTATGAAATGACGAACGGGGCAACGCGGAGCAGTCGAAAAAACGTTTCATAGACTCGACCGGGCCGATACGTCGCTTAATTCATACCGCCGAGGCTTCAGAACAATAAATCCTTTATCTATGCTTCAGAAGAGGTTAGATGGTGGACAAGAATTCATCAGAGGAGCTCCGGGGGTATTAAGGGAGACGGCTTGTGGTGTCGCGGTAATGAGCTTTCCGCGAGAGTAGGAACCGGTCCGGATACGAGCTAAGGTAAGGGGAATCTAATAGCGCTGCATCTGTACAGATTCAAATCGATTGTTATTTATGTATTTTTTAAATTTGTTTGAGTAAAAAGGTATTTTCACCGTTCCTAAATCAACGGCAACACCGCGGAAAATCACTTCAGCTGTCAGTACCTTCAGAAGCCAAATTGGATGACGTCATTAAAGGCGGGGATTTACAGGGAAAATAGGGGTCTTTACCCGTTTTTTTAAAGATCGTAAAAAAAATCTAAAAATATTTTTCTATGTTTTCTTAAGCCACCCTGCGCACGTGGTAAAAATTTTTGTACTAAGTCATAGTTAACCCTGTATACCAACAGGTTGAACGGGGCATTTTCCGTTATAATATCTTATAAAGCATCTAGTGTGACTGGTAGACTGGGGACGAAGGGATGCATTTTTGCGATACATTTCAACAAAATTAAAACTTCTAATGTTACCGCTTATCTATCGTGGGTGCCCGGTCACTCGGCCATAGCGGGGAATGAGACTGCGGACCTACTGGCTAGAGAGGGATCCATGAGAAGACCGATGGGGCCAGAACCAATATTGGGGATCGCACCACGGATCGCAATTGGAGCCCTGGAGGAATGGCTGCATGGCAGATTCGTCGAGGAGTGGCGCCGGGCGCCGGGGATGAGGCAGAGTAGGCTCATGATTCGTGGGCCGTCGACCGTCCTGTCTAGAGAGCTGCTGCGTCTCCAAGGACAGAGTTAAGGGAAGTGGTGAGGATCCTCACTGGGCACTGCTGCCTGGCTCGCCACCTGCACCTTATACGGGTGGAAGGGGAGCCTGAATGCAGATGGTGTCTGAAGGATGAGGAGACCCTGCACCACTTGGTCACTGAATGCCCTGCACTTGACAGGATCAGATTCGAGTCCTTCGGTTCAGCCAAGCTGAGCGCGGAGGATGTATATGGTGTCGGGGTGGGTGAGCTTCGGGCCTTCATTAAGAGGGCCGGCATGCTGGCCGCCGTATGACGCTGGCCGTGGGGGCACAACGGGCTCACTGTGGCCTACGTGCCGGGCCGATTTGAGGCGGCCACCCCCTGCACTGGATAGGATAGGTTACCGCTTATTACAAATAATGATCGAGGTTTGTTTGTCTTGCTATCGCGAATTTTCACGGTTATGATAGAATCTATGTCGTTAATATCATTTAATAGTAATTTCTGTAACTCATCTCTGCGGCATGCTCCTGCAATGCCAAATACTGCAACTATCTATAACAATACACAAGTAACTAGGTATAAAGTTAAAAATCGGCCAAGTGCGAGTCGAACTCGCACACGAAGGGTACCGTACAATATTTAACACTACATATTTTTAAAAAATACTTCAGTAAAAAATAAAAAAGTTTGCGCCAGAGCGTGGTTTTGAACGGCGGACCTCTGGGTTATGAGCCCGGCACGCTTCCACTGCGCTACTTCGCTGTTTGAGAAATATGTTCGATACTTGTTAGTTATCCGTGTCATCATTGTTAACGTTCTTAACATTGTTCTAAAATATTCTACGAGATTTTACATAAAAATACAGCTCGCCCGTACCTGAAAAGTAACCCACGGAATAACAGATGGGCCTCTGAGCCCCCGAAGTCTCAAATCGCTACGAAATTTGAAAATCCTCCATATCAAAACAAACCAAATGTCAGTCGATGTTCACCAATAAGTGGCCGGGCGTGCGCCTCGGCCACGATGTATACAGTATGATCCCGGGGACCTCGCCAAATCGCGAAAAAAAAGCGGCCCAAACTGCCGAACGGGTTTTTCGATCGGGGTGCCCTCTCGCAGGTGAGAGGCCCGTGTCTGTCGGCTGCCCCACGCGAAAATTGAACTCGACCGGCGCTCCCCCTTTCAATCGCTAGCCATTTTTTCCGAAAAAACGGGAAAAAAATTCCGGGGGCCGAAATTTGGCCGAAAAATTTGGGCTCGAAATATCGAAAACTGCGTCCTGTAGACGAGAGCATAGGTACACGTATTACTACACAGGAGCGGGGGCCATAACAAGGCCTATGGTCCGGCAGGGCCGGTAGGCGCTTGTTAACAAGTGTTTTGTTCGTATTTCCGTAAAAAAACAACGCAGTGTTATAAGTTTGCGGCCATCATGTAAACACAGTGCGACTAGTTACTAGTTGCTAATTGATGTATACTGATGACCGATACACCCTGTACATGTCTTTCAATTCAGTTTCAAACCTAGCGGCCTGGAAGTCCTCACCCTGTACCCCATGTACATACCTTTATCAGGAGCACCTAGCGGGGGCTTGAGCGCGGGCGCGGCGCTCGAGATTTTTGTGAATGGGCCTCGGAGCGTCGAAGCGCCGTAAGATGCGCATTGATGCGGTATTGATCGAACGCTGGTTCACCTCACGGGCGCCTCTGACGTAACCCGGGTCCTTCGGACCGAATAAAAAACTCTACAGGGTCGTTCGCGACTCCCACAGTCGATGTAGGGAGGGGAGAGGTGATTTCACTCGATATTCCTAGTTTTCACAGAAAATATACATTACGCGTAGGGTATTTTTTCCTGTTCCAGTTTTCAAATTAAGCAGGTAAAGCTTCTAAATTTGTCGATAGGTGGCTAACGCAGGACGGATTAACTTCGCAGTTCATATAGAGGCTATTGTTATTAATTCGTATCAGATCAGGAAACACACTTCGGTTAACATGCTTGATACGGCGCGGCAAAAAAATGTGACAATGATGACAGGACAATGAATAAGTGCGAACAAATTCAGGAGGTGATTTCTTTTTTAAGAATAAGGGGATCTTTCGTATAAAATTTTGGGATTTGGCGTTTTCCTGGAAAGTTATTTGCTTATGTAGGTGGAGCAAAATCACAATTTTATAGAACGGTTCACAAAAAAGTTTAAATTTGATGTGTGGATCTCACTAATCAAATCGCGTTTTTAGATAAAATGCTTATTTGGGTTTGTCATATACAGGTTGTTTAAACAGCAACACAACTTGCAATATTTTAATATAATTTTAATCCCTCGACTAATTAAAAAAAAATGTACAGCAAAAAACGCAGTAGGCGCCTGTCTCATTTTTAATTACAATTTATCTAGAAGGCGTTTATCTTTGCTTTGTGTTTGTTGGATTGACAGTTTGTTCCAACAAAACGTTCACAAGAGCTCAGAACGTGATTCAGAACTTCTTAGAACCCATATGCGAACTTATAGTTCTAGTAAAGTCTGTGGGTGGACTACCTACCCAAATTACCGTAAAGCAAGTTATACGGGGGCACCTCTATATTGACTTTCCATTATGCACAATAGGAGTAATAGGTATAATAATTATTATTATGCTCCTTATTTTTCTGCTATAATAACGAAAAAATAAGGAGCATAATATGTATACTATAATAAAAACGCAGGTATTTTACTTTTTCCGTTTAAATAACGCAAGATATACCTAACTAAACATAGGGTAAGTAAAAATATACATAAGTGTGTAACTAGGAGCAAACAAAATTATTTACATAGTTTACAAGTTTTGCATTTTTTTTATTTGACTTATTTTGTCTTTGGGTATTTAATTCCCCATTCGCAAATTTAAGTGTGTAGTAAATACGAACTCACGTAATGAAACCAAATAGTCATGGGGAAAATTTGCACACGGATGTATGTATTTTACTGATAGGAATTCCTTTAGTAGGCTAGAACCTAAGCCATCCTGATGCGATGTCATTAAATTTTGATAAGAAAATATTTTATATATCCATTCTAAATTCTCGTGGAGGAACTGTCAAACTGCCAAAAGGTCCTAAACAGCCTTCATAGGCTTTTAGTTCACAAAATATTGTTGACTTGTCTCTACCTGCCAGATTACGCATACGAATATGCCTCTAACCATAAGCTTCTGGTAATAATCTTAATGGAACAGCAGTTGTTAATAAACTTTTTCCGGACGAAGTGAATGATTGGTCATCAAAATGTGCCTTACAAATTTTTATACGTTATTTATGTGCCTCGTCAGGTGCAATATTCGCAAATTTATGGTCTTTGACGAACGCTAAGGCCTTCTTCCATTAAGCTGACATCTGCAATTATTATCAATATTTTTGTTTTTTGACTTTGTATTATTCAACATAATATACAATGTATATGTCATATATTATTATGTATAATACGAGAATTATGTACTTAATAATATAATAATATTTCGACGACTATATAAATAATTGATTATAACATTTTCCATAATTATACGTCAAACTACTCGTAAATCTTACCTTTCGGGGTCTTTAGGAATTCGAAAAAAGGACTCACAAATTTTGAATTGATTTTACCGCTATCCGCACTGCAATAAGAACCGTGATAAACCATCACTACTCAGAATTGGCAACGGTATTGGAAATAATTTACGCGCACCCGGTACAATACGAAGCACACCGTTCCGAGAGACACTGTGTAACAAAGTGATGCTCGGAATCGCCCGCTCAGCGGGATATAGATCGAGGGTTAAGGCTAAGGGAGCAGAATCGGACAGGAGGGAAATATTTATTTACACAGGCCAAGTGAGCGGACTTATAGTATTCTCTAGACTTTGATCTAACCTTCCAACCCACGAACCCTGCTCTCCACCAACCTCAAAGCTGCCGTTCGCATAGCAAGTGACCAGTGGCGACCCGTGGGTTTTGGCAGCGAGTGGGCAAGGTGAAGAAGAGGTAAAGCATATATACCAGGTTTCACCTCCCCGAAAATAGGGTAAAAGGCACATGTCACTCTATAGAGTCACTCTATAGAGTCACTCTATAGAGTCACTCTATAGAGTCACTCTATAGAGTCACTCTATAGAGTCACTCTATAGAGTGACATGTGACTAACTATAGTTAGTCAATTTATTTTTGGAATCGGAAACTCGCTAAGTACGTCGTAAACTCATACTTAGGTGGTACCTACTTTCCAAAAATAAACAGTTCAGCAGGAACCAACGAGAAGGTCACAGTGTATTCTTGTTGGGATGGGCTATAGACCGGCGGTACACGACTAGTCAGATGAAACGTTTTTCAAATGCATGCCAATCTTATATATGAATATAAATGCCATGAATGGAGAGAATTCAAATTGAAATGAGAAATCGATGTCTCAGAACGATTTTCAAATGCATGCCAGTAGTACCAAACGAAAAGTTGTGACAAAAAAAAACAGCGGAAACCTATTGGAATGCAGTTTTCGCTCGCACAACAAATTTTGGTAAGCACATTAAAATTTTTTGGTATCTCCGAACGACTTTAAAATGCATGCCAATATGTTTTACGATAAATTTGCACTGCCAACCGCCAAACGATAATTCACCGACTGGCATGTAGTTTTGAAATGCAGAACATAGTGCTAAAAATGCAAAAAAAAATCAGGTATCTCTGAACCATTTTAAAATGCATGCCATTGACGTATGTTATTGGTAGTGAAAAAAAAAGATGACATCAATTATTGGCATGCAGTTTTGGGATGCATAAAATGTTTGCTGGCATCCATATACATATAACAAAGAAGTTCAAGTATCCGGAACGATTTTAAAGGGCATGCCAATTAGTTTTCTGAAAAATTTGCACCGACAAACGACGATTTCTAATGCAGAAGGTTATTAAAAGGCAGTGCTAAGCAACCGCATATATTTCTGGCCAAAATGAAACAGTTGAGGCCAATCTGCCTTATATACCTAAATGTTGTATGTTTAAGAGATACTTCATTTTTTGAAATTGAATTATGGCTACATAACATATCCCAAAATAATCAAGCTGCTGAACTGAAATTTGGCACTGCTGGAGAATAAGCTGAAGATTTCAGTTTCTACATATCTCACAGAGAGCGCCATTCGCGCTGTTTTTGGATGGAGCTTTTACTAATTTAACTTTTTTGATGTTACCTTTTTTGTAATTGCAGATCTATCATTTTAGTGAATCTTTTCATTCTGCAACAAAAAGATACTCTTGTTTCATAACGATAAAATCAACTGTTTCCGTGGAAATTGACAAATTGTGCTCCGAAACACCTGTTAACTTCGAAACATACAATTTTCAGCTACTACTTTCAAATGTTACAGATCAACTGTACATTCAAAGGGAAGAAAAAAATGTTAAATGGGCATTGGTCAAAACACCACACGTTTTCTTGAATTAGGGTCCAAATTTTGCCGAGTCTTAATCCGTTCCATTTTGAAAGCAAAACATATTTGCTACATCGTTCATAGGGATTTTTTTCTCACTTTAAATGGTACGTACAGTTGATCTGTAACATTTGAAAATGGCAGGTAAAAATTTTATTGTTCGAATATTGGATCAACAGGTGTTTTGGGGCACATTTGGCCAATTTCAACGCAAAGGGTTGTTTTTATCGTTATGAAACAAGAGTGCATTTTTGTTACAGAATGCACAGATGCACTAAGATGATGGACCTGAAAGATCAAGACGATAACCTCAAAAAGTTACGAGTAAAAGGAAAATCCAAAAACAGCGCAAGTGGCGCCCTCTGTGAGATACCTACTTAGAAATTGACAATTTCAGCTTATTCTTCATCCCCAAAAACACAGCAGTGCCAAATTTCAGTTGAGAAACTTGATTATTTTGGGAGTTATACGTAGCCGTAATACAATTTTACGAAATGAACTTCCACGCCCTATATCTCTTAGACAAACAACATATATTGTCGTATTTTGTCCCGAAATATAATATGCAGTTGCTCTATGGACCATTATTAACGGGACACCCTGTATACGATCTACCAAGCCTCCATATAAAATTCATCGTATCTATTTCCTAATTCTTCGGGACTCAGCGCCATTCCAAATTATTTCCACTCGCCATTTACATAAGCCGTTACGGTGGACCCTCACATTCGGACGCTGAGAGGATGAGCCTCGAATATAGCCGAAGATATCTTTGGAATGGGCGGGTTGATGTGCACGCATCATCATCGTCAAAAGAATGGCGTTAGATATATTGAGTGGGATAGGTAATAGCCGCCCAAGTTTTCTCGGATGCCTTATACAGTGGGTGTTTTAATATTAATACCTGCATATCATTTCGTGTTTTATAATTTTAGTAAGAGAAGTGCCTATTTGGAAAGCATATAGATAGTTAGAGTTGGAGTGTTTGTACCTAATTACCTAATATTCTTCCTTGTATAGCATTCCTTCTTCCTGCGAATTTCCAATATTTTATGTCGTATCATTATAATAACATTAAACTTCCACATCACTAAGTTTTGATTGTTATATATGTATACAAATCTAGCAAATCGAGTTTTCACCCAGTTCTAATCGCCATATCGATCTTAAGTTTTGAGTTTTGTACAATATTATGCTAGGTACCATCGAGCTTTTATGATGATGTAGAAGGGAGGTGGTTACAGAGCCGTAACTTGCCTAGATTGCGCCCGGTGCCAAATCTGATAAATGCGCCCCCCCCCCCCCTATTTTCAGAAATCTTATAACATTTTGTATATGATAAGAATTTGCAAATATATTATACATTTGAAATAAACTTGCGGTTATTTTTTGGTTTTCTATCACCTGTTGAAGTGTCCCTCTTTAAAACAAAACTGCGTAGTCCAATAAAGACGTCAGTTTTGCAAAAAAAATCCAAACAGGATGATTTTTTTTTCAGGGTTGCTTGGGGACTGCCCCCTGAGTGTCCAACGAAAAGATCACACTCGATCTCCTGGTACGAATTGTGCTATAGGGTGCTTTTCTAATCATTTTTTAGAGCAAAATGACCCTAATAAACGTTGTAGGGGATCAAAATATGAACAAATTTGCCTCATAATACTCTCTATTGTCTCTAATACGTAACGAATTACAGCTCATTACCGATTTGACAAAAATTCGGCACGCTGCAGGGGTGGTAATGTAAACATTTTTTTTACAAAAAAAAATGACCTTAATAAAAGTTTAAAGGATGGACTTCTGGAAAACGTTTTCTCATTTTTTTGTCTGATTTACAGGGCATTATATGACAAAAATAATTATACAATATAATTATCTGTAAATCATTATAAGTATTGGATACACAAAAAAGTTTTGAAGAAAAAGTTTACCAGAATATCATCATTTAAAACTTTCATTAAGGTCATTTTTTTGTAAAAAATGTTTAAAAAACCACCCCTGCAGTAATGCGCCTGTAACTCGTTATGTATTAGAGATACAAAAAAAATTATGAGGAAAAGTATTTCATACTTACTTTAATTTCCTACAACTTTTATTAGTGCCATTTTGCTATAAAAAATGTTTAGGAAACCATCCCTATTGTTTAGGAAAGAAACCACCCTATTATAGCTCAATTCGTGATCTTTGGGTTGAACACTCAGGAGGCAGTCCCCAAGCAACCCTGAAAAAATCATCCGAGCACATCTTTATTAGACTATGCAACATATAAATGATAAATTTTAGAATTAAAAATAACGGGTTTGCAGCCAAAAAATATTTAATATACTTCTTTCAAATAATCAAACTTTCGTTCAATGTTTTGAACTTCTTCGGGGCTAAAAAATGTGTATTCAATGTAAAAAATTCGAATAATAATAATAATAAAATAGGTACATTTGTATTTTGCATTTTATAAACCTAGAAATTAATACTTCAGTCTAATAGTATGTGTATTTTAACAATTATTTAATTTGAATCTTTTACATGTAATACATAAGTATTCTTTAGCCTTGAAGGAGTTCAAAACATTAAAGGAATGCTGAGGTATTTGAAAGAAGTGTGGTAAATATTTTTTGGCCGTTATTCTCATTTGTACATATTTACTCAACACAGCCGTATTACAAGACATTAATAAATGATAAAGAAAGATTTTTTTAGTACCTGTAATTATAAATAATAAAGGATATTTTAGTGGCATATCATGTAAGTACGTACAGTAGGAGTGTCGGGTTGGAGGCCGGGCTGGAGTGCATTTTTCAATTGATATCTTTTACCTGGTATGCCACTAAAACAACATTTATTATTTTTAATTACTACAAAATCTTTCTTTGTCAATATTCTTGGCTGGACATTGTAGGTTAATTTCCATGTTCGATACTTGCATTGAGTCGTTAAATGTCGAATTTTGTGGGCCCGGCCCAGCCCGGCCCGGCGCCCCTACCATGATGCGTCCGGTGCGAGGGCACCGGTCGCACCGCCCTAGTTACGGTACTGGGTGATTATAGCGACTGCTATATCTGATATATCCTAATGAAAGAGTTAGGTCCTCCATATCAGATACCTGATTAGATTTCGATGTAAAAGGCCCTCTAGATTCGTAAAACGTAAAACTCAAAGTTTATGTACTAAAAAGTGAAAAAATAAAACTAATAATTTAAAAAGCTACAAAAGACTCTTTTAATGTTGATTAAAAAAATATTATATGCTTGATATTCCTTAATATAAAATTATTTAATGTAAAAGCGTGGGACGCTATATGTATTAAAATGTTGTTAAGACAATTTTAAATCTTGAGTTGGTCTCCCAAGAGTTTTTACTTCAACTTTTTCGGTACCTGAAAGACTTAAAAAGTTACCTTTCCAAATGTCCTGCACACTATTTTCTATCACTCATCAGTAGGTAAGCCTGCTGTGAACCAATAATGAAAATTGTTCCCTAAGAATCCGGCAAATAAAATTTTATATTTTAAAAGTATTTTCTGCTGTGAAAATTTTATTGCCCCTATATAAAGCCGAAATGGGGCGTCGCGATATTAAAATGTATTTTTGTCCAATTTGGCGTCATAAACCCTTGTGTGTCTTTATTGCACCTATATAACACCCTTGCGTCGCAAAATAGAGGTTGAATATTGGGAATCCAAGGAAGATGACGAGGTCATATTGGTTTTTATTTTACGTCGTTTTCTAAAATACACAGACCAATTCTTTGAGAAAACTTCGTGAGGGAAATAATAAGTCCCCAGTGGTAGCGGGTTTCTAAGGATAGTCGCAAGGATGTGGCATTATTTCACTCTTGGGAAATAAATGTAACATTTTAAGTTTAAACGATCAGCATGACGGCCCGGGATTGTAGCAAAACGTAGATAATTTTCATCGTGAATAATGCTAGTTATTTTTACGGAGCGCTACTGTCAGCTATTTTATACTTAGGTGGATTTTATCGCATAATCATAAAAGAACTTTACGACAAGTTTTCATTTTATTATCTATCATCAAGAAAAATATTTCTAAAATCAATTTACTACAACATTGCCAGTGGTAACAATGATTTTAGTGGATGGTCATGAAAATGGATGATGTATATTAAAAGCTATTTTGGATAGCGAACCAAAGGAGTTTCTCTTTAATTTATTGATGGAAAGATACAACAGTACCTACCTATTAGAACAGTTTTTGCTTCAAATTAGAGCAAAAATGCTATTAACAGTTGTGGCCAAGCGATCTTTGTTAGACACTTGTTGCAGAAAGTGGCGGAAAGTGGCATTTTTAAATCGAATTTGAAAAAAATATATTTGGAAAAATATTTCTACTGCGCTTTTATATGTGTGCAAACTTTCAATTCGTTTACCGTGGCCAATTTACTGTTGTAATAATTTACTTATTACAAGAAATTATGTTTTCAGAAAAGGTGCGAAAATTAAAACATTGCATTCTTTTAGATATTTTGTAAGATTAAATACTCGTGTATTTTCAAAAGAATGATAAAATTATTGTAACTTTGCACCGCTCGTAGCAAAATTTTTATGGTCGAAATTTTAATTTTTAGAATTATGGAAATTAAATAAAATATTTATCATGGAACTGACATGTGACGGTAAGTATTACACAAATAAATTAATTTTTACGAATTAAGTTAACTTTGGATTTGTAAAAAATGTTTTATTTGATAAAAATATCAAAAATCGCAACTTCATCCTAGGCTTTTGAAATGTTGCACACGTACATAAAATCGCAGCAGAAACACCTTTTTCAAATATATATTTTTTTCAAATTCGATTTAGAAATGCCAGTTTTCGCCACTGTTTGCAACAAATGTCGAATTTGACAGCTAACAAAGATCGCTTGGCCACAACTGTTAATGTCATTTTTGCTCTAATTTTAAGCGAAAACTGTTCCCGACATCAAATTTTAACCAAAGCTATTTTAAAAAATCCCATTTTGTGCGGACTTTAATGGTGATACTGTATTTGAAATGTTATGCCACAGGAGATATTTTTAATTTCTATTACGATTTTCGCGTCTTTTTGAACGAACTAAGCGATCTCATTCAACGCGTGATAGATGCGTGTTGCCAAAAAGTTTTAACAAGTGGCGCACCCAGGGGGGGGGGGGGGGGGGCAGGGGGCCTCAGCCCCCCCCAGACTTCTCATATTTTAAAAAATTCTCGAGGGTGGTATGGTAGACGTACTGTCCTCTGTGCGACTCTCGGCAATTATTCTCCCAATCCGAGACCTGGCATGGAAATTTAATAAAATATTTTGTATGCAATACGTCAAACTTTTTAAGTTTTAAGTCATATTTTCTGGGTGCGCCACTGGTTTTAACTACAGTGTACTAAAACGGTCAAAAATAATGTTATTTTGTCATATATATACCGGGTGTTCAGAATTAACAGAAATATAAACAACTTAGAACAAGTTTTCTTTATGTGTAAAGATATACTATGAAAAGTAATTAGTAAAAGTTGTTGAGTTTGAGAAGCTAAGTACGCCCAGTAGATACCAATTTTTTTCTAAACGAATTAAAACCCTGTTTGCCTGTAAACGGAATTGCTATTATATTTTACTGGATTCGGCAATTTCATTAGTACTTCTTTTTTAAATTCATCGTATACTAAGTATAAAGCTTTCACAGATCAATTCCGTTTAATCAGGTACTATAAACTTAATTGGCAATCATAATCATAATTCGGAATCAGCTGAACGGATCTTTATTTATGAAAAATTTTAAATCCTGTAAAAACTTTCTTAGGGTCACTTTTTACGTACCTATAAAACGCATGTGTAGTGAGATTTTATTTGCAAAGTTTCATTTTTTACTCATCATCAGTTTGTTTTTTCATATTGACGCGAATTATGATAATGGTTCCAAAAAACCCAAACATTACAAATAAAATCTAAAAAGGAATTACGGGGTATTTTCGAAAATGCATAATTTATAAGTCTTAATTTGTAGCCAGATTCATAATTCATAAAAGCCGAAATTCTTGCCCCTGCGACCTACGAATGCGTAACATTCCATATACGAATTTCGCACTAAAAAACATTCCAGATATGTGTTTGGCACCTCACCGTTTATTGGTTAGAACACGACCGCATGGCGCAACGGACCAATAGAAAAGCCTTAGATGCCAAATGCATAATATACGGAATGGCGTTTCCGCTTCATACACAAAATATACATAAACATTTCAAATATATACCTACACATTTCATGTTTAACCTTATTAAGAATCTTTAGAAAACTTCAAAATAAGTAGATTTTTCATATAAACATGTATCGAAATCCTAACGGTTTGGTTTATACATATAGGGCGTCAATTTTTTTTTATTTGTTTCATTTATTTTTGATAAAGGAAGAGAGATAAGCAAATATATTTGGCACAGTTTAGACGCATATTAAAGTGCTATAAACTAAAAATAATTCCGCCTATCTACTTCCACCAGTGCAGGAGAGGCAGGGGTCAATCATCATATCTATTAATAAAAAAATGGTACGCTACTGGAAAAGCAATACATTTTTCCCTTTACTAAATCTTTTTTTTTTTTGAAAATCCTTTGTTATTAAAGTTTTTTGTTACAATTTTGACTTATTCTCTAAGCAGTGCAAGCACTGGTACCCAGAATTACAAAAAAAAAACCTTCAGCAAACCGAAGCCGGACGGCAGTCTTGCACTTAAACTACACAAGGTCCAAATAACACTTAAGTCTGTTTACAGATGTTAGGCATGTTACAGCTTGGGGTAGAAGATTATACACAGTGGTCGCTTGTGATATTGGATTATACAATCCTGAATTAGTTTTTACAATAGTGTTATGAATAGTGTCCTGTTGTCGCGTATTATATGAATATAAGTTACTATTAAATACAATATCTGTGTTACATTTTAGCGTCTTGTTCGTAATTCTATACATCAGCTTACACTGCTCAAATTCTAATAGTTTACTTAGATTGACAATTCCTGACCTTGAGTACAAAATTTCAGTATCAGTAAATCTATTATAGTCAAACAGTACTTTGATTACCTTGTTATGTAATACTTCAATTTTGTTGAAATTTGTATTACAACAAGTTCCCCATATTGGAATTAGATATCTTAAATGTGACAAAAAATACGCATTATATACATTCATTTTAGCTCTATGACTTAAATAATATCTACATTTATATAGACATGCAAGCATTGGCACGATTTTATTAGCATAGGCGTAGCTAGCCTTTTTTCTCCGGGGGGGCTTAAGCCCCTGAAGGAGATGAGAATGAAGAAAATTAAAGTACTTACGCAAACTATAGTAGAGCTTATTTACTTATTAATCGGCACAACGTTATTAATTTAAATACACACAACTTTACTACATACAGGGTGAGTTTTTCTCGATGCCCACTATGGGGATCTCGGAAACTAGCAGAGCTAGAACAAAGGTTAAATGAGGAAAGAATTGCAGATTTGAATGCTAAATGTAATGCACCTTTTGGATTTTTAAATTGAAAAGAGTGATTGTAGTGAAAATTGCAGATAATTTTGGGCTTAATAAGATAATCTAATCCAATTTTTTATGTTGTTTGTAATATTTGAGATATCACATAAACTTGTGTTTTTTTAAATGTAAATCATAGTTGGCTGTGGCCTTATCAAATCGGCCATTTTTTGAGCTTTCCAAAGTCAGCCATGGAATATTTTCATAATTACGTTCTATCGTATAATAAGACATACCTACTTGAAACTTTCAAATATTTTATTTTTAGCTGGTAACAAAATGTAACAAAATAAAACAAAAATTATCATGATGGAGCTCCACCATATAATTATTTGCCCGTAAGAACCTATTTCCTGGCAGCTCCGATCCCCCGATTGTCTGTTTTGGATTTTTTTTTGTGGGGAACAGTACAAAATAAAGTACGAGACAATTGTTGAATTAAGAGCAGCTGTTCCATGGCTGAATATGTGAAAATTTAAAAAAATCAGAAAATTAGCCATAGCTCTTTTATTTTTTATAATAACTATGCCGAGTATTATATCTTTGGCAAGCTCAAAAATGGCCGATTTTATAAGGCCACAGCCAACTATGATTTACATTTAAAAAGTTTATGTCATATCTAAAAAATCACAAAAATCATACAAAATTGGATCAGATTATCTTATTAAGCCCAAAATTATCTACAATTTTTGTCTCTACAGTTTTTTTGTATAATCAGAAATAACGGAGCTACAGAGATCTGATGAAATAGCAAAACATCACTCTTTTCAAAATATCTAGTGAGCCATGAACTTTTTAAAAATCCAAAAGGGGTATTAGATTGAGCATTCAAAACTGCAATTCTTTCGCCATTTAACCTTTGTTCTAGCTCTGCTAGTTTCCGAGATCCCCATAGTGGGCATCGAAAAAATTCACCCTGTATACTGATACTGCATAAGTAAAAATATAGATGTACATTGGCGTCTTCGCAGTATTACATATCAATCACAGTAAGCAGTCACGTCCAGCCGTCCAGGTTCGCAGTGATGCCAGTGATTCTTTAAAGTAAGGGGACCCAGCATTATACTTTCCAAAGGGAGGCCTATTCTTTCCACATTCTAATGGTATCAGTGATGCCAAGTATGCCATTTTATTGAAGAATCTATTAATAAAACAGGTACTTTGATTGTTAGTAAAAATTATTAATGGTTTCCATGATTTCTGAAAATTAGAGTTGACAATGTTGTGTCTACAAATACAGAATTGGCAACTGTCAAATGAAGCAAATTTATTGTATCTGGAAGTTAGAAAACTTAGAAATTGTGAATTATGATGGGAAATTTTTTGCCTTTTTTAGAATCTATGGCACTATCTTATCCCATAAAACCTGATGGCAGTTGGACATACTGACATATAACATAACCTTGTACCAGCCCACTTATGTGGTCTCCTTGGAGTCTACAGAAAACAAACTTCCCCTCAATGCTTCACTTTTCCTATGTGCTAGGTCCCCTTATTTTAAGGAGTCCCTGAGTGATGCTAATTCTGTGAGTGTGGCGTGTGACGGGGTCGGGTGCGGGGTGAGTGCGTGACGGCAGTGTTGCCAGTGTTACACAAAAGCCAATTTACATAACGTGCAAGATCACTATTAACCACCTCACAAAGCTCTATTTCTTTGTCTCCAGTATACAACAAAAATAATAATCCCAATCGATTTAAAAAAATATATATATTCTTCACTTTACTTAAAAATTTACCTACCGTTTTCCTTTTTAAATTTTGAACACTTACTCAGCTTTTCATCATGAACAAGTTGCCTTTATAACATTTTGACGTGAAAACCACAGAAAGCGTAGGTACTTTCCTAAAAAAAAAGGAAAAAACTGCAACAAATACAGGTGACCTACTCATTTTTTTTCATTTTAAACGGGTTTTCTTAATGAGATTTTGTAGTAAAACCTAGAAAAAGTGCACTTTATGAGTACGAAAATTAGTTTTTTCAAAATTTCGAAGGCATGTATAATTTTTCGAAACTAGAATTAGGTACCTATGTTACCACACAGATAGAAAGAGATACTGGAATCAAATAAAATTTATTTCACTCAAATAAATTTGATTCTTGTATATGGCGAACCCTAGACTAACTTTGAATAAAACATTTGGTTTGTTTGAATTTAAAAGCAACATTTAATTTGAGACAAATAAAATATTATTTGGAAGAAATTAATTTTTATTCCCATGAAAGTACTAACGATTTGAATTGAATAAATGATATATTTCGAAGGAACAAATCTACAATTTTAAAAAACATTATTTATTATATTTAAAGAATTAAGAAAGTTGCGTCAAACAACTGTGATGGGTTGAATTACCCATTCAGGGTATTCACTCAAATAAAATATTATTTATTTAAAGTAAAGCAACCTTTGTCTTTATCATTATTCACAAACTTTACTTTTTTGTCGATTCGAATAAAAAAACAATAAGTTTATTCAATTCGTAAAGATGTTCTGTTGAATGGAACGGAAATTGGATTAGAAAAACACGATAATTTGTAATGCTATAAAAATATTTATTTAAATACAATTAAAAATCAATATTTGATATAAAAAAACTATACAAAACTCACCAAGGAAAATGCCTCATGCAGGTGGCCTATTTGATACATTTCAAGTAGTTCTTTTAGATTTGTATCCATTATTGTTTATGCGTATCCTAGGTACTTACAAAAAAAGTTGAAAACACACAATACACCACACTACACCACACTACACTCGGCTAATCGGCGGCTATAAATAATAATAAAACTGCTCGCACAAAACCTCTAGGAAGACTGCAGACGCGTACTTACACGGACACGGAATAGCGCTGAACGCCGACACTAGAGTGCGCCCTCGTCCTCCCATATTTTCTCTTTCTTTCTATCTTTCATTCTCTGGAGTGAGACAGCAATAAAAATGATAGGTAGTATTATTTAACTCAAATAAGGTCACATTTAAACCAAATAACAATGTGGTTGACCCAAACAACGAAAGCTAATACTATAAATAAAAATTATTCTTGTTTGTACATTATTTCAGGAACATAATAAATGCTTCCACTAAACAATAATGTGTCAAAAGAATCAAATACTTCACCCAAAAAGCACTTATTTTTTAATTGAAAAAATAAATCTTCATTTAAATAATATACTTTCTACCAAAATAAATATTATTTCTGACAAATAATTCGTGATCAAACAACAAATATTTTTCTATAAAGAATTGTATTTCTATCTGTGCAATTACTTGAAAAAAGGCTGAACCCAAGAAGCTCAAAATTTCAATTGATTCACCTATATGGGGACATTCTGTATGTATGGGGGGAGGTTGGGCCCCCGAAACCATCTCGTAATTTGAAAATATCCATTGCAGCTTGTAAATCCGAAGATTTTGGGATGTTCTAAAACTCATTTTAAGTATTCTTTTATAACATTGTAAAAAAATTTTACCTGCGGCGCTTTTTCATCTTAAAAAAGCATTTACAAATTTTACCCCCTCCAAAACAAATTGAAGATATTGGATGGTAAAATGTGATGAAATTTGATTATTTTCGCCTCCCCCCCTATATTTTTTTCTGGCAGCGCTCATACAAGGTGTCTACTTTGAAACATATACTAATCCATAAATCTTTGAATGCATCTGGCAAGTCAAATCGTCAAATGTGCCATGGAATCCCCTTAAAACAGTTGAGTGGTCAACAGGGTCACTCAAAGTGTTGATGTGCAAAGATTCAATACAGTATTTTTCTACGGGCCATCGCGGCAGACGTTTTCAACAATTATTATTGTTAAATTAAATGATTGGATATTTTATTTGTTAAATAATTGTTATTTATATTTAAATAAATAGGACAATATGACGTGCAGAATAAATGTTAAAATGATTTTTTCAAAAACGTTATATTTTTCGAAATTTAGTTAAGGCAAAAAAAATTAATTTTCCAGTCTCGCATCATTATTTATCAAAAAATAGGACGGTCGACCCTTGCCTCTCCGGCACTGGTGGAAGTATACAGGCCGAATTATTTTTATTTTATTGCATTTGATGTATGTCTACACTGTACCAAATATGTTTGCCTTAACTATTTCCTTTAGGAAGAAAAAAATGAAAAAAAAAATTGAACCACAATGCCCTGTTTAACGATAGGATAACGTTAGGATTTCGACAGGTACATGTTTATAGGTATATGAAAAATCTACTTATTTTGACGTTTTCTATAGATTCTTGAGAGTTATGCCTATGAAAGTTGGGCCCTGTATAATAGTGTTTAACCGTTTCAGAGCAATAATTATGATTTGTGAAGTTTGAGCATTGATGAACTATATGGCAAACGTATCTTATATCAAATATAGAATTTTTAGTCTATATAACTTTTAAACGTGGGATATAAAATAAAGAAATATCGAAGCAACACACCACTAGAGTTGTGCCGTTTGAAATTTTCTTTTGAAATTTTCACATTTGAAACTTTCAAAAGTGAAATATTTCTCTTATCCCGTGAAGTGAAATTTCAGTGAAATTTTAGAAAGTTTCAAGCGAAAGTTTCACTTCATAAATTTCGCGCCGGCTGTTCTGCTGTTCCTTGCGCTTGCATCACAGCTTAATAATGCTGTGCTTGTATGTCCAACGTCCAACAAAAACAATAATTGCATTTGATGTGTGGCTGCGGTAGCACGGCATCTACCGTTGGACATTCTGTGACCTGCGATATAGTTTCTTCCCGGTTGTTATTTGTTATTTTGGCACTCGCTCTGCCCTCCGCAGTATCCTCGCGCTTGAAATACAGCCACGCCACACGGCATAGAACTTTGACTGTGAGTTGTAAGTTTGTGAGTGGAACGTCCAGCAAGATTGCACCACATTCGCATCGCACCTGCAGAGTGTGGCGCTGGCACTGGTGAATATCGATTCTACGTCTACCGTCTACCATCTACACGGATTTATTTATGCAGTTAGCAGTAGTACTGCAAGTTTATTTTCGTTAGTAGTTTTAGGTAAATACATATTATAGTATATTATTATTGTTCTCAAAGAAAGACTGAAAATAAATTCTTCTTTTTAAATATTCCAGATTTTAGTATATAAATTTACAATTAAACTACTTTTTTAATATTTCTAACCGTTCCGGATATATTTCGAGTTATATAAATTATTGCCCATCTTACTCTTGTAGGCGATTATTGGTCACATCGTCACATCTCACATCGTAGTTCGTAGTAGCCTAGAGATATGAAAAAAGTTGTTTATATCTTAATATATTTTCGAAAGGCAATTTTATGACAAATTCACTGCCATTAATTTTATCAGGCGAATTTGAACTTTTAAAGAAAACGAATAATTTCCGGTTAAACCGGAAGTGATATAACAAAATAAACATATAATTTTGGTTCCAGTAATGATTTATAACAAAAAGAGCTGTATCCACCATTTTGATTTTTTTTTAAAATAGTTTTTTGGTCATAACTTATATTTGTTGCTCGATTGTTTTTTTCTTTATGGCATTCAGTTTCTTGGAAAAAACTACACAAGTTTATTTTTGAACCATCAACTTAGCCTAAAAATTGCTGAGATAATCGAGCGTAACGTAACGTCTTATCTCTATCTGGGACACCCTATACCTATACCACTTCATACACATACCTAATTTTTGGGATTGGGTGGGGACTGTTTATAGGAAATTATTGCGAAATTTTCACTTGAAACTTTCTTTAAATTTCATAAATTTCAACATCACATTGAAAGTTTCGCGAAAATTTCAAAGTGAAATTTTACTTTTCCTGGAAAAGTGAAATTTGCCCATCCCTAAGTGACATGACCGATGCCAAAATAATGAGTCATACGGAGACCAAAGCCTGCCACATGCATTGTAGTTTTCGCTAGAGCGCGGACTCGTTCCTGGTAGACCGGGAGATAGTGACAGATTATGGGACGTGATTTTACCCAGTATGCCTTTTGGATGGTACTATAGTATGCATATTCTGTTGTTAATAAGTGATAAACTAAACAGTCATCCCGGGTTCTTCATATATTAAAAGTAGGTTATTAACATAAAAGACTCTAATAACAAAAAAATCGAGTTGGAATTTGAGCTTCTGGCGATCAGCCCTGCTTGGTTTGAATCTAATTTGTGGCATAATTTTAGTTTCGAAAAATCATGTAGATATAGGATGCCTTGGAAATTATGTAGAGGCTAATTTTCCACATCAGTAAAGTGTCTTTTTTGTAGGTTTTACGACATACTATTATTAAGGAAACTTATTCAGAATGAAAAACTGAGTAATAAGTCTGCGAAATTTCGAAAGTCTAGGCCTATACTTTGATTTTTTGGCATTTTTCCCACTTTTTTAGAAAAGTGCCCTTTTTGTTAGTTTTTCGGCAAAATGTTATTAAGAAAACCTGTTCATAATAAAAAACTGTTTAGGTGTGAAAATTTTCAAAAGCCTATGTTTACTTTCATTGTGTGTGTTTTGATTTTGTAGCATTGCAACTTTTGTGTTTGTGGTAAATTGCGAGATTTCCCGTGTTACCCCAACTTGCGGGGTAACATGGGACACGGGATAGAATTCCCCTTTTTTTACGAATAACTGATTGGGATTTCTCAGAGGAAACCTGGACTAAAATTGTATTCATCTTATTATATGAACAAAATCGCATGTAACAGTTTTCCGGAAATTCACGTGAAAATATAAAAGTGTCCCAAGTAACCCCTTGATCACTTTGTAAAATGCGCCACTTTACGACGTTTCTACGATCAAAAAGATTCTGTGCATCGCAGAGCCATCTGTATATATTATGTCAACTGTGGCGGAACAATAATTCTCTAGAATGCTCTGTTTTGCTTCGGAAGATATCGCTCAGGATACATTTATTAGGTGTGTGTATTTTTCCTAGCGATAATACCGCAGCACTTATTATTTTTCATTTGCCAAAAATAATTAATTCTGAATATAGCCCCGTGGCGGTAATACATTACAAAGTAGCTGGTGAATATGCGGAGGCGGCGGGGAATTGCGCATGCAAATTCCAATTTAAATTTTGAAGATTTATGAGAAGCTTATTTTGTTCTCATATATTAAACCTAGATGTATGTATTACTGCCGAAACCGTGGTGGGGGGACTTAATTTTGCGTCTTTAACGTTAAACCCCCGATGATGTGCCACTTTAAATACTACAGTTCATCGGAGAAATTGCGGGTTTGTCAGTAAGCCCACAGTATAATAATATAGTCTCAGCCATGGTACATACATTACAGGTTCAAGTGCGGGAGGAGGAAAAGAGCGGGTCATTGAAATGCATGCAGGCATCTGGTAATCGCGAGAAAATTGAAGAGTTGCGAATTTCCCGTTTCCGAAAAAAATCGCAGAACGTAAAGTGACGAAAAATGCGAACATAAAAAAATTCTGGAAAATTGTGCATCGAATAGAAATTGTGTCTATACTACTTACTATGCCCAACGTGTTTTTTTTTATTTCTACCTCAATTGCCTAATTTTGTAGTTAGGTACCCCAGGCGTTTAAAACGATATTGTTTTACAATAATTATTGGTTCATACATTTTCTAATCCAAAAGACATCCCAAAAATTATTCATCAGTTAAGAAGTGGGAAACACAAAAAATTATTCTGCTTTATGAGTACTAGATGCCTTTTAATTTGCGTATGCCCGTTGCAAAATAGGTACCTACTACTACTACTAATAGGTACCCAAAATACAGGGTGATTCAGTAGTGTGGGACCAAACTACACGAAAATATTAAAGCCCACGAGAAAACACGTTTTATAAAATGCTTTGTTTTAAGATGGTTTCGTTTTCAATACACAGGGTGTTTTATGTGGTTCTTCAAAATCTGTTTCTTATAAACTGTTTAAAACGGAAGTAAATGTTCATTTCAAATTTCACATAGTTGTCATGCAAGCTTGAAGTGTCAATAATTATGCTACCATTGGTAGTATATTTCCAGTGGCGTAGTTCGGATCAAGGTTTATCTACATTTTTGCGCCAGAAAAATTTCCAGCGCACAGCTGAAACGATAGGTAAGTATAGTGTCGAAAATGTGAAAGACGCACTCAAAATGCGCAAGCAAGATGCGTAAGACTAGAATGCACCGTTTTGGAGAAAAATTGCCATAACAGAAACACGACCTCCCTATACATACAAACGTAAACACTAATAGTTGGCAAGAATTCTGCAATTGTTTCTTTTTCACATATAGGCTAATAATTGTCATTATGAAGCCCCTTATATAATAAATTGTATAAAGTAAAATTTGAAGACAATTTTAAAAGTATGCATTTGTGGGGTTTATAAAACCCAAAAGGCACCATTGCAATTAAGAAATGAAATACCTACTTTTTCAACATGACGGAGCTCTGACGTATAATAGACGAGAAGTAAGGCTATTTTACAAGCTTTTATTTAACTTGCAATGTATGTATGTATGTTTAGGTCAAATCTTGCAAGCTGAATTAGAACCACTTCCTGACATCCGCTTGAGCTGAAATTTTGCATACACCTTTTGTTCCGGTGACAATACAATATACAATACTTACTCAATATTGTAATACTTTCAAAATGGCCGTCGCCACAAGATGGCGGATGATGTATTTTTTGTCAACCCCCCTTAATATGGGTATCAAATAAAAGGGCTTCAAGAATAGAAAACGATAGAGTTAGTGGCCTCACACTAAATTCAATATGGCCGCCGCTCCAAGATGGCGGATAATGTAATGTGTAAACCCCCTTAATATGGGTACCAATAGAAAGGGTTTGAAGAGTAGAAAACGATATAGTGACATCACACTAAATTCAATATGGCCGTCGCTCCAATATGGCGGATGATGTATTTTTTGTCAACTCCCTTAATATGGGTATCAAATGAAAGGGATTAAAGAGTAGAAAACGATAAAGTTAGTGACATCACACTAAATTCAATATGGCCGCTCCTCTAAGATGGCGGATAATGTATTTTTTTTGTCAACCCCCTTAATATGGGTATCAATAGAAAGGGCTTGAAGAGTAGAAAACGATAGAGTTAGTGACATCACACTAAATTAAATATGGCCGTCGCTCCAAGATAGCGGATGATGTATTTTTTTTGTCAACCTTCTTAATATGGGTATCAAATTAATGAAATTGCTTGAAGAGTAGAAAACGGTAAAGTTAGTGACATCACACTAAATTCAATATGGCCGCCACTCCAACACGGCGGATTACATTTTCTTTTCCCTTAATATGGGCGTTAAATGAAAGGGCTTGAAGAGTAGAACTAAAAAGTTGAAAATAAAATTAATAGGAAAAAACATTTTTAAAAACAAGCTTTTATTGAAATGCTCTGAAAAGAAGAAAACAAACTTCATAATAAATCAAACCAAGGCAAACCCATAATTTTGTTACATTAGACAACTGTATATGATACGAAAGCTTGTCGCTAGAATGTATTATATATCTTGAAAGTAATTTTAAGTGGAAAATGTATTTTTCTATAAAATAAATTTACACACGAGAATCTCGCGACCATATAATATATATCTTGACGAAAGTAATTATAAGTAGAAATTGTATTTTGCTATAAAAGAAATTTACACACGAAAATCTCGCGACAAGCTTTTATATCATATACAGTTGTATAATGTAACAAAATTATTGATTTTCCTTGGTTTGATTTATTATAAAGTTTATTTTCTTATTTTCAGAGCATTTAAATAAAAGCTGTTTTTTAAAAATATTTTTTTACACATTATGTTCATCAAATAATAATGAGTAATGGTTGTTTATTTATTTATTTATTTATTGCCCAACAGAAAAAAATCCAATTACAGGACAACATATAAAATTAAATATAAAAATAAGTATAAAATTAAACATAAAGTAAACACAGTTTCATAACAAATAAAATCTATACAGGGTGCCTTGTACGGGACACCCTGAATATTACAATAATCAGCAGACTAATACAACTTAGTTAGAAAAGCATTCAATGGCACAGTTCAAAAAGGAAGATTTCGATCAATTAAACAGATCAGATTCATCAGGCAGCATATTATAGACAGTAGTTGCAAAATAAATTGGCGACTTAAACATTATATCTATTGGTGCGAGCATAGGGAACGTAAAACGTAGACTTTAGACGCGAATTTGGTCTCGGTACTCGAATGTTTAGTTTAGACAAACAAAAAGGACAGTCTATGTAATTACGCATACTGTTATATACAAATGAAGCACCACAAACGGAACGGCGAGTTTTCAAAGAAAGCATATTAAATTCGTTAAGGAGTGTTTGATGATCGAATCCGTGAGAAATTTAAGAAACCTTCTTTGAACATATTCTAATTGCTTTTCATGCGTTTCATAAATTGGATGTCAAAAGATAGAATAATATCTATTCAAGTTTAGAACGGACGAGTGAAAAGAACAGTCTTGAGAGCCCCAATATTTCTGAAGCCTCGACAGTGTCTCAACAAGAATCCCAAAGTTTTGTAGGTAGACATCGCAATATTATGGTAGTGTTCCCTGAATGTCATAGCACTGTCAAAACGAACTCCAAGATCATTGACATTGTCTCTACATGCAAGACTCGTGTTACCTAACTTGTAATTAAATTTTAAATTTGTCTCTTTTCAAGAGTATGCCTAACTACACTGCACTTGGCAGGGTTCAAATCGAGGTGATTAACAACACACCAATCATCCAACTCGCAAAGCTGCTGCTGGAGAAATAAGCAGTTCTCTAGGGAATTAATTGAACAATATATTTTTAAGTCGTCCGCGAATAGACAATCGAGATTATCAGTAATATCGTTAATAAATATCAGGAATAAGAGAGGCCCCAGATTTGAACCCTGAGGAATCCCAGAAGTGGCAATATATTCGCTAGAATTAAAGCCGCTGTAACATGTGAATTGAGGGCGATTATTAAGATAAGACTCAAAAAATGAACGGAGGCTGTCACTAAATCCAACTCGCGAAAGTTTGTTCAACAGAGTGGGATGATCAATCCTGTCAAATGCTCTCGAGAAGTCCGAATACACCACATCCACCTGCTCCCTTTCATCGAGTCTCTCACAAATAAACTGGGAGATTTCAACGAGGTTAGTCCTAGTCATTGAACGATTTTTCATAAAACCATGTTGATACGGTCATACACGGACATCTCGAACACCTTCGCAGAATTAGGTAAAATGGAAATTGGCCTATACTTAGACACATCAGAAGTGATACCCTTTTTATGAACAGGACACACCCGAGCAAGTTTCCAGCAACCAGGGAATGTTGATGTTTTGATTGAGAGATTAAATAAGAAAGCTAATGGCTCCGCAAAAATTAGAGAACAATCTTTAACAATAAAACTTGGAATTCATGGAAGTCGTGACCAGATACAAGTTTGTTTTTAAGTTTGGATATAACCTTTTTTACTTCTAAAAGTGAAAACATAGATATATTAATAGTATCAGTTAATTGATAAGACGCAGCTTGCCTATTAGCACAGGAATGGAAAGGTGTGAAATAACGTGCCCCTCCCATCTTCCAAGGTCCCAGCAAAGGGTCACTAGGTAGAAAAAAGATTCCGGGTGGTCCTGGATTGCTCGAGGTCGTGTCTCGGTTATGGCGAGTTTTCTCCAAAATTTGAAGGTACCTACCTATATACAACAAGTAGAGATGCGAAGGGGGGAACGTTCCCGTTCGAGCTCTGAGAATATTCGCGAACGTTCGCGAACATTCCCTACCCCCCATGAGCTCAAAAAAGGAACGTTCCCTTGAAAAATGCTGAACATGGGAGCATGAAGGGTAACGTGACGTTATTTCAAGAATTTAATGTACTGAGTACCACCCATGGCATGCACCTCTGCCTCTAGATATATTTGCAGCGGCAGCGCAGCGCTAGCCCTCGACCCTTACTCCCACGCTTGATTGAAAGACATATGGAGTTTGTTGGTGCTAGATAATAAGCACGAACTCCATTAAAAATAATGGCTATGTTGTCGATTTGACAAATTTTATTAAACTGTTTTTACAACTGTTTGCTTAGTTACCAAAACATTTTGTTATTTTTATAACCGGCCAAATCTTCATTGTTGTGGCGAGGATCGCCACACCAGCGAGGGTCGCCACACCATCCCTCTGCCACTATGGAGTTTGTTGGTGCTGGATAATAAGCACGAACTCCACTTAAAATAATGACTATGTTGTCGATTTGACAAATTTTATTGAACTGTTTTTACAACTGTTTGCTTAGTTACCAAAACATTTTGTTATTTTTATAGCCGGCCAAATCTTCATTGTTGTGGCGAGGATCGCAACACCAGCGAGGGTCGCCACAGCCACAAGCAACGCAATACAGCCGCATTTTCAAACTACGTGTTGCGACGACGGTTTTAAGACGCGACGTTTCAGTTTTCGATCTCCTGAAAGTTCGATGCTGAACTTTTTTAATTTCTCGCTTATTTTGCGGTTACTATTATCACTGCGAAATCGCACTATTAATTTGGTGTCCAAATCCTTATTGCTGAAAAACCTTATTTGTTAAGCACCCTGTATATCAAGTAGACATTTGGCCTATGTCAAAAGCAAAACTCTTTAAGTAGGTATGGAGTATAACTTTTCCCAAAATTATTAAAAATTAAAATATAACTCTCTGTAGACATACCAATGTTAATAGGATACATCTTTATCTCTCTGGTACTGACATAAATCGTAAACTGAGGATCAATTTTAGCGAAGACAAGTATTGGTAGATTGGTAGCAATTAATTTTTATTACTTTTTCAGTACCTAAAGTCATGATTTAATTTCAATTTTCTTATATAGGCGGTGGTCCGTCCCCCACTTAATGAAATTCTGAATAATCGGGAAGCAATGGCTTAAAGGGATATTAAGCGATTTAATCTCGAAACCTTTCCACTTGGGATGCTCGGAGCTCCACTCTTGCTATGCGGGTGGCAGCGTCTACCATTTGTCAAGTAAGCATGGAAAAAATTGGGTGACAGAAGCAACAAAGAAAATTAAAACTACAAAGAGCATTAACGTCAAAAGTAATTTAGGGGAGACAGGAAAATAAATTGAAACCGAAAATATGGGAGCCCACGGAGGAAGAAGACATTTCTTCCGGGGAATAATTACTTATGTGCTCTCGCCGTATTACCTGAAAGCGAAGATGATTGATACGAATGGTATGGTGAATATGTGCAGAAGGGTTACAGAAGAATTCTTATATGTTGTTCCACGTAAGTTATACCTACAGATAATATTTTAACTCCCAGATTCTTAATTCTGGAGATTCAAAGTTGAATTTTGTCTGATCATATCCTAGAGAATTCAACGCCTGCTATATGGACCAAAGAAATGACATAATTTGTGAAATATTAACCAATCAGGTGATGATTTCTGCGATAATACCACTGTATTATATTAATAATTAAAATACCCCTCCGGCTGCGCAGTCCTGATATTTTCAACTTTGGGATTATAATTCGTTAAATTAACGAAAGATAGATATTATTGATTATAGGTCCACCACTTGTTATATCGCCCCCGATAATAATATATTCGTTTTTACACAGAATAACCAGTATCACGACTTTCAAATAATTTCAGACTTCCGTGCTTTGACTAATTTTGACTCTCTGCTCGCGATTGTTTTGCTGCGTTAGATCGTCTCGAACAGAACATTCGTATTCATCATACTACATACATACCTAATTACAACATGAATGGTGCGGGACAGTGCGCGGCCACAGTCTGCATAAACAATTCAATTCATTGTGCACATAGTTTTTCGATTTTCAACTTATATTGAACAAAAAAGTAGTAAATATATTTTTTACAGATTTCTCTAGCGTCTCTTCAGACATCAAATTATTAAATACGGTCCTCTGCAGTCTTATTATGCAACCTGACGTATAGAAGATCTTGAGTACCTAAGAGTGTAACGGGAGATAGATATTTTGCTGGGTCGAGAACAAAGGACCCCAGTTGTGATGCTGATATTATACTGTGGTTTTTAGCATTTCCCTGGAAAATTCCATGAAATATAGTCCTCCTTACGGCGTGCGATGTAAGGGGGAAGAACTCGCAAAAATATTATAGAATTAGTCAAAGTTCAGCGCAGCTCCATTTTGTGTAACTCACTGAATTAATTTTCATATAATTGTTGAAAAAACTTGCCAGCGGCATAAAAAAGGAGGTCTGTGTGGTAGACCAAATATGCAGTTAACTTTACGTACTATAGAAACAGGCACAAAACGCGTTTGCTAACTGCTTTTGTCAGCCGAGTGCTTGGTAGAAGTGCTGTGTTGCCGTATTTCAAAGGCGATGGTAGACGCGATGATGTCGAAAAACATATAATAGGTGTTTTATCACACCGCGTTAAAAATAAATGATAAACAAAAATGGGTAAGTGGTTCCGTGATGGGAGCTTTATTTTTTAGGTATAACAGAGTTCAGAAATTCGGCTTCAATATGATAAAACTTGTATTCGCCAATAAATAACGACTACTCGTATAAGAAATCTCGCAACGCTGCCCGCATTCGTTAGAAACGTTTTCTTTCCTGCTTTGGACTATAATTCCATACACCCTGTTGAACATAAACCTTATGCTTACTATGTTATACAGTGTGTCTACGTTAAGGACGTACCACGCTTGTATAATATCTTTATTCGTTGGCAAATTTTGATAAACTCTTATTTGTTAGGTTAAGTATTCGAAATGAGCATTTAATGAACAGGTAATTTTCTTCTTGGGTTGTAATAACTACGACCAACCAGTATCACTCATAACCTATCTGTACCAATTTTCCTTGTTTAATTTAATTAATTATTAAAATTTAACTTTAATTATAACCCCGAACTTCAAAATATTAAATAAGGTTCTTGCGATACCTACCTTATTTTAAGACAATGTTGCTAGGAAAACACTAACGTCTTATTTTTTGAAGCCTGTGTACGACGATTTGAGCAAGACATGCCGGAGAAACATTGTTATTACTTTTGTTCTAAGAGTACTATTATTTCAACTATAGTATCGTGTCTCATTTTTAACCTAAAAATGAAATGTTCATGTATTACTAGCAAGTTTAGTTCTAAACAGAATGGGAATCCCATTTAACATTTCGAATTTGGGCAGGGTATAGGGGGTAGGATTGCCATTAACGGCCTGTTCCACTATTGGTAACTATATGTTATTATTGAGTAAAGACCATATTTGGGAAAGAATTGTATTTTTTGCGCTGATTATGACGGCAAAAGGAGAAAAAGTCATATCATTTACGATATATATTGCACCTTGTACAAAATAGTATATTATACACCTAGGTTAAGAAGTGAGCCATTACTTGCCGAGCATTTTTATATCCTGAGGCGCGTAGCGCCGAAGGATATAATATGCGAGGTAAATAATGGCCTTCTCAACCGAGGTGTATATAGAATTTTTTTTACTACTAACATTGAAATATTGCCATATTTTAGTAATTTCTCGCTTTTTTCAAATACTTCAAAATATCAATTAGCCTGGGAGTTCAGTTATCAAGCTGATAAAATGACACTAATTTTTAAATGTCACATAGAAAATTTTTCATTATTTACCTAGGTATTTTTTATTATTATTATTTACCTAGGTAGAGAAATATTACTTCTCATTAGAGGAATGAGGTAAATAATGGTGATTTCTCAGGTTAGTAGTAAAAAAAAATTTATAACTTTTTGATGAAAAACAAAAAACTAGGCAGATATTTTGATATTTTACGATAAAACAGAGCCTGCAAATTTGTTATATCCATAATGATAAATCAAATGAATTATTTTCTTAGTTGCGGTTAGTGCCCGTCCACCTCGATGGGTTGAACTGCGTTATGAAGTAGTGGCAACGTCACCTTCATACCCATCACCCATCTCTCTTATGCTTATTCGATTTATTATTATGGATACTACACATTGTTCGCTAAACGATACCTTGTTCTACACTACATGAAAAATTATAAAGATTTTTTTGTTCAAAAGTAAATTATGTTTCGATCTTTGAGATAATGTGCAGGGTATTCCATTTAAAAAAGTAAATTTGTTGGCAATATCTCGTAAACACAATGTTAAATTTTTTCGTTTTCATCATCGTAGGTAATCAAATCAGTAAAAGGTACTCCTTTTACAAAAAATAAAAAAAGCTTTTATTTAAGCCATGTACTAAAAAGGTTTCGTTAAGATGCCAAATTGCGACAAATTTTTGTAAATCAAAAAACTTGTCTCGCGAATTGTAAAGAAAATACATACTTTGGCAAGTAGATGGGTACTTGCTTATCAACCAATCACTATCCAATAAAATTAATTTGTAAGCACTTTTTTTAAACATTTCGAGGGACAAGCTTTTTGATTTACAAAAACTTGTGGCAGTTTATAAACTTATTTCATTCCTTTTAGTACGTGGCTTAAATAAATGCTTGTTTATAAAAAAGGTTTATTTTTATTTTATTTTGTGCTTTTTAGTACCGATTTGATTCCCATGACAGGAAGGTGGTAATGAAAATTAGTCCGCTATTTTGAGGCATCCGTCATACTGGAATTAGTATGACGTCACCCAACGTATTGTTTTCTACTCGTTAAATCCTTCCATTTTATACCCATGTCGAGGTGGTTGTGAAGAAATAGGTAATTGGCCTATCGGCCATATTGGAGTGGCGGCCATTTTGAAAAAATCACATTATCTACTGACTATACTAGATTGCATTCTTTAAAATTCAGTTGCAAAATTTCAGTACACGCATACACACTAACAAAGCTAGGAGAAACGACGGATACCGGCGATTTTTCAATTTCTTTTTATTTGTAAAATACCTGGGTGGATAGTTTTAAAATCAATCGCGTACTATACAGAGTAGGTGCATCTGTTGTATGGGAAACGTAATAACGTAAGGCCTCAAGTACTGGAGCGCCTCGCGCTCTCTACTTGATCACGCGCCCGTCCTACGAAGTTAATACAAACAGTGTGATTTTTTTATCCTCGTTTAGCGAATCATATTGCGAGATAGGTCGTAAACTATACTACGGGGCGGGGCTAAGCACAAATCGGTTTGTTTCTGGCATCGGGAACCCTTCATTTATCTTTGTTTTACCTATAGGTATAGCCATATTCGGTTAACTTTATTTCTTCAATTTTGTTGTTTTCGTCGACTTAAGACAAACTGAGCGATCCTATATATTCATGTTATTTTATAGAATTTCATCAACTGGCAAGTTTTTCAATCTGTGAAAACTATTTTTTTTACATGCATTATAAGGGCGATGGTTACAATGAAAACTAAGATTGCCTTAATTTCTCTGACTGTTTTAGCATTGGCTTTAGGTTATGGAGCATACAGATGGGCAGAGAAGAGACATGATAAGTTACAAAGGAAGAATCCAAAAGACTATGAAAATGATGAATAAAACTGTTCATTCGTGCCTATAGTATGAAAATTTTTTCATATCCGTTTGTTAAGAAATATACTTTTTGAAGAGAATGTTGTATTATTATTCTTATTATTATGTGCAGCAAATATAATTTCTCATATAAAAGGTGGAATGGAAAAGTTTAATATTATCCACAGTACCTATTAAGTAAGTTATTTAATGTCTCTGAATGTAGGAAGAAGTATTTATTAACGCGCTCGTAAACATTAAAATACGAAAGTAACAACAAAAATGACACCTGCCTACTATGTTTTTAAGTAATCGTTGAGTGTCAATATCTGTTATTAAAATACGGAACAAAAATTAGTTTTATTTTTTCCAGTAAAACTATTAAGATAATTACAAAATAATAAGTATCGCCGCGCTGAAACCGCGAAATCTATAAAAAAATCTTTTGGAGGGCCTAGTCCTACATCCCCTATGTGTATGTATATCCTTAAGATTGATTTACACAAAAGAATCAGAATGTTCCATCGTTTCTTTTATTTAGATTTACATATACACAAAAAAATAAGATTTTTCCTTTTGGCATTTTTTGCGACGAAATAAAAATCGAAAAATTTTCAAAACCACTTCTAGAAGATTTTTGAAAAAAAAAAATATTTTCAAAAAAAATCACGTTATTGTCATCGTAATATCTACTCACTTACAGTCAAACCGGAAGTCAGAAATAAGAACCGAAATTTTTTTGATACTAACATTCCGTTATAAAAGTCGCCCTCAATTTGTTCAGGCAAATTTATTTTTCTTTAAATATTTTTTTTGACAATTCCGCATATAAAAACTTGAAATAATATTCCAAATCCCCATAAAATTCTACATTAAATTTTACTTAAAAATAACAGCCAGTGCACATTTAAATTGAACCTCCCTTTACCTTTTTTATATTGAACAAAAATAAAAATAGGGGGTGACCTCTTCTATGGATAACCCTGTACCCAAGGTGTGCTCCCGGTTTTTTGTCAGGGACCTTTGACTTCTCACGGATATAGCTTCATATCCTGGAAAACAGATGGCTGAATGGCTAACAATGTATTTTGCATTGTATTTTGCATTGTATTTTGCATTGTATTTTGCCTCCGCAAAATCTAATTTGAGCTAAAAACTTATACCTATTTTGTGTTACGTTCAATTTTTAGTACATAATACATATATGCAGTGCACCTAAAATTATAATATTCTCGCTTCTTCAACTGGTTGGACAGATCATCACGTAATTCCAAAATAGTGTTTATACAAAATAAGTGAGATAAACTAACATACAAAAAAGTTCTGAAAAAAGGCGAATAGGTGTTTCGGGTTTCTATCCTTGGGATGGATAGGGTGCAAAAAGCGGAAAGCGTCTTCTAACTTGGTGGTAACGTGTACCAAAATTCAAGTTTCTAAATTCAACCGTTTTTGAGAAAAAAAAATTAAAATCAAAATTTGGGCCCTCTTTAAGGCTGGAATAACTTTACAGGAGAGGCTTATATTGAAATATTGTACATGAAAGACCCCCTTAAAACCACCTGATTGTCACTTCCTACAAATATTTACACATCATTACGGAACTCCCTATATACGGGTATAATAAAATCGCTTTCAAATTTAGGTGCATATGCAGCATATGAACTTATTGTTTTAGATCTTTGAATGTATAAATGTATCGGCCGTTTCATTCAAAAATGATTCGGAGCATCAAGACTTCTCTCAAAGTACCTAAATCCCAAGGGGTTCTCACCTTGCGTTATTTCGCTGTCTCCCCAAGCCCACATAGATCGTCAGACAGTGACAGATTTTCCTTACTGATTTTCTCATTTATGCCTTGGAGAGGGTTGAAAGGTAAATCGATGCTGAGTCGGAAAATAGTAATTTTAAGTTATATACACCTGTTGCTAACTTTGCCACCTGTTTGCTAACTTTATTTTCATAAACATCAATGGCGAATATTGCCATATACGTCTGTTAGCGAGCCTTTCAGTGTGTTCTTTTAACCCCAACATACATCAGCTGACCGGCACTTTATTATTGTCTTTTATAAAGTAAACAATGTTGGCAATAATACAAACTAATCAGCATGGATACATTAATTAAATGAAAAGATGGGACTCAAAACGTGGTAAATTCCAAGAAGTTACGTCATTTTATGGAATCTTAAAGTGTTAAAAACAGGTGCAAAGGATAAAGTGTGGTACCTACATGAAAAGGTGTTTTTTTGGAAAAATAATGGCTGAGGAAGAAAATCTGGAAGGTTACGATTCGGAAGACGATTTCCCGTTAAGTAGTTTAAAAAATATCAGTGAAATTAGCAGTGTTTTACAGGGTGTCCCGCTAATAATGATCCATAGAACAACTGCATATATTTCGGGCCACAATATGACAATTGAGGACAATATGCCTCATATAAATGTTGTTTGTTTAAGAGGTACAGGGCGTTGAAGTTAATTTTTTTTTAATTGTAATGTGTCTTCAAAATAATAAAACTGCTGAACTGAAATTTGGAACTACTTGGTTTTTGGGGACTGAGAATAAGCTGAAGATTTCAATTTCTAGGTATCTCGCCACTTACGTTGTTTTTGGATGGACCTTTTACTCGTAACTTTTTTGAGATAATCTTTTTGGTATTTCAGGTCCATGATTTTAGTGAATCTTTTCATTAGGCAACAAAATGGTACTCTTGTTTTATAACGATAAAGTCAATTGTTTGCGTTGAAATTGAAACTCCAACATTCGAAACATAAAATTTTCAGCTACCGCTTTCAAATGTTGCATATCAACAGTATATTCAACATGAAAAAAATGCCGAATTGGCAATGGTCACAACACCATTCGTTTTCTTGAAATAATGTCCTTGCCGAGTTTCAATCCCATTTCTGGTAGGTACATTGTTTATAGAATTTTTTTTCTCTTTAAATGGTACAGTTGATCTGTAACATTATTTGAAAGTGGAAGGTAGACATCTTATTTTTCAAATGTTGGAGTCAAGGGGTGTTTTTCGGGGGCAGATTTTGTGAATTTCAACGGAAAAGGTTGATTTTATCGTTATGAAATAAGAGTAGGTATCTTTTTGTTATAGAATGAACAGATGCACTAAAAAGATGGACATTGAAGACCAAAAAATGTCCCCAAAAAGTTATACCTACGAGTAAAAGCTGCATTTAAAAACAGATCAAGTGGCGCCCTCTGTGACCTAGAAATTGACATCTTCGGCTTATTTTTCATCTCCAAAAACACAGCAGTGCCAAATTTCAGTTCAGCAGCTTTATTATTTTGGGAGATATAGCCATAATTCAATTTCAAAAAGTTAATTTAGAAGCCATAAATGTCCTTCCATTACTCGTAAACAAATTTCAGTTCAGCAGCTTTATTATTTTAGGAGATATAGCCATAATTCAATTTCAAAAAGTTAATTTAGAAGCCATAAATGATATTCCATTTCTCGTAAACAAAACGCAAAAAATTCCAGAACAAAAAGTATCTCTTGCGCTCATTATCTGAAGATCTACAACGGGTAATAAGACTGAAGAACTATCGAGGTTTTTTCAGGAATCTATCATATGCTAAAATGGTGTGGAAATTCTTAAGTTTAACTTTTAACTATGAATTAATTTTGTATTTATGGTTATTAAACCTACTATTAAAATTAAAGTTTTGTATACAGTACTAGCACTTCGGTTCAGTTATATTCAAAAATAAAATACCCAACCTTATTAAAGTAATGGTGAATCGTCACTATTAAGAGGGAGTATGTTATAAAATGAGACAGTACGTAGTTCGCAAAGTGGGCGTATATATTGTATTGCGATAGGCTTATATGAAAACGTAGAATTTTTCTTTTTTGCAAAGTGGCGTATATAGTATTTTCAAAAATATCTTTGTCGTAAATACATTTACCTAATATTGGTTATTATCAATAAAAAGTTCATGAGTTATCCTAATGTGATTCGAAAAATTATCTCTGTTTCTCGCTTAGTTGTTGATTTATAGAGGGGACAAATTACTCAAATTTTTAAAGTGCTCTCCTGAAAACTTGTCTAAAACGATATACGCCACTTAGCTAAATTAACGACGATATATGGAAAATTCGATTTTTCAAAACAGAAAAAAAGGTACTAATTCTCACTTATGCCATGTTCATCGTATGATTTCTTATACTATTCCGACATCGAAAACCCAAAGGCATAAGTGTAGCGTGTGGAAAAAGGGTTGAATTAAGGGTTTGGCAGATCACACAAAAAAGGACTTGGTTTACTGACTCCGTCAGTTATGCCGTTCGAAATGGTGAAACTTATATCCTCACTAGCCCAAAAATTGATTGACAGAAGTGACGCGTGGGGGAAAATGCACTTTTGGGTCGGAAAATAAGTCGGAATTTTTTTTTTTTTTCGTTTTTAAAATTTTCTACAAGGTATACAAACTCCATGTTTGTCTTTTTTTTTTAATTCTTCTTTATACTTTAGGTTATTGTTGTTATTTACCTAAAGTATAAAAAATAATTTCAAAATATGACAAGCATGGAGTATAATTAATCCAGTAGGTATTAAAATAATGATCACCTGTTATAATTGGAATAGCGTTGAAAAAAAGAGAGAAAAATGCATAGTCCAGGACCGTATAAATTTTTTTCTTAGTAAATGTGCATTTTAGCAAAACGAGAAAAAATATGTATGTGTCATACATCATTGTACTCAGGACGATTCATTTCGAAATATGCAATAAAAAATCCAGGTCCGTATTTAAAAAAATGAAGATGATCCCTCTATCTCAAAAACGAAACGTCGCCCCGAAAATCTAAAAATACCACGACGTAGTCCTAAAAAAGTACAATTTATTTTTCAATATTATCGCAAATGGAGCCATAAAAAAATCCCCGAGATCCCCATGTTGAGCACCGGAACTGAATCACCCCGTATACCTAGCCTGAAAAAGTTTCTGTTTTTGCTCTGCGAAAAACACAATTCTATTATACTTAGAAAAATAGTTATTTGTGTAACTAGTGCAAAAAGTGCATATGTATTTGTTGCACGAGGCATGAAGTTTTCAGCTCGAGACGCAGTCGAGGTAACTGATGGACAAACTTCATTTCTAGTATTTTTTTAATCTTGTTTTCTTCATTGCCTGTGAAGGTCTCAGGTTCTTCACTTATCATTTTTTTTTAGAATTGTTGTGAAGTTTCCGGTACTGGTATATGTACTTGGTTCACCTTCCAGAATTTGAGCAGCTATTTCAGTTTTTTTTAGAAATTGAAATTTTACTAAAAGTATTTATACCAACAGGTTGAACGGAGCATTTTCCGTTATAATATCTTATAAAGAATCTAGTGTGACTGGTAGACTGGGGACGAAGGAATGCGTTTTTGCGATACATTTCAACAAAATTAAAACTTCTAATTTTACCGCTTATTACAAATAATGATTGTCTTGCTATCGGGAATTTTCACAGTTATGATATAGAATCCATGTCGTTAATATCATTTAATGGTAATTTCTGTAACTCGTCTCTGCGGCATGCTCCTGCAATGCCAAATACAGCAACTATCTATAACAATACAATAGTAAAATAATACAATAATAATAGTAGGTATAAAGTTAAAAATCGGCCAAGTGCGAGTCGAACTCGCACGCGAAGGGTTCCGTACCACCGTACAATATTTAACACTACCTACATATTTTTAAAAAATACTTAAGTAAAAAATAAAAAAAGAAATAAAAAAGTTTGCCTCAGAGCGTGGTTTCGAACGCCGGACATCTGGGTTATGAGCCCAGCACGCTTCCACTGCGCTACTTCGCTGTTTGAGAAATATTATTTGTCCACGACCATTCGTATTCTAAAATCATCGTATTCTAAAATCATTTTTAATAATAGAACTCAAAATTCTCACTGTAGAGCCAGATGATTTATTCTTAAATACTTGCTTCTCGAGTGTTTTGCATATATTTCCAGGATCTTAATATAATTTTTGTAATCTATTGCACATAAATAAACAATATAATAGTAGGAATAGGAATACTAATATTTCTTACTAATAATAATAAATCATTGCATTATTTTATATATTTTCATTCCATAACAAGACAATGAATGAATATACGCTAATCGAACTAAACACAGAATATAGTGCCATGGATTTCAAGACTGTCGTCAACCTCGATTCATTACATTTCATCATTACACTTCATCTACTATTAGTTAGCCGTATCATCATTGTTAACAAAAATCGAAACTATTACATTAACTTTATTTTACTTTTATTATTTGTTGTTATAGCGGCCATATACACACTGTGAAAATTTCAAGTGTCTACCTATTACGATTCAAAAGATACAGCCCTATAAGGCATAGTTGGTGTCCCGTGGGGTTTTCTAAAATATTCTACGAGATTTTACATAAAAATACAATGCGTCCGTACCTGAAAAAGTCACCCATGAAATAACAGATGGGCCTCTGAGCCCCCAAAGTCCAAAATCGGTACGAAATTTGGAAATTCTCCACACCAAAACAATACCAAATGTCAATCGATGTTTACAATAATCGGGCGCGCGCTTCGGCCACGACGTATACAGTACGATCCCGGGGATCTCGCCAAATCGCGAAAAAAAGCGGCTCAGACGGCCGAACAGCTTTTTCGATCGGAGGGCCCTGTGGCAGGCGAGAGGCCCGTATCCGTCGGCGGCCCCACGCGAAAATTGAACTCGACCGGCGCTCCCACTTCCAATCACTAGCCATTTTTCCCGAAAAAAACGGGAAAAAAATTCCGGGGGCCGAACGGCTCTCCCGATTCGGACGCCCTTCAATAGGGTTGTTGCCCATGAGCTCGGGCGCGCGGCCGTACGCCAAATTTGGGCCCGAAATATCGAAAACTGCGTCCTGTAGACGAGAGCATAGGTACACGTATTAGGTATTACACAGGAGCGGGGGGCCATAACAAGGCCTATGGTGGCAGGGCCGGTAGGCGCTTGTTAACAAGAACTAGAGCCGGAGACGTTTCCCGTTCCCAACGAACAACACGCTTCGCGCGATTTCGTTACCTTCCGACAACATCCGACGGTCGCGGCTTTCCGTCAGCTTTCGGCAACTACATTGGGCGAACGCACTTTCGATGCCGCTTTAATCCCAAAGATGCCAAGTGCTACGACAATTAAGTATATATTCCATAATTAAAATAATAACAATATGACAGGCAGTACAATTGGAAAAAATATTTTCCCAATAACTTCTACAGAAGTAATGCAATTTAAATGAACCTTGGTGTAGTCCTTTAGTCGCTGAAATGCAACAATTTCTTGTAAAAACAATTTATTTTCATCGCCCGGAGGCGGAGGAGCGCGGTCTCACACTGGGTTTTATAACTTACATTTTATTTTTTGAATTTAGTTTTTTGGTACATTTTGCAGATTTCAACGCAAACGCGGTTGATTTTATTGTTCTGAAACAAGAGTACCCTTTTATTGCAAAATGAAAAGATGCGCAAAAATTATGAACCTGCAAGACCAAAAAGATAACCTCTTACTCCAAAAAGTTATGAGTATAAAATCCATTGTGATACCTCGCCCTCCGCCTCTGCGCCATGGGAATACATTATTTTTACACGAAATTAATTGTTGCGCTTCAGCGATTAAAGGACTGTACCAAGTTTCACAGGAATTGCATAATTGTATAACTGTAATTACTAAATAGTATATTACCTACATAGCGAGAGTTGTAAACAGCTTATTACGTATGAGTGAAAAAGTTGCGCACGAGCCGCGCAGTGGCGAGTGCTGTAATTCCACGAGGATGTAATAATAAGCTTACAACTCGAGTTTTGTATTATAATTTTTCTTTGACGAAAGAAAAACTATTATAATAGATAAACTATACTTCTGATTATCTGACAGGGAACAATTAGTATGTTGGTTAGTTGCTATGGTGACGCGGATGCCGCGCTAACAAGGCATCCGTGATAATTGCGATTTAATTAAAAACAGATACGTAATTTTTTTACTACTAACCTGAGAAATCACCATTATTTACCTCATTCCTCTAATGAGAAGTAAAATTTCTCTACCTAGGTAAATAATGATATTAAAAAAATACCTTGGTAAATAATGAAAAATTTTCTATGTGACATTTAAAAATTAGTGTCATTTTATCAGCTTGACAACTGAACTTCCAGGCTACTTGATATTTTGAAGTATTTGAAAAAAGCGAGAAATGACTAAAATATGGCAATATTTCAATGTTAGTAGTAAAAAAAATTCTATATGCACTTCGGTTGAGAAGGCCATTATTTACCTCGCATATTATATCCTTCGGCTCGGTAAATAATGGCTCACTTCTCAACCTAGGTGTATAATATACTATTATTACGTGTCACTCATTACATATCAATCATTACGTGTCAGTGTTCGTAACAATGAACTTACTTATAACCTAAACCGTCACTTAATAGTTATGTTACTAGCATAGGAGTAGAAAAAATATGTTTTTCAAACTGTACCTATATCACCCTGTAACTTTTTTTTATTATGCATTTTCGGACCCATGTTAATAGAAAACTTTTTGTTCAAAATAACATTTTCGACCTGTCGTATTAGGTCGGCACCATAATTTAGAACACCCTGTATGGACCCCAAGAAGTTTTCTTTAGTATAAAATTTTCCGAATAATATTATAAATGTAGAATCTACTAAAGTAGGTAGTAAACGAAAATTTATGGATCTAATCACAGGAATTTCGATCGCTTGGAAGCAGAGTTGCGTCCACGCCGAGCAATAATACGTAAGCAGTTTCGTCAGGTAGGCCTATGCCATCAATAATTATTTTAGAAACACAAAACGATAAGTCTGTTAAAAAATTTACTAGCCACTTTAAACTAGATTTGTATAAAAAGTACGAATGATGAATGGGGTCCAAAATGTTAATTGCTGGTGGTGTTTGCTTTTTAATTTAAGTGAGAAAATTACCTGGGATTCGAGCGGTTTTCCGGACTTTAACTTTAATAACCTCCACATATTTTGATATGTCCTTTGATATTTTGCAAACTAAAGCAATAATATCGGATTCTGTATTCAAAGGATTAGTGACTTTGAGAAGCGATTAATTCAGAAACGAGAACAATTTCAGCATTTTTGGAAGAAAACTAGTGACATGAATTTGGAGTCAGCTAGAAAAGAACTTGGCTCGACAATGTCGATAACATGGAAACGTCTTAGAGTTGATTATATCTGGAATTGTTTGATAACATTACCGCGAACAACTGCGAGTTAGATTTAAAAATTTTAATGAACTGAAATTTGTCGAACTATGTAAATTCAACAATTACAATAACTCGCGCTTTCTAGAGGAACTTCATTAAAATTAAATTATGATTTTTTGATATCGAACCTTTACATTCACAGTTAAATGTATTATACGAATCTCTAGAAATTAGTTAAAAACCACTTTAAATATGCTGGCCTCTCTCAAAGATACAGGTTTAGAAAAATAATATTGTTAGGTTATAACGTTATGTGGACTAGGCATACTGTTAACGATTCCGACAACAAGTGCTTCAGTTGAACGTAGTTTTTCAACTTTCTGAAGAAAGAAATGTCACGTTTGAAAGCTTATATGTTTTTTATTTTTTTGTAAGGTGAAACTTGTTATACCAACATGACCTATCAAGATAGATATTAGTTTTAAATGTATTATAAACCGTTTTTGTTAACTTTTTGCTTTCGTATAATAAGCCCAGAGCCAGAGCTCTCTGCAATTGTTTAATTCACGTTTTTATTTACTTGGTGCATTCTATACTAAAATCGAGCAACTCTTACGCCTGGCGTAAACAAGAGCACGTGCGTTGAAATATCCGCCATAGCCGCACGGAGGTACGACCTTTATTTAATTTTAGTCTTACTATTGTGTACATCAAAATATTTCAGACAAGAATTATTCGTTTAATTAAAATGGTTCAAAACATCGGTAAAATTATTTGTGGCAGTGTCTAAATAGCTGAAAACAACAAGATAAAACCTAATATCTACACTTTTGCCTTCGAATACGTCCCTGTTGCCGAGTCGGGTGAAATATTATAGCCTACCGACCAATCACGGATCGTCATTGAACACGTGGTTTTATTTACGCCAGGCGTACGGATTGCTCGATTTTACTATAGTAAAACACAAGAAAATGTTTACATTTTCTTGAGTCCAGGCGCTTGTCTTGTTTGGAACAAAAACAAATAATAACGCAGCATCGCAAATAGAAATAAACGATTTCGAAGCAAACAAACAGGGAATTCATAAAATAAAAAATAATAACGAAAACGAAAAGACGGATATTTACCCCCTCACAATCATTCAGTTGCTTGTGTACTAGTTTAGAGTATTGTGAGGGTGAGAATTATTAGGTATTATTTTTATATATTTGTATTATTCTGAAATGTTTAAAATGTAAAAGAAATGCAGACAGAAAAAATAACATATTACTCAGTGGTGATGATCTACTATTTATAGAAAATCAAGTTTAGAAAACAAGTCTCTTTTGTAGAAATATGCGACCGGAACGTTGGAGTAGGTACTTAGTGTTTTTATACTCAGTATTTTGAAAACTTTCAATCTCACTGTATTTTAGTTACACTAATAACGGTATTTGTTGAAAATACTTATAATTAATCACAATAATCGACGCGTGTATAGTGTGTCCCCGTTTGTTTGTGAACACTCTAGAAATCAATTAAGAGCCGAATATAATTCGGCATTATTTTTTACAATTTCCCAAAGGAAGATATCTCACAGACACTACTATTTCGATTGGACGATTATTCCATGGCTAGCTATGATTTTTTAAATGACCAATTTTCAGAATACCATATAAATTAGATACTATAAGCTACACAAAGTGGGTCCAAAGTTAAAAAAAGATTATTCTAAGTACCTTGTATAAAATACGAGGCACAGTTTCGTGATCTTTATTCGCGAATCGATTAAGCTTTGCCTAAGGTATTATTGTACCTATGTAGTATAGCCAGTCTAGCTCACACGGGCTCATACAAAATCCAATTTGACGAAAAATCATGTACTTATTTCCACTACATTCTAACGTTCCCCTTGAATAAAAAGAAAAACGATAGCCTCTACATATTTAACAGTTACATAGGGGCCTTATGTAAAAATCCCGAATTTTCCTTTGGATATATTTTTTAATAAATAGGTTTTTTTTCGTCAAATTTGACTTTTTATCAACATCCCGTACGAGCCTATATACTAAGTAGGTACAACAATACAAAAAAAGATCACCAATCTGTGCCCCGTGGTTTATCCAGGGCACTCCGAAAAATCAAATTTTTTGAATTTTGGCTCCACTTTGTGAACTATAATAACTTAGAGTATTGATATTTTGTAAAAAAGGTTTTCAGCTAAGGCCAATTCAATCCATTTTACAAATAAAAGGATGCCTAATATAGAATTCTGAAAAAAGTCATTTAAAAAAATCATAGCTAGCCATGGAATAATAGCCCATTCGAAATAGTGCGGTGTATGTATTGTGAGATATTTTCGTCAATCTAAAAAATATGAAAATCGTAGTAGGCTCTTGAAATTTTGCACAGGGGTATAAAATTGCGAAAGAAACATATTTTTCTTAAGACTTTTTTTCGAAATTCGGTTAAATAAGCCCATTTTTCGGACATTTTTTCAATAATGTCAAATTTGACATATAAAAAAGACTACGTCACAACATTTGATTATGTCAATTTTGGTTCTAGAGCAAGCAAAACCTGTAGCCGCAAACAAATTTTCCGTAAAATATTTACTAAAAATTTTTCCCATATGGTGCAGAGTTTTTGGCGGGCACTGTATAATAACGTCGAATTTTACTCGGTTCTTCATAGATTTCCAAAGGGTTCAGAAGTACACGCGAACACACTCTATAGGTATATAATACGGGGTGTTCACGTAAGATATCATCCTCCACAATTTTGTTATTTTTCGACATAGCAAAAATGGTAAATATCAAAGTTGTTCCTGCGAACTTATATTGGGCATTGTCAAGATGCTAACCAAAGTTATATATTTTTAAAAGGAACACCCTATATTCAGGGTGATTCAGTCATGATGTAAAACATTTTAACCACAGGTGGAAAAAAATAGCTTAATGCGAATCTGAAATTTAAAATCAATAAAAAACGACGGCTATAAGTCGCCGAAAAAGTGGCCAATTAATAGGAAATACAAAGTAGAAAAGGTAACTAAAGTATATAATGAAAGATATGCTTTTTATAACAAATAAAGAATGTACCTACTTAAAATTTTGTGAAAAATTATTTGAAAATTCCCCCTCTTCTATAGTATTTTTTTACACTGCAAAAAATTTGAAAATCGTCGCGACACGTCGATTTTTGTGTCTTAAATATAGCCACCCGCTTGTACGTCATTTCAAAGCGCGTTTAATTTGGCATATAGGGACACTGTTTTTTTTAATCAGTTAAATTCTGGGGAAGTTATGGACAAAATAACAATATTTTATTTATTTTTATATAGATTCTCTCCGCTAAGGCATACACTATGCTGACTAAATTTTTACTAACGTACGGTATGAACTCTAATGTCAATGTAATCTAATATGAAAAAATTGTGATTTTTATGAAGCTTGTATTTTTTGTTATTTTGAACTAAAATTTAAAAAAATCTATAGCAAAACTATCTTTTTAAAATCAAATATATCGAATAATGACTTATCAGCAATTAGTAAAAAATAAATAAAGTATTGTTATTTGGTCCATATTTAATATTTAATATTTTAAAGTTGTCGGTGTTTAGGGAGATGAGTCTATCATGATTCTGTTTTCGTAAAAAACTTTCGCAGTGTAAAACATTCTGGGAGGGGAATTTTCAAATGAACACGGTGGATGCATTTGTATCAGGGAGTAGCCTAATATGGGGATGTTTTTAGCGCTATTAAACAAAATCTTCAAACCTTCGAAAATTGAAAAAAAAATGTAGTAGTATTGCTTTTTTACTTGGGGAAAGGTAATTTTAACAAAAAAGTTTTTTTTCAAAATGATCTAAATATGGTAATTTGTTAAAAAAATTTATCTCCCAAATTAGGGACCCATGGGAGCCTAATGTGGGGAGGTTGTATATTTGCAATTAATTTTTTTTACACATTGCAATTATGCCTGCAATAGATTTTATTCAGAAAAATACAAACGTGTTGTATCTAGCATTAAAAAAATTTTGGTTTAGGTCCAAGATCTGCGCACAGAGTGTGCGCCCAGTTCTAACACACAGTGCATCGAATCCAGTCCTTTCCATCATGGTCATACTATTTTAAATTAATGCCGAAAGTACACAGGTCCCTAAAATGGGGCCTTGCATTTCCCCATATTGGGAGCCTTATCTCTCTGAGATTTCTAACCTAATAAATTTGTAACGTGCAATTTAAATTTAAAAACGAATAAAAAAAGCTTCACAGCCTGACTCACATAGAGTGCTTTGAGACAAAAAAAAGTTGTTAAAATTGCTTCCCTTGACAAAGTAATTAATTATCAATTATAGTTTTGATAAACTTTATAAATATGCATATTTACTTCACGTAAACAAACACTGCCACGTGTCAACTAAAACACATTATCATAGCCGGGATGTAGGCAACCAACAATACTATTTAAGACGCCATACGTCCAAAACCGTTTAACCGCCTACTAATAAAAAATTTCGGACCTCCACAAATTAGGAAACCTCACCAAATTAGGCGACTCTCCTCTACCCTTGCATTTTTATAATTGCAAACTTGAGACACCTCTGTAATATATGTAGCCTAGCTGACGAGTCGTGCTCTTCGGTTACCTACCTAATAGTATTTCCATTCCATTCGCTCGTAAAGGACTTCTGTGCAGCCGATTAGCGAGTCTGACTCGTCGTTTACGTAGCACACCACATCAATCGGCTCGCGTCGGAAACCCGAATGGGCAGATTGTCGGTTACTTAAAATTATGCGCAGACCAGCGGACTCTCCGCTAGGTGGTTCACCTGAAGGGGTAGGTATATAGATTAAGCAGTCTTCTTCTAGGAGCACTACTTACATACTTAATTCCTATAAAGAAAATAAAAAACGGCAGAAACAAACAACAGTTCTCTAATGTCTGGGGGGGGGGGCTATAGCCCTCACGACGCTATGCCACTGGTTCCAAATGAAAATTTGCACTGGTAATTGCAAAATAAAAATTTTATTGTGAGTAAATTTTAGTAAACCACCAGAAGCTTATAAAAAGGCTTATTCCCGATTAAATCTGAAGCTACTCAATCATAAATGTCACAAAACTTGGTATCGTTGTGAAGCACTTTGAAAGAGCTTTCCAACGAAGTATCATAAATGGGGGTTTCCATTTCCGAATAACGTCGTTTCGGCTCGGCGGAAACTGGCTATTTTTGAAAGTTGCGCGTGACAATTTCCCCGTAATTTTTATTTAGAGCAAGACAAATAAAAACGATCCGATTTCTCTCCTGAAAAAGCTTAATATATCTTCCATTTACCTCATTAAAATCCCCAAAAAGCATTAAATCTCTTAATCTGACCTTCCTCTTGCCATTCCTATTGCGAATTGCGTCGCCCAAAGACCCTTTTGCCTTGGTCTCGGCGGAGACAGTTTTCGGCTGAAAATTACAGCGGACATCTCTCAGAGGCGAATCTCTTCGGCAAAAGTCGTCCGATTTTACAAGTTTATGGTAACTCGAGGAATCGTTTCCGGCCAAAACACTGTACGCTATCTAGTTTCCTTACTTACATCTCGCCGACTGCTTCGCGGCCGTCTCAACCCGTTCTTATAGGGTATAAACGAACGCCACTTTTATATCCCAATTAGAAAAGGAAACCATGTACAGGGGTAGGGGGTTGAAGGGGTGAGCCGCCGAATACGTCATTTCGGTTCCCCGTCGGTAGTACCAAAACGGTTTTTAGCGTTTTTTGCTATATTTTAAAATTTCGGAGATATAGCCACTGCAAATTTTTAAAAATTCATCCTGTACCTATAATTTTACATCGTACTAACAACGTTATAACGAATAGGTATATTTAAAAAATGCAAAATATGTAACGTGTATAATGTAAAAACGCTCTTTAAGTGTACACTAGAAATTACATTTCTTAATTTGGTAATACAAGGTTGGCAGCGTTGTTCTGGGCGCCTCCAGAGGCGTACTTAGGTAGCATGTGTGACAGAACTTGTGACAGATGCCTTAACCTTGATATTCTGTTGCTCTAACCTAACTTCAAACACAGAAACTATAATTATAGCCTTTTTCTGTGATTCAAAGAACAGAGGATAATGTTAATTTCTATCTATTCAAATTTAGGATTCGTGTACGTAAAAGGTAAATTCTGTTGATTACGGCCCTGTCCTCCGTCACCTCTCAATAATATCAATATGGCCGCCGCTTAGGGAATTCTAGGGAGATTAAATATTTACCTGTCACAATCTAGTGTACAATCAAAGAGTGTTTTTAGATTACCTGTATAAGTTTGGTTATTAGCTTGACAACACCCTGTATAATATCAACCCATATAATCCCATTATACTGGCAGGATAATTTTATATAACTTTTGTGTTTTTTATTTTTTTCCAGGGCGAAAAATTACAAAGTTAAGGGAGTGAAATCTTACGTGAATACCCCTGTACAGGGTGTTCCCGTAAGTATATTTTGACCCACCACTAAAGCCTATATTTTTCGAGAATTACTTAAATGAAAGATGTAGGGTTTTTTCTGAACCGCTAGGATCTGTTACTAGATAAAACAAATGAGCGTCGAAAATTTATGAAAAAATATAAACTTACTTTTTTTAATAGAACACCCTGTATATTTGTGGATTTTCGAATTTTACGCATTTTTCCGATTCCAACAATATAAATATGTTATATGCTTTCTCTAAGCATTCACATGATATTTCAAATTGTAGATAAATATACGATCTTTTAATCAAGGTTGCCATGGAAAAACATTTCACCTTAGGCAAGGGCTTTCCTGTCAATCCATTATTTTTGGGACAATACACCTTGGTACCCCGCAACTTTCATTTTAGTAATTTTTTTCTAACTCGAAAAATAGAGGCTCTAGGGGTGGGTTAAAATATACGGGAACACCCTGTACATTATTTTAGCTTATCTGAAGAAGAGTTTCCGCCAAATAAAACCACATAATAATACTTTTTAATGTTTATGGGAGTCTAGTTAGGTTCAAGGCCAAAAGACGCATCGCTTCGCCGACGAACGTCGTGACGTGAATCGTAAACAGTAGTGAGATTCAATATACAGGGTGTTAGTAAATAAGTGCGACAAACTTTAAGTGGTGATTCTACATGAAAAAATAATGACAGTTTGCTATATAAACGTAGGTCCGCAAATGCTTCGTTTCCGATATACAGGGAGTCAAAGTTTAAAAAAAAATGATAATTTATTTATTGCGCTGAAACGGATTAAGATATTCAAATGAAATTTGGTGGGTTTTAAGAGGACTAGAAAGCGCATTTTTTGACACCCGATTAAAAATTTTATGTTAATCAGTGGCGTGCATAGGGGTAATGGCCTCGATATTTTTAAAAAAAATAAATGATACGCCACTGAGATAATTTAAAATAAAAATTATTTTTAAAATCCTCGTTTAATTAGTGACAAAAAAGCTCTCTTACCTTTTTTCACAGGAGCCGCCATTTTTATGCAAAAAAAAAATAAAACAACATAACGCGTATTTTTAATTTCTATTACAACAATATCAAAAACCTATCCTATACAGCAACAATAAATCAAAACAACAAATGAAAATAAAAATATCTCGAATAAAATATTTTTAGTTAGGTGCGCATAGCTATAACAATAAATGAATTATCTTTTTTTTTAACTTTGACTCCCTGTATATCGGAAACGAAGCGTTTGCGGACCTACGTTTATATAGCAAACTGTCATTATTTTTTCATGTAGAATCACCCCTTAAAGTTTGTCGTACTTATTTACTAACACCCTGTATAAAGTTGGTTATGTTTATTCCTACTACCAATTCGTAAATTTCATATTATAAATATGACGTTATCATTTCTAATGTCTTCGGCGGTTGCAAGGATTGTGAAGTTTGGGCTTTTTTTACCATTATAAAATTGTTTTTAATTACATTTCAAGTGATATTCGTTCCTTCTCGACGTGTACGAATGTGTGTGTTTTCAGAAATGGAAATTTTTCATACGAGCAGCTGTCGCATGCGGTGAAAAACAGAATTCTTTGAATGTAGATACACAATCAAAAAATGAGTCATTTTACCCTATTATCTTACTAATTAATCGCCAATGGCGTGCATAGTCGTGCATGTCTCCTGGGAAATCAAGGAAAATCGTTTTATCTCGCATCATTAACCATAGGTAACGTCAAAGCCCTGGAAAATTTGATCCATTTGCCGCAGATAATCGAATAAAAAGATATTTTCAAACGGTTGGTTACCAACAAATTTGAGACATATAAGTTTATCGATTATGCCGATAACTATAGAAAGTACCAGGCATATGGACAATTACTGGATTTGCAAGATTTGCTTTTTGTTGTATGGTGATTACCCGAAAAAACCTGCATCTGTAACATACAAATGTTTTAAAAACTAAAAAAACTCGCCACCCTGCAATGACTGATTGATGAATTGATTTGTTAATTCGCCGAAGACATCTTTTGAGGCTTCGAGTTGAAAGTTTTGAGTGGCAACTTTAAAAGCTATCAGCTGTTTTGGAGAATCTCGGGCTTACAGTGCTTCTAAAATGATAATATTATCAAAATAAAAATAAAACAAAAGCTACAGCGCGCTGGTCTAATTGCGACCTGCACGGATCACGGATCAAAAATATCTATATAATAATCACTCAAAGAGGCAGCCCATTGGCTTCCGGGCTCTCAAATGGCTGAAAAATTATGGTGAAATCGTGAAATTACAAACAAAAATAATAAATGTCTAACAGCTCGATCTTTAAAAAACATTGCATACTTAGGTATAACAAGTCACTGTCACTAATACCACGCAGGTTAAGTAATACACAGTTGTTTATCTTACAGTCTTTTGATCTCGCCGGAAGTAACTTTTGTTTTTTATAGAAACGCATTCTCTAATAGAATCTCGCATCGGAGTCACTTCGTTTCCCCATTTTGGACCACGCCCTTCCAATAGGGTATAAACATAGATGCCATTATCTATGGTCATTCTGGCCTGTGGTTTAAAAATTATCGTACCAGTAAGGACATCCAGTTAATTAGTACCTACTGGATATTGTGACTGTACTAATAAATGTTACATAATTTTAATTCTCTTGCAACTTTAAGGTACCTACTAAAAATATGTATTTCGAAGTATGTTTGATTTGACATTATATCCTTTGTATTTTTTCATTTGCGAACAAATGCCCTCAGGTGTTCTTATACTCAACTATCTCGTGGGTACAATGGTTTATAGGCCGTACACACAAGCTAAACTTATTTGTACCAGGTGTTCAGCGTGCTTTTGATGTGCCCTTCCTTTCATCCTTTTCGCAGGCCTAACTCTATCGTATAATCCTATAAAGGTCAAAATTTGTTAATGGATATTTCGGCAGCTTCCACTTAATTTAATAGGGTTTGAGACTTCGTAGTTTCTTAATAGACACACTCAAAATTACTCAAAATTCTTCGAAAAAGGTATCCTCCTATATAGAAGGACACAAAGAAAAACAGAAATAGGGACATTCAAAAATCTTTTGTAGGTTTTAACTAGGTGTATAAATATCCTTCCAGGAGTTCCGAACAAGAACCCACACCTTATACCTAATATCTACATTACATCAATATAAAACAATCTGATTGGTTCAAACTTTCAATCGCACTGCAAAAAACTTGCGAAATCGAATTAACACTCTTGATAAGTATAAGTAACAAAAAACTTGCAAAATCGAATTAATACTTCTCGATAAGTATACGTAAGTATTCATTCTCTGGCATTACTTATTCAGAAAAGTTCCCACTCCAAACTTGGGTAGGGGGCGATACTGCGGCAGATGGTGTTCATTCAATTAACAGGCAGTCCTCGAGATTGGGGGGGACGATTAAGTAGACTTTGCAGAACTTTCCAAATTTCGAGGACAGATTCTGGACTTGAGGTAGTTCAGTTTTGTTTATTAAAGTTCTGGGAAGTTCCACTAATAAGTACAATCAGGGCATTGTTTGGAACGAGTTTTAATTGGGAAATCGATCTGCACACTCAACCTTTGGAATATTCCACAGCGTTGTGTTCAGATTCAAGTCGATAAAAGATAGATATTTTATCTTCCTTGACAATAAAATATTTTTCTTGAAATCGGCAGTAAAGTGTCCCAAAATCGTCATTAAAAGCACAGAAATCGTACAATAATAGGCTACATTATTGTACGATTTTTTCAATAAGTAGGCCTTGGCGAGATGTAAACATCAAACGTCAGACGCAGAGAAATCGCCCGTCAAAAGTGACCAAATATTCAAAACCCGGCCGATAAAGGCCCATTTAACTTTTCGTACACATTGTGAAATTGTTTCCTATAGAAGCGCAATCCTTCAGTATACATATTTTAGTAAATTTGAATATCAATAGATTTGTTGTGTAGGCTCCACAAGAAGCAGCAGTTTGGTTTTTCTGTACGAAGATGCCGTATCTTGTCTTACTTGACCTAGGTAGAGCGATCGTCAAGTCAAGCAACGCCGCGCGTAGTCGGTCCATGGACGGGTGATCCCTTATTATTATTTTCTTGCCTAATAAAACATTTTTTTTCCGATTTCAAAAAAAATATAATATGGACTACCTCGGCACTGAAGTTCTTTTTATGACACATGTGGTTTATTTGCCTCGGCCAGAGGCCTCGGCAACTAAATTCCACAAGAGTCATAAAAAGTTGAACTTCAGTGCCTTGGTACATAAGTAACTATTTTTTGGTAAACTTCAGGATTGTTAAGTACCTAATATGCAAATAAATTGACATGCAAATCTGACTTTCATTCTCCAAAAATCAGATGATGTTAGGTGAAACCTTATAAAGTATGCGACCTTTAGCTATTGCAATAATTATTCAGTTCAATCTATGCCAAATAAACTTGTAGTTTGTAAGTTTTATATCCTTAATGAATTTTTGCATTATAATTATTATTGTCAATGAAATACTAATACACTCAGCTACAGTAATTTTCCATATTAACGAGTTCTGTAAAATATCCGCGTTGAAAAATATCCCTAAAAGTTTCTACGTAGATATAAACGTAAAACAAGCGTCATTAATCTTATATTTCAAATATATTTTCCCGTGGATGTAAGTATCTCTATTATGAAGCCACAGTAGATTGAATGGCATATCGCCAAAAATACGTATATGGATAATACAATGGTCTTTCGGCGTAAGGGACGTGACTACCAGCAGGGTAATAATCTTTGGTAAAATGAATTTGGGGTCGGAGATCTTTCTTTCATTAAACATGAACGGGCATTATAATTGGCAGAGAAGGGAATTGGGAATTAGACACCGAAATTATTGTTGATCCTAAAATATATTCCTAGCTATTTATAGAAATCGCTAACCCGGCTGTTGCTTTTTAGGTTTCCCTTCCAACACGTGCCAGAATACGAATCGTAATCACAAAGTATTTTGAATTCTGTTGAGTAATAATAATAATAATTATTATTATTATTAATATTATTCTTCTCACCCTTATAATACTCCAAACTAAGAGTACCTCAGAAATATGCAGAAATGCTTGTGCGGGGTAAGGGGACAAATACTATTATTTATTGTCTTTCAATCAGTTTGGTGGCGAAAAACCCAATTAAAAATTAAATGAACTATTATTTTGTCTTCGCTATAATATTTTGCCCACAGATCCGACTTTTTCCGATAGAACTAGGATCGCATTCGCTCCAGTACTACTATTTTAGGGGTACGGTATTCCTAGACTACCGTAAATAATACTTACATAAATATTTATAATAGCATAGATATATAGTCCTACGAACGACATGAATGAAAATTTAAGCAAAAAGGAAACAATCCTGTGTTTTTCTGAGAAATTGACCATTAAGTGGCATTTCCAAATAGCTAAATTTCGTAGGAACATGAAACCTGAATAGGTATTAACATTTGAATCAATTATTATTTTTTCAATACGTAGGTATAGCTAGCCTCTCAACTCAGTGCGCCATGTTCATGTGAACAGGCAAATTCGTGAGCTCCCACTTTTTTCATGTATTAGTGGAATCTATAGACATTTGAAATAGTTTTTCTTTGTGGAAATCTATACTCATAGTGGTCAGAATCATCATTTAGTGGTACAGTCAAAGTTTTTTTTATTGATTTTGATTTAGAAGGCATAATTTTCCAAGGCGAGTGTGTACTTCTGCCTTGAGGGTGCATGCCGCATTGTCAGACTTACCTGAGTAATAAGCATGACTTCTAAAGCAACCCGAAGCAATTCAGTCTTTGTAAATGGGCATTTTGTAGAACTTGTAAACAAAATTGGCACCGAAGTTAGCCGGTAATAAGATTGAAGATCAACTTGATAAATTTAGTAAACAATTTGACAGTATGGAGTGTAAAATTAACAATATGGTTGATAAACTCACAGTCCTCGAAAAACTAACTGATGCAAATCGAAGTCAAAAAATTAATAATTTCAGACTGACTGGGATTAAAGAAGATCCAAATGAAAACATATTCTCGAAAGTGCTCACACTAATTACTGTTTCTCTCAAAGTAAAATGCACTCTCACAGAGTTAAATAATGCTTTTCATATTAGAAAACAAAATCAGGGCAAACCAAGTATAGGTAATCATAGTATACCTAAGCTTTGTTTCATACCTAAATAGGAACCAGGTTTACATGGCGTCGGGAAACTGGTATTTTTACCAATGAAGACTCGAATGGAAGGATGTCTGCTAAGAATGATTAGCGAAATTGTTTTCGTAAAGGATGTCAACGATGTCAGGATATTGAACAAAAAAACGGACCTTGGCAAAGCCGATTAATAAACAAAAAATTGAATAATTGTTTTTATTTCTATGCTCCTCTGATTTGTAATTATATTTTTGTATATATAAATATAATGTATGCGCTATTTGTTGATTTTTCTTTTGTATTATCTGAAGTATGGTACAGGGTGGCCCATCCAAGCAGAAAATGTGTGTTACGAGGACACAGGGTAACATAAAATCGTCATTCAACAAATAATATTGTAGTAAAAATTAAGGGGAATTCGATGGTGTTCTCGGATTTTGCATACGGGGGTCAGTAAAAAAGTTATCGCGAAAAACATGTTTCCAAAATAAAAAAAAATTACCTACACAACCATTAGAGATCCTTTAAGTAGGTAGTATTCCTGAATGTCTCATGGTCAGTGTCTGATGTTCGATCCGAATACGCCAAACAATAACATCAAATTTATGACAAATAAAGTCAGCCATGAAAAAAAACTGACAATCAAGTAAACAAAATTTTAAGACTAATCTGGCAGGTAAATAGAAATATTTAACTTATACAGCCTACTTGATTGTCAGTTTTATTATCATGGCGGAGTTGAATGTCATAAATTTGGTTTTATTGTTTGGCCTACTCGGATAGAACATCAGACACTGGCTATGAGGGTTCCGCGACAAAACGTCCCCGTCAAAACGTCGCCGCCAAAACGTCGCCGTCAAAAAGTCGCCGCGACAAAACGTCGCGGTCATAAACGTCGCCGCACAAAAATGTCGCAGCCTAAAATGTCGCCGTCAAAAATGTCGCCCTACTAAAATGTATTTTATGTATAGTATTTTATTATTCAGATTTGTAACCTCAAAATAAATAAATTATTAATAAAGTGAACATGTGGTTCTAGTATACAATCTAATTACATTAGTTTACACAAGTTTTCGAAGGTGTTGAGACTCGGGGGTGCTCCTTTCACTTGAATCAATGTATATTCAGAAAAATTCAGGAGCATCCCCACTTATTGAAAAAATTTAATGAAGATCAAGATTTTAGCCTCTTTATGAGGCAACTTCCTACTCTTGCCTACACTCCAATAGTGCGGATGTGGCGTCAAGCTACGAACAGCTAGAAGAGTCTGCCTTTTTCCAAGAAAATGACGCAATTTGTAGGCCACTGCATGCTAGATTATTTTGAAGATACTTGGATTGGGCGATATGATAGGAGTAGAAATGGACGAAGAGCTCCACTGTTTACCATTTCAATGTGGAATTGTTATCGCACAATAAGTACAGGAAGGTTTGCCGAGAACGAACAATGCCATAGAGGGTTGGCACAGAAGGTTTGAAAGCCTAATATTGTCTTATCATCCGACTATATGAGATAAGAATATCAAATTAGAGACCGGCTACAGTACCTGAGAGGCATAGCACCTTACTTTCAAATGCAATCTGTACACTAATAGGGATAAGTATAGGATAACTTAATGACATCATTGCAAGATAATGTGTTTAGTGATGATAAGTTTTTGTCAATATATGTATATTAATTAAAAACCATCTTTTATTAGAACCTCATTAAGTACATAAAATTAACAACCATAACAATGATTTTATTTCAATTGGAAGGAAACGATTGGAAATTCTTTTGTGAATTTCCAGCGAGTGTGCAAAATTTTTGGACAGGTCTGTATCTATGGCATAGACGATAATATTATCTCCAATAGGGTGGATTGAAAGTTAAAGTGACGTTTATGACCGCGACGTTTTGTCGCGGCGACTTTTTGACGGCGACGTTTTGGCGGAGACGTTTTGACGGGGACGTTTTGTCGTGGTACCGATTATGAGACCATGTATCTAGTTTAATGGAGATTCTCTGATAAATGTCTCGGAAACAGTTGGAGATAAATAGGCCAAATTATATACTGTTGAAGTTAGAATTAAAAAAGAAATCATAAAATGGTTAAATGGAATGTGTAAGTTGTAAAATAGAGAAAATCACTTTTATTTCCGCTATAACCAGAAGTTAGTTCAAACAACTAAACACTCAGGAATACTACTTGAAAGTTCTCTAATGGTTGTGTAGGAAAAAGATGATGTTGTTTATTTTGCAAAAAAGTTTTTTCGCGATAACTTTTTTTCCGACCCCCGTAGATAAAATCCGAGTACACCATCCAATTCCACTTAATATTTGCTACAATATAATTTTTCCTGTCTCCTCGTAACGCACTTTTTTGACTTGGATGGGCCACCCTGTTTGTGAGTAGAGTTTTAACTAAGTATTACACGTTGTTTTCATTTAATTAATTATATTATCCCTTGTATTTCTATCTTAGAATTTCATTCGGGGCTTGCTATACTTTCAAGTACTATTACGTCGCATTCAAGTACTACGAGTATTACGTCGCAATCGTCGCATACCCTTACCAAAATTGTATAGGGTTAAACTCAAAGTCCCCTGAATTCTCAAGAATATCCCTAGAGGACGAATTTGGTGTTTTGTGGCTATTGAGATGTGGTTGTGAGAGAACGTAGCAGATGAAGAGATTCTGGATATATTAGATACATTACAATCTTTTTAGATCTGATAGATATTTTTGAGTTTACGAATAAAAGGGCGGGACGGGGAGTATTGATTGCCATGAAAAGAAACTTATTCAAACATATCATAATAAGCAATGTAAGAAAAGAGTACATTTTTGATGATTTTAACATACATAAACTACTGGAGCCTCATTATCTCACCATGCTTCCAAATAATAAGATTAACTTATTGAAGCAGTTCACTGAGTTCTATGGCCTTAAATTGCTTCGATGGCACTATCCATTTTATTCTCAAAAGTATGCCTAAAATATGGTATTCTGAAAATTGGTCATGCAGCTAAAAAAATCAAAGCTAGCTATGGAATAATCACCCAATCGAAATAGTGTCTGTGAAATATCCTCCCGCTTCTTAGATTTCTAGAGTGGTCACAAGCAACCGAGGACACGCTGAATAAGAAGTATAAAGTTTGGCCAAATAAATATAAAAAGAACTGTAGATCTTAGATCTGAAAAATTCTATCGCTGAAGCAAAGACGCAGTCTAACAACCAACAATGCTTAGAGCAACCTTTTTGGAGAATGTTATAAATTGGATTTTAGAAAACTGAATTTTAGAATAGAGTAGAATTTCAATATACAATGTTAATTAGTAGTTTTATTTGCAATTTCTATATTAAGTAGGTACTACTGTTAATTATTTCTGCAAATATTATTTCGATTCCGCCAGCTTCAGATGGGTGATTTTTTAGGGTTGGGGCTTCAACAAAGAGCTCAAATTGCATTTTTTTTCTATGCTACCGGCTGCGAGGGCTGTTCCTACTCGTGTTTCTTTAGTAGTTTGTTCAAAACTTTTAATTTATTTATTTGTTTTAATTATATATATTTTCAAGTAGTGTAATACTTACATAGAGTACGTAAATAAATAAGTGCGAAAAAATAGAAGAAACAAAATTCTGCTTAATAAAAAATACTACACTTCCTTTTTTGTTCTCTCACAATATCTTTGGTTTTGATATACAGGAAGTTAAACAGATAAATTATCAGTCGTTTTTTTTTTAATTAAAAATGTTGTGTCGTCTTTTTGACAAAATTATATTTTTATGTGGATCTAATTACATATATAATAGGTTATCTTATGCCATGTATCGACCCTTAGTTTTGGCCAAAACATAATTATTTTAAGATACGAACACCCACGTAATTTGTTTTTTACCTATATTAATATTGTATTGTATTTGACATTTTGAAACAAATAATTGAAAATCATAAAATAAGACTATTATGCGTTATAATTTTTTTCCACAGCTGCCGTGAGCTGTCTCGTTTCCGAGATAAATGGCATTAAAATTATGAAAAATTGTAATGTACCGGGTAGTAAATTTTACACTTGGTGCTTTCTTAAGGTTGTTTTTCCATGGCTACTCCTATTTTCGATATGCTAATTTCAAAACTGTAATCACTTATATCTTGCAAACGGTTGGAGCGAACCTATGACATTTACATTGTAATAAGCGCGAAGAAGCGTATATTAAAAAAACGAAAATATACAGGGTGTTACTATAATAAAAACACACCTAACCCCTGTAGATTTTGTAGATTCTCTGGTGGTCGTTTGGCCCTCACGGCCTTTCTTCACTGCGCCCTAGATAGGTGAATTAGGTACCCTACTCTAATAAATACCAAGGTCTCCTAGGATTTTAATAAAGCTCAGTGTTTTCCTTGGAGCCATGTTGCCAATTTCGTTTGGACTTATAAACATTTTCGAAGTGCTTGAACCTGCTTCGAATTTAGAGGGGCACCCGCACAGTACATGCTTACTAGTCGCATCCCGTTTGTTACAGAATCTACATAATTCATTATCTGTTTTGGTCTTTTTTTTGTAGCAGTCTTAACTCATTCTTGTTTAGAATGAAAAGCTTTTTGGATATTTGGCCAGTAGTCTTGCTCTTATTCTTTGTACCATGTTTTGATACCTATCTGTCAAAATGATTCAGTGGAATTGGACGTTAGTCCATTTTCTAGCGAGGCTATCAGTTACCTAACACTTGTAACTCTGTTATTTGTTATTCTCACGCAGGGTGCCTTTCAGAACGCAGATTTGGAAAATTTAAGCAAAACAGGTTTAGAACTTTAATAAAAAAAAGTTATTATTTCGATATTTGCAATTTACCTACTTAAGTACTTTGCTTAAATAAATAATGTAAAATGCGCAAACAAAATTAAAAATAAAATCATTTTTGGTGTATTTTCACTTAACGATATAGTGTCATAAAAAGTCAAGAATGCCACAGGAACAAATTCATTTTCAATTTAATTTATTATGCATTTTATATTATTTTACCTCCTGCAATAACATACCTCTACCTATTATGAAAATACTGTAATACATATTATAATAAACACAAAGTTCATACACAAGATGTGAAATTTACATATTATACCTACTTCCGTGCTAGTGCTATTTTTCTACAATTAGGTAAGCAAAATATTATTATTTTGTCGAAATATATTTGGGCACATACAGAGGGCCACACAAATTATCTTGACAAATATGCATTTTGCGGAGAACTTTCTTTAAAAGAAAAAATTGCTTTTTTGGTGCGTCAACTTTGTGTAAGAACATATTCGATAATCATGGCTTGCTTTCCGAGATATTTATGAAAAACCCAAAAATTGCTTAAACTTTTTTGGCTGGTAACTTTTTTCTTTCAAGACAAAATTTTTTAATAACATTTGTGGGCAAAACTGATTGCTTTGAGCCTACTTTATCAGAATTTGGAAAAATGATATAGTTTAGAGTTTAGAGTGTTCTCTCTTAGAACTTAAAAAATTACTCAATTTACAACTTGAAATGTAGTATGTTGTGAAAAAGATATCGAAAACATGAAAGTACCTCATTCAAGGCCTCGCATGGTCCGCTAAAATAAAGTCAGCCCATTTTTTTGGTGGGTGCTTAAAGGGCACCGACTAAACCGTGGGCCGTGGCATATTTCTAAATTGTAATAAAGTGGGCTTAAAGCAATCAGTAAGTAACTCTTGAAATAAAAAAGTAACAAACCAAAGAAATTTCGGCAGTTTTTCAAAAATGTCTCGTATAGTATGTCATTTATCTCAAATGTGTTTTTACACAAAGGTAGTCTACACAGTAAAAAAAATCGGTGTAAATCCTCTTCGTGTAAGTGGTGAAAGAAATTTTGTGAAAAATTGACACAAAAATTGGTGGATTCCAAATATCTTAACCAAACCTCATTTGGTGAAATTCACACTACAACAAATTCGTTAATTTTAACACTTAGGGGTGTAATTTTTTTATATTTTTAACACGGCTTCGTGTTTGTTCACACCACGCGGTGTTCTTTAACACCATTCGGTGTTCCTTAACACTAACCGGTGTTAAATTGAACGTATTAACACAAGTTCGTGTTAAATAGAGGAGAGGGGGAAGTCGTTTCACCAGTTATGGGTGTAAAATCTTACTCAATCGAAGCCATGGCATCAGTTGTTCGTCGAACGTGTTGCGCGACGGAGCTTATCAGTTTGTGTGACGTGTGACCCGTATAATAGGTATAAACGTGATTCTACAGGCCGATAGTGCAAAAATGGTGTTGTTATGTGAAGTAAAATTTCAAAGTGAAGTCAGATGGATTAAAACGACAGGCGAATATGCAGATGCGACGACGAAAGGTACTGTGTGATACACGAGGTGATAGCCCCTATAACCTATACTCATCGACTGCGTTAATATGAGTTAGTTCTCACAGGAATAAGGAACCAGTCGTGAATATAATTGAAGGATTTTAAGTTATCTGACTGTTCTGAATGTTTTGATGCCTGCTGATTAGCTCCGACTTAGTTGGGACCTGCTTGTGCTTGTGAGAACAGGCCTATCTAACTAAATCTCTATGTCGCAACGTTTGAAGTTTATTTTTGTCTCACACAGACAATTCTGTAAGACGACAGTTACTTAAGTACATTGTATGAGAATTTGTAGGAAATATAGTTTGGTCGCATCCTATAACATAAAGCATTTCTTGTGTTTGTGGTTAGGTATACACTTTTCTTACGAATGTTATAATATATATAACTTTTTTATATTAACCAAATCTTTTTGGCTGTGAGAATGAATATTTATTTAAAGCTTTAAGAAAGAAAATGTTGATATTTTTATGTACCTATTTGTAAGGCATCGTTCATATATCCTGGAACTGAAATAAAGTCTTTCCTTTACTTATTGCTGTTTATTATTTCCTACAAATATAATTTAAATTGAAGACCAAGTACATAGTATATACCTGGTTCATATACAGCTTCTTTATCTTTTAGTTTTATTTTATTTTTACAAATAACACATTTCCTTAATTTGAACTTATCAATGACATTTGAAATTTCTTTAAAATAAAGTATATGTAAAATTATAAGAGAGAAAGAAGAAGAAAATGGGAATACCAAATAAATTAAATTACACCATTTTGACCAAATTGCGTGTAAAAGTTACACAACACGGTGTTAATCTTACACAACGCCGTGTTAAATATTCACACCAGCATAGTTCTTATTTTCACCAGAACATTCGGTGAAAATCATCAAAAAAGAAGGTGTAAAATTAACCAGATATGGTGTGGACTTATATAGACCACTTTTCGTGTCAAATTTAACACCGGATTTTTTACTGTGTATGACAAATGTAATTTTTTCTTTCCAATAAAGTTCACTGAAAATACATACATTTGTGGAGATGTTTTCGAGTGGCGCTCCAGAATATACACCCTGTATACCTATATATCCCCGGAAGGGGTTTATAAGAGGTATTCATAAAAGCTTGTGCTTCCTTTGAAATGACGATTCGCGTCGAGATAATATTAATTTGTTAAAGGGGGTGTCAAGTAGTAATATTTTCTTTACAATAGCAAAAATCAAAAATTAGAGTGACTTGCGGCAGCCGCTCCTTCCCTCCCGGCTCATGGCGTTTCAAAAGAGCAGGGAAGGGAGACGCAGGCGGCTAGATAGCGATGTAGCTACCCACAAGATATAGCAGGTTGAAATTGGCCGCAGGTGTACATAAACTCAGTTCAATGAATGTTCATACCTACGTTACAACTCCCGTCCTTGTCATACTTATGAATATACGATGAATATCGATCGCATATTCAAGAGTCAGACAAGAACGGGAGTTGTGACGTAGGTATGAACACTCGTTAAACAGAGTACAGAGTACAGAGTGTATGTTTAATAGTTGTATCGAAAGGAACGTTTTACCTGCAGTGTGCAAGAAGCTATAGGATTTCCAAAAAATAATGATCCGGATACATTTTCTGATATTAGAATTATAAGCACTCTGCCACTAGCATCAAGGATATTTTTGCTTAAATTAACAAATATTTGAACACCCATCATTTAATAGCGAAATCACAGTGTGGTTTCAGATATGGTCTTTCAACATGGCACTGGCCCAAATTGAAATTAAATGAAGTTTTCGAAACTGTTGATATAGGATTAGTGCTGCCCCATTTTTCGGAGGCTTTTGACACGAGCAATCATGAACTTTTATGTGCTAAACTTAAATATAGTGGATTTGATCAATGCGCATTGGAATTGGTTCTTTACGCAAATCGTGACGTACTGAATTTTAGTTTAAGGAAACAGCGTTGCCAATCATTGTGCCTTCTCATTACAACTATTGTAATTTTATTTTTTATATTTTTTTTTTGCTTTTGTATATCACTGGTACCTGCATACCTTTATGAATGCAAATTTATCACCCCGACCTTTTGTGCATTCATTTCAATCTGTCTCTGGCGAATCAATTTATAGTTCATATTATGGTGATCAAAGGTCCGCATTGGCACATCGCCCGGAAACTTGTACTTTCGTCACAAATTAAGGTTCAAAATACTATACCCATTAACTGATTTATTTTTTAAATAGAAAGAAATGCTAAACACAAGGAATCGGAAACCTAATAGCCATGTTGACAGATTTTCGCATTTTTTTAAACACCCTGTATACGTTACTGTGCGCGCTATCACATCTTATGAAATGATCGATTTTCCGTGGCAAAGTAGGTTGAACTATTTTGTGGTGTATGCTAACTTTTGAAAAAATAAATAAGCATAACATGGTGGCTCTATTTTTTTTTCTGTCAAACGTAAAGATTAAACTGTGGTGGCAGGTCAATTACATCTCCTGGGGGTTGTAGTTTCTAAGAGGCGGTCTCAACAGGTTTGCTATATATATTTTAAATATTATCTCAACGTTACGTTCACCTTCAAGCGTGAAAGTTGGCAACCTCTATTTGCAAAAGTTTTCTAATGACATTGTGAGGACTGGGTGAAATTTGAAACATTTCGTTTCTAAGGACAATTTTTGGAATTTTCTGGATTTTGAGATCACTTTGAACATCTCGTTTTCAACCACACTTTTTTGTATATTTGTAGTTTTTTTAACATCTATATTTTTTCTTGCTTACAGTGATATGATTAAATTTCTCTTAAAACTGATTCAACAAAAACACGGATTTAAGTTTTTATTTTGAAAATCAAGGATGCCCTGTTTGAGCTGGACAGCCTAAAACAATGTAAATGTCACATAATAACTCTCAGTTACAGAAAATCATAGTAAATAATTCACTCTATTCAAAAAATTAAGCAGTTAACAGGGATAGAACGTCATATAAATATCTAATAGATACATTACCTATCTATTTTTGTACTTTGACCCTTAATTTGTGACTGAAATACGAGTTTCTGGACCATGTGTCAATGGGAACATTTTAATTAATGGTCAGATATTTTTATTTAATGAACATTTAAGAAACACAATAACTGATATACATATACTATATGAAATAGAACATTTTTTTAACTGTAATTACATAATGATTTGGGATTTATCCTAAAAATTTACAACAAGATGGCGCTGTACTTCTGTAACTTTATGCCACGTCCTACATCTAACCTTTCTACTTTCCATAATATGTCACTACTTATACCTAGACCAACACTATATTAAAGAGCCGAGCATGACGTCATATTTCATTGTCGTTTACGGACTGGGGTGGCGCCACTCGATGAAAAAAACGGCGACTTATTATAGGTTATAAGGGGGTATTCTGCATTGACAATTAGTATGTCAATGGTATTCGGTGGTTATTGGTATGTCAGTTACTGACTTTTAAAATGTCCCAAATTTTAAATTTCCAGCTTTATTACGATTTGCCTTCTTTTTACGGTAACGAATTGTCTTTACATCTAGTATTTAGCAGTTTTATCCTATTAACACAGCTTTTATAGGTAGATTTGTTTGTGATAACAAGAAATTTCCATGCACATGAAGAAAATGATATGCACACTGCACAGACGATTAGGTGAATTGCAGAAGAATAAACATTATTTTGGAATTATGGGATGAAAAATCTAGATATTATTTTGGAAGAGTATTTTGTAACGTATGCAAGAATGAAAATAGAAAATTTTGTTTATAGCTCCAAACCGAACCAATAGTCCTCCGTAAAAAGAAGAAACTGAAAAATCTAACGCGTTTTATGCTTACTTACACTACAACTATAGCTTCATTTCAAACCAAAAGGTACCAAATATTCTTGCTTGCATTTTAGACTCGCTTTTCTTAAGACAATGTATGGAAATATGCCGTGCAAACTTGTCAAATTAGACGGACATAACAAACAAATATTTTATTTTATTTTGGATATTAAATTCGTTGTAACAGACACATTTGCATGTTTTTATTTCATAAAAGATTTTGCAACAAAATCATCAAAATGATCATAATGTCTAGGTCTATGAGGATAATTAATTTTTTTTATTAAAAAAACTCGAATTAAGCACCCCTAACTCCAATATATTAATATTCAGAAAAAAATTGTTTAACGAGATTTTATACATTTAAGGCGCCTATAATTTTTGACTTTTGTACAATACAAGCCTTCGCATAGGTACTATTGGGTTTGTGCATAAAAAAGTGCAAGATTAATATAAAAACATACGCCTCATTTAAAAAACTTGAATTTTTGATGGTTTGGATTCCGAGATATATGTAATATTTTCCGCTGGTTATTATTAATAACATTTTGACAGGAATAAAAAAATGCAAAAAATAAAATATTCATAATAGTTTTGAATTTTCAGTCATCGTCCCCTCTTTTTGGAACACCGATTTTTTTTATAATTTGGTGTTATAGAAACCGAGATAAAGCGATTCCGCGGCGCACGTCTCTTGGTAACCCCCACTTCGCGGCAGATCGATAGGTTTTCGGGCGCGCGTCTCTTTTCTTATATACACTGATTTTACATTTTGGCAAGTGGCAAATTTGGGAAATTGCTATACTAAATGTACCTACGGGAAATATAATTATGTAAAAAACGTAAAAACTATGCACCCCTATTATAAAACGTCATCAATAATGTTGCAAAAATCAACAAAATCGAATTTTGCAAAAAAAATTCGATTCCTATCATCTTACATTATATGAACAGACATATTATGCCTCTTCATATTATTATTAGGTATGTATTGTATATGTGCAAGAGTCCAATGGTATAAAGGCGGGCTAGAAGTATAAATCCCTGTTAAATAAAAAGTTTTATACAGGGTGATTTAGTTTTAATCTGCAACACTTCAACAGGTGATATAAAACCAAAAAATAACCGTACTTTCTTCTATAAACTATATCATTTTAAGGCCTTATAAAAAAGTTACAGGGTGTTAAAGTTGTAAGAAATATGTGGAATTTATTGAATATTTTACAAACTAGTTGAGATATTTAAGTCATATTTGGTACACGTTATAACGGCATGGGTTAGAATAAAATCTGTTAATATCAACCATCTTGAACAACCAGTGGCGTAGAAATGGGTAATTACTATAATTTATTTTAGGAAAAAAAAATAGAACCACCTTGTATAGCAATAAAATGTATTCAAATCTTTTGTAAATTTTTATTGTAAACAAAAACGTTCTCTTAGCATTTTTTCATATGTGTCATGGTTTCATAGCAAATTTGATTTTTTCCTATTATTTCGGGGTACTTCTCAAAAATTAACTTAAAACTTATTTTCTCCATAAGTAACACTCAAAGTAGAAAAAATTTGTTTTTTACTTTAAATACAGTAACTTTTTCCAATAAACTTACCCATTCAAGGTATTACTTTTCAAGATACAGAGCGTAACATTAATTGTATCTTCCTTAAATGTTTTAGACCCTGTATCTTCAAAAGTATAGTCTTAAATAGGTGAGTTTATTGGAAAAAGTTACTTTATTTCAGGTATCAAACACATTATTTCTACTTTAAGCGTTACTTATGGAGCAAATTTTTTAGATAATTTTTAAGTACCCCGAAATATTACGAAAAAATCAAATTTGCTATGAAACCATGACACATATGAAAAAATTCTAAGAGAACGTTTTTGTTTACAATAAAAATTTACATAAGAATTTGAATACATTTTATTGCTATACAAGGTGGTTCTATTTTTTTTCTAAAATAAATTATACTAATTACCCATTTCTACGCCACTGGTTGTTCAAGATGTTTGATATTAACAGGTTTTATGCTAACCCATTCCGTTATAACGTGTACCAAATATGACTTAAATATCTCAACTAGTTTGTAAAATATTCAATAAATTCCACATATTTCTTGCAACTTTAACACCCTGTAACTTTTTAATAAGGCCTTAAAATGATATAGTTAATAGAAGAAAGTGCGGTTATTTTTTGGTTTTCTATCACCTGTTAAAATGTTGCAGATTAAAACTGAATCCCCCTGTATATCCGATGTTGGAGTTAGAGGTGCATAGTGTAAATAGTATATTTTCAATCAATTATTTAAATTTTCACATCAACTTAAAAATAGCTCTTAATTTTCTTGTAAAGACTGCAGTGTTTTCAATTTTGCAGGTTAATTGTTGCATTAATAACAATCAGACCACCGCCATTTTGTAGCTATTTTTATTGTAAACAAACTGCATTCCGGGCAGTTCCACCATAGAATGTCATTCCGACAATTTTTATTTTATGTATTTTATATATTAAATGTATCTATGACTATTTTGAAAATGGATATTTTTTTGTCATAAATTGTCAATAAGTTTTTTAGCGGCGCACGAATTTTGGACGCATTCGCAAATTTTTTTTTAAACACACTATCCTGAACAGATTCCAACGTTAATCCAGCTGTTTTTTTACAACCTTTTATTTAATTTGTCCTGTTAGTATGTATGTATGTATGTATGTATATAATATGTATGTATAATATGTAGGTATGTATGTGTGGGTCGAATTTTGCAAGCTCGATTAGAACCACTTCTTGACATCCGATTGAGCTGAAATTTTGCATACCTACTCCTTTAATTCTGGTGACAATACAATATAAATAAATATAAAATACCTACTCAATATTGTAATACTTTCAAAATGGCCGGCGCCACAAGATGGCGGATGATGTATTTTTTGCCATCCCCCTTAATATAGGTATCAAATGAAAGGGCTTGAAGAGTACAAAACGATAAAGTTAGTGACATCACACTAAACTGAATATGGCCGCCGCTCCAAGATGGCGGATTACATTTCTTCTTTTCAACCCCCTTAATATGGGTATCGAATAAAAAGCTTGAAGAGAGTAGAAAACGATAATGTTAGTGACATCACACTAAATTCAATATGGCGGCCGCCCTAAGATGGCAGATTACAACCTACTTCTGCACAATCTACTTGACTTAAAAGGATTTGACGAGTACAAAATGATAAGGCTCCAAGATGACGGACTAAATTTCCTTACCACCCTCCTGATATGGGAATCAAATAGGTACTACCAGTGGAAAATCTTACAACCCTGCCAACGGACATCGGCGGCTTTTTTCGCCAAAGTCTTTCGACAACCTAGAATAGAGCCGTTCTAAAAATCTAAGGAGACGGTAAATCTCTTAATTAGGTGTCGTACCTTTCTCCGGTACTAAGAAGAACCTGTAAAATCCCATATCTAAGAGAATTTCCCGATTCTCGATTAACCACTTTCGAGAAACGGGGCGGTTGTTGAATCAACGAAACCGACGGAAAATCCTCTGAAACCACTCTTGGAAATTGCGTGTTTTTCCTATTTCTCGATTTTTCGAAACTCGGGAAGCATCAGAACCTCACCAGAAGACTCCCGGGAAGCATTAAAAATTCAATTAAATCAAAGTTTTGGTTCGCGGTTAAGATAAAGAAGTAAAATAAACCAATGTAAAATACCGCTACGAGATTCTTCTATAATCACACAATCATACTTACATTATTTAACTAATACTAACCTTAACATTCAAAGAAATACGTGTAATTTCATTTCACGTTATGTGAATCTCAAAACACCAAGGAACAGTGTAAAATTTTAAATCGAATTTAAATTATTATAATATAGTAATGCAGCGATTTAACCTATTTTCATCTACTGACGTATTAATACGTCATTCAACGCAATTTTTATTTTCTACGCGGAGGAGCGGAGTGGTCCGAGAGAATGTAAGGGAAGTTGTTGATTTGAGAAGCCGTAGAATTGGCGCAACGTTGCCGCACTTAGCCGAAATTCTTGATTTCTTGCTCATTTCTCATACCTAGTGGAAACATTTATGAGGCCGCGTCTCACTAAAATGAATAAATAAAAAAAAGGTTAGGTTTTCGTTAAGATAATTCAATGCCAAATTGTGTAAATTAATTAAATGCCAAATTGTGTAAATCAAAAAGCTTGTCACGCGATTTGTAAAGAAAATACTTACTTTGGTACTTACCAAAGTATGTATTTTCTTTACCTACTTAGGTACTTGTACCTTCTTAGGTACTTTCTTTCTTTCAATCACTTATTTTGTTTGAGGCTTTTAAAAAACTAACACCATATGCGTGCTCTTATAACGCATCTCTATACCCAAATGTTATTGGTTTTAAAAATTTTAGAAGCAAAAAACTAAGAGAACATCTTTTATCCTAATTTTTAGACACCGTAATTATACTAAATTTGTTCCCCTATTTTTTCCGTAGAAAGTTCCTTCTATTTTCTGAAACACCCGTTGGTAAGCTCTAGCCGCATATGACAATAATAATAGGAATTGACAATCCTCCACCGTAATACCTAGATGGAATTTAATTGCTTCTGGCCAAGTCTTGAGCAGAGAAAATGGGAGAATAATTACCTATTGCTATTATTATGATTACTGTTTTTGCGAGAAGTTCAACGAAATGTTTAGACCCTCGTCCGACGAAATCCTAATTTTCATACTGAGGTAACAACGTGGAAATGGGATATTTCAGAGGCCAATTTATTATTTAAACAATTTGCTGTAACAAATTGCCCGAAAGGCACCGCGCCGTTGTTCTGCTACCTGTCCGATTATCCTATTGCTTTCCCGGAGATGATAATTTGCTTCAGTCGGATTTATTTAGCATTCGCGTTTCATTCCGAACGCTCTCACGAGCATTGTAAAATTAGATAATTTTTATCCGCCAGAAATATTTCCGTCACCTTCACGTAGGCGGGAAATTTCTCTGAGCAAGCGCTCCGTATATTTCATAATTTATGTCCGGGTCTGAGTAAAAGCAGTATTTTACGTTTAACTTTCCTACTTTCTTTCGGCGGATATATGTGTTTTATACTCTCTCCGGTTATGCTCAAATCTATTAAGTTAAAGGCCCGGACCAAACTCCATTTACTTTTTTATCGTATAATTGAATGCTTTGGCCCATAAAATTCCTTCACGTCCATGTTAATAATCGTTGGGATAGTTCTGTATTTTACTTGTGTGAATTTCTTATAAATACACTGAGATTATTGAATGATATCTGTTCCAAAACAGATCTCTAAATAAAATTTGATTTATTTGAACTAAAGCTGCCTTTAAAAAAATCTTTAGATGTTACTGGGAATTACCTAATCGTAATGAGTAATGAATATTCAAAGATATCAGTTGCCACCTCAGACTTCCGAGTACATCATTGAGCCAATACATTTTATTCGGGATAATTTTTTTAGAACTACATTATTATGGACAGGTAGCTAGGTGGCGCTGAAAAGGAAATAGGCACAGATGGTCAACTTGTCGCCCTATATAAAATACCTACCCTCAAATTGGGCAAAACTATTGTAAATTATTGTATAGGGATAGAAGAAAACTTTCATATTGAAAATTGGTGATACCGGGAAGGTATATGCAAGTGGAAGTTCAGATAGCTTCGGAAAATTAATCAAATTCGGCTCTCTTCAGGCCATAATTTTTTTGTAGATTTGAGGTTTTTTAGTATTACGCGAAAAGTTTGTTATTTTAGGTTTTTTGATGGGGCGCAAAATAAGCGGGTAAAATAGTTTCAATGAAAAATAAGTAAAAAAATTGCTTAGCCTCAAGAGAGCGGAATACCCTGTGTAATTTTCTGAAACTATCTAAAACCTGTTCCGGTTAAATACTATCTAATAGTGTTGCCCAATTTGAATTATTGCACGACATGTTGGCATGGGTCCCGTTACACAAGGGCAAGAGGAGGCGGACGCCCTCCCTGGATTTTGGGCAAAAATAAAAACTAATATCATGGCTTAATATAATCGGGCACCACGAAAATGGTTATTAACATAATCCTACTGACAGTCGTTGTGTTGTTGAATGGGATTTCACGTCAAGGTCAACCGTAACAATAAAACGGCAGCCAGCCACTCCTTCCAGGGCTTCCACAAATTTATTTATACATTATATCATTTTATGCGAGTCACACAGTGCGTAATTTAATTTATTCTATAACATGTTGTTAGGTAAAATACCGGCACTTAGTTACAGAATTATGGTTGTGATTTTATTGATCGGTGCGTCTTTCACCTCAACATTTAACTTATTACTCTTTCGGGCGTGCATGTGTTTGCAGGTTGTCTCTAAAAAACTGAGAAGCGCGTCCTTTGAAAAGCATCTGAAATGGTTTGAATTATATATATTTTTAATTTTATAACCAAAATCACATAACTTTTATAACTAAGTTTATTTGATTATCAATTTTAGAAAATCAATTAAACAATAAAACTATTATTTGAAAAACTGAACGAACACACTTTTATTGTTGCCTAAAAAGTAAAAAATAATTGATTTGATGATATGCTTCATATATGGATAGGAAATTATTTATTGTTAAGGGGTGAGGCGCTTTCTGTTATTATAACGATTTAACCAACACCAAATCGGTTCCGGTTCATAAATTATGTTAGTTGTTATCTAAGTTATTTTCTAAAAGAAAAGATGCCTTGTTTATAAATAAAAACTTTGTGAATTTGAATTCAAATTTATTTTAATACATATAGCGCCCCACTCTTTTAAATTAAATAATTTCATATTATGAAATATTTTTAATTTTAGTGCAACAAGCGCGCGTTTTTTAGTTATTCAACTATTGATTTTATTTTCAACTTTTTAGTCTTGAATAAAATTAACAGTTTTTTGAATATAAAGTAGGTAAGATCTCTTACATCTAAATCTAATCTGATATGACCGATATCTGTGTACATAATATTCTCTCCATCTCTGCAAATGCGTCACCTCCGTTCTCCATCATCATAAAAGCTCAAAAGCTCATTCTCATAATATTAAATGGTCGCCAGACCGATACGACAATAATTAGAATATACGAGGTGTCCCGTTATTAATGGTGCACAGAGGAACTTCATATATTTTGTGTCAAAATGTTACAATTGAAGTTAACAATTACCGGTAAAATCTCAATGGCTACTGAGATACCGGGCGTTGTAGTACATTTTTTGTAATTGAGTCACAGATTAAAATCTGTGATTGAGTTATGACCCCCATATATAATTTCTACGTACCTCACAGAGGGCATCACTTGCGCTGTTTTTGAATCGTGCTTTCACTGGTATCTTTTTTGAGATTATCATTTTGGTCTTGCTGGTCCATAATTTTAGTGGATCTTTAAATTTTGCATCAAAAGTGTACTCTAGTTTTATAACGATAAAATCAACCGTTTGCGTTGAAAATGGCAAAACGTGCCCTAAATCACTTGTTAACTCCAACATTCAACATAAAATTTTCACCTAACGCTTTCAAATGTTGTAGATCAGCTGTGCCATTTAATGTAAGAAAAAAATCACTATGAACAATGTACCAAATATTGTTCGCTTTCCAAATGGAACAGATTTAAACTCTTCAAGAAAACGAATGCTGTTTTAGCCAATGTCCATTTTGCATTTTTTCTTCATTTTGAATGTACAGTTGATCTGTAACATTTGAGAGAGGTAGGTGAAAATTTTATGTTTCGAATGTTGGAGTTAACAAGTGTTTTGGGCATATTTTGTCAATTTCAATGCAAACGGTTGATTTTATCCTTATGAAAAAAGAGTATCCTTTTGTTGCAAAATAAAAATACGCACTAAAATGATGGACCTGCAAAACCAAAAAGATAACCTCAAAAAAGTTACGTATGAGTAAAAGCACTATCCAAAAACAGCGCAACATTTCATATGTGAGATACATAACAGTGCCATATTTCAGTTCAGCAGCTTGATTATTTTGGAAGAAGTAGCCATAATTTCAAAAATGAACTTCGACGCCTTGTATCTCAGTAACCATTGAGATTTAACCGGTAGTTTGTTAAGCTCAATCGTAATATTTTGGCACAAAATATATATAGAATTGCTGTATGTACCATTATTAAACGGACACCCTATATTCATACAAGTCAAGCTATTAAAAGCGTATTAATATAGAATACTTTTCAACTGTATTGGACCGGTCGATTATAATATTATCGTTGACGTAATATTATTAGAGACTACCCACACCCACGGCTGCCACGTTTGCTAATACTTTTTTTGCTCACCATACGCTTTCTGGAGACAAAATACAAAGCAAATTACATTGTTAGTCATCAGCGCCATCTGTTTTCCAGGACATAAAGCAATATCCGTGAGAAGTCTGAAGTCTTTAATAATACGCCATTCAACGATATTATTATTGTAGGTGCTTATTTGGTCCTGGACGTCCACTAGTCAAGGAATTTATATTTTCGCCACCTTCCTCTTTCGCCCACCATTATAAAAGCTCGACGGTAGGATAGTATTGTATTGTCCCAGAATTGAATAAATTAGCACGATATCAGAGCGATACGAGAATTAGGAGTGGGTGAAAATCAAATTGCTGCATTTGTTTATAAAGTTAGGTAGGTACATATTAAATTAAGTCAAGCTATGATATAAGCGTGTTATGTTTTTGGAATTAAACAGCGCCAGTTACAATGGTACCTTCAGAATTCTCTGGATGGGGACAACAATATCTATGGAAAATGTTCGTTTATAAATACACACCGGCAGCGCACAAAATTCGTATTGTTTTAAGAGCGGGTTTAGAGATAGGGCCCTTTCCGCCTAGGATGTAAAATAAATGGTTGCTCCATCAGATTAGCATATTATTCAAAACAACATGAATAATCTTACCTCAGCGGGTACGAATTTAACTGTATGCTGGCTATATTTATGAAAGGATTTACCCTTCCATACCGTTGCTAATGAATAGCTCAGGTGCGGCCTCACAAAATTCCTAGTAAGTAATACTTTATTTCTGACACTTCAAAACAGTCGACGGGCAAACACAATTTAATTATTCGGTGATGCGAATGAGTTCAGTAAAAAGCTCTTAATATTACGTTGTAATACGTTTTAAGAATGGCTCTTATTTTCACTGCTACTCTGCTGAGGTTTTTGTGAAGTTCCTGAAAATTGCCAAGCCGAAATTTTCTCCTTCAGCCTAAACATCTTGTATGTGATGCGTTCTATGAGAAAGGGCGTTATTGCCGTGTATAAAAATGAAATCTGGATCAACAGCATTTCACCAAATGCGTGCCACAAGTAGATAGACTTCAAAAGGGACTTGGCCATTCTATTGATATAAATTAAACGGTCTCTATGGTTTGCAGTGATCCAGAGGCATCGCGTCTTTTGAAGGTGTTGGGGTATTTCAACATAACATTTTAATATTATTATTTTTGTAGATAATCTGACTTCAAATTAGTTAAAATTAAAAATATAGGGGAATGCGGGGCAATATGGTGTACAGGGGTATAAAGGGGTATGAGTACTTATTTTTAGTAGATACAGCCTAACTGAAGGAGCCAAATTTCAAATCTACATGCCCCCCTCCCAGCTCTTTTCGATTCAAGATCACGCTCCTGGTCAAGTCAATTCAGTGTGTAGATACATAGCTATTGTTGGGAATACAACAGTTCCAGTGTTTTAAAACTTGTGTTTACGTTTAGCCAAGGTAAATATACAGTTTTTATGCGATGTTCGATGTTAGTTTTATTGCTTAATTAGACTTGTTATTAACTATAATTAATCTAAATCATTTTAAAGAAAAATAATTGTCGTTGTCAATTTTATTTATATTTTAATGGGGTATTAGAAATGGGGCAAAATGGGTAGGTACCCCGATTTGCCCCGGATATCCTACTGAAATACCTCCAGGGCAATTTAGCTTCATTCTTGGACAATTCAACAGGTGAGAGAAAATCATAAAATATTAATATTTCGTGGATAACTCTTTACCCACAGTTTCAAGATACAGGATGTTTAAATTCTCAAAAATTTTAAGGTTTTATTTTTTATTTTTTCCAACCGTTAAAGACGAAATTTGGTACACAGCATGCATTGATCCAGTGTCACAAAATGCGGTAATACCAAGTTCACAATGTAGCCAGTGGCGGAGATAGGAGTATATGATACCCTTGAATAACTTTCTTTATTCTAAGCACAAACTGTCTCTTGAAATTTTTTTGTATCTGCAACGCAATTCTACGGGAAAACTAATTACCATAACCTATAACCAAAGATATATACATATTTTTGCTATAACCAAGACGACGGCCGGACGAACGAGGGCGACGATCGTCTGCGACGTTGCCAAACGCGCCGAAACTCAGGTACAGGGAAACCAGGATAGTACAGGGGACCAGGATAGTTCCAAAACTTTAATTCAATCACGGAAAAAATGAAATGATCAAGTTTAATGTTCCATTTAACAAATTTTATTGCCGTATTTATTATATATTCAAGTAATACTTTGCAATAATCGGTTTTTAATTAATTCCCAGAAGTAGAAAGTCTACCTAATTATTACAGGTATATTCCCACATACCCTCGTAAAATCGGAATAGTGACAGAGATAAAATCCCTCGAGCTTCGCTCTCGGGATTTTATCAGAACATAAAAGCCCAATTTATACTCGTGATCTTTCTAGGCAAAATAGCGCTTTCGGAAAAATTATCGATAAAATTTCAGGCACTAGTGATATTACATACGAAAATTTTTAGAAGATGTCATTATTTTAATGTGACATTGTAACATATACGCTACAAAAATTTTGATAATAATTTCGTTTAATTTACGTTATATGGAATTTTCTTACCGAATCTCCCAGGTTCTTGAATTATTAATATCCGGAAATTTTTCTCTAACACGAATTTGTTAAGAAAATTATCGACGATTACTAGTGATAATACCACTATAGTCGTCTCGTCTCGAAGAATAGCGAGGAAGTTGACAGTTCGTTTGACATTTGCCAATCTCCCTAGACTGCATGGAATGACATGAGAAGCCAGGGATGTATAGTAGGGAATGTTGGGTAAGCAGAATTTTCAAACGTTTACAAAAAGTCGAACCAAAACAAAACCCGTTGAGTGACGTATTTATAAAGACTTCTCACGGCTATAGCTTTATGTCCTGGAAAACAGATGGCTCTGATGGCTAACAATGTATTCTGCATTGTATTTTATCTCCGGAAAGCGCATGGTGAGCCAAAAATGTGTCAGACGTGACAGCCGTGAGCAGCCTTTAATAATATATATCAGTCAACGCAAAACCGATCTATTTTTGTAGCAATACATTTCTGCGTTTTGTGGTGTAGGTAAACAAAAAAATGACAAAAAATGGAATACCGCTCTGAGCACCCCTGATTTGTCGGTTAGTATAAACTAAATTACCAATGTATCAATTCTGTGGTCCCGTTATTCGGCAAGTATGGTAATCGCTGAAATCGTCGCCTGATTGGTTAATATTTCACATATTATATGTGATTATTTCATTGGTTCATATTGGCAGGCGTTTAATTCTCAAGAAAGCGACATCTATGAACCGGTGACAATCAACAAATCGTTATTGTGATCTTTGGTTAATAAGCATATTTATTTATTTATTTATTTATTTACATCACCCAACAGCAAGCCAATTACAGGGTGGCAAAGCATGCCAATATAAAATATAACAATAATTACTATGGGAAATGTGGGACAAATATTACTTTACACAATATAGAGTATACACAAAGAATATATAAAAAGCCGGTTATAATAACAATATTCGAAATTGATGAGCTGCAAACAAAATAGATAAAAGTAAACAAAATATATATACTAAAAGTCATAATTGATTTTATTACATCAAAAGTAAGAAATCTGATAATGAAACGTTCAAATACTCAGGCATCCCCGTCACTCAACTCACTTGATCGGAAGTATGATGCTATAATATTTTTACTACAATTGAAAATGTCAACATTAAAACAAATTGCGTCATAATTGTTGCAAATTCTGTGCACCGGCGAGAACTTGAGCACATTCAGCAGTAGTATAGCAAAGGGGACTCCAGAGCGGAAGTGACGTCACAAGATGGCCGCCAAGGCGGGAAATTTGAAAATGGCCTTGACCTGCGGGTTCAATGAACTTTAAGGGGTCACGTTCAGTTAACCTTGACCTGAAGGTTATCTAGAGGTCAAGGGGTTACCAGATCGATAACCTTTAAGGGGTCATTGACCCGCGGGTTCAATGAACTTTAAGAGGTCACCTTGTTACCTTGACCGGTCAATGAACTTTAAGGGGTCACCTTGTTAACCTTGACCTGTCAATGAACTTTAAGGGGTCACCTTGACACGTGGCACTTTTTCTGGGAACGGAAGTGACGTCAATATGGCCGCCAAGGCGGGAAATTTGAAAATGGCCTTGACCTGAAGGTCAATGAACTTTAAGAGGTCACCTTGAGTTAACCTTGACCTTAGGGTCACCTTGACGCAACCTTTAACTAAAGGCTAAAGACCTTTAAGGGGTCATCTTAGTCTGCATTTTAGAGGTTAGGTGTAATTGTGTGATTTGCAATCTTGCAGATATTTTTGTTTAGATATACAAAAATGATTGTGATGACATCAGCATTAAAAAAGTTGATTTAGGCATTTCTATCAATATATAAAGCTGTACGTTCGTGAACAAATTCATTCAGTTCAGCTATGAGTTATATCAATACCCGTTCAACAACAACAAACACCACCCCTATGGAGTGGGAGTGCATTGAAGACAAGATGGAAGTGGCAGAAGATTCAACGTGGCAACCATCTCATGACTGCGATCGTCGCCATGGAAGAGCCTCCTGGGCAGACACTGTTACTACTGATCCCTACTGGAACTCATGGGACGCTAAGCAGCAAGACCAATCCTGGGGTGAAGACGCTGGTAGAACTGAAGACCAACCCTGGGGTGAAGACCAATCAGTGGATGAAGGCGCTGGTATGGCCGAAGATCAATCCTGGGGTAAATCCTCGGGCGAATGCGCTGGTAGGAGTGACCACTACTGGCAGTCATGGGGTGAAGACGCTAAGAAGCAAGATCAATCCTGGGATGAGCAGCGTGTTCACGAAGATCACTACTGGGACTCCTCGGGCGAGGAGGAGTGCTACCAACCAAGAGCGGAGGAGAGAAACGTTCTCCGCCAAGTTCCTCCAGGTTTGAGCAGAGCTGCCCGACGAGAATTCCGCAACCAAGAACGGGCAAGGATGCAGAGTTTTGAGGAAAATCGATATGGTTATAAATAAACCAAATAAAGATTATTTACTGTATACTGATTTTTTATCAACTCCCACAACATAAGTCACGAATCAGAAAAAAATGTTAAAGATTTAATGAAATATTTGTACAAATACCGGTTGTTTCCGTATATCTCGACTCACCCATACAGCTTTTCTCTAGTTAAAAAAACTTAAATTAAAGTTGTAAGGTTTTTCCGAACCGCTAGGATCTGTTGATGAAACAAGTGAGCATAGCAAAGTTTTGAAAAAATATAAATTTGCTATTTTTAATGGAACACCCTGTATGTTCATGGATTTTTGAAATGTACTAATTTTTACTATTTATCTGATCACAGATCCTAGCGGTTCGGAAAAATCTTACAACTTTAACTTAAGTTTTTTAACTAGACAAAAGCTGTAGGGGTGGATCAAAATATACGGGGAAACCCTGTACATGGTTCAAGAGCTGTCAATGTTATCAATATAAAAATTTCGATCTGTTTAATATGACAAACTCAAGTAATAAAAATTGACGCTAAAACATAAAAAAGTTTGACCTCAGTCCAGAGCATTGATACTAGAAACTTGATACTTCCGTGCATGTACCCAGATTACGTAATAAAATAATAAGATACTTAAATTACGTGATGCATTTCGCACTAGATATTTGCAAACCAGAGAATCGCCCGCGAAACTGAAACGTGCCTGTAGCGTGTATTTGAGACGACTAGGTGAAAGTACTTTTTTTCTGCAGAAATTGGAAAGCAGTACGTGTCTTTTATCAAATTAACAATAAGTCGCCAGTTTTACATCGTTATAGGGATATATTTTTACATTATGTACATCTCTTGTTTTCTAGAAAGCTAAAGTGCAAATAACAAATACAAAAATGAAAAGAAAGTGCCTTTTTCGATGCCATTACGTATAGATGTACTTTCTTCAGTGTAATACAGACAATTCCTTAGCGACATGTTAAAAAGATGCGCACTTTTAGGTAAAATATCTTTTATCGGGCATTTTATTTTTAGGTCTTTATGGGAGCGTATTTTTAAATTATATATGTCTTTTTTCTAGAAAGCGAGAATGAAAATATGAACAAAAATTAGTGTATGAAAATGCAATGTCGCATTAAAGACTAGTCAAACGATTCGATTGTGACTATTTTCGATTTGATATTAGAAAATAAAAACTATACTTACATTATTTGAATCTTATCTACAGCTTCACACAACACTTTCACATGGGTAATTTGTATGTTTCCCTAGGTATTTTCTTTTTGCAGAGTGAAATAAAAGCATAGAACGCTGGTTTCACTAACATTATTTATTAAAAAAATAACTAAACCTATATAATAAAAATAAAAATATATACATAAACTTACTATATAAAATAAAAATAAAAAACTATAACTTAAAACTACTTTATACAATATATACAATTTACGAGGATACGAAAATGGAGGAACTTACGCACACGCACACACATTCACACAAAAATTCACACTAAGAAAGGAACAAGGCTTTAACAATAAAATACGTCGAAAAATTATAACTAGCGCAGAACTTTATAGTAAACCAAACTGCAAAATCTGTGAAACAATACTCAGATTTTCCGCCTGACATCAGGTCAACAAACCAAACTGCAACACAGCGAAATTATATGCTGATGTTCTGAGGTTAATAATCGACACTCACATTTCAAAGTGCAAGTTCAGCGAAATCATATACCGGTTTCCTGACGCAACAGGTCAACAACCATGCTAAGACATCAGATTTGTTTTGCTGAATTGCATGAAATATGAAACCGGAAATTGAAACATGACACCACGGTGTCAGATTACAAAGGTGTCAAATTTCAAAATCGAGTGATGCCACGCAGAGAAGTAATTTGACACCGGAAGTGTAATTTGAGATGAAATTTGAGACGTAATTTGAGATGACATTTGACACCGAAAGTGTAATTTGAGATGAAATTTGGGACGTAATTTGAGATGTAATTTGACACCGAAAGTGTAATTTGAGATGAAATTTGACACCGAAAGTGTAATTTGAGATGTAATTTGACACCGAAAGTGTAATTTGAGATGTAATTTGACACCCGAAGTGTAATTTGAGATGTAATTTGACACCCGAAAATGAAATTTGAGATGTGATTTGAGATATAATATGACACCGGAAATGGTGTCAAATTACATGTAATATGACACCTCGAAAAAAATTTTTCGAGGCCTGGTTGGAGGCGCATATATTTAAAAAAAATGTTTTAATTATAGTGCGGGTTTCTTGACCTATCGACTCACATTGCAAACTGCAACATCAGCTAAATATATGTTGACTCTGTAGGTAACCATGCTATGTCATCAGATTGGAGATGTATAAATATCTGAAAATGGTTTAATTTTTATATTAGTCGGCGAAGAGCGAATGCAAGTGGTCGCGCAATTGGTCTAAGATTCCAAGAACCTTATCATCAGTTTTAACAGTAAGGTTAATTTAGTTGCTCATTTAAGTAAAGATGCTTATAATTTCAAATAGTAACGATGAACAAGAAATCACAAAAATTGCTAAAGGAATCTGTGAGAATGCTACTAAAGCCTATCAGTTATTACGCATAAATCCATTACCGATAAAAATAAATAGGTGGGTTAATTTATCAAACATAAATATTACCCTTTTCAATAAATGTCTTAAGAAACAAAATCTTTCGGTGGGTATTCGTCGAAAATTACAATCTTCTTTAGGGTTGATTAAAGCATTTCGAGCCTCCATCAAGCAGTTATTAAATGAAAACTGTCATACAGGAATGGGTTTAGCTCAGGGGAAATTAGCAAAACGCATAAAGTGGGAAAATATCACCTCGGCTTTCGCGAACAGACTGCAGACGAGCATAATAATCAATTTGAAGCACAAAGACGTAAAGGAATTTCTAAACGACTGGTCCACAATTTTTAAATTAAAAATAAAAAAATATTGAAATCTCATTCCATGATTAAAGTGAATACTTGCTTTTGTGCAGAGTTTATAAAAAAATCTGGAGATGATGAAATTCTAGAAAATAAGTATTTTAACACCAAAAACCATGAGATCGATTTAGGAGTAGATTTAGACTACTGGTTCAAGACGAACGTATATGAAAAAATTTTAAATTCACTTGAAGAGTTTGAAGAAGGACAAAGCGGCTATGCCCTTAACAGAATAATATCTCTTGAAGTAAATATTAACAAATATGAATTGGGCAATGGAGCTTCATCTTTCATAAGGTTACCCGAACAAATTTCTAATAGAAATGCTTGCTTAAATATACTTAATCAAGATGAGGCCTGTTTTGCCTGGAGCATAGTAGCTGATCTATATCCGACAAATAAAACAACCTGTAGGACTTCTTCGTACCCTCACTATTCCGATGTTTTGAATTTAACGGGAATCCAGTTTCCGATGACTATTCCTCAAATTACAAAATTTGAAAAACTCATTAACATCTCAATTAATGTTTTTTGTTTAGAGATGGATACAAAATATAATTTCTCTGTTGTACCCAGTCGTCTAACCAAACAGAAAGTAGACAAACACGTTAACCTCTTATTAATTCAAGATAAATATTTTCCTAAACTAAATTACGATAACTGGGACACCAACGATGATGAAAATGTTGAAATAAAATATCACTACGTTTTGATAAAGGATATGTCTAGATTAATATATAAACAATTAAATAAGCATTGGTATAAAAAGTTTCTCTGTGACAGATGTTTAAATTACTTTCAATCACAAAAAAAGTTGGATGAGCATACCGATGAATGTGAAAAAATGAATGAATGTAAAATAATTTTCCCTACGGAGAAGTATATTGAGTTTAAAAACTACGTTAACAAAGAAAGCGTTCCATTTTTAATGTACTCCGATTTTGAGTCCATCTTAAAACCATATAATGATTCCCAACGAACGCTAAAGACTGAAAAATATCAGAAGCATGAAGCGTTTAGCGCAGGATATTTCTTTAAATGCAGTTATGATGATAGTCTCTCTTGTTACAAAAGTTATCGAAATACAGACTGTATGAGTTGGTTCGCAGACCAGTTGGCTGAAGTTGCCGCTATAGTATCATCAAAATTGAAAAACGTGAAACCAATGAATCAAGTCGTAAGTCTCAAGGACGCTACAAAGTCATGTCATATTTGCAATAAAAATTTCCAGCTTGCCGATAAGATAGTGCGAGACCATTGTCACCTGACAGGTAACTTCAGGGGATATGCGCATAATCAATGTAATCTAAATTATACCAATTCTTTTGTAATTCCCGTTATCTTTCACAACCTTTCTGGGTACGATAGTCATTTTATAATTAGAGATTTAGCGAAGAGAAATAATGTCTCATTGCTTCCCGTAAACAAAGAACAGTATATTAGTTTCACAATATTTGATAATAATACCAATATTAGATTTCGATTTATAGATTCCTTTAGATTTATGAACTCATCACTGAGCACTCTAGTCTCAAATCTCAATGAAAGGAATTTAATAAATACCAGAAATATGTTTTGCGGTTTACCTAAAGAAAATTTCGAATTGTTAACCCGAAAAGGTGTTTTTCCTTATGACTATATAGACACAATTGAAAGACTAGAGGAAACATCTTTACCTAAAATTGATGATTTTTATAGCAAACTAAACAATGTTAATATTGATGAAAATGAGTATATACATGCTCAAAACGTTTGGAAAAAATTTAATATTAAAAATGTAGGTGAATATTCAGATTTGTACCTTAAAACTGATGTGATGCTGTTAGTAGACGTTTTTGAAAATTTTCGTAAAACATGTCACGAGACTTACGGGTTGGATCCTGCACATTATTACACAGTTCCGGGATACACTTGGGATTGTATGCTCAAATATACGGGTGTAGGCTTGAATCTTTTCAAGATATAGATATGCTAATGTTTTTTGAGAAATCTATAAGAGGAGGTATAAGCCAATGTTGCAATCGCTTTGCAGAGGCAAACAACAAATATATGGAGAATTTTAAATCAAACGAAATTTAGATGTAAACAATTTATACGGTTGGGCCATGATTGAATACCTTCCATATGGAGAATTTGAATGGATCGATTCAAATATCGATGTAACTACCGTTCCCGACGAAGGTCCAATAGGCTATATGCTTGAGGTAGATTTAGACTATCCGGAACGTCTGCATGACTTACACAAAGATCTTCCGTTTTGTGCCGAACATAGTACCCCCAAAAATTCGAAATTATCAAAACTTATGACAACCTTACATCCTAAAGAGAAATATATTTTACATCATAGGAACTTAAAACAAGCTATGAATAATGGGTTAGTGCTTACAAAAATACATCGTGTTTTAAAATTCAGTCAGGCACCGTGGTTGAAACCATATATAGATGTCAATACACGACTCCGCTCGCAGGCCAAAAACGAATTTGAAAAAAATCTTTTCAAGCTAATGAATAACGCGGTCTACGGCAAAACGATGGAGAATATAAGAAAACATCGCGTAGTCAAATTAGTTCGAAAATGGGAGGGTAGATATGGTGCAAAAAATCTAATTTCTAGTTCACACTTTAGAAGTAGAACGATCTTCGACGAATGCTTGATTAGCGTAGAATTAAACAAATCAAAAATAATTTTCAATAAACCCCTCTATATTGGAGCAGCAATTCTAGAGATTTCGAAAACTTCTGTTTATGATTTTCATTATGGATATATGCTTCGGAAATTTCAACCATCTGAATGTAAGCTGCTATATACCGACACGGATTCATTGATTTATGAAATACATTGCCAAGATGTGTACGAAGATGTTATAAAAAGAGATCTACATCGGTTTGATACCAGCGACTATTTAGCTGACAACCCATATAAATGATTTACTGGAAAATGTGCCCTTACAAATAAGGAATCAAATGTGGTTTATGCACGATGGCGCTCCCCCACATTATTCCCGGGAGGTACGTCTCTACTTAACCCAGCACTTTGACAATCGTTGGATAGGCCGAGGAGGACCTGTTTTGTGGCCACCTAGGTCTCCTGACCTCAATCCGTTAGATTTTTTTTTCTGGGGTCATCTCAAGGGACTAGTATATTCAACTCCTGTAAATACCAGGGAAGAGTTATTGGAAAGAATATTTCACTATTCTGATCAAATTCGAAATGATCCTGAAATGCTGTTTAGGGTGCAGCAAGAAAAAATTCGCAGGATAAGAAAATGTATTCGGGTAGAAGGAGCTCACTTTGAACATTTGCCCGACTAAACGAAACATTTTCTTTATAACCAAACTTTATTAAACTATTTTTAAACAGTTTCATTGTTTTTTTTCATTTTCTCGATATTAATGCCTCCTGAAAATTGCAGTGTGCTAATAAAAATTATTGACAAATCTTGTCACACGTAATTGTTGTTATCCGTCAGGTGAAAACACTAAATTCTGGTAGTTTCCATTATTGCATCTTAAGTTACGGATTTCAAAAAAGCGATTTTTCCATGAAAACGGTTGACTTTTTCGAAACGAATAAAGAGTACCTTTTTTGAAGAGAAATGTTCAAGGCTTTAAAAAAATTTGTTTTCGGCTTTTTAAATTTATACCAGTCAAAATTTTGAGCCCATGGGTATTGCGTGAAGTCCGTTCCTGACTTCCACGGCATTGTCCAAGCATGATTCAAATATGAGGTAATTGGTTTTTACCGTCTATGCAAAATTCCAAAATTTCATCAAAATATACAAGGGCGTTCAAAAGTTAAATCAAAAAATGTAAAGCAGTGAGTACCCCTTTGGGACCCTGTAGTTCTGTTACGGAGTACTTTAGGGGAAAAAAATATATGAAACACCAGGTATATTTTGACGTCACCAACACGCTGGCGAGAGATTTCCCCGAACTTACCGGACACCCTGTATATGTTTAAGAAATAAAAATCATTTATATTTTTATATTGTTTTATTTCAAAAATACCTTCTGTCATACAAGTCAATTAAAAACTTATCTCTACTAAAATTAAAAAATTCAAAAATACAATACTTTTCTAAATTGAGCGTTGAACTAAATAATGCTGTAATTAAATCTATAGGATTCAACATGTAATTACATCTAAACAAAAGCATATTTACTATATCTAAAAAGTTTAAATAATGTTCGCAAATATTTAGTTTTAACATTACATCGATTTTAGAAGAAATTATCTTATCGAGGCTTATTAATTCTAAAATATCTGAATGAGAAAAGTAGGAGTCGACGCCCTCCTTTGAAAGCATAGCAACTTTTAACCCATCCACTCTAATCATTGTATTAATTCTAACATTTTCATTGGATACAAATCTCCTCGATATGGCAGACGAATTAGGTTTATTGTGAAAATCTTCGACGCATCCTGTCAAAATTAGAATTAGCTCGTTCCATTCGAGGCGATCTAATAAAATATTAGCGAAACCTTGCGTATCTAGGTGGTTAACAATCTTGATAGCTGGAGTGAAATATCATGCGGCGCTCAATCCACAATGAACAGTAAACACATGATTGGGCTTCAACACAAAGCACGTATTTAGAATAAGATCATCATCGTTGACAGCATCTATAGATGTTGTATCTTCACTAAATTCGGAAGCGTAAGCAGTGTCACTCATTTTTAAAATATTCGAACTGCTACTGTAGATATTTCTTGAAGGTAAGTAGTATTTTTTTATGTAGCTGTCTCTTATAGTATACCCCCCCTCCAATCTACCTCCTCTACCCCCTCCACTCTACCTCCTTCCATCTACCCCCTCTAAATTTTTATAAAACGTTATTGCTCTCTATCCACGAGTCGTGAGATTTGTCAAGACCAAGCCACGGAACTAAAACTTTTTTTCCTTTCTTACGTAACACTTTTTCAACTAGATAGACGTCGGGATTAACCGTTTTCTGTAGTTATTCAGCGTAGAATCCACCCTTTATGGGACTTCCGTTCATATCTTCAAGCAAATATGTTGCGGGATTGGTGATTTGAACCCTCACAATTTTAAACAATTCAGTAGTCCAGTTGGGGGTATAACCTTTGTTAAAAACGTGCTTCATTTTGCTGATCCTAACTATATCACCAACATTAAATTTTCTATTACCACAAGTCTTCAAGTGGCTATAGACGTTTTTTAATAACCGCTTTTCGCAACTTTTGCTTACATCTTTAGGTTTCATTTGTGTAGTGCAATGTTTTTGACTATTATAATCATCTGTTAACGTAGGCAATACATCGATCCATCTATATTTTCCGCTCAAACTGAAAAATTTAAAAAGCTTTTCTCTCAAAGTACGTATCACTCTTTCAACAATGGCAGCTTTCTTGACGCTAAATGTGCTATAGTGATTAATGTTATCCCATCAACTGTTTGAAATGAGTGTTGCAAAATTCCTTTCTGATCAGTTTGAAGGTTTTTCGGACACCTTAGTCCTGAACCTTTAAGGATCTCTGCAAACGCTCTCGTAACCTCTTCTCCAGTTTTCGTTTTCAACGGTTTACACCAAACAAATTTTGAGAAAGCATCAATAACGACAAGTATAAACTTAAAATTTCTATTATAGGATTTATACTGATCAAGTTGTCCAAGATCGGCTTGCCAGAGATCGTCCAGCCCTTTGATGATAGTTCGTCGTCGAGTATAACTTTTGCGTGCAGGCTTATGAAGCTCTTTAACTATTTGAATTTTTTCTTTTGAGTGATTGGAGTTCATGTCGATTTCTTTTGAGACGATCCTTTTGCATCCAGACTATTAAGTATGGTAGTTAGTTTCTTGTAGTCGCTATTTAGCGAATCAAGTTGAACGGATATTGATTTTAAACGATTTTGATATTCTATATTCAAATTAGCGATTTAAGTCTGCAGGGATGTCACTTTCTGATCAATCACGGAGATCTTTTCAACGTTTTTATTTAGTAGAGTCGTGTTATCGGTTGACGTCGAAGATGAACTCAATACTATCTTATTCAAGCTCGAAATCTTTTTATCTAAATTGCTTGTAAAGATCTTAGAGATATTTCGAAATTTTTCAGCGATCGAATTCATTATAGAAGTACAGCTAGCATCGACGTATTTTTTTGTTGCAGCGTCGCCACCTTCAGTCGGTACTTCAACGTTGCACAATTTACGGTTTTGAAGATCGTAGTCTCCTTCTTTGGTTACCGCAAACAAATTCTGAGTACGAAAAACTTTGACTTCGTTAGGCGCTTTGGAAGAACGTCCGAACTTGTTCAAGCTCATTTTGATACTAAACACCTTTTGTGCATCTATCTAATTATATTAGCTTCTTTGAGCTCATTTATTATTGCTACAATTTCGTTGTCATTCGATGTATTGCCTGCGTTTTTAGATGCCACGAGCAATTTTAAACGGTCAACTAATTCATTGGCATCATCCCAATAAACGTATTCTATGGGTTTTTTATTGAAAATCCAATGCATCCCGGAAGTACCCGAGCCAGATATTGTATTCGCACGGGGCCTCGATTTAGATGTTGAAGTCGTAACGAAAGGTTTTATGATGTCAATATACTTTGAACGATTTGTGCCTTTCAGTCTTCCAAGAGTATTTAGGTGAACTTCGGTATTAACTAAAATATGTCTATACCTATCGTTCTCCTCTTTGGTAGTTATACGTGGATCATCGTAGAAAATTAAATCGTAGAGTCCCTCGGTACCTTTATAGCGGTGTCCATCAATCAAAATGTCTCCGCTTCTTTTATCGAAGTCCATAACTTTTTTTCCTAGCATCCATTGTGACTGTGACGCATTGTAAAGGGGTCCATAAACCGGATCAATTTTTGGAAGTTTTTCATTGTGGTCTAAAATGTACTTCTTAGCTATTTCGGGATAGGCATCCAAGTAGTCCTCCAAAACCTCCGGTCGAAATGTACTCATGTTAAATGATTCGTTGAAAACGGTATCGTTATCAGTTGGTACGGTAGCCTCATAATGTGACTCGTTGAGGGATTGTTGCTTGTTTCTATTAATGCTTGCTATTAACTTATCGAGTTTCTTGCTGATTCTATCCTCAACGTTTTCTTCCTCCTTTTTCTCGACGCTTCCTTCCTTTTTCTCAACCTTACATAAACCATCATTATCTCTTTTGAGTTCAAACTTCATGTTTTCCGCTCTTTCATTTTTATTTTTTTTTTCAATTTTTTTAATAGATTTGGTAATAGGTTGAAATACCTTCTCCAAGACCTCATCTTCTTAAAATCTACCTAATTTTAAAGCCGTATACTTTTTCCTGATAGAGCGAGTAAGATCTTTAATTTTTTTTGAGCGTTGGGCTTCAGTAATTTGCTCTTGAGATGTTAACGGCATATCGTCAGATGCGCTAATGATCCGTAGAAGCTATTGTCCAGACCTTATGTATTTGTCGAATCCCTGTCGATAACGTCCCTCGTTTATGCTAAAGTCTTTCACGATTACCAAAGAACCATAATTATCATTCCAACACTGGCGACATATATCTTTAAGCTGTTCGAAGGTTAGGTCAGGTGACACGTGCTCGTCATACACGCGTCTGAGATTTGTCTTATCCTGCTTAAAAAGTACTATAAAGTTGCAGTTATCTCGAATCAACTGCTTGGGTATCTTGGAGTAAGTCTGGCAAAGATACACCGCGTCAATACCCTTATGTCTGCACATAGAATAATACTCCCCGATTTTATTTTGCTTGTCGCAAGCCACATCGTCGAAAACAATGAGGGAATTTTCTCGAGCATCAGATGGATCTATTACATCATCGCTGGCTTTGAATGGAAAATATCCGATACAATCAATATTTTTTAGAACATCTTGTAGTAGCCGATATTTTTCCTGATAGAGCGATTTGCTATATACATACACGTTTTCAAATTTCAAACCATTTTGGTTAAATATTGAAGTTAAAAGTGCGTTTGTTTTTCCACATCCACTTGGACCACAAAAAATTACACGAATTGAATTTGGAAATAGTTTACCATGTTTCGACTTAAGCTGCTTCTCAGCCAGAACATCTAAGTTTTCAATAGGGAGCGATGTTTGCTGTTGTTCGATTTGCATTATGAATGAGTCTGACTGATCCGACAAAGATTCGTCAGTATTTATAGTTCCGCTTCGAGTCGTCTAGTCATTTTTCGAGTCGTCTAGTCGTTTTTAGAGTCGTTTAGTCGTTTTTATAGTCGTTTTTCGAGTCGTTTAGTCGTTTTAGAGTCGTTTAGTCGTTTTAGAGTCGTTTAGTCGTTTGTACAAGTCGTCTAGTCGTTTTTTGAGTCGCTTAGACGCTTTAAGCTTTTTCTTGGTAGGATAAGGGGCAGTCAAAAATGAACATTGTTGTAATTTTTATTATTGAAAAAAATACAATGTTTTCATGGAAGGTATGCCCTCATTTTATTCCATATAACTTGTCTACACAACGGACATCTATTTATTGATGTTGAACATTCCATACAAAAAACTAAATGCCCGCAAGGAGACATTAATACCTCTATAGGGTTAGAAAAACAAATTTTACATAAATTTTTTTCTTCATCTTTACAAGTTTGCTCAGTTTGAGAATAAGCATCAACTTTTTGAGTCCACACCTCATCTTCGGGAACGACATTCGGGCGAATTTCAATCGGGCGAATTTCAGGTAATTCCGCATCAGTATCACCACCTTGTAACACAAAGGGACAGTTCGGAGACCAACTTGCGTGATCGAGCATAGGATTATCTTCAGGTTCCCAATGATATCCTTTGATATGACAGTATGGACACTCAACCACATCTTCGTTATTTTTATAGAAAAAACCAGCTTCCGCCAGTTTTTGCCCCGCAATCACACTACTTGATGGCCAAGACTCAAACGATTTGAGTCTGTCATCAATATTTTTATATGACACTAGTTCCATTTTTTAATACACGATTCGAGTACTACTGGCTAGAGATTCCTCAGATCGTTATTTATATATAAGTATTGTTGGAGGGGGGAAGTGCTGAGTTCATTTGTTATCAAATTTCAAGTGTAAGGTGAAATATGAGGAGGGGTAGTGTCGAGTTCATTTGTTCTCAAATTTCAAGTGTAAGGTGAAATATGAAACAACAATTAAAAATTGCTTTGCTTTATTTTTAACATTTTTAGGTATTACATTCTACACTTAAATATATATTAAAAAACATTTTTTCGTTTACTCCTTCCACCCTTGTGAAGTCGTCGCTTCGATATTCCTTTTAAATAGAAAATTCTTCAACCAGCTGTCCAACTTTTCACAATTTCTCAAACTGCACATATATTTAGAATGTTTTAGGTGATACAAGCAAAGGGGTACATCTTTTTCGAATTTCGGTAAATTTCCAAAATTATTCTCCAGTTTCTCAATATTGATTATTTTCGTAGGATCGATGTCGATAGTCTGTAAGAATTTTTCTTTCTGATATCCTTTGATGTAGATGATGTCGACATCGAAAAGAAACTCTTCTAAAATTTCTCGCACATGATTGCAGTCCACATATCCATTGGAATACCATAAACCATGAAAATTGTGTTCCAAATAAGATACTTGCTTTCTATCCACCGCAGTTAGCAAATAATAATCCTTAGGGGGTTTTATCAGCAGATGTAAAATTTGATTGTTAATTTTGATCGACAATTCTTTGGGGTAGAAAAGTCCGTCAATTATAAACCCTTGAGTGTCTACGACTGCGATCTTCATTCTTCCGAGTCAAACTAGCAACTGGGAGTTTATTGAGGTAAACGGTCTTACATCAAGTTTCTAACTACTTCGCTTAGCGGCAGATATTCCATAAGACTGTCGTGAATAATTAAGCAATACGCTCGAGTGTCTTTAGGAAAACCGACATCACTTTCTATGTCTAGTTTGACGTCAACAGTGCTGGTCTTAAGGGTCTCATTTCTTCTAGAACAGTCGATAACAAACAGAGTTACGTTATCTTTGTAATCTTTGTAATCTAGCAGTGGACGTTTCTCACGAACGCCCATAAAACTTGAATAAAATTCAATGTAACTATTGTAAGCTTCTAAAAAATCATTATTTTTGAAATCCAGCCTCTGCCTTTCAAATATTCACCGTTTAGAATTAACCTCACATCTGATATACTTATGTGATCGAATTTTGTGGGATCGCTTTTGCTATTTTCTTTGCGATTAATTTGAAAACCAACTACAACAAACCTAGGAGATTCCACTGCTGCAGATGTTTTCACTGACCAAATTTCTTTACGAGAGTTTGCCGTAAGAGTTGGCAATTCATGTATTTCCCACTTTCTAAAGGGTATAAAAATGGGTTGATCTCGCTTTATGGATTGCAGGAGATCTAATCTAATCATATCGTTTGGCTGTATATGTTTCACTTTTAGTTCTATATTGGTAATCAATAATTCTGCTGTCAACTCTGTAGTGGAGTCGGCAGCTTTCTCTAGTAGCAGGCAATTATTGTCGTTGCGGGCTCGAATTAGTCTTATTGTTTGCTTACCGCAAATGGCATATTGATAATCAATAAAGAGCCCAAACAAATGTTTAAGCGGTATTTTTACGCTGAATGTTCCGTCCTTATTCAAGATTGGCGCATTGTCCTTGGGATAGCTCCAACTTGAAGTTACCAAGTACTTTTCATCGTTAGGAGAATAACATAAATATCCCTTCATGGCACTCACAACTCCAGGATCTCTCACCATTTCCAACTCTTTGCCATTAAGTTCGTATGAGACAGAATCAAAGAAAAACGATGCACCATTGTTTACAAGCTTGCAAGTACCAGTGCCTGATTTCTTGTTTATTTTACCTTTTATGAAAATTGCAGCATCATACATCAACAACCAAGCGTCACCTTGATTAATGGTTATTTCTACGATGTCATTGTTCATGAAGGACTTTACGAACGGATAATAGGAGCGAGCTTCTAAACGTTGAATAGATTCATCGAACTTTGGTTTCTGATGCACGTCGAACACTTGATGCGTCAATGACATGATAACCGAGATATTTTAAGAATAAGCGATTTTCAGGTGTAAGACTCGTATTACGATCTCTACTCTTGTACAGCTCTGCTGGTTGTGAACTTCTCGACCGACCGACACTCCTTTTATATGGTCGGTACCTACCATCAAAAACTAACACCATTTCTCTTCAGCTCCAATCTGATTATGATTTCTTCCCCGTTGAGATTTACCGATCTTGAATCTTGAATCTTGATCTAAAAGTTGCACTGTAATATTGTCGATGGTTTTCCTACTGACAGGCAAATAAATTAGATTCCTAGGTTCGATATTGATACTGTATCCCGGGTCTACTGTAGGCATAAACTCAAAAAGAGTATGCGAAGGTGCGTTGTTGTAATATAATCCCGAAATTAAATTGCACTCCACTCTTATTGTTACCACTTCCACAATCTCTACTCGGAGATCTGATTGATGTAAATCTCCGGATTTCAATATTTTATTGGAAAAGCCAAGCAATTTAGCTATAGTATCGGGCTGTTTAAAATTTACGTTATACAGAGATTTAAGTTCACACTTTCAAGTATTATTGTTAGGTTTCAACGAAAAAATTTCGTCTAGTTCTTGCTGATTATCCAGCGGACTTCCTAGTTGTTTCTGAACGTAATTCTCAATATCCCGAATCTCATATGCTCCTGTCGGAATCTCAATTTCTATCTCGCTTCCTCTGTGATCTACGAAATATAGCTTGTTCTGTCCTCCCTCTATATTTGGAATTGAATTCCAAGTAGATAGAGAAATTAACGCTAGCGAATATTCGTACTGAGGATCTAGCTCAAGGGGCGGAAAAAACGATTTGGAGATGTTGCTACCGTTACCCGTCAAGGTAAACGTCTGCGACATGACTGAGCAAAAATATGATAATTTCTTCTGTTTTATAGGGTTTTTCCACGTAAAAATTCCAAACAGAGGTGTCCGCAATTTATTTCGTCGTATGTTTGATACGAGTTATTGTTGTATAAGATATTAGCATGTTTCCCCAAGTATAGGATCAGTTCTTTCGGTGGCTTCAGCGCCCCGAAACTGTCGAAATACTCAACGTTGTTACCTCTTTTCTCATATGCTACCCAATGTGTTCCAGCATTACTTTTGACGTCTAAATTCAAAATTGCCGATTCGTTTTTGTTTGGACCAAGTTTTGGAAGCGTGTCTCTCATAAAGACACCTCTAAAATAAGGTATTTTTATCTTTTTAGCGTAAAAAATTAAATCTTTATCCGTTAGAGGTCTATTGGGTAGCATCAATCGGAGTTTTTTTTCTTTAAATATAAACCGAATACTCCGTGATTATTTTTCTTTAAGTAAAGCCCAGATCCCGTTTTTCCAATAGCTTCCATTGCCCTATTATGACGTATTTGTTCATCCATTTTTTTCTGCGCGTTTTTTTGCGTCTATAACGGTTTTCGCAACAGCGCTAGCACCACCAGCTACCGAACCGAGGGCCCCCAAAGCTCCTAACAGGGGCAGTAGGGGTAAAAAAAACCCTGTTTTCTTTTCAAAGGGAATCACTCTCGGTACTCGAATTTTTCGTTTCCCTCCCACCTTCTTGATGGCTAATCGTGCAGCGCGCAAAGCTGCCGATGAAGTTTTTTTTTTAAATTCCTGACATCATTAAGCTGATCTCTATCAAATGTTTTTTTCAATGATCTCGAGACTTTTCCCACGATATCTTTTTTAAAAGAAACCGAACCTGTTTTCGGCTTTATTCCTATTCCCAATTTTCGTTTAGTTTTCATTGCGGTCGTGACTAGAAGAGCGGCAGCCTTTTCACCAAATTTTGCGTCTTTTGATTTAACACGTCCCCAGGCCCTATTTTCCAATTCTAAATCGGCTGCGTGTCTCTCCTTTAAAGATCTATTTTCTGAATATGCAATATCGTGCTCCTTGCACGCAGCGTCTAACTTATTTATACCAGCGTCACCTCTCGCAATTCTTTTTTGTAATTTTGTGCCAGGACCCCAAAACTGATATCCAGGAAGATGTAATTCGACGGGCAACTTATTTATTAGCGTGTTCACCAACCCTTCACCTGTGAAGGATGACATTGAACTGATTCCATATTTTATTTTTACAATTTTCTAAATTTATGTTTTTGAACTTTTTATTTATTTCATACATTTGAATTTCATATTTCAAATTTTGAAGAGATCTTTGATAAAATTGTCGTGTCAAGGTGACAAGATCACTGACCTTCAGGGGTTAACTCAAGGTGATCTCTTAAAGTTCATTGACCTTCAGGTCAAGGTTAACAAGATGACCTCTTAAAGTTCATTGACCTTTAGATCAAGGTTAACGGTGACCTCGTAAAGTTCATTGACCTTCAGGTCAAGGTTAACGGTGACCCTTTAAAGTTCATTGACCTTTAGGTCAAGGTTAACTGGACGTGACCCCTTAAAGATCATTGACCTTCAGGTCAAGGCCATTTTCAAATTTCCCGCCTTGGCGGTCATATTGACGTCACTTCCGTTCCCAGAAAAAGTGCCACGTGTCAAGGTGACCCCTTAAAGTTCATCGGCCGGTCAAGGTAACAAGGTGACCCCTTAAAGTTCATTGACCTTCAGGAAAAAGTTCATTGACCTTCAGAAAAAGTGCCACGTGTCAAGGTGACCCCTTAAAGTTCATTGACAGGTCAAGGTTAACTGTACGTGACCCCTTCAAGTTCATTGAACCCGCGGGTCAAGGCCATTTTCAAATTTCCCGCCTTGGCGGCCATCTTGTGACGTCACTTCCGCTCTGGAGTCCCCTTTGCTATACTACTTTCAGCCTAGGCCTTCCGGGATAGAACGTTTGATCTCTAAGAGTCGTGAGTTGTGGAACCAAAAAATTTAAATTTTCTAACAAGTAAGGGAAATCAACCACATTTAAAATAAGTTTCTGTAAAAAAACTACCGAACTAGATCGTCTGACCTGTAGACTGTTCATACTATGTCTCGATAGCAATTCATTATGAGGCGTACAAATCTCAGGATATCTGTTATCCTGTTTATAGGAGAGGTATTTGAGAAAGCGCCTTTGGCCCTTTTCCAAATCGTTGATATACAATTGATGGTAGGGGCACCACACAAGTGAGGCGTACTCAAGCTTAGATCTTACAAAAGAAAAGTATAGAATTTTGATAGTGGAAGTATCAAGAAAATCGCGCGAGTTCCTAATGATAAACCCATATGCCCTTAATGCTCTAAAGACGACCGATTCTATGTGGTCAGAGAAAGTGAGTTTTTGATCGAAGACTACCCCAAGGTCAGTAATCGTTTTAGACCGTGAAAGTATGACGTTATCAAGCTCATAATCGAATAATATAGATTCAGCTTTCAAAGAATATGACATGACACTACACTTGTCGGGATTGAGGGGGAGTCGATTTTCATGACACCATAAATTAATCTTTGCGATATTCCTTTGCAGAGAAATACAGTCACGTATATGACACACTGAAGAATACATTTTAAGGTCGTCGGCATATATCAAGTAGTTTATGTCTAGAACCATAGCAATCTCATTGATAAACATGATAAATAAAAGTGGGCCAAGATTTGAACCCTGGGGGACTCCAGATGTAGCAGGGTATACAACAGATCTGGCACCATTACAGATGACATATTGTTGCCTGTCTGTTAGATAGGATCTAAAAAATTCTACAAATGTTCTGGATAACACAAACATGCCAAGTTTGTTGAGCAGGATAGAGTGGTCCAATCTGTCGAAAGCCTTACTGGAATCTGTATAGATGACATCTGTTTGCATCTGGTTGTCCATAGAGTCTGCTATGTATTGGGTAATTTGAATAAGATTAGTAGTGGTAGAGCGACCTCTCATAAACCCATGCTGATGTTCAGTAATCTGATTTTTTACATGAAAGTATACATGATCATATAAGAGAATTTCGAATAACTTAGAAAAGTTGCAGATAATTGTTATAGGTCTATAATGCACAACATCACTCCGATCTGCCTTCTTAAATACCGGTGTTACTTTTGACAGTTTCCAAAGAGAAGGAAATCGTCCAGATTCCAAACTTAGTGCAATAAGCTTTGTTAGAGGTCGGGCAAAAACAGTGGCACAATCACGTACCAAAAAGGACGGAATTTGGTCAGGTCCCGAAGTAAATTTGGATTTAAGTTTTTTTGATGCTTTAATAACGTCACATTCTGTCACAGCAGGGATATGAAGGTTAGGACTATTCGATATATTAAGGTTGTCAGCAGTTACTGACGATTGCACATATGATTCACCAAAGAACTTCGCAAAAGCGTTACTAACTTTACTACTAGAGGTCAGCGTTTCGCCGTTGTATGTCATATGGTTTGGAATGGAGGGATTACCGTTCCTAGTATTAATAAAACTCCAAAATTTAGACGCACTTCTAGCGATAGATTCCTGGCAGCCACGAATATAGTTCCTGTAAGCAATGTCCGTGTGAAGTTTTATGAGCGATCTTAGTCTTTGATAGTCAGCCAGAGCGTTGGAATCGCTGTATTTTTTATACCTCTTAAACACTATAGATTTTAATTTCAAGTTATTGATAATATTCTTGTCGTACCAGGGGGGGTAGTTTCGGTTAATGACATGAGTATACTTGGGAACACAGCAATCAAATACATGCTTTAGTTCACTATAGAAATAACTGCAGGCAACTTCGACGTCATCTACGCCGTATAGAGGGTCCCAAGACATTTTAGAAAGGATTTCATAGAGCAACGGAAAATTGTTATGTTTGGATGACCTGCTGGTCTCCTTGGATTATCGCTGTCTAAGTAGGCCAAAAATGTCACTTCGTCTCGACGTGTCACATTTTTTATGTACCTACGTCGTCAACTAGGTAATCTGCAACACCGATATCGTCATGACCCAGCATTATAACACAGCAAAGAATCCATGCCGTGACGGAAGTTACGTGGCACGACGTCCGGGACCTTGCGTATCGACAGTTGATCTCGGGGACTGTTTACAGTAAAAACAATTTCCTGAGTGCCCGGTGGTTTCAAATTAGAATCGAATGGCGCAAGTGACCCCAGACTGGACACTTTTCCCTCTCCCGGGGCGTTCGTGTACGGAGAAAGGATGGAAAATAAACCACAATTTTCCCAACAACCGCCAATTAATGTAAGCACCCAGAAGGGCCCTTTCTGACGTCAAAACTTCGTGAGTGTAATACATTTCGCCCGGCAGCGGTCGCGCGTTTTCAAATCGGCGTTGCTGAAGAAAGCTAGCAGCCGCCGCAATTAAGGATTTTTTGGGGCGAACAGCTATTTTTGTATGCTAACTGTTGCGCGAGGCTTTTTGCAGAGGGGCTCATTGATTCTATATGCGGATAATTCAGTTTGCTATTTATTATGTACCCGTATTTTTCTTGTCTGTATTTAGTTTGACAACAACCCTAGGAATGCAATAACTATTTATATCACATTTTTGTAACCGTATTTCATGTTTTCAAAAACCCAGATGTCAACATGAGGAATCACTCTATATTTTCAGGAGTTAATTTAACGAATAATTATAATTCCAAAGATGAAAATACCACGACTGCGCAGCAGCAGAAAATGGTTCCCTAAAAATTTAAAAACCACAAAAAAGTATCGATCTCTTAGGATTTTCTCAATATTTCTACATATTTTTGAGATTTGTGTGAAAATGGAAAAATAAATACCTACCTACATATAATATTTATTAGGTATATTTTGTGCAACTGGCAACTGAGCACCAACCAACTGACGCCGTCAATAGGGGGTTTTAATACACTTCTGAAAATATATTTTGTTGACTTTAGATTTTCTTAAATTTCAGATTCGTATGAAGGTATTTCTGTTCACTCGTGGTTAAAATTTTAAAATGCACAAAGTCGGTTAAATACAAAATTGTGCCTGTGTCCGTAACATACGTCTTACGGAACTTAGTAGAGTGAAATAAAGTAGGTAACAATGCAAAAATCAGAATTTCCATCAGGAAATTCCACCAAATTCGAACATATCCTAGGCTCGAACTTTGATTTTGCGCGTTTTTCGGTGAACACCAAAAGATACAAACGCTTGTCAATACTTCAAAAAGTCGATATCTCAATGTCGTTTGGACAACAACAATACAAATTTAATAATGGAAAAGTAAAACGACAAAAGAAATCCGCTCTGGGATTTGGTAGAGCCTTGATTTTGAACGATTTTCTCTGGTTATATAAATTGGAAAGTATATTCCAGATGAATTCGAAGTTATTTCTCGACCGATCGAATAATTAAGTTAACTTAACTTTATTTCCCAACTTAGCAGGAGCTAGTAGGTAACTGCTTTTGCGAATAAAATTATGTTTCACCTAACGTACATCCGAAGAAAAACTTGCTAATTTTTACTACCCCTTTTAGAAATAAATATTGTATATTTTCAACTTATAAACAAGAACCTCTGGCAACGTGCATATCGATAATTGATCGCTAACATTGTTTTATAATAAAACAATTTCCTGAGTGGTGGACGATTTCAAATAATGATTAGAGTGGTGTTGCGCAGGAGGCCCGAGGCGTTCAAGAAAGAAGAAGGGGTAGAAAATAAAGTGCAATTTTCCTAACAACAGCCAATTAACGTAAGCATACGGAAGAACCGTTTCTGACGTCAAAGCTTCGTGACTGTTTCATATTTCGTCCGGCCACGGTCGGAATTGCTAAACAAAGCCCGCAGTGTATTTCCGCCCATTAAGGTTGTTTTTTCGCCTAGCGGTTATTTTTGGATGCTAACTGTTGCGCGGGCCGGATTTATCCTGAAATTTGACCCCGCTGTTATGCTGAGGGTTCATTAAACGTATACAGTGTGCCTTGGAAGACCCGAAGAAGAATGCGGGACAAGAAATAACAACTTAAATTTTTTAGGTTTATAAAAGCATGATGCGTACCTACACATTGAATTTAAGCACCTAAGTCTGTGCGGCTCCATGCCTACATTTTCCATTCGTGCGCGTAATAATATATGCTACGTACTTACAACTCATGTTACGTAATATATTATTATTAGCTTTTACTGGTTCAATGACCCGTACATACACCACTGCAAATAATCATCTGTTACCGCCATATGCCTCAATATTTATAGTCCTCCTTACGGCAGAATGCGTGCGACGTAAGGGGGAAGAACTCGCAAATATCATAGAATTAGTCACAGCTCAGGGGCGTAGCTCAATTTTGTGTAACTCACTGACTTAATTTTCATATAATTGTTATTTAATTTATTGTTAATATTATTCTTAATGGTGATGCCTTAGGCCAGGGGTCTCCAAACTACGGCCCGCGGGCCAAATCCGGCCCGTCAGTGTTATCAATCCGGCCCGCGACAGCTAATGGCTGAGTGTCATCAATCCGGCCCGCGACAGCTAATGGCTTATTGTTAAGTTGCGTAATTTTTATAGTCCAATTACTGTCACCTAGAAGTGAGTGGAATACACCAGAACTTTCAACCAGAAACCCGAGATATGGAGTAGGAGAACGCGCTTTGACCTACTGCGCATCCGATTTTTCGACTACACAGAGGGCGCTTCGACGGCCGCCATGTTAACCCATAGTCTTGTCTTGTAGTTTGTTTACGTTTTGACGTGCTTACTCTTTAATTGCCTTTTTAAGGTTTTTTTTTTTCGTGTGTTTAGCGTTTTTGCTGGCGTGTTTTTGTAATCGTGTTGTGTTTTGTGTTCATTAACATGTCTTGCTCTGTAAGAACATGCACAAATTGCAAAAAATTTGGACCTGAAGGTATATTCTTCCATTGGTATGTTATTATTCTAGAAATTCTCGGTTTCCCAAAGACCGGGGACTTCTATTTGGAATGGTTAAAAGCTTTAAATTCGCCCAGCAATGTACTATGGTCGAAGAACAAATTCGTTTGTTCAACACATTTTAAATCTGATGATTTTTTGTTGGTGGGCAATAAGAAATGCCTCCAGTCAACTTCTATACCGTCGGAAAATTTATCTGACCAACAACAGAGTGGTCCGAGCCTACCACAAGCTTCAACTTCAACAGATTCATTTATTAATTCATTTTAATTTATTTTCCAAAATGTAAAATTATACCTAAACGTAAATAAATGCAACAACAATTTGAAAAAGCAAATTATTTTGAATTTGTAGCACTTTCGTGGGTTAAAATGGCGGGAAAAAACAACGCGATTTGAGCGCTATCTGTTAGTGATGGATAGAGACAGTGCATTACCTATTTCCGCGTGTAACCACCAGATGTCGTCAAGTGTCGCGGTCGTAAACAATACATTACAACACAATGTGATTGAACTAGTGACTTTAGCAAGCGTATGCTCGCTCAGGGCGCGTAGGTACTCGGCGACTAGTCTAAAAATTATAGATACTGGCAGGAGAATTAAAATTGTGTTGGCCCTTGGAACTCACTGAAGTAATCAGTATGGCCCCAAGGCTGAAAAGTTTGGAGACCCCTGCCTTAGGCTATGGAGGAAGGCAAACCCTTATAACATTGGCAATTATTTCTCGTGCTTGAGAATGCAACGTTCTTCCCTGTTTACTCATTTTGCACACGTTAACTCCCGAACATACGAAACGTCACTGAGCTCTCTGAGCCGGCGGAAAAAACTTGCCAGCGGCCTAAAAAATGAGGTCTGTATGGTAGCCCAATACGCAGTTAACGTTTACGTACTATAGAAACAGGCACAAAACGCGTTGGCTAACTGATTTTGTCAGCCGACTCCTGGGCAGACATGCTGTGTTGCCGTATTTCAAAGGCGATGGTAGACGCGACGATGTTGAAAAAAATATAATAGGTGTTTTATCACACCGCGTTAAAAATAAATGATAAACAAAAATGGGTAAGTGGTCCCGTGATGCGAGCTTTATTTTTTCGGTATAACAGAGTTCAGAAATTCGGCTTCAATATGATAAAACTTGTATTCGTCAATAAATAACGACCACTCGTATAGGAAATCTCGCAACGCTGCCCGCATTCATTAGAGACGTTTTCTTTCGTGCTTTGAACTATATTTTTGCCTTATTAAATTAAAATTAAAAGTCTCTATCATTTTTTGTGATATTACCGTTTCTGTATATTCAGTACCTATAACTACAGAAAATATTCGGGGGTACCTAGTACTACGAGTGGGGAAAAATCATCTTGGTTAATTTGCAAGCACGAGTGGTATTTAAGAAGAAAATTTGAAGAACAGACACATGAAATCTCTCCAAAACGTTATATTTTGATAATAATTTTGGAATCAACTTGTCAAACTGACATAAAACAAACTGTTTATTAAGGTAGTACTATAGGTTGTCCCGACGACATCGTATTTCCACTTAGGTGTTTTCGATTTAGTATATTCGATTATGAATGCAGTGCCTATTCCTGTTCACTTTTAGGGTTTTCGATCTTGATATACTTGTATTCGCTTATTATTAATACAGTGCCTTTTCCCTGTTCTATGAATTTTCTCTATACAGGCTGGCTTATATCTATAAGTGGGTCACTCAAAAAACCTTGAATAATTTTTGACAGAAAAAATCGGTGGCAGGTGCGATCGATAGCTCTTTCGTGCGACCTTCTTTTGTCGTGATGAAAGTTGCTGTCGAATTCGAAATTTTTAAACCGCTGTCACTATTTATTTTTTGACGTAGGCAAAAAGTTTGCAAGACCAGTCAGAATTTATGTATAACATTATTTTTGTTTTATATATTTCCGTGAAATGTTCACTCTCTTGGACTCCAAAATTAAATTATTTGTAAAAGTATTTAATTATGTGTGTTTTGCAGTGATGTAACAGATACATTTTTTTCGGTATCTAGATACAGATAAAGATACTGTCTCGCAGATGTATCTAGATACAGATATCGATACATTTTTTTCCAAATATCTGGGTACAGATACAGATACGTTAAGAAAGTACCTAGATACTTCCAGATACTTTCAGATACCTACTATCAGTTAATTAAGAAAAGTTCAGACCTCATAAGGCAATCAATATACTTACCTACTTAGCTATTTATGAAACAAGTGTGTGTGTGTGTGTGTGTGTGTGTGTGTGTGTGTGTGTGTGTGTGTAGGTAAAGTAGAACTGTTTAGACGAATGTGAAGTTTAGATTGTCACTAATCAAAACAAGTTGTCCTATAACCTATCCCATTTCGTTTCTGAAAAGCATTTAAAAAATCTGGAAAGTTCTCTGCACCTTTGATTTTAAACATTTTTTGCTCGAATAAAAAATAAAGGTGGTAGCAGTTCTTGATAGAACGCCCTGTACATGTGCACCAGTAAAAAATGAGGTTATTTACATGTAATTTTATAAAGCATTAATATTAATATGTAGGTACTTCTATTTCATATTTCATCTTATTTAGGTATCTGCATCTGCCTAATTTTGATATCAATTTGATTAATTTGAATTAATAAACTTAAAATTAATTTTTGCCCATAGGAATGGTTTAAAAATTAAATATAGGCATACGTGACACCCCTTGGCATCTTGGCTGAAAAAATGTATCTAGTAGGTATCTAGATACTTTCATAAGGATCTAGATCCTAAAGCAGATCCTGATTTTTGTAAGTATCTAAATATGTATCTAGGTACATAAAAATTATCTAGATACAGTATCTAGATACATGTATCTCGATACATTACATCACTGGTGTTTTGTAAAGCAAAATGTCCCATTTAATTTGTGTTAAGTAAACAGAAAACGTATGATAGTTACTAAATGAGAATACTTGAAGATTGCAGCAGCTGAAATGATGAAGCTGAAAGATGATGATGTTGAAGAATGTGGTGTTGTTTGTTGTGAAAAGTAGGAGTAACTAGCAAGTGCTCACCAAGCAATTATTATTATAACAGCACAATATTTTGTTATTGTCATTTTTAAGATAATTGCTGTGGCAATACCTGTTAAATGTTATACTTAATTTATTTTCATAACGAGAAAAAATGTCTACGAGTTTCTCATTTTTTTATTACCTATTTGAAATAACGATTCTGAATTAGTTATTCGACATTTTAAATGCATGTAAAGCACTTTTTTTCAACTAGATCGTATGCCAATAATAAATATTACCAATAAATATTTTATCTGGAATTGCTATAATAATTTACCGAAGAAACTGACAAGACAAGTGTGACACATCAAATTAAATGGGATATTTCACTTTATAAAAAAATGCGTCATTAATTTTTTTTCCATATACACTTCCCCCAAAAATTAACGCACCACCAAAAAATACCCAAAAGTTTGAGACACCCGGTATTTATAAAAAAGAGGTTTCTATGCAAATACAGTTAGTACACCAACGTTCTGGAAGAGGTAACCTATCATTCAAAAAAAAATTCGTCCAAATCGGACTATTGGTTTTGACAAAAATTTACTTTAAACTTTTGGGTATTTTTTGGTGGTGCGTTAATTTTTGGGGGAAGTGTAGTTTAATTTTTGTTCACAAGAGAGTCCGAATTTAGATATAAATATTATATATAATTTTTCTGATATAATATTTAGTTTCTGACAGTTCCTTCCTGAAAACTATTTTCGTGTTATAATCGACAGATTAAGTCTGGCTAGAAGAATAGTTGAAAATGCATTTGACATTTTAGCCAAACGATTTAGAGTTTTTAATTATTGAATAACATTGGCATGTTGCACATTACATAATTTTTGAGACCCGAATGTCCTACTTCCATCCTACAAGAGCTTGATAAAGACTATATATTTCACTTTGGACTTTCTTACCAAACATGCTCACCAAGTCATGCTTGCGTTGCTGCCCAAGAGGAGTTTTGTGATTATTTCGTGAATTATAGAGAGCTGTGCCTTGGCAGCGGAATACATAAATAAAACATACTGTAACATTTCACACACTTTTTATCTAAGTATATTATCTTTAAAACTATGTACTCTCCTCTTCTTCGTCTAATGGCTCAAACAAAACCAGTATCAAAATAGAACCTTCCTTGTGTTCAAATTTTCAATGTTAGTACTCCTGAAGTTCACGCAAAACTTGACGGAAAATAGAGCATGCTCTAATTCGTGAAGTAACTTAATGAAGAAATTCATGAATTAATTCATGAAGAAATTGCCAGTGTAATACACGACTTTTTATAATAATTTGTCCTTGAAGTGACTTCATGAATTAATTCATGAAGAAATTGTCAATGTAAAACAGGCATAAGGAACATGTAGAATGCCTGTGAAACACCTACCTTACTGACATTTCCAGGATTGAATTTTCTGTTTTCTTGCTTTTTTACGTTAACAGTCACACAAAACTACACAACATTCATCACATTTTCTAAATCTGTTGGGGGACCTCTTGTTTCCCTCCGCCATTCCTTTTGCTTGAAGCGAGGTACTCAGCCTGACGACCAAAGGGTAACCAAAAAACACAACTGCACTAGCACACATTACACATGCAGAGAACTACAGTAGCTGTTCAAAGAGGTCGCCGTTAACCTCGATGCACAAATTCACTCGGTTAATTAAATTAAAAATGTTTGCATTTTTAACTTCAGAATCTTCTCTTCTACTGATTCTGGGCCAGGCCAAATAAGTGGGCCAATCTGCTGGCAGTATATCGTACATGTACTGCATCTAAAACCATATAATCCATTTACTAACAAATGAGAAATATCATATGATCAAGCGAGGGTGCTTCGCAACTTAGCCGTTAAGTTTGCCTGGTCGATTCCACAAAGTACATAATCCTAAGGTACTTCTTTTTTCATCAATATCCTCAGTGGGAAAATGTTGGTCGCACGCCTAAAAACAGGTTTCCCTATTTCACATACCTACTTTCAAAACTAAATTAATTTTAGCCCTTCTAACCTGTAATGTTGCGGTCGTAGTGCACTAGTAAAAAGCCTGGCGTTCAATTAATTGCAAAATAGCTTTAAAGCACACCAAAATACACAAATACGGGAAAATATCGCCGAAAATTGAGAGGGACGCAGGGAAACCGTCCCGTCGACGGAGAAACGTCGAGTAAACATCGGCCAGGGCCATCGGCCGAAATACGATGATTCATCCGCGCGTGAAGGCAACCAGACCAGCGCAACAACTAGTCTGAAGTGTGACGCAGGCATAGAGATGCGAGATGCGACGTCGAACAAAACTATGTATCGATTCGATACACATCGACGTTCCGTCCTTGTGTTGCAAAGCGTTCAGTTCAATAACGCCGGCATTAAGAAATCACAGAATTTAGAAGATTTTCAATAAGATTGCTTATGAAAATTATTTTTTTGAAGACGCACTCATAACTAATCTAACATTGACATCGATATCGATATCGATAATTATTATGCACCATTCCAACCTCTACTTGTACCATGCCCATCATAATGTATGTACAGTTGCCTAGCTAGTAAGTTGTGCAGTGACGGACGGAGTGGTTTGCCGTCCGCCCGCCAGGCGGGGACGGGGAGCAGTCGAATACGAGGTGCCCGACGAGGAAGTAGGCGGGTTGACTTGACGCGTCAGCTGCCGCCCAAATTTTCCTTGGTAGGAGGACAACAACTGCCCGACGAGTTGTCCAAATATTTTCATAGACTCGACCCGGCCGATACGTCGCTTAATTCATAGCGCCGAGGCTTTAGGAGAGGTTAGATGGTGGACAAGAATTCATCAGAGGAGCTGCGGAGGTATTAAGGGAGACGGCTTGTGGTGTCACGCGGTACTCCGCAAGAATATTAGGGACCGGTCCGGATACGAGCTAAGGTAAGGGGATTCTAATAGCGCTGCTTCTGTATACATTCAAATCGATTTTTATTTATGTATTTTTTTAAATTTGTTTGAGTAAAAAGGTATTTTCACCCTTCCTAAAACAAGGGCAACACCGCGTAAAACACTTCCAGCTGACAGTACGTTCCGAAGCCATATTGGATGACGTCATTAGAGGCGGAGATTTACAGGGAAAATAGAGGTTTTTACCCTTTTTTTAAAGTTCGTAAAAAAATCTAAAAATATTTTTCTATGTTTTCTTAAGCCACCCTGCGCACGTGGTAAAATTTTTTGTACTAAGTCATAGTTAACCCTGTATACCAGGTACCTCTAGAACTAGAAACGTTAAAGCAGTTTGAAAATTTTGATTTTTTTTATTTTCGGACTTAGTTTGCGTAGTTGGCATTAGGCAGCAACTTTTATTATGACGAAAGGCCGCCCGATTCGAAAGAGCTATCGATCGCACCTGCCACCAATTTTTTCTGTCAAACAATAGCCGAGATATTTCTAGTGAGCCACTTATATAAGCCACTGTGTATAACGAGCAGCAGAGACATGAGACGTTCTGGGAATAGTATGCCCTGCTACTAGTAGGTATAGAAATACTATTGATATACGGGTTTAAAACTAAATATTATTCTTTCTTTACACTATAAGGATTTTTTCACGTGTTTACCTGCACGGTGCAAACCGAACCAGGAACAAAATTGTTGTAGCCTCCACAACAACTTGATGTGGATGTCCAGTTTATCTCTGAAAAATTGCAACGTGCAAGATCAGCCAAATATATACAGGATGTCCCACTTAAGATGGATACAAGCCAATGTCTATTATTTTTAAGCGATTTTTTCATTTTTGGTAGGATGGTGTATGGTTATGAGGTGCACATTTTCTTTGGAGTAAGAGGTAAGGTATATCATTGGCGTACGTTTTAGCGGGATTCGATTTTTTTTCGTTCAAGAGTAGGTAAACTACCTTTAGGACATAATTCAATATCTAGAGTGTGTGTCATTAAAAATTTCTAATTCGGTTTATTCTCAGTCTCATTGTGTAATCTTTTTAACTTTGCTTATAATGAGTAAACCATGTACAATATTCGAAAACTGGATGCTCTCTAGGTGGCTCCAGATTATTCACTTTTTTAAAAACCCAGTGGGCTATGGAAACAAAATGTTATGTTTTGTCGTTTTATTGAGAAATAAGCAAAAAGTTGAAGCTGCTAAAAATCATTAACTGGAAAAATATGAATTAAACTCTGAACTGAAAATAATAACAATGTCCTAAAAGTCAACATCTTCGACCAAGGCACCATAGTTTATAATGCATTTTTCATAAATTTTTCCAATTCTTAAGCAGACTTTAAAAATTTCTTGCTGGGAAATATTTTCACATGCTTGTCGTATCCGATTTTTCAATTCTTCTAATGTCCCTGGACGAGTTTTGTACACATAATTTTTTTAGTACCCCACAGATAAAATCCAGCGGTGTCAAGTCTGGAGATCTAGGAGGCCAGGCTTTGAAAGGACTATTGCGACCAATCCATTTATTTTGAAAATTTTCATTAGGCCATCTTCTTACAGGTGCAGCATTATGGATTGGAGCTCCATCTATTTTAATATAAAAATTCTCTCTATATTCTAACGGCAAACCATGGACAGCATCCCAAAATTCATTTTGCAGAAATTCCAAAAATCTCGAAAGAAAAAGGGTCTAATAATGCAGTTTTTAAAATACCGGACCACACATTTATTTTCTCCGAGTTCTGACTTTTACAGTTAATTTTCCAGTGAGAATTTTCGTCATTCCAATATCTAATATTTTGAGATGATATGGTCCCATTTGTAGAAAAAGTCGCCTCATCAGTGAATAAAATTTTGCCAAATATACTATGGTCTGCGTAAAACATGACCTGCATTGTTAAGCAGTACTCCATCCTTCTGTCGTCATCCCTGGTTGTATAGTTTGCAAAAATCTTGGTTTTAAATGGTATAATACCATTTCTTTTCAAACGTCTTAAAATATAACTTTTCCGCCTAACATCAAAGCTTCTTAAACTCGATTTTGGATTTAGACGAAAATGATTTAAAATTCTTTCATCTTGTGGATGATTTATTTGCCGTTTTACTTTCTCTTGCACCACCGAACCATGTTGATTAAACATTCGGTTGACTTTAGAAACCGCGCTCTGCGGTATTAAATGATTAGGGTGTCTTCGATTGAATTCTTACGCAGCCTCTCGACAATTTCGCAAATTATCTCCTACTAATCTCACTATTTCTACCTTTTCTGTCAAACTCAAACGCATCATTATTTATTTGTATACTACACAAATTAATGGCTATAATTTAATTTTGACATAAGCAGTTTTATCCTTGACGTATTGTTATCATGGCCCACTGAGTTTTTAAACTTTTTAGTAAATGCGGTCTTAACCGAATATTTTTTTAGTTGAAATTCGTAGAAATTTATTATTTCTCAAATTATCACATCACAGCGAAAAAAAGTGAATAATCTGGAGTCGCCTAATATCCAGTTTTAGGATATTGTACATGGGTATACTCATTATTAGCAAAGTTAAATAGATTACACAATGAGATTGAGAATAAACCAAAATTGAAATATATTATTGACACACTGTATCAATTTTTATCAAAATTAGACCTCACGTATTTTGGATGACGCCGAAATAAATTATGTCCTAAAGGTAGTTTACTCTTATACGACAAAAATTTAGGTACCGAATTTCTTACACCTAGGAAAATGTGCACATCATAACCATACATCATCCTACCAAAAATGAAAAAAATCGCTCAAAAAATAACAGAGATATTGACGTGTATCTTGTATCCATCTTAAGTGGGAAACCCTGTATATGGAGATTTAAATTTTTTGGCATGGCTTATTTTGTTTATGTGTATATTGACGTCGGGAAAAATTATTTTCGTGATTTTGTTGTTCTTATTTCTATAGTTGACTTAAACTCCTTGATCTCCCGCCAGTAGGCCTATACACATGTTATCAATCGAGACTATCGAGAGCGTGAACAAGATTAGTTCCCGGTGCTCAAGGTTAGTTTATAGGAAGGTTAGGACATTCGACGACTTGGAAGGGAAGGGGGGGGGGTGAGAGAGGCAAAGGGGGGAAAGGCCGCAATTTAAGTTGGTAGCATTTACACGTGAATTGGCGATTTAGTAACTCCCTAAATAGAAAACGCTTCCAGCCATAGGCGCACACAGGCGTCTTTGGCATGTACTTTGTTTATGGTGTATATTTATGTTGTTTTGGCTGTTTTCGGTTATTTCTTCATTTTAAAGTTTGTGCAATGAAATAACGGAACTTTGTGGAGTATGTTAGTGCATCGCATTTTTGTTTTATGTTTGTGCTTTTACTTTGTTTTCGGTTTTCAATACCCGTGTTATCCCTTTTGATACGCCATTGGCATCAATCTGAAGGCCAGCTGGTGAGAGCGGCACCGTCGCGCGATGTTGCCGGTGCAAAGGGACGGCCTTTGGTTTGGTTTAAGAGTGGGGGAATGTCCTAACATTTCTATAAACTAACCTTGCCGGTGCTAAAGTAATGACGCAAGTTATAAAGAGTGTCATTACATACTGATTAGGGCCGACCTGGACGAAGATTAGAGATATCATTCCTCTGGAGAGTGCATAATTAATCAAATTAAAAGCCCACATTGGGCCCCTAATCTCGTAGAAATTTAAGTTAAACCATTGAGTAAAGTATTCCTTTACTCAATGGTTATACATTGCGTTAGTATGCAATGTGTACAGGACCATAACAGCAGAGGTTTTATATTTTCTTGGCATGGCCTATTTTGTTTAGGTATGTGTATATTGACGTCAGGAAAAATTATTTTGGTGATTTTGTTGTTCTTATTTCTATGGTTGACTTAAACTTCTTGATCTCCCGCCAGTAGGTACCTACACATGTTATCGAGAGCGTGAACAAGATTGGTTCCCGGTAGTACGGTAAACGTACCAGAGTATTATACGTGGGGGGTGCAACAAATTAGTAACAAGCTGATCTAAGCGGGAATCTTTAGATAACACCCTCCTATTTAATCCTTCAAAAGTCCCATTCAGTCCCAGTGGGGGAAGTTCGAAAAAAATCGCCGCCATCTTGAATTTTTTTCTTTTTTACAAATATCTCCGTTTGCAACAGTTTTTTCAAAAAAGCATGAGAGGCATTTTTTTGTAGAGAATAAAATTTTAAAAATTTCATCTGGTTAACATTTTTCTCTAAAGTGAATGGTAACAGGGATAGAGCTATTAATTAGAGGCGGTTGTATACATTTTCCACTTTGAACATATTTTTTGCACAAAATATGAATACCTACTTATTTAAACGGATGTGTAATAATAATATAATTAAATTTTAGATTACTTATATCTATTACTATGTACAGGGTGATCCATCCAAGAGGAACACCCCCCTTAACTTTTAACTTAACTTTTTTGTGTGGATGATTACAAAATGACTATTATCGTATTAGGGGCATCATTTTCATCATTTTTTCTTATACTCAATTTATCAGAAAACTTTTCGTTTCAGAGATACAGGATGTGAAAACATGAAATAAATGAAGTTCGAACGCCCGGTATTGTAAAACCGTTGGAGCAATCATATGACATATATTGTCGTTGGAATCAAGACGAAGTGTAGATTCCAAAAATGCAATAATATACAGGGTGTTCTTGTGAAAAAACATAACCTTGGTTTGTCCAGCTTTTACGGAACACCCTGTGTCAATTTCAGTAAGTTCATGGAAAAGCTCACGAAAAACCTTAAAGCTTTTATATCTACAATTTTTTCTTTAACTTGAAAAATAAAGAAGTTAAGGGGGTGTTCCTCTTGGATGGATCACCCTGGACAACTTTATCCGATGAAAATAATAAGTAGATAATAATTAATCATCCGCGTATCTTACCCCATATTTATATATTCCCTAGTTTTAAGCACACCTATTTCTACATAAAAAGTTACCGAAATTGGCAACTTGAGCGTCCGCCCCACCCTCCTAAAAACCGACGATCGACGAAGTACCATCAGAGAACATTACGACGATATTTTAGTCAAATGCAAATATTACTTACGGGTTAGGACGATTTCTAACTGTATTAGTGCAAAAGTGACTATGGTTTGTTAAGAAACATATTATGCAGTATTTATGAGAAAGACAATGGCGAAAAGACAGTTCATGTGACTTCCAAGGCATTTCCAAGTTTAGTAACATATTTTTTACATATCTCACCATCATTTGATGAAATAATATGTTTAGGCGACTCTAACACAGACTTTTTGAATCTTAACAATCCAGTCAGCACATGTCTAGCGTCTTATAATTTGGTGCAGATTTTGAATGAGCCGACAAGAGTAACAGGAACATCCATACAATATAAAAAATACAATATCAACCCATCATATCTCTGATCATTGCCTTACTTTTTGCCAGTTAAAGATAGCAAAGCCTAAAATTAAATAGCGACCTAAAGAACATATATTTATAGTATCCCTCCCTCTGAACTGAACCTCCAACTTAATCCTTCCAAATGCTGTGTTTTATTATTCGGCTCAAAAAGATCTGGACTGGATTTGTCAAATAACCTTAATATTAATATTGAGGGTACTACTTTACCAAAAGTTGACTCAACCAGAAATTTGGGAATCATTATGGACAAAGATTTTAGATATCGAGATCATGTTAAAAAGGCTATACAGAAATCATGTTGCTCCCTAAAATTACTACTCTATATTCTAATAAACACTTTCTTAGGCAAAATATTCGAAAGAATCTGTGTGAGGCTCTTGTAATGTCTCACTTCAATTACTGTAACATCTATCATTGGCCTTCACTTGATCTTGCTATCAAATCTAGAATACAATAAGTTCTAAATATCTATTGTCGACTGGTTTGTAATTTGAGAAAATAATATGATCATGTCTCCGCTAAAATAAATGAGTAGGGATGGCTCAGTTTAAAAATTAGCCCTATCTCTTTTATTACTCAACTTAGAGAAAAAGTGTAAGGAAATAAAATGTTCATAATCATTTCCCCTACAAAAAAGGTCTCTTATATTTTTTTGAAAAAACTGTTTCAAATGGAGATATTTGAAAAAAAGAAAGAAATCCAAGATGGTGGGGATTTTTTTCGACCTTCCCCCACTGGGACTGAATGGGACGGAATGGGATGAGAGGTTAAATAGGAGATTATTATCTAAAGATTCCCGCTGAAATCAGTTTGTTACTAATTTGTTGCACCCTAACCCCCAGATTGACTCCACTACGGTGCTAAAGTAAGTTGCTTACGTCAAACCACTCTCCCCTATCCGCGTTTACTCCCGAAAATAAAATGTGCTGACAATTTGAGTTTCCACCAGTACACCGTGAACTCGCAAAAAAATGTCCACAGTGAACATATTACTACTTTGGCAACTACAAATTTTTAACCTGAAAAATATTGTTGAATTGGCACAGAGCACCTAAGCACTTTTTGGCTACTGTACAAATGGGTATTATGGGCCTATAATAGTTAGCTGAACGAGTAAATTAAAAGACACAACAAATAAAAATTCACGCCATTTTTGACTTAGGAAGTATTTGATGCTCATAATTTGTTATTTAGAATTTTTTTCCACTCATTTAAAACTACTTAGTCTTGAAATTTGGAAAAAAAATTCTTGTGGCGTATTTTTTAAAAAATATAGATAAAAATTTGCCATTTATGTAAATTGCTTCACCTTACAAATTTGGAAAATGTTCCCATAAGCGGCGTAATTTTAAAATATATTTAAATTTTCCATTCACTGCAATTATTATAATTTATCATTCGTTTTATTATATTTATATTTGACCTTAAAAATGATCAAATGTTCTCCTCTTATTTTAGTCTCAAAATTTGGTTTGCGATGAACCCCCCCCCCCCACATCGACAAAGTCTAGCTACGGCCATAGAAGAATAGTAGATTCTTCTATGCTGCGGCCCTGCGATTTACCTACAGGAACAAGTAGTTCAGAATATATATGTATTGTACCCGTTAGTTACATAAACTATACTCATTTCCCGATGCGAAATATAATCTTCATTACAAGTTTTGATTAGAAAAGTTTATAACAACTACGTTGGGGCAACTTTTCAACACCCGGGAACGCCAAATACAATTCCGATCTCGGCGATAGTAGTCATATAATGAATTTTTAGCTAAGACAAACGCAGCTGCAGTGCAGTTTTTTACTGACAAGTAGCCTCCGCTAGGCTATATTGTCAGTTATTAGGTGGTTTGATTATTAAGAAACGAAACAAATTAGTAGGCACGTCGCCCTGTAACAGAGAGACCAGTAACGGCATCGATAAGTTTAGCAAGCTTAACATCCGGAAGCAGGTGGTAATGGGCAAGGAAATCAGCACCCAGAATAGGTTCTGCAACATTCGCTATGACAAAGCGCCACTGAAAATCCAAAATCGAGCTTGAGAAGCATGGTACCGTAAATCGCAATCGTAGAGTTTGCACGCTGGGGACGGTTCCTCATAAGCTTTCTGGGGTAGACAGTCAAATCAGAGCCAGTGTCCAAAAGAAAACGATGCTTGGAGATCAGATCAATGATGAAGAGGCGAAGTGAAGATGGTTGGCAGTCAGACGTCGCCCCAACTACTGACTGCTGTGGGCGTTTGGAGGTACAAAGCTGCATGGGGTGGTGCATTTCTGTGCTTTCTTACCATACCGACGATGGTACCAGCAAAACGGCGAGTTTTCTGTTGAGGATGACCTGGGTTCATCTTGATAGCGACTGCTGGAACGAGATCTGCGGTTGGTACGACGAGCAGAAAGAACAGCAACGAAAGCGCGAAAGCTCTTCGATTCTTTGTACGAGGTTTGTCATCTCCATTGATGAGGAGGCAGGGGCTACAGCAGCAACCTGGTGATGCGGGACAATTTCATGCACTTTATCCGCTAGTTCAGCGATGGATTCCAAAGGCGCATTTTGCTGAGTTGCGATGACTACTTGAACATGCTGGGGCAAGTGGCCGATCCACAGAGTTCGTAGAAGCGCGTCCGGGATGGTCTCAGTACCAGCAAGACTTCGAAGATATATCGGAGAAATTGTGACGGTTTCCTATCACCAATGTCAGCTTGAGTAAGTAATTGGCGTATTTGTTGTTCTCTGGAAGCTGATACACGGCGGATGAGTTCTGATTTAAGTTTGATGTATCGATCGGCGGGTGGGGGAGAGGTGATAATGTCCTCCACTTCGGCAGCATACCTATGATCCAACTAGGAGATTACGTAATTGAACTTCGTTGTATCCAGAGTTACACGAGAGATCTCGAATTGAGCTTCTGCCTGTGCGAACCAAAGCGCAGGTTTATCAGGCCAGAAGGGTGGGAGATAAACTGCAACTCTGAAGACGCCTGCAGGATCAGTTGGCACGGGGTCCGTCATGGTTCGTAAGTCGGGGTCACCACTATGGAGTTTGTTATTGCTGGAGAAATAAGCAGGAACTAAGCACGAACTCTACTTAAAATAACAACTATGTTGTCTATTTGACAAATTTTATTAAACTGATTTTACAACTGTTTACTTAGTTACTAAAATATTTTGTTATTTTTGTAACAGACCAAATCTTCATTGTTGTGGCGAGGATCGCCACACCAGCGAGGGTCGCCACAAACCCTATTAAGGATTTTTTTACGACAAAATGTTATTAAGAAAACTTGTTCAGAATGAAAAACTGAGTAGAATTACAAAATTTCAAAAGGCTAGGCCTACTTTGATTTTTAGCTTTTTCGCCATTTTTTCTCACTTTTTTTTTAAATGTGATCTTTCTGGAGCTTTCACGTCAAAATATTATTATGGAAACTTGATCATCGCGAAAAAATAAAATTTTGACGTGTAAGCTCCAGAAAATACACTTTTCTAAGAAAAAAGTGGGATATAAATCTAAAAATCAAAGTAGGCCTAGCCTTTTGAAATTTTGCGAAGCTACTCAGATTTTCCTTCTGAACAAGTTTTCTTAATAACATTTTGTCTTAAAAAAATCCGTAATGGGGTTTCTTGAAAATTTGCTATTTTCAAAAATTACAGCAGGCCATGAAATAATTACCTCCATTCAAATACCACCGCCTATGAGATACTCTCCCTTGGTACTACCAATAAAAAAATAGAGACCATTTGTTTTCCTTGCCCTTCATATATTTCTGAGGTGCCCAGTATCAAATTGGGACACACTGTATACAGTACAATCTAGTTGAAAAAAAACAATTTATATATTTTTATATTTTATTTTATACTACTTTATAGAAATTTGCACAATTTACTCTGGAAATCACACTCGCTAGGTAAGCATTGAGAGTTTCTTATGTAACAATAAATAAATCGCCACATTACATAAATAATTGTATATTATACTGATGTATTATCCCCCATAGCAAAGTCTAGAGAATACTATTCTCTACTTTGCCCGTACGTGCAACTCGATAAAATTACTTTCCACTTGCAAATTCGTAAATAATACCAAAAATTACACTAAATAAGAGTATATTTTTAGCTCTTATGCGCTACACGTAATTCACAAGAGTGGCGTATTTTTCCGTGCCATAAACAATTTGAGGTTTCTATTTTCGCATGAAGTTTGTTATAAATAACCACAGATTTATAAAGAGTGGTCATTACATACTGTAATTATCACACAGAGTTACACGAGAGATCTCGAATTGAGCTTCTGCCTGTGCGAACCAAAGCGCAGGTTTATCAGGCCAGAAGGGTGGGAGATAAACTGCAACTCTGAAGACGCCTGCAGGATCAGTTGGCACGGGGTCCGTCATGGTTCGTAAGTCGGGGTCACCACTATGGAGTTTGTTATTGCTGGAGAAATAAGCAGGAACTAAGCACGAACTCTACTTAAAATAACAACTATGTTGTCTATTTGACAAATTTTATTAAACTGATTTTACAACTGTTTACTTAGTTACTAAAATATTTTGTTATTTTTGTAACAGACCAAATCTTCATTGTTGTGGCGAGGATCGCCACACCAGCGAGGGTCGCCACAAACCCTATTAAGGATTTTTTTACGACAAAATGTTATTAAGAAAACTTGTTCAGAATGAAAAACTGAGTAGAATTACAAAATTTCAAAAGGCTAGGCCTACTTTGATTTTTAGCTTTTTCGCCATTTTTTCTCACTTTTTTTTTAAATGTGATCTTTCTGGAGCTTTCACGTCAAAATATTATTATGGAAACTTGATCATCGCGAAAAAATAAAATTTTGACGTGTAAGCTCCAGAAAATACACTTTTCTAAGAAAAAAGTGGGATATAAATCTAAAAATCAAAGTAGGCCTAGCCTTTTGAAATTTTGCGAAGCTACTCAGATTTTCCTTCTGAACAAGTTTTCTTAATAACATTTTGTCTTAAAAAAATCCGTAATGGGGTTTCTTGAAAATTTGCTATTTTCAAAAATTACAGCAGGCCATGAAATAATTACCTCCATTCAAATACCACCGCCTATGAGATACTCTCCCTTGGTACTACCAATAAAAAAATAGAGACCATTTGTTTTCCTTGCCCTTCATATATTTCTGAGGTGCCCAGTATCAAATTGGGACACACTGTATACAGTACAATCTAGTTGAAAAAAAACAATTTATATATTTTTATATTTTATTTTATACTACTTTATAGAAATTTGCACAATTTACTCTGGAAATCACACTCGCTAGGTAAGCATTGAGAGTTTCTTATGTAACAATAAATAAATCGCCACATTACATAAATAATTGTATATTATACTGATGTATTATCCCCCATAGCAAAGTCTAGAGAATACTATTCTCTACTTTGCCCGTACGTGCAACTCGATAAAATTACTTTCCACTTGCAAATTCGTAAATAATACCAAAAATTACACTAAATAAGAGTATATTTTTAGCTCTTATGCGCTACACGTAATTCACAAGAGTGGCGTATTTTTCCGTGCCATAAACAATTTGAGGTTTCTATTTTCGCATGAAGTTTGTTATAAATAACCACAGATTTATAAAGAGTGGTCATTACATACTGTAATTATCAAGATTAGGGCCGACCTGGACGAAGATTAGAGATATCAATCCTCTGGAGAGTGCATAATTAATCAAATTAAGAGCCCACATCGGGCCCCTAATCTGGTAGAAATTAAAGTTATATATTGCGTTAGTATGCAACGTGTACAGGACTATAACAGCATAACAAAAAAACTTTTAGATTTCAGAACGGCAGGAGACTAGAATTATTTTTCATTGACACAGATAATATTCGGCTACCCCAGCTAAAAAAATAGCCAACCTAGGCGCCAGGCAAAAACTTTGTTATAATACGAGATCTCACTTTACTTACAAATCTTATTTGCCCCAGAGAACTAGTTTATACAGTCTCTAGGAAGTAACTTTGCTATGACAAAAACGATAGGTATATTTTTTGCTGAAAGAAATTACTTTCTAGTGACTACAAAGAGCTTTTAGCTACCATAGGAAAATACTCTGTTATGTTGCAGGAAGTAGGTATGCAGAAAATTATGGAGTATATATAAAAAATACTAATATTTATAAGTATTTCTTTTTTAATTTATAAAATCAATATTGTTAGAATATAGCAAAATGTTACTAGTTATGTTATAACTTATAACTCTCCCACCTGCTATTTTTCACCATTTAAAATCCCTCAAAAACTTAAGAATACTTTTAACTTAAATAATTTTCAGAGAATCCCATACAGCCACAAGCCAATACAAATAGGTACCCGCTGGCCCACACAAATATGATAGGTATGTACCTACAGTGTGTCCACGGATAGAGTTAACGTAGGGTGTAAATGACAAAAAAAATTCGAGTTGAAATTTGAGCTTCTGGGGATCAGCCCTGCTTGGTTTTAAACTAATTTGTGACATAATTTTACTTTCGAAAAATCACGTATGCCTTGGGAATTTTGAAAAAATTAATTTTCCACTCCAGTAAAGTACCCTTTCTGTAGGTTTTACTACAAAATGTTATTGTTCAGAATGAAGAACTGAGTAGGTTTGCGAAATTTCGAAAGTCTAGGCCTACTTTTATTTTTCGTACTTTTTCCCACTTTTCTTTTCTTGAAAAGTGCACTTTGGGTAGCTTTCACATTAAAATGTTATTAAGAAAACTTGTTCACAATGAAAAACTGGATAAGTGTGAAAGGATTTCAAAAGCCTAGGTCTACTTTGATTTTTATGCGTTTTAATTTTTTTAGCAGAAACCTACTCAGTTCTTCATTCTGAACAAGTTTCCTTAATAACATTTTGTCGTAAAACCTTCAGAAAGGGCACTTTACTGATGTAGAAAATTAGTTTTTTCAAAATTCCCAAGGCATACGTGATTTTTCGAAAGTAAAATTATGTCACAAATTAGTTTAAAGCCAAGCAGGGCTGATCCCCAGAAGCTCAAATTTCAACTCGAAATTTGTTTGCCATTTACACACTACGTGAACTCTATCAGTGGACACACTGTATATCCAAACCACAAAACTTTTCATTCATATTTTTTGTTGGAAAATGCAAATGGTATAAAAATACCACTTTTACAAACGACTTTAAATAAGTATTCTAGACTATAGAGATAAAAATAGCTTTGTTTTCCTGTCTCGAGCACAAATACAATTTGTGCTTTTAAGTTTTTAATTCAATCGCAATAAAATTGTCTAATTAGCTTTAAGCACAAATGTCTTAAGACAAAAATGATAATCAAGTACGTAAACAACTTTTTTAACACAACATAAAATCCTAAGCTCCCGGTTTCCTGATGCCATACTATTTTTTACGACTCCGAAACGGTCCGACGCGTAAAGCTGTGTCTCAAATTACTCTGGTGTTTTTCCATTTGAAAAGCAAGAGCTTAAAATATGAGCGATTCTCTACAAGTTTGACACGAGTACGTAAATTTATCTCTGTTTTTCATTAATCATTGCTGATTTAGAATGGACTGAAACAAGATAACATTAATTTGGTGGCAGCGGAAAAATTGTTATTAAAGAGCGGTTCATTAATTTTGGGCTAAAAATAGAGAAAAGGATCGTCCGATGAACAGGGTGAATTATCCAACAATATCCGATATTTGAAATATTTCAACCAGCCAATTTGCAGAGAAAATAAAACCCATACCAACCTGCTAAATTATTTATAGAATCCGTCAATATACAAAGAACCACTAATAGGTACTACAAACAAGAGAATTACTTTTATGCAACCCATAATGTGATCCACATGTGGATAGCAAAATTAATAAAACCTTACCCTATAAACCAACTATTACGTAAGTACCCTCTTAAACCAAAAGAATGAAAGCTTTTCTATATTTACTTATATCTTGAAATTGCAAAAAATAAAAAAAAAGTTTTTCTACTTTTCATTTAAATTGTATTTTAACCTATTTATACAACACTTTGACTACTAACCTTATAAACAAAAAATGTACTAGATATATTTTTAGTTATACAATATTTTAAAAAAGTATTTTTAGAATAAGAACGAGAATGATCTAAAAATGTTTCCTATGTACCTGCGATGACAACTTATTATAGTCGAAACACGTGTTGTAAAATATTTCAATTTAATTTGGTGGAAATCCCAAGATAAATCCACTTTACTTAACAATAACGACCAGGAAAGGAAAATAAAAACAAACATAAAATTTATTTGTTTCTGCTAACGCAATTATTTTAAGGTGTTGTATGGGTCCGATATTTGTTTTGTGTCATAATATGACATCATAATATTATGATGGCCATTTTAATATCACTTTGTTGGAAGTCTAACCGCAATGGTTGCGTAATTTCTCTCGGCCTGATGATGTATAATTATTTGCGAGTTGTGAAAATGAACTCACACAAAGTAACCGAATTTGATTTTTTTCGTTTTGTGCATAACTTTTTTGGTTGTTAGCCGATTGTAAAACACGAGGCATCGTTGCTGGCAGAAACAAAACGGACTATTGTCAGAAACTTTAAAAGTTGGTCTTTTGTTTTTGCTAATTCTTTTTGATTAAAAATCTCGGAAGAATGCAACCAATACAAAAAGTAAATAAAATCCTCTACATTTTAAGCTCAAATTTCAAGTTTGGCCGCTATTTTGGAATTTAAAAATATCAACCATTTTTTACTTTTCTGTCAATAAACCGTTCTTTCTTCAAGGAACGATTAGTGCTTCAGCATAACAACGGTGAAAATGACGCTTTAATTAACTACGTTTGTCTCGTGCCAACTTCATCGGATTGAAATGAATCCGATGGAATAAGTCGATTCTTTTATAGGGCCGGTGTTTACATAGTCAGTCATATTGAATTAAATGGTTTTTTAAACATTTTTAGAGACATTCTCTTGTTATAATTAATCCACTGCAGATTGGTGCACATGCACATTGCGCATTTCTTCCGGCTTGAAAATTACATATTATATACCTATAACCTCATATCAGTGTTTAGGTAGGTTTCCTTCGGCTATGCTCACACACTGCGTATTGTAATGAGACAGCGAAGGAAACCTGTGGTTTGTACAGCCACTTTTCATTTTTTACTAATATCACAACTACCGAAAATTTTGATTTTTAAAAATCAATAATATAGGGTTAGCCTTCCTTCCCTTCTTTTAATAGCCCCTGCCTTACAGCAATTTAGCCAATATGGGGCAAACGCCATCTCTTTAAAATCTTCGGTAATTTTTATACTTTCGGGAAGGCACCTTAAAATGCGTCTGAGATTACACTCATCTTCCCTTTTCGAAGTTCGGAGGTTCCCTCCGCCCGCCGACTCAGGAAACGGCAACGACATGTGGCGCCACGTGGTACCACCATTTTATCTCCGGATGGCCCGGTCACAGATTAATCTGTGGCCCGGTCACCAACAACCTATCGCCTCGGCGGGCGCAGGCAGATTCCCTGATTTGAGGTTAGGTTTTGGCAACAAAACAGTAGTGAAGTTAGCGGGTTTAGTTGTATTTCAAGTGAAACCTATTTATGTCGTCAAGAATTGATGTATTCGATCCGATCGAGTGCATTCCATTCGCTCGAAATACGGGACCGACGTGAAATTTTAGATCCGATTAAATTTCGATTTGTAGGGTTTACGCCATCTACTTGAATCCGCTCCAGTGAAATTAAACCTGTTTCAATTGCGTAGGTATAGTTCCGCCCCCGATGGTCCGATTTTCCTCGCAGTTATCTTAAAATGTAGAGAAAGGCCCAATTAATTTACTTTTTGTATTTATTGCATTGTTCCTCAGAAATAATTAGCACAAACAAATGGCAAAATTTAAATATTGCCGCTATGTTGGATTTTAAAAAATCGGCCATTTTAAAGTTTTCTGCGTCACTAGTCCGTTCTTTTCTGCAAGCAAAATCCGATGAACTAAAATATTGATTTGCAACACCTTATATTTCTTTGTGATTCAAGCCCCTCCCTTGACAAAATCCTGGAAATGCCACTGCTATACATACATACCTATAAAGAAAAGAGGTTAGGATAACTGAAACATAGGTAATAATTCTGCATATTCGAAAGCCTCGTTTTAGATTGCGGCTTTGACGACCAGTGTCCTATTTCTAATTTTACTATGAGCCCGAGGTAAAAAACAACTCCACAGAAATAGAAGATCAACTTGTGGCTTCGGTTTTTTTTTAACCAAGGCTGAAGTTAGCTGCAGTCTGCAGTCGTCTATCAAACGTGTCTAAAATGTCATTTAGCGCCATACTTAAATATTAAGCGAGGAGCTAAATATTCAGTGTCCTATACCAAGACTCTTCTTATTTCTTATAATGACATATATGTGTATACAGGGTGGCCCATTTGAAATGAAAGCACCCCCGTAATTTTTTTTTCATTCTATTTTAGCTGTCAGTCCAGCTGTGGTTCTGCATGGCGATGAACCCTCTATCACATCGGCTTCGCTATCAAAAGCAACTACGCAGAAGCGATCAAGTTGAATCACCTATTATATATGGATGATTTAAAACTGATCGCCGCAACCAAAAACCAACTAACGCAAATGCTTAAAATTGTAGAGGAGTTCTCCAGGGACATCGGAATGCTGTTTGGACTGGACAAGTGCCGCACCCTTAACATCGTCCGGCGAAAGTTCGAACAAGGCGCACACGAGATGCAGGACGGCCAGGAGATCGAAGCAATGAGCATGGGAGATACATACAAGTATCTCGGGATGAAACAAGCTCAAAGGATAGACCATCGAACAATGAAGATCGATTTAAGGAATGAATTTATCAAGAGAGTAAGACAAGTAGTGCGAACTGATCTTAACAGCAGGAATTTGTTTAAGGCCCTGAACACGTATGCGTGCTCTGTACTCAGCTATTCGTTCGGAATAGTGAATTGGACCAACACGGACATCAACAACCTGCAACGAAAAGTTAGGACACTACTGACAAAAGCTCATAAACATCATCCCCGTAGCGCCGTAGAAAGAACAACTCTGCCACGTCAACTAGGAGGAAGAGGATTGGCAGATCTCAGCAAGCAATTGGACCAACAAATATTAAATCTGCGTAATTATTTCTACAGGCAGGTCAACAGCTCCACACTACATAGGGCTATATGCGGAGCAGACGTCTCAACACCGCTACGTCTGACGGAACACGAGCGTCAAAATCACCACCGAACCGACAACGAGGTGGTTGGGGAAGCCGCTGCACGGGAGGCATCCTAATGAGGTTAACCAGGAACATGTCGACAAGTTAGCGTCGAACTATTGGCTGACCTCGGGACGAATGTTCCCCGAGACGGAAGGCTTCCTACTGGCCATACAAGATCAGGTTATACCAACTCGCAACTATCTAAAATTCATTGTAGGAGATGCATCGGTAGTGGATGACAGATGCAGATACGGGTGCCCAACTTCAGAAACAATCCAGCACATAACAGGAGGATGTCAGATGTTCGCATCAACGAAATATAAGGAACGACACGACTCGGTTGCCAAGATCTTGCACCAGGAACTGGCGGAAAAACTTCTGCTTGTGCAGGCAGAGAGGATTCCATATTACAGCTACACACCGGAGCCTGTTCTTGACAACAGCAACTACAAGATGTACTGGGATCGTACAGTTCTGACAGATCAACGAGTTGCCCATAACAGACCGGACCTTATAATAGTTGATAAAATTTCTAGGAAGACAACTCTGATTGATGTGGCCATCCCGAACAACAACAACCTGCGTGTGAAGCAAGTCGAGAAGATCGCGAAGTACTGAGACTTAGAAGAACGAATTAGAAGGCAATGGGAAATGGACAAGGTTCAGACGATTCCAATCATGGTGTCAACAACTGGTGTCATACCAAAAAGTTTGCTGAGAAACATCAAAGAGCTGGGTCTAACTGATAATCTTTACAGGTCCATGCAGAAAGCGGTACTACTTGCGACAGCCCGAACCGTCAGGAAATTCATGGGGAGTGCAGGAACGTCCAACAACATCAATGTCACCTAAGGCCCGATAACATGGCAAGGGTCTCGTCCGAGCCAGATCCTTATGGTATCCGGGATACCCGGGATCTGAGTGAATGTTCCCCAGAGAGAGAGTGCGAATGCCTTTTGGCTAAGTCGATAAAATAATAATAATAATTCTCACCCTCACAATACCCCAAACTAGGATTGAAGAACCTGGTAACAAGGTGCAATAGCGACAAATTCTAAATAAGTTTTTAAAGTTTATTTTACGGCCTGATTAAACGTACTTTCCTGACTAGAAACACGCCACTGAAAATTGTTGTAATCTATATGCCAGAACTACTTTGTTCTTACCTGTGGAAAGTTAAGGGGGGGATTATAATTCAGCTTTTTGCAAAATCGACACTGATTTACCATACTTACTACTTAAATTCGTGGAAATAATTGCTGGAAATCAATTTCAATTATATAATAAATTTGTTTCACTTGGCAGTTGCCATATTCCACAGATTAAATAATATAAATATATGAAAAAGATTGGAAACTCAAAATTCACGATTTCTAGTTGTGACTCGGACCACGAGCGGCGCTGGCGTCGCCGAGCGCGAGTATATTCCATTTCATTTAAATTTTTAAATTGGCGTAATATCCGCCAAGTGCTTATTTTGTCGCGCGCGAAAAAATGCGCAACAAAATGAACATTTCGCGGATACTTAAAAAAAAAACAATATTTACAAGTGAACTAATGTAGAAAAAGCAGTTTATTTATAATATACACATCTAATTATTACATGAAATAAATTATACAAACTAAATTTTAATAATATAGTCATTACTAGTGTATAACGACGTCCTTTTAGTTTTTACACTGTTGTGTATAATTTGGCTCAATATGAAGTTATAGCTTGTCTTATTTAACTTGCCCATCAAAAAGTTCTCAGACTGTAAATTCTACAACTTGTGCCAGATATTCACTCTCTGACCTATTTCTTGAGTGTAATTAGTGAGCAAAAGATTTCAAATTTTGGATAAATATTTCCTCTTCTGAAGGATTACTTTCTCTTTCCCTGTAGTTATTAACGATGTCTTTTTGATTTCGGCTCAACAAATCTTTGCGTTGAATTGCTGGTATCCACGCTAAAAAAGGCTGTAACAGAAAAACAAATCAGTATATAATTGTATTGGTTGAGTTAGGGGATTTTCAATGGAAAGTTTTACATTCTTGGAGAAGAAAAATTATTTTAGCTGGCTACACCTACCGAATTGTGCAAAAAAAACCTGCTAATTTTAAGCCTGGTTCATGCAGCTTCTTTATCTTTTCATTTTACTTTATCTTTAAGAAATAACCGATGGCATTTGTTGATTGATTTGAACTGACCAATGACATTTAATATTTTTAATGATAAAGAAAAATTGAAAGATAAAGAAGCTGTATGAACCAGGCCTTACCCAAAGGAAAATTCATTGACAAATTAAATATGTTAAATTTATATAAATTTATTAGCCACAAATGTTATTATTTCTATCAAACAAACCAACTTACCCGAGGGTCTTGCGGAAAACGCCGCATAATTCTTAAATAAAATTTTGGTAACACTCTCATGTGGATTGGAAAGCATTTGAACTCGAAAACATATCAAATAAATAAGCCTGGTTCATGCAGCAACTTTATGTTTTACTTTTACCTTATCTTTAAGAAATATTAAATGTCATTGGTCAGTTCAAATCAAGGGACAAATGCCATTGCTTATTTCTTAAAAATAAAGTAAAATTAAAAGATAAAGTTGCTGCATGAACCAGGCATAATATTTCGAAAACGACGCAAAATTAAAATGACGCGCAACGAAAACAACGGAATAAAATCAACAAAATCCTTCATGACGACATATCACTGCCAACTTTTGCAAAAGTTTGGCGACTTTGGTGTTGCCAACCTTGCTCAGTAACGCCCGAAGCGCCGCTGGTTATCCGAGTCACGAACTAAAGGGTTCCCAGGCCCTGCCATATTCTGCACTTGATGACAGAACATTGTTAAGTCTAATTTTTAGAAATCATGGAAACCATTATTAATTTTTATTAACAATCAAGGCACCTGTTATATTCATAGATTCTCAAAAAAAACATACTTGGCATCACTGATACCATTATAATGGGGAAAGAATATGCCTCACTTTGGTAATAATAATGAGTCCTTGTTGTGACTTATCTCTAGAAAAAAACCGGCTAATATCGAATGAAAAAAATTAAAATGGTATGTATATAAAAAAATTAATAATCTAGAACAGTTCCATTGGCATATTATAAGAAATTTATATATTTCTAGAACCAGATAAAATAAATACAGTGCCCACATTTGGGACAGCGATTATGGATCTGTAATATAATTTTCAGGAAAAGCAAATGAAGCAGGTTTATTTTAAAATCGATAAATTTTCCATTCAGCTAAAAACCTTTCCATTCTATTGATGGTTCCAGTGTATACTATGTTATTATGTACTATTTATTTACTGTAATAGTTTTGTTATTTTGTGTAGTGTGTAAGGTACCTAGTTGGCTCTTTTATAAAAACCGAACTATCGAGGCAAACCTATTCACGCAAATTACTTTAGGGTATTAACAAACGTGCTATAATGGGGAATAACTCTTTTATTGCTTTCTATGGTATTCACCCAATAGTTATAACATAGATTTTATCTTTACTACATACTTACTATATGAGTTGATATCGCGTATCAAGCGTATAATACCGTTGACTGAAATAATATTTCAGTCAACGATAATACTTAATATAATTCAGTCAACTACTGTAAGTAAGTGTATATATGTTATATTAATTTAATGCGGATTATGTCCAAGTGTGCATGCGATACATACTGCCTATGTCTAATCTTAAAATAATCGGCCTATTTTGATTTGTGATTTTCCTTCCTAATAAAAGGTTAAAAATGAGAATAGGGGGATTTTTAAAAAATATTAATAACGAATCTGAGTTTCTTCGAGAGTTTCTTCGGAACGATGATTGGTTGTGCTTTAAGGAAAGGGGCTACCTTATTGGATACAAGAAGTGTAAGGGAAATAATCGCCGAAATTCTACTCTCTAAATAAGTTACGGCTTAGTCACGCTAAACCAATTAACATGGCTTATTCATTGAGTTTTTAATTGGGATTTTCGCCACCAAACTGGTTAAAAGACAACTTTTTCTAGTTGCCTTGAAAATTAATAAATTCTTAACAGTAGATGAACTAAACTTTGAACGTGCAACTGAAAAATAACTTCAACAAATTTGTTTTCTGAGCTTTCGGAGAATAAATCTTCCCCCTTTCTCCAAGATCATGTCACGTCAATCGATTTAATGTCAGAACAGTATTTAAAACCAAAATACATTAAGATCGATGCTAGTTAAAACGAAACCATTTAATGAGGTACCTACAAAGTTAAAAAAATGCATTTAAAAGAATCCTTGCGAATGTGGAAAGTTCTATGTTGGGAGACTTGTGGGCCATTTAACGTTCGTTTAAAACAGATAAAAATTGTATCACGCAAAACCAAAGTTCGAAGTCGAAAATATGTGAAAACTATTTTAATAACAATCATAGGATTTTGTGGGATAGGTCCAAAATAATTCTCAAAGAAGAAGTAGGAAATAGACGAAAAATTAAAGAATCAGCATTTATTCTAGGAAATACAGACAACTCTGTTGCTGAATGTTCAGTGGAATTCAGTAAAGTATTATTGCCACTTATTCAAAGAGAAGTTAGTGTAGATAATTAGATAGAACACAGGGTACAACAGCAGACAGGTGGCTAGGCTATTGTTTCTGTTGTCATGACATTTTAACCTGAAATTTATTAATCTGTCATTTCACTTTGACGAGACATGATCTTTGAGAAAAAAGGAAGATCTATTATCCGAAAGCACAGAAAACAAATTTGTTGAAGTTATTTTTGAGTTACACGTTCAAAGTTTAGTTGTCTTTTAACCAGTTTAGTGGCGAAAAACCCTATTAAAAATTCAATGGATCTGTTTGCGCCCCAAATAAATTTTAGAAAATATCGTGGCTTATTGTTGTGATATAAGCTAAAACCTAAAACTGATAACTTCTTCACATTGCCAAGTTTAATATAGGAGTATAATATACACTTTCAATTAGCACTTTGCTTAATTGGGTGAGATATGTATGTATAATTTTTTAGTAAATTTGTTCCCAAGAAGTTTGGTTGTTAAATAGTGCCTACCTACACACTGAATAAATAAATTACTTGCAGTTGTTAAATTCTCTTTCTAACTACAATTCGTGATGTATACCTCATAATAGATAATAGGCACACCTTCAGTTGTATTATCCCTGAGAATTTAACGCCTGCCAAAATGAACCTATGAAATGACATAATTTTTGAAATATTAACCAATCAGAATAGATGATGATTTCAGCGATTATTTCCCTCATACTGCTTGCATTCAATATAGTAGCTCCTTCCATAAAAATCCAACCAATCATATGCCTCTGCTAGCGATAATAATTATTGCACTTGTGCAAAACCAAAGCGGTAATGCCACTTATGCACTTCGTTGCTTAGCAACCGCGAATCTGTTGGATACAAACACATACAGTCCGGCAAACGAAAGGAGTCCAATGAAAAACTCAGTCTAAGCGCCATCCTTATGTTATTAATGTGGGCATGGGCGGTTAGACTGAGTTTTTCATTGGACATCTTTCGTTTGCTGGACTGTATTTCTTAAAATTGGTGTGTTTTACACTGTTACACTGCATAATTATGGAGCTTATAAATTATGTTGCGGTATTATTAAGCATTGTATCAATGAATTTATATAACTTTTACATTGCTAAATTGTTGTTATTAGACCTCCGTCTCCGTTTAAATTTATGACAAACATTCAGAAAATAAACCAACGCTAACAGGTTGTAGGTATAATCGCCTTGGATATCCAAGCGTCATGTTTGTTTACTCGAACGCTACAGTCGAAGCTGTCAATAAACTCGATCAAAATGTAAACATAGAAAAAATTAATACAGAAATTATTAAATCATATTCGTGAAATAATCTCGACAAATACCACTCGTGCCGGAAATTTTTTCCCATTAGCAAAACAGAGGCGGATCCAGGCGTGGTAAAAATTTTTCCTGAGGGGCCGGGGTAAGGGAAATTTTTTGAATAGGTATAATATGTATTTTTGTGAAAAATAAAATAATTTATTTTTATAGAAAAAAAAACAAAAACAAAAAATGTTTACCCAAAACCAAATAAAAAACAAACTTAAATAATAAACATAACAAAACAAAATTACAAAAAGAAACAATATTTCTTTATATTTAAAAAATAATGTACCTACTTACCGCAAAATAAAATCATATTTTCTCTTCTTTCGCGCAAACTGATCTTTTCTTCATTTATGGGTACATTGCGGTGTATATTTAATAGGGCTAAATTACTTAGTCTGTCTTGGACCATATTGGTACGTAACCAAGTTTTAATTCTTTTAAGTGAAGAAAAATTTATTTCCACCGATGCATTGCTTATCGGGAAACTGGCAACTATGCTCAAAAATTCTATTCTGTCTATTTTGAAAATATTGAAAATAAAATTCTGTAAAACAATGGAGTGTGTGGCATCATGCAAAAGATGTTGGCTCTGTTTGCTTTTTGATTTTACTCCCTCTACCCTTAGTTATTTCTTTGAGAAGTCGCCTCACAAAAACGTGGCCGTCAAGAATGCCGCAACACAAATAAATATGTCTCCGATATATACAGGGTGATTCATTTTTTCATACAGGGCCTTTGTTTTCGAAATAACGGTTTATGAATATTAGCATAGAAGAATATACTCCGGAGTATATTCTTCTATGATATTAGGCAAAAAAAAAAGATTTAATTTTGAAATTTGGCAGATATACTACGTTGACATAATTCCAAATAATTATGTGATAGATTGTAGATTTCCTCGGGGTTGTTTAGCCCTGATGCGGCTTTTCTTCACTGCGACCTAAGTAGATCTCTAATAATAATAATATTAATAAAGGTCTTTTATTGAAAAATTTAAGTAATAAATGGCATAGTTTAACATTAAGGCGAGGTTCAGTACAACTCTGTAGAATACAAAGATGACTGTTTTTACACCTAACCAAAAAAAAACGAGCAGATGAAGGAGCCTAAGTAAATCGATTTAAGAACTCAGAGATTAAACGAGCTAATCACAAATTACCAATAACTTTCTTATATCGGAACATAATCAAGATAAGCCTGCGAGTATCTGTATGTGAGGTCTAAGGTTGCCAAGTAAAAAGTATTTGGAAGAGTTGTTTTTTAAATTTGTTCTTATTTATCGCAGTTTTTAGAGGCATGGGTAAAGAATTGAAGACATGCGCGATCTGATATGAATATGATCTTTGATACAAAGTGGTACAATGATGTAGTATGGTGAGAGAAACACCTCAAAACCTAATATTTAGATTGTGAATATCTGTGCGATATCTTATATTTTGCAATAGATAAGGTGGTTTATGTGTCTGGCTTTTAACAAAGCTCAGTATTTTCCTTGGGGCCATATTGCCAATTTCGTTTGGATTTATATCAATCTTTTGAATCGATTGGGTCTGCTTCGAATTAGGAGGGGACATTCGCAGAGTATATGCTCGCTAGTCTCATCACGTTCGTTGCAGAATCAACATAGTCCATTATCTGTTTTGCCCATTTATTTAAGATGATATCTTAATGGGCAGTGTCCAGTAAGGAGACCTGTGATTAGTCTTACTTCATTCTTGTTTAGAGGGAGAAGCTTTTTGGCGTTCTGAGGCGAATAGGTCAAAAATCGTTTCGCTTGTCTTTGGCCTGTAGTGTTTTTCCAGTAGAATTCTTTTTGTTCTTTTCCCCATATTTTGATCTCTCCCAATAGGTGGCTTTTATTTATGCCACAGAATGGTTCAGGACCGTAGAATGAGGCCTTAGACCCTTCTCGAGCGAGGCTGTCAGCTATTTCATTGCCATGAACACCTTCATGTCCTGACACCCACATTAAGGTTAATATGTTGCCTATAGCCAGTTGCTTTAGGTGTGTTTTGCATTCCCAGGCAACTTTAGACTCATAAGTATAGGACTTCAGAGCTTTTAGTGCTGCCTGACTATCTGATAAGATGTATATTCTCGCCCCCTTGATGCGTCTGTTTATGCACTCATGGGCACATACATTTATGGCTTGAAGTTCTGCCTGGAAAATGGAGGGTGTCTTATTTAGGGGCTGTGAGGGCCTGTGATTAGGGCCGTATATCCCAATTCCAACCCCATCGTCCATTTTGGATCCTTCTGTATACCAGATGCTTGTTCCAGAGGATGTTTCTGGTAATGCAGTTTGACTGCATATAGTCCTTTGGTATTCTCAAGGATTGAAGTTGGACAGTGTCCAGTATTTTTAGGTAGGTGTCCAATAAGGTCCCCGATTTTACTTTGTTGGCTTGGTAAAGTTGCGAGGCACTTTTGATTGCCTCTTCCTGCACAAAGATGTGTAGCGGAGTGAGGTCAAGCATTACCTCCATTGCCACTGTGGGACATGTAGTTAAAGCCCCTGTGATAATATCAGTTTTTAAATCAACCAGCGGCGGAGATATGGGGGTTCAGTGCAAGACAGTTCTTTAAAAAATATCAACAGCCACGTTTTTTAATATAAAAACTTATTGCTAACACAAACGTACTATTGTGATTTTTTCCTTTCTGTCACAATAATGGTTACAATAAATGTTCGAAGAGATGTCTTTGAACTTATACGCTCTTCTCATTTCTGAAAATTCAATGTTTGTGGTACGAACAAAAATGAAACATTGGAAATGAAAATTTTTGAAAAAAAAGTAGACTTTGAAGTCGTTTGTTTTAAGTTTGTTATCTACATTATGTTGACAGTTTCAGTGCATAAATTATTAGTGGATACTTACAATGCCAAGAACATTTTTTACTAACGCCGAATTCGGACGGATATCCATTTCATCTATGGATACTGCAATGGAAATTCCGCAGCAGCAGAGTACCGAATAAGGTATCGAAACCGAAGAACCCCTCCTGCAGCAGTATTGGTTCGTACACATGTCATATTTTGTGAAAATAATTTACGCAGATCAAATGAATGTCAGAGAAATTGAAGTTTATAAATCCATAGAGTTCTTCGATTGCTTGATACAAATGAAGGTGTAGAGCATCATTACAGCTTCAGCTCACACAAAGTCTTTAGAACGTTAAAAAGAGATAAAAGAATTTCGTAATTATAAAAACATTTTAATTTGAAATTGTATAGTAGGAATTTATGATTAAATAGGTACTTTTCAAAGTTTTCCAATAAAAATATTTGCCTTCTGTCGGTAAAAATATGTTTATATATAGAAAAGCTTCTCTCAACATCTGCCGATGTAATAGGACAATATTTTAATTTGGGTAGTAAGATATTAAGGCCAAGGTGCAACTTCGTTGAATGATTTACCATCAAAAATACTCTTTACTGACATTAAAGATTTGAACCCTTCATTCTTTTCTACAGTAGCATCGTAGGATCTATTTTTTTTTCTAACTTTAATACCTACATCACCGGGAACCTTTCTACATTTAGCGGAAAATGTTTGAACAAAATCAGTCGATTCGTTTAAACCTAAATTTCTACTTTCTAATGAAAGAATTATATCTGGTATAAAACTAAAATTAACTTTAATAAAAACAAGTTGGTTAGCTACATCCGCATTTTTCAGGATTTCTTGACTTTGCACCACACACTGCGAATTGTCTCTGGGCTCTCATAATCTTGGTTATATCTTATATCTATAAATAAGTATAGGAAAAACATGCAAATATGCATAAAAATATAGTTTTTCCATAAACATGCAATGTTTTGCGAAATTGAATAAAATATGCAAAAAATGCATATATATGCAATTTGCATATATTCCGCCCTTTAGTGATAATATTATAGAAAGAGAAAATACTGTCTAGGGTGACAGGTGGGCATCTCAACGCAAATTTGAACCAACAAGTGAGGCCCCATATTGAACCTGATATTTTACAGTTGCTAGGAAATGATGAGATTTCAGAAAAAGTGTTTTTTGATCCTATACACCCTGAAATGGCTTCACGTTGGAGCACAATCTTAAGGTCAGGATTGGCCGAAGATTCAAATCTTCAGTTGATTAAAAAATACCTCACGCCTGAGAACTGTCAACAATAATTAAACTCTCCCCCCCCCTCCCAATATTAATGCTGGAATCAAAGTTGCTCTCCAAGAAAATACGGTCCGGCGAGACGTCTGCTTAGTTCAATTACAAACACAAATATCAGCCGCTACATGGGAAATTGCTTCAGTGATTACTGACATGTTAAAGAAGGGGGGGAGGTAAATAACAAATATATAGAAATACTCAATGGCTCGGGTCGTTTACTGTGTAATGTCCATTACAGTGAATCGGTGTCAAGAAGAGAGTTGATAACCATAAATATAAATAAATACGTAAGAGACACCTTAAAGGGCAGGCCTATTACAGAATGGTTATTTGGTAGTGATTTGTCCAACCCGATAAAGACAGCTAAGGATCTGAAAAAATCAGCGGAACAACTAAAAATTCCGAAGAAGAATACAGTAGTTAAACAATAACTCCAAACAAACAGGGAAACTTGAAACGTCCATTTCTGCCAAGACGGGGAGCAGTGCAGAGTGGACAATCTTATCGGGCTCCCACCATTCCGCGGAGAAAATGTCAACCACACCAACGACGGAGCTCTCAACAGACACTAATTTGCGGTAGATTAAAATATTTTTCTCAAAGATGGGAAGGGTTGTCAATTAATAGGAAAATAGTTCCTTATATTAGAAATTTTGAGATACCTTTAAGAATCCCAAACGATACTACTTAGGTACCTCTTGCTCAGAAATGGTCTGCAAGGGAAATAATAATTATTGGAGACTTGATCAAGGATTTGCTGTCTGGGGGAGCTATATCTGTAGTAGATCCAAGAGAGAATCAATACATTTTCATTATTCAGTCAGATGGGATCGGTTAATATTAAACCTCAAATTATTTAATCAGTTTGTTAAAACATCGCATTTTAAAATCGAAGACTATACAGCGGTAGCTCCTTTAATTATTCCTAATTGTTTTTTGGCTACTTTGGATCTTAAGGATGCCTATTAGCTTAGTACCTCTAAAACCATCTCATACGAGATATTTAAGATTTAATTTTTAGGGTATTTTGTACGATTATAATGTTATTACCTTTTGGACTGAACTGTGTTCCGTGGGTTTTCACGAAAATACTGAAACCAGTAATATCGTTACTAAGGAGAATTCAACGCCTGCCAATATGAACCAATGAAATGATATGTTTTTTGAAATATTAACCAATCAGGTGATGATTTCAGCGATAATACCACTAGTGGTATTTTCGCTGAAATCCTACTCGCTTAGTTACGTGCTAGTTACGCTAAACCAATATTGTGGCAGCTAAAACCGATAACCCGATAACTTCTTCACATTACCAAATTTAATATAGGACTATAATATATGTTTTCAGTTAACACATTGATCTTTAAATATCTATTAACACAAAAAAAACATATTCAGAACCGAAAGTTCAATCTAAATGACAGCTAGCTGTCAAACTAACTATTTGCAGTTGTTAAATTCTCTTTTTAAATACAACTCGTGGTATGCCTAATAATAGATAATACGCAGTCGTGGTATTTTCAGCTTTGGGATTATAATTCGTAAAATTAACGAAAGGTATTATCGATAATAGGCACCTACCACTTGTTATATTACCCCTGAAAAGAGGTTTATTTTTGGTAATCTATCTAGATGATATCCTCCTGTTAGGGAGAAGTGAGTAGAAATGTTTAAACAACATAAGACAGACAGTTATTTTATTAGAATATTTAGGTTTTATACTAAATTATAAAAAGAGCACCCTGGTTCCCAGTTTTGAATGTAAATATTTAGGTTTTGAATATAATTCGAAAAATAGAACTTTAGCTTCACCCAGAGAAAATATAAAAATTAATCGTGATGTTTAAAAGATTCTCTACCCTTAAAACATGCAAGATACGCGAATTTTCTTAGCAGCTCCAGCTGTAAAATATGGTTTCCTGTATATAAAATTATTCGAGCGTCAGAAATATTGGGCATTAAGAAATTCTCGGATAGTTAGGTACGAGGCAAAAATGTTTTTACCGCCCATCTTAGATTTAGATTTTCTTTGGTGGATGTACAGTCTTCAGTTAGTTATATTCGTTATGACAAATTCAAGATCGAAATATTTACGGATGCCTCCAAGACGGGATGGGGATCATACTGTAATAATGACATTACTTCTGGTTTCTGGGATGATGAGGAAAGGAAATGTCACATAAATGAAGTAGAGAGCTCTTAGCGCTTTATTTTGGTTTACAGTGCTTTGTAAACGAGAGAAAATATTGCAATGTATTATGTAGAATAGATAATACGACAGCGATTTGTTCTATTGATCGTATTGGAAGTGTCCGATTTGAAAACTTAAATGGAATAGCTCATAAGATTTGGATGTGGTGTGAAGAAAGGAATATTTGTATATTTGCAAGAGCTTTTAAAGTTGACACTTTTATGTTAGATTGAAGTGAATTTTATTATTATGCGTTTCCTCCATTTGCTCTTATGTTAAGAACGCTGCAAAAAATCATTAAAGATAAGGCAGAGGTAATTGTAGTAGTTCCTAGATGGGGATTCGCAAATTTGGTTTCCTGTTTTTGAATCATTGTTAGGTGAAGAACCCTTAGTTTTGAATCTAATAAAGATTTGCTTTTTAGTGGAATGAGTCACCCTCTGTCGGAAAACCTTTCCCTAGTGGCAGGGCCATTATCGGCGAAGCATTAGTGCGAAAAAGTGTGCCAAGAGACGCAATAGATATTTGTTTAAATTCTATAACTAGTTCTATATTAAAACAATATAAGAGTGGTTTAAAGCTTTGGTGGGAATTTTGCTCTATACAAGGAATTGGCATATATTTGTAGTAAATGTCCCAAACTTATTAGTTTTTTTAACACAACAGTTTTCAAGTGGGGCTTCCTATGGCAGCCTTAACTCATACCGATTTGCGATTGCACAGATAGCTGGTCCAGAGATAGGAGTCGATTTTTTAGGTGAAGAGATTTTTTAGGGGTATTTTTGGCAAGAGGCCACCTAGACCAAGATATGAAAATACCTGTGATCTAAGATAGTGCTAAGTTACGTAAGATCTCAAACTAATAGTGAAAGCCCACAGCAGGTTTTAACCCACAAACTAATAGTTTTATTAGCTCTAGCAACCGGCCAGCTGCAAACCTTGAGTTTCATAAATATAAAGAATATTTTTATCACTGACGAAAGAATTGAAATACTAATTAGCGACAGAATAAAGACTTCAAGTAAAAATAAACCACAACCATTATTAATACTGCCAAGGTATAAATCAGATCCGCAGGTTTGTGTTGCGGGGGTTCTCTTAGAATACCTCAATAGAACTAAGGATCTAAGATTTATGTGAATTTCTTTTCATTACATATAAAAAACCCTATCATCGAGCTTCTTCTCAGACAATTGGTAGACGGTTAGGTACTATATTAAAAGAATGCAGTTTAAATATTGACCTCTTTAAACCCCAAAGTATACGCGACACGCTTCAACCTCTAAAGAGGCTCGATCAGATGTGAGCTTCGACACTATTGGGCTGGCCGCAGGATGGTCAAAAGATTCTAGTACGTTTGCAAAGTTCTATAACAGACCAATTGTTGACAAGGAGGCCTTTGCTAATAGCATATTCTATAAGTGAATTTTTAACGTCAAATACTTATGTTCTTGGGTAAATAATTCACATTTTATTTCCACATAGTAGTTGTGTTATTTTTGTTTGTTTTTTATATAATAGACTATTACCTACTATTATTTAAGGAGGAATGTTTCGCTAATTGGGATATTAATAAAAAAGAAGAAGAAATTGTTGCAAACTTCTTTAAACATCTAAATTTTGTTATTTACGAGACGAGGCCGAATATAATTACAAGATCAAACGAACTTGTTAAGTGATGTTCGATGTTGATTATGTGAAGGCCTCGTCGAAGTAAATAAGTTCCCAGTACCCTACCCTAAACTAAAATATATCCCAAGAAAAGAAAAAGAAATAATAAAAATTTTGTTTGCACCAATAGGGAAGTTTCCTCTAATCGAATTTCGAGATAAAATGCTCATCAGCGGATGAAGTATCACCAAATTACACTACTAGCACATATAACTTTCCTCAAAAGTGTTGCATTAATTAACAATTTGAAAATAAAATGACGATTTTTTAAATCTTCATTCGGTTTGCCGACGGGCGTTTCTACGTCACAATAGTTCCCGAAAATTGCCGAACGCTAGCTCAGAAGAAGAAGAAATAAAAATAATTGGACATTGTGAAATATCCTTCAGCTTACAGCGGACAACATAACCAGCAAATGGAAACTTTGGACAGTTTTGTTTTTGATGATAGCTTTTGTCGTATCAGGGACTCTTTAAAGTAAGGGGACCCAGCATTATACTTTCCAAAGTGAGGCCGTTTCTTTCCCCATTCTAATGGTCTCAATGATGCCAAGTATGCCATTTTATTGGAGAATCTATGAATGTAACAGGTACTTTGATTGTTAGGAAAAATTAATAATGGTTTCTAAAAATTAGATTTGACAATGTTCTGTCAACAAACACAGAATATGGCAAGTGTCAAATGAATCAAATTTATTTTATATTTGAATTTGGTTTCCTGCAATTATTTCCAGGAATTTAAGTAATATAAGTATGGTAAGTCAGTGCCGATTTTGCTTATTTGAGAATTTGTCGGTATTACACTTTGTTACCAGGTTCTTCAAACCATTTTGTAATATGTAGGTATAATAGGTACGTACTTGAACTTTCTTCTCTTGTTGATTTCGGGATGGACTAATAAGATTAGGTCTTGTACTTAGTTCTAATCATGTAGTTTTTCTCGGTGCTCATTTTTGTAATTTTATTTCTGTCCCAAGGTACCTCACAAATAAACTTATAAGTAGTTGTAGATAAAAACTGTTTAAAAAAAAGATCTGACTGAAGCTACCTGCTTAATAATTTAAAATTTAGGAAATACCATTTTTGTTTTGAACTACTTAGTTATACGTAATGCCCACGTAATGGGAATTGTAGGATTACTAAGGGTGAGACAAGAAAAATTTGGTTGCAATTATTGGGACTACTACAGGCGGCCGCATTACCTTTAATTGACTATCTGGAAGTTAGAAAACATAAAAATTGTGAACTATGATCGGAAATATTTTGCCTCCTTTGGAATCTATGGCATTGGCATGTCACATAAAACCTGATGGCAGTTGGACACTGACATATAACATAACCTTGTACCAGCCCACTTATGTGGTCTCCTTGGAGATATACAGAAAACAAGGCTTCACTTCTCCTATGTGATATAAACATATTATTTATTATTATCTTCTAGTCTAAACTAGGGTTCCTTTATTAGGAGGGTATTGTTGCAATCAATTGTAAAAATCAAATTCCAATTGGTTTTGCATAAAAGTAGTGACTCTCATGTAAAGAAAAAACCATGTGGAATGTTGCCTCATAGGCTTGCAAGTACATTTTTGAAGGAGTAATCAAAGCAATATGAAAATTTGACAGTAAGAACGACATTGTCATTTTAACTTGAAAATAATTCAAGAAATATGTGCATGTACTTGCCTCCGTTGCAACTCACCAAAGAGTGCCTATTGCAAGTTATAGTGTGTGTTGCTGTGCGCATTTAGGCAGAAAGTTAGTCTGAGAATGATTGTTTAAAATGATTCTCAGTATCACAAAATGTTCCGCAAAGTTAGTATTATAGAAAATGGCAATGAAGAGGTCCCATTGAATAAATATGGAGACTAAATCGATAAAGTAACATTTGCGGGAATTATAATATACATCCAAGGTAGGTACATAACCACTATAAGTAACTACATGCTTATAACTTAACAAGATAATATTATTTTTAGACTAATAAATTAACTCAAATTGCTGGTGCACAGCCACCTGGAACTATTTTGGATGATATAGGTTTAAAAAGCAAAACATTCCGTTACAGCAACTTACGCAGACCAGTTTTCAATGGTGAAAAAATTATTGGGACGTAAATTAAAACCAGAGTGGATGCACATAGAAGACTTTGGCTTTGCCATTGTTCGGATATATTTTCAATTCGCTGCAGCTAAATGCAATTTTTATGTATTCTCCTGAAGGAATTTACCAAAGTTACTTACCAAATTATGAAATAAAACTTGTGATTACCTAAGAAGTTTATTTTTGCATTTATTTTATTTGTTACTTGCACAGGCAAATAAGTGATGGTTTAAAATGATAAGTTGTTGTATATTTTGAAATGTTTTAATCGATATTTTATACTTTTGGTGAAGGCGTTGGTATTAATTTTAATCTGTAAAAATACCCACCATCTTCTTCCCACACCTACGCCAATGTTCATTTTTTGAAACATCATGACGCCAGCTGATGACTTTGACTATCTTTATAACCTGAAATATGCTCTTGATTTACGTTGCTACAGAAACAATCCAAACATTTGTTCCCCAAAGGATGGAAGATATATATCTTATTCGTAAATTACATTTATGTAACTTACGAATAACTGGGTAACTGGGTGTTTATCCTGTAGGAAATAAATTCTATTTATTATTATAAATTCTATTTATTATTATAAATTCTATTTATTATTCATTTAAAAGCGGTCATGATTTAGGCTAAAAATGGTGGCTTGTTTCAGAGTGTCCGCCGGCGGCGGACGGCATGGAGAGGTTCGCGTGTCCGACGCCCGATCGGCAGGGCCGGTACCACTGCATCGACGACCACGTGCTCTGCGACGGCTTCATCGACTGCCCGTCGGCGGAGGACGAGGACCGGCAGGCGTGCATGTTCTACAAGACTGTAAGTTTCCTTCACTTTATTTACCTTACCTTTCTTTTTTCTTTTAAAGTATGGAATGTTTTGTAACTGGGTTGTTACTCTACGGTTATATAACGACAGTTTGTAACCTCAACTATATAATATTCTATTTAATTTGCAGTTAGCAGTTAGGTATATATTTATTTCTTTTGCTCACGCACCAGATTTACAGTGGTTTATTCCACGAGGTTTTTGCTCAGATATCTAGCTGGTCATACCCAACTAGCATTTTCATATTTTATAATAGTCGCCAAAACGCATCCGACACAAAAACAACATTACCCTCAGAAACGTTTTCAAAATGTTTATAAAACAGCTATAAATGTAAAATTGGCACCACTTTATAAAACATTTCAGTTATGGTTAGTAGGTATTTTGTAAAAGCTTTTGAAAACATAATAATAGTACATTGTGTACCTAGTAGGAAAAGCTGAACATTCCCGGACGACCGTAAAGATTGCCTGTCGAGGCGTAAGCCGAGACTGGCAATACGGAGTCGGGGAATGTGGCTTTTCCTACGAGGTATACATACTATTTTTCCGAAAATCGAAAATTACTCAAAGAACATAAATTATTACAATCAACTTGTTTTTAGTTTATAAATAACTGTAAGGAAATAATATTTCCATACAGTACAAAAATAAATATTTCCTAACAGTTACTTTCCGTTGCCTGGCAACGACTAAGTGCAAGGAAATATTGACTTTTTCTTTCAAAAATGTTATCAAAAATGTCAATATTTCTGATTGATTTTCGGAAAAATTATTTTATAAACATTTCGGCAAAACGTATGAAAACTTTATAAAAGCGTTATAAAACAGTTTTGTTAAAGCATTTTCTACTACGCTATAAAATATACTTTATAAACGTATATAAACATTTCTATAAAACAACTATACCTACCTATTACAGTTTTATAATAGCATCACAGAAACAATTATAAAATACTTTTCCCGTAGACCGATATTATTATTAGATATTATTAAATAATAGAAAAAGTTTCAGCTTTATAATCTTCAACATTCACTTTTTTTCTTAACATAATTGGCAGGCCGCTGTCAATCGCTGTCCCACTGTTCCCCCTGCAGGAGTCGATTTCAGGTATTCTTAGTTCCGATATAACACAAATAAAATAAAATTATTCTTTACAATATCTTAAAAAATTTGGTGTCGCCAGCTTCCCGAATAGAAGCTATAGAATTCGGGATATTATATTTTGGAAGAGTATTTTGTAACGTGTGCAGAATGAAAATAGAAAATGTTGTTTATAGCCCCAAAGCGAAGCAATGGTCCACTATATAAGAATAAACTAAAAAAATTAATGCTTTCTTTGCTTAGTTACACTGCAACTAGCCATAGACTTTATTTCAAACCAAAAGGTATCAAAATACTCTTGCTTGCTTTTTAGACTCGCTTCTTAATAAAATCTGTGAATGTATGCCATGTAAGGTTCTCAAATTTCAGGAACATAACAAACAAGCATTTTATTTTATTTTGGATGCTAAATTCGTTGTAACTCTCATTTGCGTGCTTTTATTTTATACAAAATTTTATACAATGGCCTTTTTAACATTAATCCACCTGTCGATTTTTGTTTGTCGTGTGGCGCCATAGTGGCGATCGCTTGAAGCAGGGCTATGCACAGGTCTTTAATGTAGTGTTGGTCCAGGTCAAGCATACCCATTTATAAACGGGTTATCCGCAATAGAAATTGTAAAAGCTTTTGTTATTTTCATGACCCATCACGGCTTACCCTCTTTAGTTTTTATTAATAACGGCACAGAATTTAAAAATTCGATAGTACAAGAACTTCTTGAACATTTAACAGTAATAATTCATAAAAACAAAGGAAAAATCGACATTCTGAATCAAATGCCATATGCAATACTCGGATACAATAATTCAATATATTCTACAATCAACCAAATAAATACGAAAGACCCTTTTGACATTGACATTAACCAATAACTAATGAATAACTATACCTATTGAAGAACCCCGCGAAGCTACAAAACAAATTTATAAAGAATTAAACGAACAATTGATAGAACACAAAGGACAAACTATACAGTATCACAATAAGAATCGCGAAGACCATTTAACTTATCAACCAGGCGATGACGTTTATCGAAAAGTAATTTCTAATACTGTAATAAATTAAGTAAAAAGTAAAAAAAAGTAAAGCGTACAAAATTGTTACAGGTTTAACCTAGTACTACAGACAGTGCAGGTACAGACAGACATAACAATATAACGAAACTCCACAAAATCCAGGGATCCTTCCTTATAAACTTGAAACTGCCAAAGTTTACTCCCGAACCCATACCTTTATTCATTACATTGTCCTTAACTCCATTAAAATTGAAATTGAACTCATAAAAAAACAGTACAATGGCATTTCCCTTGTTGGGAAAGATTTCTTTAAAAACGCTTTCGCCGTGGACCTAATGAATTTTGACAAAGATTTAAAGTATCAGTTACATACAGCACAAACAAAGTTCGACACACTCAATCCGCAGCTGGTAGAACACAGCGTGGTCTTATAAACGGATTAGGTTCCATAATAAAAACCATTACCGGAAATTTAGATACAGACGATGCCTACTATTATGGCCAAACAATTAAGAATCTACAGGATAATCAAAAAATTTTTGTCGAAAAGTTAAACAGAGAAATCTCTTTGACGACAAAAATAATCTATACCTACCTAATTTTAATAAAACATAGTTTCATTAATTAAACATGACCGCAATAACTTATCATAATACGCTTAAATATCATAATACAAGATTTTGTTAATAAATCTGAACCAGAGTTCGCCACTTATACATAATTGAGAGATATTTTAGACCAAATTAATTTACTACTAAACGTGGTTTTACAGTTATTAAACGATATAGAAAATGCTGTGACATTTTCTCGACTAGGTATAGTTCATAGTAGCATACTAAAATTTGATGATTTGCAACATATTACAAAAGCTTTAGAAATTCTTTATTCACCTGAACAGTTAATTTTTCCCGTAAAAACAGACATTCATCGATATTACGATATTCTAATTCTAGAATCTTCCAAACTTTCCAATTATTGGAGCCAGAATCGTTCTCATACTATCACTTATTTTCTATTCCAACACCAAATTGCTACACAATAATTCCTAAAAATACCAATCTGATCATGAATGGGAATTTCTATCAATATGTATTATTTCCTTGCACTAACCTTCATCCGAAATTCTACTGTTACGAAAACTCTAATCCAAGAAGCAGCTAAAGAAGATTGCGTATTCCAATTGTGCTAGGTTGGATACATTTGGCATTGGACACTTGACAATATTCCATCAGCACCAGGTTTTCTGCCAGTGGTTTATTTTTGAAAATAATTTTTAAAAATAACTTCATAGGGGTTCAACTTTACCCCTGGGCTAACAATTTTGTACGGGTCAAAGACACCCTGTATAGCTCCGTCCCCGGTCACCCTAAAGGACTATCACAAAATCGATTCCTAAGCAATAATATACTCTAGATCCATTGTAAAAACCAGCCGTTTCTGGGAAAATTTGAGCGATGCTTACCTAGTATATTATATATGAGAAGATCTTATTCATCGTTTGCAAAAGTTTCGTACTTTTCCACTCCACTAATGTTTTTATTTGATAAAAAAAATAGGTATGCATAGACTATATCTAGATTTCAATGTAAAATTTGAAGTATTTTATACCTGATAACGAAATCAGATCGAAACCAATTAAATCTTACAAGAAGATTTGCAAGAAAAAGTTATATATTTTGTCCGGTGGAATTTATATTAAATTTCAATGGTATATTCATATAAAGCGACAACTATACTGAGGCAGTGGTATTGGGTATTCATCTGATGTGGTCTGCAGTCCAGAACTAGCTACAATACCAGACGTAAATCGTAGTGTATATGCTCTTTATAGACCCGAATTTACGCACCGGTAAACCAAATGAAGTTCAACGGAATTATCCGGGAATGTATTGAGAAGCATTTCCGGGATTCCGCTATTAATTACAAAATGTCGATTGCTGTCCTAAGTGGCGTAAAGTTAATACCTCAATAATTAACAAAGAGGTAACGATGAATTATTCCTCGTTTGTCGTGGGCCGTAGATGGAATTTTTCATTTATGGTTGAATATCGGACGCCTCTCAGGAACACTTCATTTCCTTAATTAAAAGCCAGCTACCTTAAAAGCCATTTGCTAAATTGTGAGTATTAAAAAGGGCCAGATGATTTTTCGTTCAGAGAGATTTTATCATTCAAATTTTTTGGCACCTTAAGAAACACACTTCTTGGCAAAGGGAACAGACGCCAGGAATGAGGGGACCGAGGGACTTCAAAATGAAGATCTAATTTTTGTTGCCACTCAAGCGATACTAAAAAATGTTTCCTCTACGTTATCAGCCATATTTATCATTTTAACAGATGATATTTTTTACCGTATTACCGAATATTTGCATACTTAAAATAATTGAACAAACAGCAATACCTATTTGCTTATCAACAATACTTTTGTCACTCAGCTTACAACTACTCCTTCTTTGGTAAGTTGTTATCTGAGGAAGTTTCTTCTTATTGAACTTATTCCAGCATTTCAAACTTCGCTCCAAATTTTCTAGCTAGAATAGTTTGTGACATGCATTACAAATTTTAGTAGTGACTTTGTAAATTATGAATTGCTTTGATTATTATTAAAACTAGGTTTAAAGCAATCAGTTTTGCCCACAAATTTCATTAAGAAGTTTTTTTGGTAACTCTTGGAACAAAAAGTTTCCTACATGCCGAAGAATTTCGGCGATTTTCGTGATTTTGAAAAATATCTCGGAAAGTAGGCCATGGATCTCAAGCGTGTTTATACGCAAAATTAGCTGCTCATCAAGAAAGCATTTTTTTTTTCAAATAAAGTTCTCAGAAAAAGCATAGGTATTTGTCAAGATTTTCTCGAGTGGCCCTTCTTAAATAGACACCCTTGTATTTTTGTCCATAACTTTTCGAAAATACCCTGTATATAAATTCTGAAGCTAGATTTGGATTCCCCAGAGAAAACTGCATCATCCTGGTTTTAAGCGGGTCTTTTTATTTCAAAAACTAATAGTCCGGCAGCCACGGGGGTAAACCCAAAAATATGTGACGAAGTTTTTTTCAAAACGGATTTGACATCTCTAGGACTCCCAGTTTTGATATCCAAGTGATGACAAACTGTCATCCTTGAGCAATTTGAGATACAGGGTGTCCTTTTAATAGGTACCATGTGATCACGTATATTTTTGAGGTTAGGAAAAAAGTTTCAGATACAAAAAAAGCAAGCTTTTTCTAGCGTTTATTTATTTTTATACAGGTTGTTCAGAAAAGCGGTGCCAAACCAAACTTTTGTTTCTTTAAATCGAATACCCTTCATATTTTTAGATATTTGAAATCTGCTCATTGTCACAGTTTCAATGATGTATATACATGTAATATATTTGTTTAAAACGCGTTTGTAAAGTATTCGAAATTGAAACTTTAAATTTTGCACTTTTGATGTTTATTTTTTCGAAAATGAACCTGGCGGGTATCGTTCTTATTTTTTAATTAATTTATTAAAACAGCTATAAAAAACGAAAGACAACTTTTTCTGCTCTACATGCTTTTTATAAGCATTTTAATATACACGGTGCGATTACAGATTCCTCTCGAGAAATTATGGAGATTTATGAAGCGGCCCCCTTGTGGAGCTATGGGCACGAAGGCACTTTTTCTTAACTTCAGAACCGTTTAACCGATCGCCCTCAAATTTTGTACACACTGTACTCTCGCAATAATACCCACTAACCACCTTTAAATGGACCCTCTGGTATACAAAGTGTCTATTTTTTAGGTGACTCATTACTATTCACTGTAACAGCAACCCATCGTAATCGAACATCAGCAGCCCAGGTATCATTATGTTCCACACATGTTTGTAAAATAGCTTCCTTCATTGCTTGTTCGTATTCTTGTCTTCCACGACTCTGAACGATGGCCATCATTGAAGATTTTTTTATTTTTTCTAATGCGCACTTTTGTCCACAGTACAAACCTTGATCTCTAAAATTAAAGTTTGTCACTTCTGAATGCCGCTGCTTTTTAACAGTTGGAGTTCCAGTATCTGAGAAACAAAACCTTATTATAGTTGTGCCACAAGACACGATAAGGCTGTTTAAATAAACAACTAAAGTCTATCCAAGTTACGGAGGCAGTGGATCAAAACATTGGCCACCACGTGACCTATTCTCTTACTGGTCTGGCCGTCATAACATATCAAGTGTTTACGCGGCGAGCATAATGAAGGGCCGACTCTTCCCTCCGTCGAGTTTCCTGCATATTTTAGATCGGATCGCGAGCAGTAGGTATATTCTGTAAATTTATTTTACTACTTAATTTAAGGAAATTTATCGACCCACGAAAGGTAGAAACTACGGAGTGCTCTTATAGCGCTCCATAGTAGAAACACAAATTTTAGAACTTCTAAAAGAATTAGTTCACAATTACAAGCCACTTGGAATCTCATATTAGTCCAACCCTGGTAATCGATCTCAAGGCGGTCATGTGACTTTGTTTATATCTACTGCCGCTGTAACTTGGATAGACTTTAGACGCGAGCTTTTTTCTAAGGCCTCCAACTACTTCTCTTAAATCTGCATTGCACAATGACACTCCCGCACAGTGTGGTGTGGCAACCCGTGAACAATAACATTCCCGCACCGGTTGCTAAAATGATGTTATACACAATGACTTACATTTCTCAGTTAAAAACGAACATACAATGCAATGAGGCAATTTCTTTAGAGTCTCACAAAAAGCGCGTTTTTTTTGTTTTTTAATATAAATATAATAAATTAAAAAAGCATTCTTCTTAAGACTGAATGTACACCACGTGCATGGTGATTCAACATTTTGACCCATAAAAGGGCTTTTTTCGATCTGTAGCGAGCAACACGCATAATTTTAAACTTTTGGTCAATACAAATTTTATTCTAAGTAATTACTCACATTTTGAGACAAAAATTATTTAAAAATATTTATCACAATGGCCGTTATAAGCATTTACGCAAAAAGCCTAATAACGGCCACTGTGATAAATATTTTTAATTAATTTTTGTCCCCAAATTTAGATTAAAATTTGTATTGACCAAAATTTAAACTTATGCGTGTTACTCGCTACAGATCGAAAAAAGCCATTTTATGGGTCAAAATGTTGAATCACCACATACGTGCTGTACATTGAGCCTTAAGCACTAAAATTAAAATATAGTAAACGCTAACTGAGAAGGTGAGTTTGGGAAAGGGGATGAGGGACTAGTAATATAACACAGAAAATAAATATTTAACAACCAATAAAAGGGTTTTATACATAGGCCTAATTGCTATTAGCCCTTCCCCATAATTCTCATCTCATTTCTGGATATTATAATATACCGAGTAGCGAATGCCATTAAATTAAGTACATTAAATTACACTAAAGTAAAAAATCGTAATTTCTTTATTGTAGTAATGTCCATATTGGTGGCGAAGTGTACCTATAATTACACACAATTAGGAAAAATTACATAATTTAATGTACAACTTTGAGTTTATACAAAATGCTCATTTGGCTGCAGAGTTGACAGAGCATCAAATTTAAGACGCCCTGTACCTGTCATGTAGCTTTATCTCTAAACATACCCATTTTTATAATTTTATTAGTTTTTTAACTTAGATAGGAAATGTTCTAATACAGAGAAATTCATGAATATTTTAAATTCATAACACATGTTTTTAAAACACCTTGTATATTAATGATAACTGTAACGAAATTAATTTATACAATAATATAATAATAACAACAATTTTACAGCTAAATAGTAAGATTTAGAGTAGAAATTTCATATATTATCTAATATTTACTGTCTAATATTTGAGATACCCTGTATATCAAATTGCTCAATGACGCCAGCATGTCATCAGTCGGATATGGTTAATAGACATACAAATCTGCAAGAATCCGTTAGAAAAAGAACTTCGTCCCAAATTTCGCACTTCAGGCAAAAAAAACGGTTCCGCTGCCGGACTATAAGGATATAATCGGACTTTATTTGAGACACCTAATATACCCCGAAAAAGTTTCTCTTTTTGCAATGCGAAAAACACAATTCTATTATATTTAGAAAAATAGTTATTTGTGTAACTGGTGCAAAAAGTGCATTTTTGTTGCACGAGGCATGAAGTTTTCAGCTCGAGACACAGTCGAGATAACTGATGGACAAACTTCATTTCCAGTAATTTTTTGAATTTTGTTTTCTTCATTGCCTGTGAATTGATTCCTCAATGTAGCCCTCAGCTACACTTGAAGATTTCCATCCTCCATGGCGTTTTAATGACTAATGTTAACAGGTCTGCCACAAGCAATGTTGCAGAAGATCTGCGAAAACAGTGTCATGTTTTTATATGCATTGGATTTTCAATCTTTAAATATTTTGCAATATAACTTGGAATTTTATTAAAAGTATTTACATCAACAGGTTGAACGGGGCATTTTCCGTTATAATATCTTATAAAAAATCTAGTGTGACTGGTAGACTGGAGACGAAGGGATGCATTTTTGCGATACATTTCAACAAAATTAAAACTAATAATTTTACTGCTTATTACAAATAATGATCGAGGTTTGTTTGTCCTGCTATCGGGAATTCCGTACCACCGTGCAATATTTAAATATATTATATATTAAAAATACTTTAGTAAAAAATAAAAAAGAAATAAAAGAGTTTGTCCCAGAGCGTGGTTTCGAACCCCGGACCTCTGGGTTATCAGCCCAGCACGCTTCCACTGTGCTATTCCGCTGTTAGTTATTTAGCCGTGTCATCATTGTTAACAGAAATCGAAAATATTACATTAACTTTATTTTACTTTTATTATTTGTTGTTATAGCGGCCAGACACACTCTGTGAAAATTTCAAGTGTCTACCTATTACGATTCAAAAGATACAGCTCTATAAGTTATAGTTGGTGTCCCGTGGCGTTTTCTAACATATTCTACGAGATTTTACATAAAAATACAGCGCGCCCGTACACGAAAAAGTCACCCATGGAATAACAGACGGGCCTCTGAGCCCCCAAAGTCCAAAATCACTACGAAATTTGTAAATCCTCCACACCAAAACAATACCATCAGTCGATGTTTCTGCAATGGGGCGTGCGCCTGGTCCACGATGTATACAGTGCGATCTCGGGGACCTCGACAAATCGCGAAAAAAAGCAGCCCAAACGGCCGAACGGCTTTTTCGATCGGGGGACCCTCTGGCAGGCGAGAGGTCCATATCTGTCGGCGGCCCCACGCGAAAATTGAACTCGACCGGCGCTCCCCCTTCCAATCAATAGCCATTTTTCCCGAAAAAAGCGGGGAAAAAAATTCCGAGGGCCGAACGGCTCTCCCGATTCGGACGCCCTTCAATAAGGTTGTTGACCATGAGCTCGGGCGGCCTTACGCCAAATTTGGGCTCGAAATATCGAAAACTGCGTCCTCTAGACGAGAGCATAATGTACATGGTTATTCACTGAGAATTAGCCCCCCACCTAACTTTTTTGTTTTTTAAGAGAAAAGGGTGATTCAAAAAACAAAGTCAATGGTTGGGCGAATACTTTTTTATGCCATGACCGTTTAGTGTACGGGGTGTTCCAAAAATATGGGACCAATGGCAACTTATTTTTTTTTAAATGGAACACCCTGTATATTATTGGATTTTTGAAATCTGCTCATCAACGCAATCAAAATGGTATTAAACTTTGTGGCATTATCTTTTTCCGTTTTTGAAAAATTCCGTATTCAAATTTTATACTAAATTTATTTAACTCGAATTTGTGGATCTCGTGATAAAGATAGACGATCAATGTAATAACGAAAAATATTTGTTTTAAACAAGAGAGTAATATAGTGAAACTCCAAAATGTTTAGGAGCTTTTACGATTTTCCTGAAGTTCTTTATTTCGAGAATAAAATCAGTAAAATTTGAAAAGGCTCCTAAACATTTTGGAGTTTCACTATATTACTCTCTTGTTTAAAACAAATATTTTTCGTTATTACATTGATCGTCTATCTTTATCACGAGGTCCACAAATTCGAGTTAAATAAATTTAGTATAAAATTTGAATACGGAATATTTCAAAAACGGAAAAAGATAATGCCACAAAGTTTAATACCATTTTGATTGCCTTGATGAGCAGATTTCAAAAATCCAATAATATAGAGGGTGTTCCATTTAAAAAAATTAAGTTGCCATTGGTCCTACTTTTTTGGAACACCCTGTACACTAAACGGTCATATCATAAAAAAGTATTCGCCGAACCATTGATTTTGTTTTTTGAATCACCCTTTTATCTTAAAAAACAAAAAAGTTAGGTGGGGAGCCAATTCTCAGTGAATAACCCTGTACACGTATTACTACACAGGAGTGGAGGCCAAAACAAAACCTATGGACCGGCAGGGCCGGTAGGCGCTTGTTAACAAGATTCTGTGATAGTGTATACTTCGTCTGAAATACCTTTAATTTTTTATTTTCTGGCGTTATAACTTCATTTAAATGTTGAATTACATGAGTTTTTATTAGCGAAATAGATGTACCAGTATCAATTAGAAAATTAAAATTGTTTGAATTTTTAATATAATAAAGTTCTTCATTTGGTTCACAATGCAAATTCACTTTATACACAAGTTCCTCTACTTTGAAAACATATTCATGTTTCTCACTTGTGAAGTAATGTCCGAGGTTGGTTTAAAATTTACACTTATGCGGGGACGAATTTGGAGTTATTGGAGTTCTTGAAGTTGAAGGAACTGGATCTTGGTCAGAGTCCAAGGAAAGTTGTTTTCGCATTTATGTAATGAGTCCTAGGGGAATTATTTCGGAACTTTGATTTGAAAAATTTTGAAAATTATTTCGAGGGAAATTAAAATTTGAAGTTTGAGAAGGAAAATCGTTTTGTCTATTAAAATTATTATTCGGTCGAGAAAAATTATTCGGCCTGGAGAAATTATTATTACCTCTTTTGAAATTAGTATCTATTATGTCTTTCATTTTGATTGCTTCTAGAATAATTTTGAAAGTGCATTGCAATTTTTATACTTCTACATTCTTGTTCTGTCTATTAAAATTATTATTCGGTCGAGAAAAATTATTCGGCCTGGAGAAATTATTATTACCTCTTTGGAAATTAGTATCTAGTATGTCTTTCATTTTGATTGCTTCTAGAATAATTTTGAAAGTAGTTGCGGGGTGCATTGCAATTTTTATACTTCTACATTCTTGTATGTTATGGCGCTGCCTTTTGCAATATGACCAAAATTTTGGTTTAGAAAAGTTTTTTTTGAGTAATTAAATAACTTGATTTGGAAGTCTTTGATTTTCATAATATAACATGAGAGTTGAAGTTTTCACTTTATTCGGTTTACAGCTTTTAATACGGAACCAGGATTACTGCTCTAACTATTTGACCAATTTTCGGTTCAATACCTGTTGTATTGAGGGTCATATCTTCGATAAGTTGCGATTGAGCTAGCTTTTGACCGTTAGTTGAATTTTGTAATAATTGCACATTGCACTCTAGAAATTACATTTATTAGACGATTGCAGAACGTTAATGGCTTTTCATTTGGCATTCGACGTAATATTTGATCTGAAATAAGAGCATTCAAATCTCGCGCATCTCGGAAATGTGTGTGTGTAATAAATTGTTAATATCGTCCCATTCGTTTAAATCCCTACTATTAATTAACTGCGCTGCTTTTCACAAAGTTTATTTATAATTTTACTTGTTATAAATAATTGTTGGTCCTCGTCTTATGGTTCAAATGCGGCTATACAAGCTTTAGGTAATAAATAATTTGTGAAGTTATCGAATCTCCGTCGCATTCCCGTATTAAAGCGAAAATATCTCTCAACGTTATTACGGTTAGTGATCCAATAATTTATCATGTAGATGTACTGGTTGGGTAGGGATCAAAAATTACGAAGGAAACTAGTTTATTCTTTTGCCGACGTTTCGGTTATATTTTTAACCATCTTCAAGGCTCTACAATATTAAAACATCGATAAGTACAATAATAAAAGCGTAAACTGACAATAGTAACAATGACCAAAACCACAAAAATCAACACAAGATGTTTGCCAACAATAATCGAATAAGAATATATATGTATATAATGACAGGAAAAGTCCAAAAAAAAATTATTATATATTTTACTCACCAGAATTCACATCTCCTGAGTTTAAAAATCAAAATAAAAACCACAAACGTTTAGACAATCGGAATTTACCATGAAACTTGACTTTTCCTGTCATTATATACATATATATTCTTATTCGATTATTGTTGGCAAGCATCTTGTGTTGATTTTTGTGGTTTTTGGTCATTGTACTATTGTCAGTTTACGCTTTTATTATTGTACTTATCGATGTTTTAATATTGTAGAGCCTTGAAGATGGTTAAAAATATAACCGAAACGTCGGCAAAAGAATAAACTAGTTTCCTTCGTAATTTTTGATCCCTACCCAACCAGTACATCTACATAATATCTCTTAAATTGGTTCGCTAGTATCTCTTCTTGTTCGTTATAATTATTTTGACGATTCAAAACACAAAATCAAAATAAACAGCAAACAAATAAAATACACAAAATATGCAAAAAGAAACAATACAACGGAGATAAAAGTTTCAAAGTCAAAATTAGTCACTTACAAAATTTGAAGTTTCATCTCCGGCTGACGGGAACTCTGCGTTGCTTCAGGATATCTGTAGTATCTTCGAAGTGTAGATTGGGATCCACTGGGTGTCTTCTTCAATCCCTATTCTAGGGGACACACCGCTCAATCACACTCTTGTGATCCCACCGCTACCACCAAATTGGTATGCCTGTGCCAGCGAAAATGATTTTTTAAAAAATGATTGATTTCCTTTAACTCTTAATACTTAGACTGGTTTTGATATTTCTCATCGAATGGCACACGACGTAACTTGTAGTAGGAACTAACAGAACTTGAATATGAACGTTAAAAGATGAAAGACAGATTAGTATCTGTGTCGGATTCGGAGCTTGGGGGTATTTATAAGAAGGCGAAATGCTCAGGCAAGATTCTAGATCTTTTCTAGAGAAAAACATCTATCAGTGATATTTGATTAATTAATTATTGTTAGCAGAAATCTGAATCAAGTAAATAGTCGACAGTTTATAAAGATAATAAGGATGTAAGATTAGTGAGTGTAAATGTATTTACAAGAAAAGGTGATAATGGGCATAAGCACTAAAAACTGACAAAAAGAAAAATCTAGTAACCGCATACACGTGTTTCATGCTATTTGGCAATCATCAGTACGGTGTAACATCAACCAAATCAAAAGATAGGCTTGATTTGGGAAGCAACAAATGAAGTCCAGGCATTAGCCAACAGCACATTTGCAGCTTCACTCAGCACATCCCCTATTTTGGGGCTTGTACTAACATCGCCACGGAGGCTGCTAAAGCGACCTGCATGGAAATCTTCATAACCCAAGATACATTGACAATAAGGATGTAAGATTAGTGAGTGTAAATGTAAATGTATTTACAAGAAAAGGTGATAATGGGCATAAGCACTCAAAACTGACAAAAAGAAAAATCTAGTAAGTAAGTAAGTTTATAAAGATGGTAAATATGATAATTAAAAGTAATGCGTAAGTTAAGTGAAACGTCAAAAATATTTCTGATATATCATGTATATCGAAATATAAATATAATAAATAAAAGAGATATAAGAAAAGTTAAACAAAATCCCTCTGTGTAGGCATTTACACATTTTCGAGGTTTGGAATGTTAGTAACAAATTATAATTCCGGCTCTATGATGTGAAATTCGATTTTTTAACCCTTTCGCTGCGCGTAGCCGTTCCGGAGCCGTGTTAGCCAAACTTATTTGGAAAACATGTCTTAAAAAATAATAAACATATGTTTTTAATAAATTCAATTCAAAATAAAACACAAATAACTGTAAATATGGCATGTATTACAAAATAAAACAAAAAATAAATAAATAAATAAAACACTATTGCTATTCGAAACTAAATTCAATATAAAACAAAAATAAATAAATAAAACACAATTGCTGTTCGAAACTAAATTCAAAATTTGCCACTATTTCTTCCAGTTCTTTATCGGTTAGCTTTTTGTTACGCGACATATTTTGCTACTGCCCGGTATTGTCGCGCACGCGATGCCTCAAGTTGAGGTCCTCAACGACTGAAATACTGAAATACTACCTATATATTATTGGTCCGATACGGCGTGTGTTACCTGAAGAGGGGAGTGGGGGCGTCGGCAAGGGACAGAGTAAACAGGCAGCGGCGGCAGGCGCCGTATATAATATATTACACTAAATATTGTGAATCAAAGGATTGTACTGTCCATAGTTGTTACTGTAATGTACCACGAAACTCTACTGTTCAAAATCATTCGCCCAGGTCAATGCCCTCCTATTTATTTTGCCTTTGCGAATATAGCCGTCAGGAGCAGTAAATCAGATGGCGAATAAACTCGTCAGGAGCAGCGAAAGGGTTAAATCCTAATATACACTCACCGGCACGAAAAACGGAGCACTTATAATTTTTATTTAAAAAATGTAAAATTTTAATACTTTGCAATGGTTTATTATTATAATAAGTTAAAAGCAAACAACAACATGTTTTAAGTAATATCTAACAACAATTAAACGTTTATTTGAAAAGCAAGACTAGACTGTTTTGAATAAAAATAAAAATTACAAAATAAATTAAAAGTAAAAAAATATTTTTAAAAAAAGCTTTTATTTAAATGCGCTAAAAAGAATAAAATAATCTTTTCTTTTAAAACTTTTACTATCAACTTATAACGTCATTCCACAATTTATATGATATAAAAGCTTGTCGCGAGATTTAAGTAGTGGTATTTACTTAGTTTGAAAACTTAAATCTCGCGACAAGCTTTTATATCATATAAATTGTGGAATGACGTTATAAGTTGATAGTAAAAGTTTTAAAAGAAAAGATTATTTTATTCTTTTTAGCGCATTTAAATAAAAGCTTTTTTTAAAAACATTTTTTTACTTTTAATTTATTTTGTAATTTTTAGTTTGGCCAGGTGTCTGAGTCTATTCATCTCAGTTAACGCATCATTGTTGCAAGGTCGTTTGCCGGTTAGTTTAGAACAGTCTAGCTCTTCAATGAGGAGACCTTCTAATGACCATCTTGGGTGTTCCGCCATGTTGGATTTAGAATGACGTCACACATATAATCATGCATTGTCATCCAAATTAAACGTGTGTACAAAATTTCAGCTCGATCGGTTGAAATTTAACTAGTCCGCCATCTTGAGTGTTCCGCCATGTTGGATTTAGAATGACGTCACACATATAATCATGCATTGTCATCCAAATTAAACGTGTGTACAAAATTTCAGCTCGATCGGTTGAAATTTAACTAGTCCGCCATCTTGGGTGATCCGCCATGTTGGATTTAGAATGACGTCACACATATAATCATGCATTGTCATCCAAATTAAACGTGTGTACAAAATTTCAGCTCGATCGGTTGAAGATATCTGCTTCAAAATTGAGTTGCAAGATTCCACCCGAACAAATTACATACATACATACATACATACATACATACATACATACATACATTGCAAGTTAAATAAAAGCTTTTAAAATTTCCAAAAATTAAAAAGTACACAAGTCTTAGTTGGCCATGACTTTTCTTTTGTTTTTATTGTTTTGACAAGTCTGAGTTTAAAGAAGTGAAACAGTTCAAAGCTGTACTGCGTTTATTTAAGGTAAAAATATGGCTGTTAATCCTGAAACAGCGGCTGCTATTGTTGTGTTGGTTCAAGACGGAAGAACTGAGCGATATGTTGCCCAACAATATGCCGTATCCAATAGCACTGTGCACCGTATTTATACACGTTTTTTGGAAACTAGAGCTTACACCAGACGACCTGGAACTGGTCCCCAACGAAAAACTAACGCTCATGATGATCGCTTCATCCTCTTGCAAAGTCTACGAGATCGTCGTGCTACAGCTGTAGAAATCAGAAATAGACTTCATCATGTTCGGAATACCAATGTAAGCGAACGTACAGTTAGACGAAGACTTGGAGAAGCCAATCTTACCAGTCGTAGACCTGCAACAGGTCCAGAGCTTCTTAGGCGTCATCGTGTTGCGCGACTTCGGTTTGCCAAAAATCATGAGCACTGGGGTGAAAATGATTGGGGGCGAATTTTATTTACTGATGAGTCCAGGTTTAGCCTGCGATCTCCAGATGGTCGCGAGAGAGTATGGCGAAGACCACAAGAGCGTTTTGCAGAATGTACCTTCAGTCCTAGAGTAGGATACCAAGGAGGTTCAGTAATGGTGTGGGCTGGAGTTTCTCTGGAGGCACACACTGAGTTGTACATCGTTCCAAGATTTGGTTGTCCCTTTTATTGGAAATAACTTTCTTCTGATGCATGATAATGCCAGACCTCATACCGCAAGAATCACTCAACAGTATTTAAATGATGTAAACATTCCTGTTTTGGAGTGGCGAGCATTAAGTCCAGATGCGAACCCGATTGAACATGTTTGGGACATGCTTGGGCGAAGAATGCGAAGTCGTGTTCCTGCTCCTTTAACCATAAATCAGTTGAAACAAGCTCTTTTAGAGGAATGGGACCTTATTCCTCAAGAGGACATTCGCCATTTGATTTTAGGCATGCCACGGAGAATGCATGCAATCATTCGAGCCCGCGGGGGTAATACCCGTTATTAAAAATGCTCCTCATTAGTTTTTGCTCAAAAATCGTTTAAGTTTTGATTCATTTAAGGACATTTTGCCACAACACCAATGTGGGTTTATCGTTCTAATTTTTTTAAATTGTAACAAAAGTTTTTATTTTAAAAAAAGCGCCCAATTGTTATTAGAAATTACTTAAAACATGTTGTTGTTTGCGTTTAACTTATTATAATAATAAACCATCGCAAAGTATTAAAATTTCACATTTTTTAAATAAAAATTGTAAGTGCTCCGTTTTTCGTGCCGGTGAGTGTATATATTTTTTAAATTCTAATATGTATTTCTAAAAGAAAGAGGGTCTTGTAAAATTTTCGTGGGTGTGTTACTTTTTGAGAAATTTTAAATTGTTTTAACGCAAAATTAACCAGGTATGTTTAGTATTTTTCTACTTTTTGGCATGCACGCCACTGGAAACATAAATGGGTAGTTCTCCCACATACCCGTGGGTCTTGAAGACCTGTTACTACATACCAAGTTTGAACTTGATATTTCTTTGCCTGACCTGTTACTACATACCACGTTTGAACTTGATATTTCTTTTCGATCCATGGATAAAGAATAAAATATGAATAAATAGACTCAAAACTAAGGATTTAATTATATTCGTACACTCAGGTTTCTGCAGGTAGACAAAGTTTGCCTACGAAAATCGCTGTTAGTGCTTTCGATATTTAACTGAGATATAAAGGCTGATTTAGTCATGATGAAAAAAATTCTAACCACAGGTAAAACAAAAATAGCTTAATATGAATCCGAAATTAAAAAATTTTTGATGTCAACCAAAAAATATAAAATATTTTCCGAATTACATTAAAACCCCTTCTTAACGGTGCTTTCCTAGTCAGCTGGTAAGCTCGCGCATCAAGACTTTTGCGCAGTTGCCAATTGCACAACATATCGTAAATTTGCTTGTTTTTTTACTTGTTCACAGAAATTATTTCAAAATGTAGAAATTCTGAGAAAATCCTAAAAGGTCGATATTTTTTGTTGTTTTTAAATTTTCAGGAAACATTTTTCTGTTGTGGCGGTAAAAACATCATGGTCCAACTTAATTTATTACTCTTTTGACTCGCTTTTTGATATTATAATGCAAATCATTTTCTTCTTTTGTAAAAAATATCATTATAATGTCCAATGTATTGAGAGAATGTATTGAAAATTAACACTGCACAAAATGCCACCGCAGTAACTTGACCACACAGATTAAAGACACAAGTTTATTCTGTTCATGAGCGTCAGATCTTAGCATCTCCTAGCTCGTAGGTATAAGAAATCTGTTGTGTTGTGTTGCCCACTAGCTCGTAGGTATAAGAAATCTGTTGTGTTGTGTTGCCCACTAGCGTATAATAAAACTGCCAATTTATGATGGTACTTCCGTAAGATTGTAACAATTTTCTCGTGCAGCAGGCGGGTTCTACCTGCGCTGCCGCCTGTCGTACACAGAATGTGGGAGCACGAGCATGGTGAGAATAGTATCCAAGAATCTGGCGGTAGCAGCGGTTCACAGCGTCGATCCACGGGAAGAGTACAGAGGCACGTGCACTTTCCTCTGCCTTCCACTCGACACTGGCTAGCGTGGCATGGCGGGTGGCCGGGTGGCGGACGGCGGTACTCGCACTGGCGGTGGCGGCCCGGCCTGCCGCGGAGGGGACGTTGACCCGATCAGGATCAGCTGTCTACGCAGCTAGTGGGCTGTTGGAACGAGCGGCGGGAACAAGTGGCAATACAGTACGTCGCAGCCTTCTTAGCGCAGAGTTACTGGGGACTAGGGATGATTTGCCCCAAGTTTCAGACTTCTTAAAAAAAAATTTTTTCGCATTTTCCCTTTTAGTATGCCCACTATTGTGTGGTTAAATTTTTTTACATCATGACTGAATCAACCTGTAGATTGCGAAATAGTGTTGGAACTGCCGTGGGCAGGTACAGTTTCTTTTGCGAAATGTTCAGTCCTTTATAGAACCGCATAACTCTGTTCTTCCTCATCTTTAAAAAATAATACCTGGTAGCCCTGAACTAGGGATAGTAAGGCTGCTCTTACAATAATAATTTTTGTCATGGGATACGAAATTAAATTATTTTTCCCCGACTATTATTATTGTAAAACAATTATTTTAGAAGTGAGATTAACTGTCACACTTAAACACATCTGGATATAGATCCGCTCATTAATTATATAATAATGTAATAGTAGTGTCCTCAAACTTTATTTTTTCAAAAACAGAAATAGTCGGATTAGGACAAAAACAACCAAATAGAAACTTGCCAACGTTTCGCCTTTTATTAAAAGCTTCTTCAGGGCTACAATGATATTAAAATGACAACCAGTACTAAAACTCCAAAAACAAGCAGGCACAGACAAAATTATCACTCACCTTGTTTCTAATTATTGATGTAATATGTAATGTATGTAATGTATCGTCACTGCAATTCCAAATAATCAAGAAAATGTACTTTTGCGCAGATTTAATTCTTTTCATGATCACCTTCAGTTCACAATTGAAAAGGAAGTTGATGGTAAATTAGTTTTTCTTGATGTTTTGACCATTAGACAAAGTAACAATGATATTGTGACAGATTGGTTTCACAAACCAATAGCTTCTAATAGAATTGTCAATTTCAGATCTTGCCATCATCTTTCACAAAAAATATTTATCATAAAATCAATGAAACATAGAGCTTTATCGCTTGGGGATGTTCAATTTAAGGAAAAAAATTTCAACCTTATCAGATCAATTTGTGCTCAAAATCATTATCCCAAAAGTAAATTCAGTATTATGCAATTCTAACGACACAAGAACCAATTTAAATCAATCACAGACATCTCAAAACAGTTTCAGAACCAAATTCTTTAAATTTCCTCAAATTCCTGGTTTAAGTAGTCAACTCAATCGAATATTGAATGTTAGTCGTGACTTTAAAATAGTGACTTACTCCATTAAGACTGTTAACAATCTTTTTTCTAACTTAAAAGATGCAACACCATTGACTGACAAATCAAATCTAGTGTACGGCATTAATTGTCTTGGCTGTGATAAACTGTATATTGGTGAAACTAAGCAAAAACTTTCAAAGAGACTTTACCAACGTAAATATGACTGTCGAATCATTAATATTGACAAACCTGAAAAAACGGCACTTAGTAAACATCATTTTGAGACCGGACACAATTTTGATTTTAACAACCCTCGTATTTATGACAGAGAAACGAGTCTATTTAAACGGAAGATGTTGGAAATGTTACATATTAATAAAAACAAATACAAAACAGTTAATTTTAAAACGGATATTAATAATTTAAGCGTTATCTATAATAATTTAATTACAAATAGCCAGTGACATCCTGTATTAGTTTAATAAATTGATCTGTCTGTATACCAGTATTATTTTACATGTGTTTTTATTGTTTGTGGAACTTAAAAAAAAAGTCTATAAAATTTAACTGAGAGGTTTTTATCTGCACACTTGTCATTTTAATATCATTGTAGCCCTGAAGAAGCTTTTAATAAAACGCGAAACGTTGGCAAGTTTCTATTTGGTTGTTTTTGTCCTAATCCGACTATTCCTGTTTTTGAAAAAATTAATTATTATTATTACCTATTGCTCTGTCACTTCTGAAATCACCTGACTTAAATCTGCTTGCAACTGCGAGTAAATTACAGAACTCGTCTTGTATGTTGGTGGCCACAAACAGGAACAGGCAATATTAAGTCTATGTGCGACTTGTCAACCAAGGACTTCCCTAAAGTATTTCAATCACTCAGTAAGGGTAGGGCTCGCGAGGTCGACCGCGGTAATCTATGATGGCTACTGTTAGTAGGGTTCGCAAAACTTAAAGGAACTATTGCTTTTGCGTTCTAAAAACGCAGTAGACTCTATGTTTCACCACGAAAAGAGAAACACGCGATTACGTCAAAAACAAAAAAATAAGATGGAACCCTCTGTAGAGTGTTAACAATTATAATTAGTAGGCCAATTTTTAATATTTTCCTGCCTTGCTAAAACCGTCTACATTTACGCCGCGCGCGATTCTCAGGGGCTAGAGCTCATCTAAGTTCACATTTAATTTTAAATCAAAACTTCAATCTGTGCAATCCGTGAGTAATTTAATGGAAGGTCGAGATATTTTAACATTAAACTTAAAATTAGCTTTCTCGGTATTGCCTATAAGTGCCATTAATATCCTCAACAACTGCAAAGGAGATTCCGAATTTGTAGAGGATCAATATACAGGGTGTCCCAGGTTTTTTGATCAGGACTTTGACATTTTGTAAAAATTCATTAGAAGGTGGGTTGCTCTTGTATGACATAGGTCCTAAAGTTCTTCGTTTCTGAGATACAGGGCGTTGTAGTTCTCTGTTTGAAATTAAATTATGGCAATATCTTCCAAAATAATCAAGCTGGTGTTCTGAAATTTGGCACTTCAGGGTTTTTGGGGACGGAGAATAAGCTGAAAATGTCAGTTTCTACCTAATTCACAGAGGGCGCGACTTGCGCTATTTTTGGATTGTGATTGGATCTTTTTGGTCTTGTCTTGTTGAAAAAAATGCCAAATGACAAATGGTGAAAACGCGACTGGCTTTCTTGAAATAGAGTGCCCAAAATTTGTTAAATTCAATCCATTCCATTTTGAAAGCGAATAATTTTGGTTTCATTGTTCGTGCGTGGCACAGTTTATCTGTAACATTTGAAAGCGTTAGGTGGAAATGTTATGTTTCGAAATGTTGGAGTTAACGCAGCTGTTTTGGGGCACGTTTTGTCAATTTCAACGCGAAAGGTTGTTTTTATCGTTATGAAACAGGAGTATCTTTTTGTTGTAGAATAAAAAGATGCACTAAAATGATGGACCTGCAAGACAAAAAAGATAACCTCAAATAAGTTACGAGTAAAAGCACCATCCAAAAATAGCGCAAGTGGCGACCTCTGTGAGATACGTAGAAAATGGCCAAATGCCAAATGTTAGTTTAGCAGCTTAATTATTTTGGGAGATGTTGCCATAAATCAATAATTTCAAAAAGAGAACTACAACGCGCTGTAGCTCAGAAAGGAAAGGCGTACGGTATAATAATGTTTGCCAGAGTCTACCCTGTCTATACTTTTGATGCAGTGAGCACTGCTTGGAGTATTTTATATTGTTAGTGGGGAGACGCGGAATTTTGTTCGCATTTCTTCGAAAGACATTTGTTCGAAAGAACATTTGTTTCATTTAATTTCGTTGTAACAGACACTTCCTTATTCTATGCCAACTAGGAAAACATAGACGAACATCTCGAAAACGTTAAGAGAAGACTATAATCTTACATATCTTTGAAAAGGTTCGATTCTTGCCGAAAGCCTGGCCGTAAGAACGCGGTCTGGAATACTCTGGAAGCATATGTAGGTAGAGTAACTTCCTCGGATTGAGTTAACAACAACATAAAAACTTTGTCTCGCAAAATAAACAAGTCTATGTAGACTGAAGTTATTTTCAAATTGTAGAATTTATTACCAAATAAGATGCATATACTGTAATAATGCTTTTAAATAAAAGGCATTTCGATTTGTAGCTATTATTTGGACTCAAAACAAAATATAAGTACTGACAGTTATAGTAGCGTGGTTAGATAATGCGGCGATTGCAGAAAAACACCTTTTATTTTAAAGTTTGTAGACAGTTGTACAAAGTGAAGCAACTACGTGTGTTCTTAGCCCAAACTTCCTTACAGGTAGGTAAGTCAGTTGATCTTATAATTCTGGTTTAATTTCGATATTTTTCACCTTTTTCGAGATTTATGCCCGTATCCATTTCAATACTCAATACAAGGCAAAATACATTGTTGGCCATCAGTGTCATCTGTTGTCCAGGATACGAAGCTATAGCCGTGAGAACGCCAATGCTAATGTTTTTAGTTTCTGATAAAAATTATTTTAGGCCAGTCGACAAGGGGTTCTAGGTGGAAATAAATGGGGACAAGTTGCAATATAGTTTATTATCTTTGTTTGGATATGCTGAACACTATACTAAATTTGCACGATCTATCGATCCCGGATTTGGCCGCCATATTGGAAAATTCTATATAAAAAATTATATTTTTATTGTTTTTTTTTAAATAACTCGGTCTGGGTGCACCGTACAGAAAATTTTCAAATAACCGAAAATAAAGCCACTTAAATTCTATACAAAAAAGGTTTTATTAATTGATTTTGTAAACTTACCGGTTCTGAAGTGACAGCACTTAACATTTAAGGCATATAGAGGATGTTCCGCTAATAATGGTCCATAGAGCAATTGCATATATTTCGTGCCAAAATATGACGATTGAGGCCAATACGTCTTATATAAATGTTATTTGTTTAAGAGAAACGGGCGTCGAAATTCATTTTTTGAAATTGAATTATGGCTACATTTCCCAAAATAATCAAGCTGCTGAAGTGAAATTTGGCACTGTTGTATTTTTTGTCGATGGAAAATAAGCTGAGAATGTTCATTTCTACTTATCTCACAGAGGGCGCCACCTGCGGGCTTTTGGATTAAGCTTTTACTCGTATCTTTTTTAAGGTTATCTTTTTGGTTTTACAGGTCGATCATTTTAGTGCATCTTTTTATTCTGCAAAAAAAGGTGCTCTTGTTTCATAACGATAAAATCAACTGTGCGGTGAAATTGACAAAATGTGCCCCAAAAAACATGTTGACTGCAAAATTGAAAAAAAATTGTACTTACCACTTTCAAATGTTACAGATCATCTGTTCCATATAATGTGAGAAAAAATCCCTGTGACGAATGTACCAAAAATGTTTCGTTTTCAAATGGAACAGATTGAAACTAGGCAACATTCGGACACTCTATTTGAAGAAAATGAATAGTGTTTTGATCGATGTCCACTTGGCATTTTTTTACTCAGTTTGTATAAAGTTATAATAATAATTAATAATAATAATAATAATAATAATATCTAATAATTCTCCCCCTCACAATACTCCAAACTAGGAGTACCCCAGAAGCAACCACATGCTCGTGCGGGGGAGGGGGGTAATTACTATTATTTTGTCTTCGTTGCCATTTGCGGCTAGGGCCGACTTTTTTCCCGATAGAACTAGGATAGCATTCGCTCAAGTACTACGGAAAACCCTAGAAAACCATAGTAATCCCAGTAAGTGTAGGACAATTAGTAAATCACACGGATAAAGCTATTTAGGAGCAATACCGTGAACCCACATTTGTCCAGCGGTCTTGGCCATAGCGGTGTTTTTCTTTAAAGACATGTGCATGCGCCTGCTTCAAACCAAGGTCGATCGAAGGTAGAAAAACATGCAGTCTAAAAAGTCAGCGCAGGTACGAGCGACGCCACCGCGGCCCTTGATCTGTAACATTTGAAAGCGGTAGCTGAGAATTCTTTGTTTTGAATATTGGAGTTAACAGATGTTTTGGGGCATATTTTGCCAATTTCAACGTAAACAGTTAATTTTATCGTTATGAAACAAGATCACTTTTTTGTTGCAGAATAAAAAAAATGCACTAAAATGATAGACCTGCAACACCAAAAAGACAACCTCAAAAAGGTACTACCTAGTAAAAGCTTGATCCAAAAGCAGCGCAAATGGCGCCCTCTGTGAAATACATATTTTGGGGAATATAGCCATAATTCAATTTCAAAAAATGAACTTCAATGCCCTGCACCTCTTAAACAAACAACATTTCTATGAAGCGTATTGGCCTCAATCGTCATATTTTAGATGTTAAGTGCTGTAACTTCAGAACCGGTAAGTTTACAAAATAAATAATGAATGAAACCTTTTTTGTAAAGAATTTAATTGGCTTTATTTTCGGTTATTTGAAAATCTTCTGTACGGTGCACCCAGACCGAGTTATTTTTAAGTTTATCCATAAAAAGATAACATTTATATGGAATTTTCCAATATGTCGGCCAAATCCGGGATCGATAGACCGTGCAAATTTAGTATAATGTTCAACACATCCAAAGAAAGATAATAAACTGTATTGCAGCTTGCCCCCATTTATTTCCATCTAGGCCTGTTAAGAACGACGTACCGACTGGCCTATTTAAACAATTCCAAAAATGATTTGAAAAATTCTAAATAAAACATTTATGTTAAATTTCTGATAAAGATAACTAAAGTACTGATCTAGGTTGGGAATCAGAAACCTTTGGCACTTAGAAAATACTTCTTTTGCTTGACTCCACACACCAAAACTTTGTTCAAAACTTTGTTCAAAGTTTTGGTGTGTGTAGCCGAGGCACACGGGATAGAAGGCCTGCAGCCATCCCCTCCCCTCCGCTGCAACGTCACACTGTCAGGCTCATGCCAAAGCCTCGTTCACGCTCTCAGTCCTCAGTCGACGCCACAGATTAAAAATAGCGAGGCGTACCGAGGCACGGGGCTTTACGGCACGGTGTTCGTGCATATACAGCTTCAAATCTTCATATTCAGTTATCCTATCTTATATCGTGTTTAGCGCAATTCAGGTATTCAGGCCGTATATCATCATTTATTGAAAAAAAAAACAGGGGCAGTACGTAATTACAGATAACATATATCTTGATAATTATCGAAAGATTAATAATGATAGAATAATGGCGCAAAAGGTAGAAAGAAAACTAAAACAAGTGATATTTCTTATTTTCATTCATTATATTACCTATTATATATTACCGACTGCCACTTGAATGATCTCGAGGTACTTCAAAAATGGCTTTTAAAAATAATCGAAAACGAACCCTTAATCTGTCCCACAGAACAAATTTACAGAAAGAGTATGGCTTTTGATATTCGGCAATGTTATTCTTTTAGCGTTTTAATGGCAATAAAGAAAGAAGAAATAAAATTACATAATGTAAACCACAATTACCAGACAAGAAGTTTTGACAGCCGTGCCGCCCTGACATCGTGTCGAAAAACAATTGGACAACGGTGTTATACATTCTTGGCTCCCAGAGTGTACAATGCAATCCCTGAACAACTGAAAAGGGAGAAAAAATAAAAACGTTCAAACGTAAAATAAAACAATGGATACTTACCTCAAGTAGGTCTCTCTTCCATGAGATAATAAACAGTAAGTTATAAATTCTTTATTGTGTCATAATGCGGCTATTATTATAGTGATGGATTGTTTTAATGTTATATTAGTAGATTGAGACGATAATAATATGCTCTATTCTTTTTATGTTTTTATCTTTTTATCTGTTTATGTTTTTATGTATTATTATAAGTATAACTATTAACAATGTATTAGTATGGAATAAATTTAGGTACATTGCAAACAAGCCGTAGATTACAGCTTCTGCAAAGTTCTATTTATTTGCCTGTTAATTTAAAATTATAGAACCACTACTAGAAATTGTACGTTTTGGTAAATAAATATTATTATTATTATTATTATATTTATTACTATGTACTAAATCGCTAAAGCAGTTTGCGTGTAAGTGTTTTTTTTTTATTTTCATTGAGCTTATTACGTTTATTTCTACGTATTATCATTTCACTGCCGCTTCATTATCATTAATAAAAAGATAAATGTTCACAATGTTGCTTGTTGCGCGAGGCTTTTATGCAGTTTTCATTTCCTTAAAATTTCATTTACTATCTCCCTAGAAGAAAACCCACTTCTATCTTTGTAATCTGCTGTAATCTGCTCTATAAAATGATAATGGAGTGATAGAGAAGCGATAATGAGTGCTGCATAAAGCCCACCTTTAATAATTGTTGAATTTCATAGAGTTTATTATGTTTATTACTACGAACTTAATAATTGTTTAGAATGATTTATTTTCTGTTGTGCGTAACATTTTTCGGTTTCTTATGGTATGTGTTAATAAATAATCCGAATAATAAGAAAATGGCTCTAAAACTCCCCAAAATACCGAAGCGCATAGAATATTTTAGTTAGAATCGGCCTGAGTGTGTGACGTCATCGATCGAGTCTGCAGGCCTTCTATCCCGTGTGCCTCGGCGGAGCTAAGCAAAAGAAGTATTTTTTAAAGTACCTACTGATGATTTGAAAAAATACAAAATACCGTCATTTATTTTTAATTTTTGGATTACTAAAGTATTACACGTAGGTACGGAGTTTGCTTATAAGGAACTACTCGATATGGCCAGTGTTTTTCAGATCGCACTTGTCTCTCCGAATTCAAACTTTGGAACTGTCCAGTGTCCACTTCTCGGTTCTCTACCGTATTTGTACCGTACCACGCGTCCTCGGTGCGTAGAGCATATTCGAAAACTCGAAATCATATACTTCCTTGAATCTTTCAGACAAGCGATCGCACAGCAGAACTTTTCCAGAACATTCTCTAGCTCTGCTACTCCCTGCAAGATGGCGCTGTATACTTCAACTAACCAAGCACAATAATTATTGACGTTTTTGCGTAATTCCGTCACTCACCATAAGATAGCGATGTATGTGCTTTGACATGTACCGCACTTGGCGCACTCATCTTCCCTGTACCACAGATATACCCCGATTACTGTAAGAAGTCCCGATTTTGTCAGATGCCATTCTCCACAAAATCCCTAGGGATTTTCTGTTAACCATGGGTATAACATTGGTATATGTGTCTCAACCAGTTAATGACGTCACTCATTGATTTATGATGTGAAAAGTTACCCAAGTGATACGAAAAAAGAACATAATAAAATAAAAACCCTATTGCAATCACGATTATACCGCTATAAATAAAAATAACTATGACTGCAACGCATTTTAATAATAATTTCAAACATCATGGAAACACTTTTCATTTTGGTATAATCAGCTGCTTTTGGCAGCGTCTATGTTCGGACTCAGGCAAACTTAGCTTCAGTGTGTCAAGGTGGCAGTGAAGATTTTCCAGATCGTTCAAACTGGTTCAAACATTCGGCAGTGAAAATATTCGCGGGTTTTCTACGTTTCGTGAGTTTTACCGTTATCTGTGTTGTTCTTGTTGTTGTTACTTTTCGTGTTATTAGTGCAAACAGGCTCGTCACTGACCTGAACTTATGACCCGGTTGCATTCTTTGCTGCATTGATGCCAACTTAGGATATCGAAATTACCAATTGACAGTCCCAGTAAGGACTTCTTAAAATAATTTGACTTTATCTCACTTTCCGGCTAGTACCAATACGAAACTTTGTGAGTACTTCAAAACTACAGTATGTTGGTATGATGAGCTATCAGCTAGCTAGGTCTTGGCCCTTGAGACTTAGTGGAGAAGACAGTGTGGCCCTTAGGCTAAAAAGTTCGCAGACCCCTGTACTATGGTATAGTACAATCAATATATTAATAATATCGAGTATTGTGCAAAACTCTCGAAAATGGTTAAGACATCGAAATTAAACAAGAATATACTTTTTACGGTAAAAGGATGCTCTTTCGTATTCTCTATTCAATTTTGTTTGAAGTGTACAGTGTACAGGTAATAAAAATATTGCTCGAATTATCAAAACGTTAGGGTGTAACTATAAGAATTTTTTATCATCACAAAAAACTTAAGCATACCAATTTTCAAGTCGATCCTATAAAAACTTTGAAAGTTATTAGGAAATTTCATTGTCACCTTTAGACGCCCTGTATCTCCTTAATGAGTAAAATTTTGTATAAAGCGTGTTAGGTTTAATCGTCATACTTCATATTCCCAATTCTGTGGCTTAGCCATTCCATATTTAAACTCCACACTCTACATAAAACAATATCTAAGGACTAAGAGTCGCCCAATACCTTATTACACTACACAGTCTCTCATTATAAGATCTAAAATTAACAAGTCTCTGGGATCTGCGGGAGCAGGTATAGACTTGCCTGACTGTACGTAGTGGAGCTCTTTTCTGCATAAAGCGACAAAATTATACCCGGCTCATGAATTTCAAAACCTCTTCGACCTATGCATAATTCAGGATATTTTCTTAGAAAACTTACAACATATTGTAGACACCTCCGAAATGCAAAATTCTTATTTTGAATCCTCCCCTGACGATAATTTGCTTTCGGCACTTCTTCACGCTTGAAAAAACATTCTAAATGGTGTTTCTTAACTTCTGAATCAAGTGTAAGTATACCTGCTATATCCTAAACTCATAATTCCTACTCGAAATGTTTCAGACACAAATAGATGACTGAGAAGAAAATCACTTATTTATTATACTCGCCAAAGGCACTGAAACTTTTATTGTATCGAATCTATTGTAATTTCCTTTTGACTCGCTAACCCATAATTTGTATCAATGTTTTTGTTAAATCGACCAGGTGAGTATTCAACAAAAGATCTAATGCTATCATTTAACAAATTTGTATTTTTTTATTGTTTTACTATACTTGCCTTTGTGAACAAACAGGCATTATTGAATGTGCTGGGAAAGGATTGTTAAAATGGAGAGATTATACACAACAATCAGATTGCTTTTCCAAAATAATGCTTGCCGAAGTGGGCACCCTCTGATAAAGCTTCCCTATCATAGACTTCGCTGTATTTATTTGTATTTATTTTTGTTTATTTGTGTTTATTTGTATTTATTTGTACTTATTTGTATTTATTTGTATTCATTTGTATTCATTTGTATTCATTTGTATTCATTTGTATTCATTTGTACTTATTTGTATTTATTTGTATTTATTTGTATTTATTTGTATTGATTTGTATTTATTTTTACTTATTTGTACTTATTTGTACTTATTTGTACTTATTTGTACTTATTTGTACTTATTTGTACTTATTTGTACTTATTTGTACTTATTTGTACTTATTTGTACTTATTTGTACTTATTTGTACTTATTTGTACTTATTTGTACTTATTTGTACTTATTTGTACTTATTTGTATTTATTTGTATTTATTTGTATTTATTTGTATTTATTTGTATTTATTTGTATTTATTTGTATTTATTTGTATTTATTTGTATTTATTTGTATTTATTTGTATTTATTTGTATTTATTTGTATTTATTTGTATTTATTTGTATTTATTTGTATTTATTTGTATTTATTTGTATTTATTTGTATTTATTTGTATTTATTTGTATTTATTTGTATTTATTTGTATTTATTTGTATTTATTTGTATTTATTTGTATTTATTTGTATTTATTTGTATTTATTTGTATTTATTTGTATTTATTTGTATTTATTTGTATTTATTTGTATTTATTTGTATTTATTTGTATTTATTTGTATTTATTTGTATTTATTTGTATTTATTTGTATTTATTTGTATTTATTTGTATTTATTTGTATTTATTTGTATTTATTTGTATTTATTTGTATTTATTTGTATTTATTTGTATTTATTTGTATTTATTTGTATTTATTTGTATTTATTTGTATTTATTTGTATTTATTTGTATTTATTTGTATTTATTTGTATTTATTTGTATTTATTTGTATTTATTTGTATTTATTTGTATTTATTTGTATTTATTTGTATTTATTTGTATTTATTTGTATTTATTTGTATTTATTTGTATTTATTTGTATTTATTTGTATTTATTTGTATTTATTTGTATTTATTTGTATTTATTTGTATTTATTTGTATTTATTTGTATTTATTTGTATTTATTTGTATTTATTTGTATTTATTTGTATTTATTTGTATTTATTTGTATTTATTTGTATTTATTTGTATTTATTTGTATTTATTTGTATTTATTTGTATTTATTTGTATTTATTTGTATTTATTTGTATTTATTTGTATTTATTTGTATTTATTTGTATATATTTGTATTTATTTGTATTTATTTGTATTTATTTGTATTTATTTGTATTTATTTGTATTTATTTGTATTTATTTGTATTTATTTGTATTTATTTGTATTTATTTGTATTTATTTGTATTTATTTGTATTTATTTGTATTTATTTGTATTTATTTGTATTTATTTGTATTTATTTGTATTTATTTGTATTTATTTGTATTTATTTGTATTTATTTGTCTTTATTTGTATTTATTTGTATTTATTTGTATTTATTTGTATTTATTTGTGTTTATTTGTATTTATTTGTATTTATTTGTGTTTATTTGAATTTATTTGCATTTATTTGTATTTATTTGTATTTATTTGTAGTTATTTGTATTTATTTGTATTTATTTGTATTTATTTGTATTTATTTGTATTTATTTGTATTTATTTGTATTTATTTGTATTTATTTGTATTTATTTGTATTTATTTGTATTTATTTGTATTTATTTGTATTTATTTGTATTTATTTGTATTTATTTGTATTTATTTGTATTTATTTGTATTTATATTTTTATTTGTAATGATCTCGCCTTTAAACGATTTGAGGGTGACATTGTTCTTTTTACTGATGATGCATCGTACTTTGAAACTTACCACCCCTCTCATCAGTCCTGTTCCAGCTTTGAGATGTCTCAGAGAGGCCTTCAAGTCTGGTTCCAGGCAAATAAATTGTCTCTTAGGAGGAACTCATCCACCACTTCCTCGGGTTCCGAGTATGGTTCTGGAAAGGTTAAATTCCTTGGTGTCATTCTGGATTCTGGCCTGGCGTGGGAGTTCCATGTGGCTCACCTCCTCGAAATCTCTCGCTAGGGTAGTCTTTCTGATACGAAGCATCGCTAAAACTACTTCATTACCAACTGTTTTATGTGCCTATCATGAACTCTTCAGCTCAAGGATGTCATACGCTGTCCTAATATGGGGTCACTCGTGCCACGAGGAGAGTGTTTTCAGGATGCAGCGGAGATGTGTTAGAGTTATCTGTGGTGTTGGTTTTAGGAATGATTGTCGACAGTGCTTCATTCATTTAAATATTTTAACTTTCCCGAGTCCCCTCATTTTGCATTGTTTGGTCTGTGTCAGAGAGAATCTTTGTTTGTTCAGGTCTCACAGCGCTGACCACAATTACCAGACTAGAGGTGGTAACAACCTGGTCCTTGACTTTCTTAGGCTTGCAAGAACCAGAAATGGCCCAACACACTATGGTACAAAAATTTTAATTATTTTAAAACACTTTGTGTATTGTTTACCAATAAATGTCTATCTATCTTCTATCTATCTATCTGTCTATCTATCTTATATCTATCTATCTGTCTATCTACCTAGCTATCTATCTATCTATCTATCTATCTATCTATCTATCTATCTATCTATCTATCTATCTATCTATCTATCTATCTATCTATCTATCTATCTATCTATCTATCTATCTATCTATCTATCTATCTATCTATCTATCTATCTATCTATCTATCTATCTATCTATCTATCTATCTATCTATCTATCTATCTATCTATCTATCTATCTATCTATCTATCTATCTATCTATCTATCTATCTATCTATCTATCTATCTATCTATCTATCTATCTATCTATCTATCTATCTATCTATCTATCTATCCATCTATCCATCTATCCATCTATCCATCTATCCATCTATCCATCTATCCATCTATCCATCTATCCATCTATCCATCTATCCATCTATCCATCTATCCATCTATCCATCTATCCATCTATCCATCTATCCATCTATCCATCTATCCATCTATCCATCTATCCATCTATCCATCTATCCATCTATCCATCTATCCATCTATCCATCTATCCATCTATCCATCTATCCATCTATCCATCTATCCATCTATCCATCTATCCACCTATCCACCTATCCACCTATCCACCTATCCACCTATCCATCTATCCATCTATCCATCTATCCATCTATCCATCTATCCATCTATCCATCTATCCACCTATACACCTATCCACCTATCCACCTATCCACCTATCCACCTATCCATCTATCCATCTATCCATCTATCCATCTATCCATCTATCCATCTATCCATCTATCCATCTATCCATCTATCCATCTATCCATCTATCCATCTATCCATCTATCCATCTATCCATCTATCCATCTATCCATCTATCCATCTATCCATCTATCCATCTATCCATCTATCCATCTATCCATCTATCCATCTATCCATCTATCCATCTATCCATCTATCCATCTATCCATCTATCCATCTATCCATCTATCCATCTATCCATCTATCCATCTATCCATCTATCCATCTATCCATCTATCCATCTATCCATCTATCCATCTATCCATCTATCCATCTATCCATCTATCCATCTATCCATCTATCCATCTATCCATCTATCCATCTATCAATCTATCAATCTATCCATCTATCCATCTATCCATCTATCCATCTATCCATCTATCCATCTATCCATCTATCCATCTATCCATCTATCCATCTATCCATCTATCCATCTATCCATCTATCCATCTATCCATCTATCCATCTATCCATCTATCCATCTATCTATCCATCTATCCATCTATCCATCTATCTATCTATCTATCTATCTATTTATTTGTATTTATTTGTATTTACTTATTTGTATTTATTTGTATTTATTTGTATTTATTTGTATTTATTTGCATTTATTTGCATTTATTTGTAATTATTTGAATTTATTTTTATTTTTGTTTTGTATGGTAAATAAATACACAATATTAAAAAATATTTGATATTTTTTTTAAAGAAATGCCCTTCAGCCTCTGTGTGAATACTTATAAAATTACTGCTGCTTACTATCTATAAAAAAAGGCAACGCATTACTTAGGGTAGATATAAATTATTCTGCATCCAAACAGTGCGTTGTTTTTAAGTGGTTCAAGTATCGCAGAATATTATTGGAAGGTATAGAACAAAACTTGTTAATGTTTCTTCATTTTTGGCAAACCACATCACACTGGTCTAGATCAGTACTTGGGTGTAATTAATTATGAATCATATCAATAACGAAGGTTATTCGTTATTCCTAAGAAAATTAGTAATAGGTCCATGAGGTATATATGGATTCAGAAGAAACCTAGACCAATCACTATATAATATAATATAACACGGAAGATTGAATAAAAGATTTTATTATGTAAGAATACATTGACCACTATACTTTTATTGCCGCCAATATAATTTGACTGTGGCATTTCACTAAGGAGTTACAGGAATTTTGTCTGGTTATTATCGGATGAGAATCCCAACAGTTTATACCTAATTGGAGATATAGGGTTTCACGATTATTGTCATCATTTGTGGTTTTATATTGCCGATGGTTGCTCCCGGATAAAAGCTTTAATTAAATTGGGGACCGTGTCCCTTCATTCCGATAATTGCCCTTGATGACATGCTATTTTTGCCGACTGCCGACAGTTTCTCATTCTTCGGCTACTTCTTGGAAAAACAAACATACACCGGTGGAATACGACGCGTCTGGCACTCTATAGCTTTAAGGGGAAATCTGAAATTAGTGTCATTTTTTTCTCTAATTTGAAGCAAAAATTTTTGCCGACATCAAATTTTAACCAAAGCCATGTTTTATCTGCTTAGTATTGGACAGTAAAGGGTAGGTATATTAGCCATCTTGAATTTCTAGATACAAGATAATATCAATAACAACCACTTTCTACTGGTGCGAGAAATAAAAAATTATATAAAAACTAATATTATAACAAATATTTACCTTTTACCATAATTTTTTTTATAACTATTTTATCTAAAATTTATTTATGAGGCGCATTATTTTTTAATCCAAATATATTTATACTGTATGAACATATTGCGTATGTTTTGCCTATTATATGAATTGAGTGCCTTACAAGGCAACATCTGGAGCAAAAATATTGTTTTAGTGTTAAATATTCTGCAATAAATTTTACATTGTTTCGTAATTTCTATCATTTAAACCGATTAATCTGCGGAATAATTTAATCTTCTTTCAACATAGTTTTACAGGTAACTTCACTAGCGCCAGGTAACGCCACTAGCCAATAATAAAGCCTCATTGAGAGGAAGTGTACTATGAGATAGATAAGTTTTAATAAAGTGATGAAACTATTTATTAAAACTCTTTTGCTTCAAGTATAATTACTTTTATAAAAGCAGTCATAAATTTTAAGCGTGCCACAAAACCTTCATAAAACTCGATCAAGACAAAATAGAATTTAAAATGCTGCTGGGGTTTGTAGATAAGAACAGCTAGGTATGCGGAAATGTAACTGAAAAATGGGTGTTTATTCGTATCGAATCCTTAAGAGGCAACAATTATTCTACTATGAGTGCTGTTATGTGTCTGCCATCAGGAGAAAAAGTCACTCCGTATAATGTTGAGTTTTGCCTCTTGTAAAATGTTGTTCAGAATATAAATAAACGACCTGTTTTCCACAAAAGCAAAAAATCCCCAAAAGGTATAAATAGATTTTTGTATACCTACCCAACCGCGCAGGATAGAAAATCTTGCAAAGGATATTCTATCATTATTATAGATAATAAATATATTTCTACAAATAAATATGCCAAAGTAATCCTTTTCATCTTAAAATTGGCCTTCTCCAATATATATTTATTTTTAAACACCTTCTTATAACTTGCCTTTTTTTAACCTTAGAAATATACCTAAGATTTATTAACAGAAAAAAGTTGCGATACCTACATGTTCCGAAAGCGCTATTTTGCCTACAAAGACAAGAAGAAATAATTTATATTATACTCGACTTTTCGGCTTTTCGACTTTTTGTTACTGGTTTATTCATCACTTCAGGTAAGTATGTGTTGCCAGGATGCACACAAAACATTTGCAACTTCCTGTTTCTTCAGTTCGGTATGTTTGACAACAAATTTAAGAATTATTGTGTTTAAAACACATAACGGTTTGCCACCCATGCTCGCCCCCCACGACCTCGAGTGTGCCAAGCCGGCCAAAAAATCGGGGATGACGTCACGGAGCGGGGATATCATTGGCGTTACGCCCGCTCCGAGGCCGCTATGAATGGGCCGCGACGCCCTCGGGCTGAGACGCCGCGACGCCGCTGACGGCGTGGGCGCTAGGGCGGCCAGGTCCTACCGACAGCAAATATATCCACTCTCGGAGACAGGGCCGCTCTACTGCCCTTGGGCCCGTCAACTCCCGAAACAATAAATTTTCAGAACAACAGAAAAAAATTACCGAGCAAAAGTTTTATTAGGTCGAGGTGGCAGCATTGCAAATTGTGGAACATACAGGGTGATTCAAATTTCACTCCAACCAAGATTTCTTTCATTTTGCAAAAACTGGTTGGTATAGGGTTTGGCAATTGCATCTTCTGGAGTCAAGTTGATATTTTCCAAGCAAGCTGTCCAATTGTGGTTGAAAGAAATTTGTAATAGTTGGCAGAAACTTTGGGAAGTAGTTAAAAGGGCCCGCAGGGGGGAGGGGCGTAGCCATGGCCTCCCCTAAGAATGTATACAGTCTAACTTTTAGATTTATTAACTTGTAGGTAATAGTAGTATATAGTATATAGTTGAATGACGTCTGTAAAAAAATGTTACGCTCCGCCTGCATTTTTATTAAAATTTAGACGCATCTAGCCTTAACTGGCCAAATTTGGTAAATTTTCTGCGAGTTTTGAGTCTATTAGCTGGTGTATCAAGAATTACGTCGTTAGACTATCTGCAACCGTCGAAAACAATAATCACGCCACATTGACGTCTTTGCAATAGGGGTTCCATGCAAAGGTCTGCGTGGAAACCTAAATTATCCTAAATTATCCGTTGGGCGAAACCTAAATTATCTCTATTTTTCGTTTGCTAGACGTTTTTCATGTTTGTTACTTATTTTGAAAAAAATTCGAATGTAATTTTGTTACGTTTACTGTGAGCAAAATAGTCACATCGGTTTTCTCCGATCGTGTATTCGAAAATGGGAGAAAAACTAAAACCCAAAACTATTTCTTCAAAATAAATAGCAAGCATGAACCAAAAAGACCAACTGCAAATAAGAAAGTGGGTATTATTATTAAATGCACTTTACATAAAGCAATTTAGCAGTTCAACCCACGTAATTGAGAAAAATAAGGATAAAATCCTGTTTCTCTACCTTATTTAAATTATCTGCCCTTCCTTCCTCATAAGTTTGCTCTCTTAAAAAGCAATAAGCACTATGGGCCCACTCCAAAACAATTTTCCAGATGCATACCTACGCCACTTCTAAGAAAAAATATTTTATGTTAGAAGTTTTAGAAATTATGTATGTGGTCTTTCGAAAAGACATGTTGAAATACATAATATAGGGTGTAGAATGTCGCAAATATTTTAGAGGTACTAACTTATATTTAATTTTCACTTCTACATCACCAACGAGTAGGTATTATTATTTATAAAATTAACTAGAAGTTGGGTAAAATCAGTTAAAAGCAAAAAGGGTACTGCTGCTTTTTGACCTTGATTTCAACTGTTTAACCTTGAAAATTTGGAAAATCTTCGCCTGCAGTGCAATTTTTCTCAAAAAATCAAATATACAATAACAAACTTTTTCGACTTGGTCGCTGAGAAAATTGTAAGCGACCACCCGTCGTGAAAATAGTATTTACTTCTCTGAATTTTTTAAGACCAACAAATTTTAGCATTAAAATTAAATAAATGAAAACAGGTGATAATTTTTAAAAAATGTTAGTTGGCCAGAACTCTTCATTACATTTACCAATTTACATCAGATTTGACAAAGTGTACTAGAACGCCTACAATTAACATTGTAAATGAACAACATAGTTTATAAAGCAACGCGAAGCGGATACAGGTCCTACTAATACCAAAGGATAGTGAACTTGTGCGAGTGGTTTGTATGTTATTATTTTTAGGCCCTGCTTGTTAGGACGCATGGATTTGGCGACCGTGAATTGAAAATAATTGTTTAAGCAACTTCAAACAATTGCGGTGGATATGATAGTTTGAAGTAATCTTTTAAAATCAATTTTTTATTTTTATTTCAAATACAAATTAAATTTATTAGCATAGATTGAGAATCATCCTGTACATAACACCCAATCAGATATTTTTAATATTGCAGACAATTTACTTTTTTTTGAGATAGGCGCAAAAATTCTTGATAGGTAGGTACTGGTAATTATTTAAAGTGGCATTTTCATACATTACACTAAATGCTACCAACCAAAGTGTGGTTTTTATGATTATATTTTTAAAATTGTTGTGTTTTTCAAAAACTAAATGCATCTGATATATACTTGCAAAAACAGTGTTGTTCTTGCCGGAGAGAGATACGTCTGATTTGGCTGATTGTTTTGTACCAATATGCGCAATATAATGTGCGGTTTGGGGTGCGTTTGTTTTATGAAAATTTTGATACTTTTAAAAGTATACACCAAAAACGCGCTTGGGTTGGTAGAATATGTGAAAATGCCACCGTAAATTCAAATTGCACAGAGCTATAAAAATGTTGGAAAAAAACTGATTCTTGCGGAAACATTCGTTTGAGAAAAAATGCATATTTCCCAAACGAATGAAAAAGCGAATAAAGGATGTTTTAGTGGCATGTCAGGTAAATGATATCAATTGAAAAAATGCATTCCAGCCGGAAATCGAACCTAGCTGAGTTGGTTAAGTGCCTACGGCCACAGTAGGGGTCTCACGTTCGAGTCCCGGCTAGAGTGCATTATTTATAATAAGTACAGGTATTAAAAAAAATCTTTCTTCGTTAATATTCTTGGCTTGACATTGTAGGTTAGAATTTCCACGTTCGATACTTGCATTAAGTCGCTAAATGTCGAATATTGTGGGTTGATGAACAAATAGGAAGTTCACATAACCAACAATCATGAATGGTTACCCTACACCCTCTAACCCCTACTAGTAGCTGTAGAAGACGCCGAAGTCTCCTACATCTCACCGCTACTAACTATATTGAAATAAATAACACCTACCGGATGGAACCCGTATCTCCGGTAGCTTAGTAGGTTAAGTGCCTAGGGCTACAGTAGGAGTCCCGGGTTCGAGTCTCGGCTGGAGTGCATTTTTTTTTCAATTGATATCTTTTACCTGATATTCCATTAAACATCCTTTATTACTTGGTTTTAAAGCATATAATCCTGTCAATCTCATCAAATATATGGTATAGAGTTCATGTCACGTTTTCCAAATGATTCTTCATCAATATATAAATACGCGTTGCGACGATAGTTTCATGACGCCACGTTTCATTTTTAGAACTCCTGACAATTATTATTTGATGCACTCTTTCGATTTCCCGTTTATTCTGTGTAGCCAGATTACGCGATCATGCTAGGCTCATTTGTTTACTATACTTGTATATTAAAGTTAATCTGGTAACGATATTACGCTGGTCGAAATATTGTCCTGCATACCTTTTTTTTGTTTTGGACGAGATTTCGGGTTAAAACTTTCTAGGGCGTGTTCTCGGGTAACTATACAAATAAGATGTAGGTAAATACAATGTAGTTGTTAAGACCTATAGTAAAATTTGTTTAACCGACTAGACAACGAATATTTCATAATTTGCTGCAGTTTGGAGTATTATTATATAATTATAGTATTATAGACTTAGCCAAAAGGCATTCGCACATTCAGTCAGATCCCGGGTATTCCGGATGCGTAAAGGCAAAAGGCAAAAGTCTGTACAGTACAGAGCGCGCGGTCCGCGCGATCCTCTGAATCACTCGAGGCTTTGTTTATGATTACGCTGCCTCGCGTTATTTATCAACTCCTGATGACGGTTAGCGTGAGTTATATCAACGCCAACTAGAAAACACTTGTTAAACAAGCAGTTCTTGTAATAATTGTAATGTAACACCTTTGTCAGCAGTAATGTTACTTTTTATGTTTTCACCCGTTCTTGTGTATTCAGTCTCGACATAGCCATTTCACGGTTCACATCTATTGTAGATTGTACCTTTTGAGAAAAATAAATCTTTTTAAAAACCAGTATCTGCGTTCACTGAATTTAAGTGGCGCAGTCGTACGGATTTTTCGTCGGAATCAATATCGATAACCGGTGCGTTTCAACGCTTTACGGAAAAAAAAAAGTAACCTATCGTGTACGAAGTTGTTTTCGGGCTTGGACTTTTTCGGACTCCAACGTGGACATCCGTGAGCACCAACACCTACCAGAAGAACTTCAGGCACTAGATGGAAACAGAAAGGACGTGGATACTGTGAGTTAGTTTTTCTCTTTCATGTCAGACTCCTCTTTGTCCCGTAACGATTCCTTTTGTGAAAACGATTACTCCGGCACTGAGTTAGGCTTAGTTTCTGAATTACTTGAAAATTTATCGATCGAATCTGATCAAATAAAATTAAAACAATCACAAATTAATTCAGTTTTTGAAAGTAGTGTTAAAATGGCACCAGCCTTACATATTAAAAATATTAGTGTTATTCCATTGTTCGATGGAAACCCAAATAAGTTACATCGATTTATTTCCTCAGCAGAATCAATTTTAGTGTACTATTTTGACGCAGTGAACCTTCAAAATTTTCAAAATACTTTACTTTTAAATGGAATTTTAAACAAACTAGAGGGTAGAGCAGAGGAAGTTGTCGCTATTAATGGTTGTAAAACTTGGGACGATATAAAAAATACTCTCATTTTGAATTTTGGCGATCAAAGAGACGAAAATTGTCTAAATCAAGACCTTGTAAACTTAAGACAGAAACCTAACGAATCTCCTTACCAATTTCACGAAAAAGTTATGCATTTATTAAATACCATTTGTAACCATATAGATCTAAAATGTGATGAGGCAAGTCGACCGTCTAAACGCGATTTTTTCACAAAACAAGCATTAAAAACTTTTCTAGCAGGTTTAAGAGAACCCCTGGGACCTATAATTCGTGCTATGAGACCTACTACTCTAGCATCCGCTTTACAATTTATTACAGAAGAAGAAAATATAAAATATTATCAAAAATCTAATACACCCCAAACTCAAATTTTAAGAAAACCTACTCCTGCCCAATATTTTCCACCACAACCACAACATCGCTACTCTTTACCCCAAAATCAACCCCAAATAATGCAAAGATCGAACTGGACACAACCCCGACAATTTAATTCTCAATTTCCTCGCGGACCTATATCCAATATCCAAAGAAATCCAAATCCTCCTTCACAGAGATATCCCACAAACTCACAAGTATTTGGAAGACCCCAAAACCAATTTAAACCTACCAATAAACCACCCACTAACAGACCTACACCAATGTCTGGAATTAATCAAACTATTCCAAAACCAAATTCTAATATTCGACCAAATTCTTACTTCCAAAATTACGGACAAAAACCCAATTTCGCATCTGAAGAACTATTTAATACCGAACATACCGATGAACTTGACTATGACAATCAATCTGATCTAAACCAGTATGAACCCTATAATGACACAATAATTGAAACCGAAAATAACGAACAGTTCTATGAACCGCACACCGAGCAAGACGCAAATTTTCAACACGCTCAAAATTACGAACTAGAAACGTAATAGAATTGCACTATTTCCCTGACAAAAAAATATTACCCTATATTTGTATCTCTAACCCCCCAATCAAACTTTTAATCGACACTGGTTCCACCAAATCTTTTATTAACCCGAATATTGCTTTTCAAAATTTTAAAAATTTTATACAGCATGATCCATTTATTGTATCTTCAGTTTTCCAAAGTTATTCTCAAAATTACTCCGCAAATATACCAAGTTTTCAAGAATTTAAATCAAATTTACCAATGAAATTTTATCTTTTCAATTTTCACAAAACCTTCCATGGATTAATTGGGATGGACAATATAAAATTAATACAAGCACTCTTAGATTTTAGAGACAATCGAAATCAGCTTATAACTGAAAATGCTATTTTACCACTTCGATATTACGAAACCAATCAATCACATTTTTACCATTTACAGTTAGAACCACATAGTATAACCCCTGTTAAATTACCCGTTAAAGAAGAATACGGACCTGTATTATTAAAATATCAGGAATTTCAAGGCGCAATTTTAAAAAACTCTCTCTCTACAGCAAACGAAAACTTAGCGTGGGCTGAACTAGTTAATAATTCAGATGACGTTATCCAAATTACTTTGACCGACCCTGTACCTACATCAGAATTTGATTTAGACGAACATTTTATTTACTCAGCAGAAATTATTCCCAATGACACTTATTTAGAAAATTCAGACATAGAAAATTTAATTAGAACCTCTCACATGAATGAAGAAGAACGTAAACAAATTTTAAAAATTTGCAGAAAATATTCAGACATTTTTCATAGACCCGAATTACCTCTTACTTTTACGAACCAAATGAAACACAGCATAAGGACCAAAGACGAAATTCCCGTATACACCAAATCATATAGGTACCCGTATATACATAAACCCGAAGTACAGAGACAAATATCCTCGATGTTAGACCAAGGTATAATTAGACCAAGTAATTCACCCTGGTCATCCCCCATATGGATCGTCCCCAAAAAAGCCGACGCATCTGGACAGAAAAAGTGGCGAATAGTCGTCGACTATCGCAAATTAAACGAAAAAACTATCGATGACCGCTACCCTCTCCCTAACATTACAGACGTACTAGACAAACTTGGACGTTGTAACTACTTCACGACACTAGACTTGGCAAGTGGATTTCATCAAATTGAGATGAACCCTGCAGACATCCCTAAAACCGCTTTTTACGTAGAGAACGGGCATTACGAATACGTTCGAATGCCTATGGGCTTAAAAAACGCCCCTGCAACCTTTCAGAGGGTAATAGACAATATCCTCAGAGGGTTACAAAACGAGATATGCCTTGTATATCTCGACGATATCATAATCTTTTCCACTTCGCTTCAAGAACACTTAATAAATTTAACAAAAGTATTTCAACGCCTAAGAGAAACAAATTTCAAAATTCAGCTCGATAAATCGGAATTTTTACAAAAAGAAGTCGCGTATCTCGGACATGTTGTTACCCCAGAAGGAGTACGACCAAACCCAGACAAAATTATTGCTATAAAAAAATATCCCTTACCAAAAACAACAAAAGAGATAAAAGGATTTTTAGGTTTATTAGGTTACTACAGAAAATTTATTAAAGACTTCGCTCGTATCACTAAACCCTTCACTTTATGTTTAAAAAAGGATGCAAAAATCGAATTAACTCCCCAATATGTCAAATGCTTTGAAGACTGTAAAAATCTCTTAATGAATGAACCACTTTTACAATACCCCGACTTTACGAAACAGTTTAACTTGACCACTGATGCAAGTAACGTCGCGATCGGCGCTATCTTATCACAAGGGCCTATCGGAAATGACAAACCTATTGCATACGCCTCTCGGACTCTAAATGAATCGGAACAAAATTACAGCACCATCGAAAAAGAGCTTTTAGCAATCGTATTTGCAACAAAATATTTCAGACCATATTTATTTGGACGCAAATTCAAAATTTTAACAGATCATAGACCTCTCGTGTGGCTTATGTCACTAAAAGAACCCAACTCACGACTAGTAAGATGGCGACTAAAACTTGAAGAATTTGACTATGAAATACAATACAAAAAAAGGAAAGACAAACACAAACGCAGACGCACTTTCACGTGTAGAAATACACACCAAAGAAATTTTTAATTACATAGAAGAATTTAACAAATCTCTCGAAAAATCAAAAGAAAAAGAAACTGACAATTTTTCGACTACAGGAAACATTGACGAGCAACCAGACTTAAATGACGTGAACGAACCATCTACAAGCACAACCCATGTACAAAACGAACCATCGACAAATAATGCACAAATTAATCAAGACCCAAATCAGGATCCTTCATCAGAAGAAACTATATCAGCCGAGGAAATCGACGATAACACGGTTCATACTAGCCATGAAAATCCAATACAAGAATTACCCTCGACTGACAGGTGTTTAAATTCTTTTGACCACCAAATTAAAATAAAATTTGTTTTACATTCCCCAGCGACGCCTAAACGCGAAAGCACTTTTCCTAATAAAAAACGTTTAAATGTCCAAATTTCCATAAATAATGTAGAAACCGACATAATTAACTTGTTTAAAAATTATTTAGATCCTAAATTCACTTATGCTATATATTTTGATAAAGAAGATTATGCTCCACGTATATGCGAGATTCTCAGGAAAACATTTAAAAATGCAGCTTACAAGTTAATGAAATGTAATACTTTCCTAGAAGATGTAACAGATGCAAATATGCAAACTCAGATTATTCAAAATTATCACGAAAGCAAGACGAACCACCGCGGAATCCTAGAAACTGAAACCCGAATAAAAAGAAAATATTACTGGCCCGGAATAAAAAACGACGTTGCTAACTACATAAATTTCTGCGAAATATGCCAACAAAATAAGTACGATCGAAATCCACCTAAACAAAAATTAATGCTTACTCCCACACCTTCGAAACCATTCGAAATTGTTCACGTAGATACCTTTCAACCACACGGACAAAAATTCTTAACGATGATAGATACATTCTCTAAGTACAGTCAAGCATACCCCTTAAACGGGTTATCCGCAATAGAAATTGTAAAAGCTTTCGTTATTTTCATGACCCATCACGGCTTACCCTCTTTAGTTGTTATGGATAACGGTACAGAATTTAAAAATTCTATAATACAAGAATTTTTCAAAACTCACAAAATTAACTCTCACTATATCACTATAAATAGCCCTCAATCAAACGGAGCCATAGAACGTTTTCATTCGACACTTCTTGAACATTTAAGAGTAATAATTCATAAAAACAAAGGAAAAATCGACATTCTAAATCAAATGCCTTATGCAATACTCGGATACAATAATTCAATACATTCTACAACCAAACAAAAACCTATCGACGTTATAAATGGACATTTAAATACGAAAGACCCTTTTGACATCGACATTAACCAGCAACTAATGAATAACTATATCGAAGAACACCGCGAAGCTACAAAACAAATTTATAAAAAATTAAACGAACAATTGACAGAACACAAAGGACAAACTATAGAGTATCATAATAAAAATCGAGAAGATCCTTTAACTTATCAACCAGACGATGACGTCTATCGAAAAGTAGTTTCTAACAACCGTAATAAATTATGCAAAAAGTACCAAAAAGGTAAAGTTGTTCGAAATAAAAGTATTCAGGTAAAAACCGCGAAAAAGACTCTTCACAAACAAAATATTAGACGACCAAAAGTAAAGCATAAAAAATTGTTGCAGGTTCCACCTAGTAGTACTACTGACAGTGCAGGTACAGACAGACATAACCATAACTAAACTCGACAAAAATCCAGGGATCCTTCCTTATAAACTTGGAACTGCCAAAGTTTACTCCCGAACCCATACCTTTATTCATTACATTGATCTTAACCCCATAAAAAATGAAATTGAACTCATTAAAAATCAGTACAGTGATATTTCCCTTGTTGCGAAAGATTTCTTTAAAAATGCTTTCGCCGTTGACCTAATTAATTTTGATAAAGCTTTAAAGTATCAGTTACATACAGCAGAAACAAAGTTCGACACACTCAATCCAGCTGGTAGAACAAAACGTGGTCTTATAAACGGATTAGGTTCCATAATAAAAACCATTACCGGAAATTTAGATGCAGACGATGCCTACTATTACGATCAAGCTATTAAGAATCTACAGGATAATCAAAAAATTGTTGTCAAAAAGTTAAACAAAGAAATCTCATTGACGACAAGAATTATCAATAATTTTAATAAAACAGTTTCATTAATTAAACATGATCAAGAACTTATAACAAAACGCTTAAATATCGTAATAGAAGATTTTGTTAATAAGTTTGAATCAGAATTCATAATTTATACAAAAATGAGAGATATTTTAGACCAAATTAATTTACTACTAAACGTGGTTTTACAGTTATTAAACGACATAGAAAATGCTGTGACATTTTCCCGACTAGGTAAAGTTCATAGTAGCATACTAAAAATTGATGATTTGCAACATATTATAAAAATTTTAGAAACTCTTTATTCACCTGAACAGTTAATTTTTCCCTTAAAAACAGACATTCATCGATATTACGATGTTCTAAATGTAGAATCTTACTATTCAGGATCGAAAATAATTTTCGTTGTTCACTTTCCAATCACTATGCCAGAATCGTTTTCATACTATCACTTATTTTCTATTCCAACACAAAATTCCACCACAATAATTCCTAAAAATACATATCTGATCATGAATGAGAATTTCTACCAATATGTATCACTTCCCTGCACCAACCTGCATCCCAAATTCTACTGTCACGAAAACTCTCTCATCGAAGGAGCAGTTAAAGAAGATTGTTTATTCCAATTACTTCAACTGACGATTACGCCAAGGAACTGCCAGCTCACCCCTGTTCGAGTTAACGAAGAATTCGTACAAGAAATTGACAATTCACACTATATTGGAATTTTTCCCAATAAAACGAAAATCCAAACATTATGTGAAACTACCGACTTCATAACACTTCAAGGAAATTATCTCATCAATATCCCGACTGGATGCCAATTCCGACTGAAACATTATAACTTTATTAATGACAAATCCGTAAATCAGGGACAACCCTTGTTATTACCAGAAATCAAAATTGCAACAACCGAAAACCCCAGAAAATTACCAACACTAAAGCTACAAAATATTCGACTTGACGAAATACATAAGCTTCAAATGGACCAACAACGATTAACACCGGTAGAAGAATCACTAGATCCGCTGTCAACCAGTTTTTGGACATTACCAATTTATGGACTTATTCTGATTGCCTTATTGTACATTTTAATAATTCAAGTCAAGAAAAGAAGATGTACAGACGTAGCACCGGCCCAAGCGGAAGAAAATCCACAAGCCAACCCTCGGATATTTTTCAACCACTGAAAAATATACCTCGATTTGGGGATGGAGGAGTTATATCAACGCCAACTAGAAAACACTTGTTAAACAAGCAGTTCTTGTAATAATTGTAATGTAACACCTTTGTCAGCAGTAATGTTACTTTTTATGTTTTCACCCGTTCTTGTGTATTCAGTCTCGACATAGCCATTTCACGGTTCACATCTATTGTAGATTGTACCTTTTGAGAAAAATAAATCTTTTTAAAAACCAGTATCTGCGTTCACTGAATTTAAGTCGTGTAGACGTGTTTCGCTGGGCTCCGTGAAATATTTTAAAATACAAACATTTATTATCCTACTAGCAATATATTGTGCTTTTGCCAGCGTATCTATATTATCGTCATCATAATGTCGTCTGGAATGATTCCATCTATTGTCAAGAAGGTCGATAGTCGAGTTGACAAAGTAGCTAAGCAATTAAACTCCACATTGGACAATTTTCAGCTATCTATAAATAGTCAATTAGTACTGTTCAAAGAGCAATTTTTTACGATCGATATGTGGTACAAACACTGAAAGAATTCCGTCAAGTGAGTTGTTTTGCTAAGATTTTTTTGCTGCGGTAAGTAGATATTTTGCTGTCATAGCAAAAAAAATTGCTGTGGCAAGTAAACATGTTTTGCTGCCACAGCAAAATTTTTACTTGCGGTTATGTGGATGGCTCACTAGAAATTTCTATTAGTTAGCCCACTTACTTATCTGAAGCCAGGCCTTTTGTTACCACAGGTGAGTGCTAAATTGCACTCAGCTGTGGTAATTCAACTACTCATTTGCGGCTAGCGAGCCCTCACTTACAACAAGTGAATTGCTTTGCTGAAACTCACGGTAAGTTGTAAGTGCGCTAGCCGGCAGGCCAGTGCTTGCTAAGTGGCCTCGCCGCAGTCATCGCACAGTCTAGTCATTGGTCTGTGTTAATCGTACTGATCGTCTAGACTCTAGACCTAGACGGCCGTGGCTTCGTTGTTTTTCGTGTTGGGAGTGACGGAAAATGGCCCGATTTAAATTACTATTAATTTAATTATATAGGGGTTGTGACGGTTGGGGCATTATTAAAATGGAAAACGTTTTTATTATTAATTTCTCAGAAAATTTTATTCTTGATAAAAGTTGGTGCATTATTTCAAACTCAAAACGCACATATCAAAAATTAAATAAATCTTTTTGGGTACGAAATAGATTAAAAAATGTCACAATAACTCAAGAGTAAAGTACCCTTATTTCTTAAAGTACAGTAAAAAGTTACTTATAAAAGTTGTTTGGAATCAAGGGTGGATGTCAGATTTAAAGTTACAGCCACCTTGTCAAAAAAAAGAAATTTAACTTTTTTTGTATTTTTTTTTTCGACCACCCTGTGTATTACAAAAAAACAAAATACCGCAAGCACAACTTATCATCGGATAACACATGAATTTGCTACTAAACTTTAATTTTGTTCTATTAGCAGCTAGAAATTTAAATTAGTCGAAATCAGAGCTAAAAAATATTAAATTTTTGTGTCCAACTTTCTGCCGGTCAGTGTATAGGGTGTCCAACTTTAAAACTGTACAAATCTGTAAAATTTTCTCTTTTGGAGATAATCGATAAACTTTTTTTTGTTTGAAAGGCTTTCAAAAACCGCTTGTTTTGACCTTCCTCTCATTTTAAAAATGCAAATCCAGGGCCGGCTGCGATTTTTTTATACTTGCGATTTTCACGAAAACCATTTAGCGATTTTTTATTTAAAATCTGATCCCACAGCGTTAATCATAACACCCCAAAACCCCCACGTACCAAATTTAAATAAAAAATATACAGGATGTCAAAGTTGAAATAAGAATTTTAAAGGCATGTGGCGAGTCAAGTGTGCCATGGAATCCATTCAAAACAGTTGAATGGTCAACAAGACCACTCAAAATGTTGGTGGGAAAATATTTACTACAAAAATATACAGGGTATTTTTCTCTGAGCCATCTCAAAATTCTGAAATTTTATGAAACTTATACGGATCAGGAATGCTCTGGAATCATTGAAAAAATATTAATAAACACAAAAGTAATGTATTTCTTTACAAAATGCCAACTAACAGATAAGTAAACACAATTTCAATTATTGGACCTTTCTCAACAAAGTCACTGTCTGAGATGATACATATTCTGTGCATTTTCTGTTGTGGCACACCAGCCACCTTAACTGATATGGATTTACTGACTGGCAGTCTTCTGTATTTTTTGGATTTAGTTCATTTGTAGTGTGTGGAGCGGTTTTGATATACTCGATATTTGACCCGTATAAAGTTCCAAAAATTCAGTAATTTGGGATGGCACAGATAAAAACACTCTGTATATTTTGTATTGGACCTTTGCACACCAACACCTTGAGTAGCCCTATTGACCATTCAACTGTTTTGAGGGGATTCCATGGCACACTTGACTCTGCAGATGGCTTTAAAATTCCTATTTTGCTCAACTTTGACACCCTGCAGAATGAAACTCCCTATATATTTTTTGTTCAAATTTGGTATATAGGGGTCTTCTGGGGTGTTCTGATTAACGCCGTGGGGTCAAATTTTAAATAAAAAAAATCGCTAAATGGTTTTCGTGTAAATTGGGTGTATAAAAAAGTCGCAGCCGGCCCTGGATTTGCATTTTGAAAATGGCAGGGAGGTCAAAAGAAGCAATTTTTGAAGGCCTTTCAAACAAAAAAAAATTAGGCGATTATCTCCAAAAATGAAGAATTTACGGATTTATACAATTTTAAAGTTATATATTAAACATAATTTGCATCCAACTTAATTGGGACAGCTAGAAAACGGGATCTTGTATTGTAGCACAGATTGTAGTGATGAATGTAAAATTTAAAATTAATGGATATTATATTATCTACACTTGTATAATAAGACAGCTCGTTTTATTTTATTTTATTTTGTCGTCTTTGCAATTGGGTTAATATTTTTTCCACAACTTAGAATAGGTTCTAGATTAGATCGGGTTAAGTTCTAAGTTACTCTTTATAATAATTTCTATAGGTGGTTGTATAGGAGCAGCAAATGATTGGATACCGCCACCTTTTTGTATATGCATGCTTATAATGTAGGTAATTTGAAATGATCTAAATAAAGGCATTATTATTATTAACTAAGTTGGGAATCAGGAACTTTTGTCACTTAGAAAATACTTCTTTTGCTTAACTCCACATACCAAAACTTTGCTTTTTGCACTCGACGCGCATTTTCTTAACCAAGGAATAAATTAATTTTCTCATCAGGAGATGATTAAGTTTTAATTGAATTTAAGTCATTGTAAGTCATAAGAAAAATATTCATATGCAATGATCCTATAAAATCTTTCTAGTTCCTACAAGATACACTGTGATTCCAAATGAAAGAAAACATGCAAAATTGCATTTTACTGCCCCTTTAACTTGGCAAATTGTAAATATTTGAGCCGAAAGTTTTCTGCGCGTCTGTATCGGATATCATATACACCCACAGGGGCTTGTGTTCGCCCGTGTCGCGGTGAACAAGAACGTTTCTCACGCCGATATATTGTCACATTGATCACTATCTCCCTTTTCAATCGACCGTTTCGCGGCATTTCTGGGTAGACGACATTGTGTAGGAAGTCCTGGCAAGCGAAGGATCGCCTCCTTGAAAGCAAATTTGCTACGTCGATAATCGCGAATATGCATATACAGTGACCGGCAGAATGTACGCCACAAATGGTATTTTTGTTATTTTGCGCCGGAATAAAAAGCTGACTATGGGGCTACATTAGGCATGTCCTAAAACCAAAATAGGGCCCGAAAAACTTCATGCGTATACGAAGGGAAGTCAAAAACTTAAATGGGTCACAAGAGTAAAGTAGCCCTATACCGTAGACAAAAATGAAAATTAAATCAATCATTTAGGCACGGTGTTTTTTTCGTTTTTAACTGCAACTGATGACAAAAAAATAATAGAAGGCCATGACTTTGTATTTATGTTTACTTTTTCATTTCAAACGACATAAAGTAAGGGTACTTTACTCTTTAAGTTTTTGACTCGTAATAGCGGACTAGAGGATAGACCAATCTAGAAGCTTACAGCCTCAATTCTTTACCTAGTTTATTTCTTCTGTTTCGAAATGGATCTACATTTCTTTATCGAGTTTTCAATATGGACCGGAAGATAGTGACAGATTTTTGGACGTGATTTTACTCAGTATGCCTTGCAAAGGGCATTATGTGGCACATATTCTCACAATAATAAGGTATGAATCAGAGAGTCATCCTGGATTCTTCATGTGAAAAACTGAGTTTTCAATTATTCGAAAAATATGCGTTTTGATATGATTTTATACAGGCTGCCATGTGTTTTATAATGAAGTTCAAAATAGAAAATTCCTCGGAAAACCATGGGCATACCGTTAGGGTGGGTCCAAAGGGCTATTATTGCCACGTGATCTTGTATTTTAATAATTAATTTTTCCACATTTCTGAACAGGCTGCCAATGAGAAGTATGCAAGTTCTTGTTATGAAACTGATAAAGGAAAGATGGCATACCGTTTGCGCATGTCCAAGTACACTTTACATCGAATAACTCGTTTAAATGATTAAATAACATTCAATTTAAACAGTACTTGGACATGCGCGAAAGGTATGCCATCCTTTTTTCAGCATTTTCATAATAAGAACTTGCATACTTCTCATTGGCAGCCTGTTCAGAAACGTGGAAAAATTAATTATTAAAATACAAGATCACGTGGCAATAATAGCCCTTTGGACCCACCCTAACGGTATGCCTATGGTTTTCCGAAGATTTTTCTATTTTGAACTTCATTATAAAACACATGGCAGCCTGTATAAAATCATATCAAAACGCATATTTTTCGAATAATTGAAAACTCAGTTTTTCACATGAAGAACCCAGGATGACTCTCTGATTCATACCTTATTATTGTGAGAATATGTGCCACATAATGCCCTTTGCAAGGCATACTGAGTAAAATCACGTCCAAAAATCTGTCACTGTCTCCCGGTCTAATAGTAAACAAAAAAAAGCTCAATGTCTTAATGGCTTATTATTATATTTATTCATTTTGACTAAAAAATTCTGGATTTGTAAAATTTTCTTGTTATTTCTAAATTGCCGAAAATAGTTTGTACAAATGGATATGTGGCCCATATTGCATGTGGACGAGGGTAAAGCACCGTAGGAGGAGGCACAGTATTTTTGTCTGTAACCCATCGATTCAAATTATAATTGATGCAAAACAAATAATATTACCAAGAAGATAACTTAGCAGATTTCACTAAACTTTTGAAATAAAATAAAACACGTCAACGGTAATTGGTCGATTTGATATCATACCATACCTGAGATGAATATGAAATTATATCTGTTCAGGTAACTCGAATCGCCTATTTATCCATTGTGTAGATTACAAAGTAAACTGAAATGTACCTATGTCTGTGGGAATAGAAAGAAATATTTATATTTTTTAGCTGGGTAAGTATTTTTGTTGTTTCTGATGCGTCTGTTTGCTTAGCGACAGACCCTTTTTAAATTCAGGCATAATTCCACTTTACGGAGTGTATTTTTTGTATAAACAAAGTGTCATCTCAATTTCTCAATTTTTTAAGAGTGGTATTAAAACGTAGTAAAATAAATGTGATTTTACTAGTCCAATCCATAATCTTAGAATACGCAGTCGTAAATAATTTTCTTATAGTAATTTATGCAACTAGTGTGCAAAGTACTACTTTACTGCACGAGAATGACCATTTGGGTGCACTAAAAGGCGCTTTGCACGCGAGTTGGACACAATATATTCTCTATAACTGTTTTAATTATACAGGGTGTCAAGAAATAAATTAATTTTCTCGAAAAATATTTGTTGCAAAATGCGCATCATTAGTTTGATGTTGTACTCGCATTTGTGACATCTGACATCAGTACTGTTCCGGATATGACATAATTTGCAATTGGTTTAAATGGCACCCTGTATTTTTGAAGATGTTGTTTGATATAGCATATTATTTGTCTGCATACATCACGTTGAAATTTTTGTTAAGTTACATAAGGAAATGGAGAAAATTGATTTTATATGGGTTTACAATTATTTATTTGATTTAGTAAAAGAACAAGAATCTAGTTAAATCAGTGTTCAAATTTTAGTTCTTCCTGGACCTGGCAGTTTCCAAGATGGTTAATAAGTTATCGTTGGACTTTTTTGGAAACTCCCTTCAATGGCCCCCAAGGTCTCTGCGTGTTGACGTGTTGGAAAGCAACCCTTGAATTTAATTTATTCCAAAACCTCAAAATTATTTTCACCGTTGATCGAAATATTCATTTAGCAGTTATTAGACGTAGAAAAAATACACTTACAACTCGAGTCGAATGTCCATATGTCCAACGGCGTTGTACTCAACCCTCGCCCTCGAGCGATATAGACGTGATATTCGCGTGATATAGACCCTCGTTGTACATACATACAAACTACTATACCTAATCTTGGGGCTGGTTGACAGTTCTATGACTTGATGACGTTTCTTTTGCTCATCTCTTCAAAACAATGAAAAAATCTCGATTCCTAAAAGTGGCTATATTATATCTGACGGTAATAAGGTAATACTATTTATGGCTTCGCGTTTGATGTTTTTAAATCTTTATTTCTTTGTGTATTTCTTAAACCTGGTTACATAAAGTATATAGTCAATATTTATAGCATATTCCGAAAACGAAAAATCTTCAATAACTCCCAGTCCCAGGATAATAATTTCTCAAAAAAGGCAAAACCGGTCTGTTCGGGAAAGGGAAACTTTTGGATCAAATTCAACACCCTGAACGTCAACTGCCTAGGCGGGGTTGCCACTCCCTCGGAATTTTGAAATGGACCCGGCCTGAGTAATTTTTTTTCACGTATTGTACTTTAACTGCTCTGATTGCCTTTCATAGCCGCGAAATTTGGCTACACAGAATAGCGGGAAATAGTATAAACGGGGCTTGAAAACTGAAACGTTGGGCCTTGAAACTGTGGTCGCCACGCGTATGTAGTTTGAATAAGGGTTGTTTGAAAAACTTGAAATGTTCATTAGGCGAGTTATACAGAGCGCAGCGGCCGTGCGTGGCGGACGGTTTGTTGGCGCAGGGGTAGTGCGTTGTAGATACCTAGACCTACATTCAGTCGTATATTATGCAAGCGATCGGTGCGCACTGCTCAGCTCGCTCTCTACAAATTTGCCTGCCGAGTAATAGTTTTTGGCTAGCGTAATCTCTTGCCAAGATGAGCAGAGGTGAAAAAATCGAGTGCCTATCATGACCGCAAAATTTCGCAACGTCAAATAAGCGCGACATTCAAATATCGCTGCATCAAATTCGCAGGAGTTCAAAAAATAAACACCGCCTCGAAGTTTATGCGCACGCAACTGTTTATTGTGACATATGTCATTAGGTCAACTTGCAACGTTGCCACGTTAGATACGGAAAGAAGTTTGATAATTGCGACTTATATTCATACAATAGTATGAATTGTGTTCAAGAATGTATATAAACGGGCATGTTTAACCTCAATCTAAAATCATCAAGGTAACTGCTGAAAATTTAAGCCACCAATTTTTATATCCTCGGCGTTAAAATGACTAATATTATAGTATGCAGACATTGCAGACTTCATTCTTCATTGAACTTTGACGTGTGGATATAAATGCAAAGGAGGCCACTTGTGTTATTTAATCAGCCTGTTTTGCACTGAACAATGAAATGACCATGGGAAGAAGCCCTGGATTTAGGTACATGATAAGAAAAAACGTAGTAAAAGAAGCTTCCTTGGGAATAAAAAATATCGGCATTATGTATTTCAATATACAGGCATTAGTCTCGATTAGGGTTGAATGGGCTTTTTCTGTTCAGAGAGATACCTACACAAGTAAATGCTTGTGCTTGCTGTCAGTGCTTCTCAATTTTTGGACCTACAAAACAAAGACATACCTACCTATATATCAACCTGCTTGCAAGCACTTCCTTCATACACTAATGGTGATATCTTGTTTATAGGGACAATCGATTGTCCAGTATTAACAGAGGCTGACTTCCCACTAATAAATGTTATTTTTAAAAATAGGTTTATGCCAACACTTTCTAAATCCCTATTTTATCAACGAATAATTAGTGTAACTGATAAGCAACGCACACTATGTAGGTACCTACTATGTTGAACTTTACACATTGTAAACACAATCGCACAGTCAAATAATCTTTACACAATGTAATAGTATATTATATAGCGAGAGTTATAAACAGCTTATTAAGTATGAGTGGAAAAATTGCGCACGAGCCGCTCAGCGGCGAGTGCTGTAATTCCACAAGTATGTAATTAGCTTACGACTCGAGTTTTGTATTATAATTTTTCTTCGACGAAAGAAAAACTATTATAATAGATAAACTTCTGATTATCTGACAGGCAACAATTAGTATATTGGTTAGTTGCTATGGTGACGCGGATGCCACGCTAACAAGCCACCCGTGATAATTGTGTTTTAATTAAGAACAGATACGTAATTTATTTTATTACGTCAGTCATTACGTGTCAGTGTTCGAAACAATGTTGCATTGCATTGTGTACTTATAACCTAAATCGTCACTTAATAGGTATGTTACTAGCATAGGAGTAGAAAAACACAATTGCCTATGGAACACAACCATAGGCGCTAAATCATAGGCAGCCAAACATAAACACTTTTAAATCTGTCAAAACCAAGATATATGTTAAATAATTATTTAATTAGTGATCAGCTTACTATTAATAAATATGGCGATAAGTATAGTACATAACTTGCTGTAAAGCAGTTACACACTCATGCAACTAACCGCTACCTGGCTCCGTGTATAACTTTTCCATTCATCGTAACATGTAATTTATAATTCGATATACAATGTACTATTTTAGTGTCATTTGTGAGGACTAAAATTAAATATATTGCAATTTTGGAGAATAAAATGAAAGACTACATTTTACTTTGTGAAATTATGTATTTTTAAAGTGTAAAGAAAAGTATATTTTATTTTTATTGTGAATGGGTCACTTTTAACAGTTATTTTGCTTATAATTAATATCAATAACAATATACTATTTATCCAGCTGCTTCCTCCGTAAGTACACATAACATACTCGCCAGCAGGCCCGAAAGTGAAATGTTCGAGGTGCCCTGTTGCTAGGTACAAAAAGTATTGCCTAGCAACACTTATGAAGCAAACAATCATTTCATAAACTGGTTTTGATCAAAAATATGGATTATGCCAAAGAAAATTATTAATATCAATATTTCCTCAGTGTCAAATAATGGTGGCTAATAGACTAAAATCGAGAAGCAGTTACTGTAACGGAGGGTTAGAGTACCCGGCTAAATCGTTTCAATTCAATTTCAGAAAAGAAAAAATGAAAAATGTAATTCGGAACTCCCACTTGTAATTTATTTCACAAAACATACATACACATACATAGAGGGAGTTCTAAAAAAATTCAAATAGGTTTTACTTTTAAACCTATATAAATTCATAAAAATCTTTATTTTTGGAGATTACCGCCTGAATTTTTTTGAAAGGCCATCAAAAAGGGCTTCTTTTGACCTTCCTTTTTAATCAATACAGGGCTGGCTACAATTTTTATTACCCTAGATTTTCACGAAAACCATTTAGAGATTTTTTGTTGAAGATTTGATATCACAGAGTATCGGTTATCACAGAGTATCGGTTATCTCCATCATTATGTAGTGATATCTCTAACCTCAATATTCTGAGAGGTTCTTTCATTGTTTTGTGTTTTTAAATTACCTAGGTACAGGGTCTTCACGAAATATTTGACCCTACCTCTGTAACTTTTTTATTTTTTAGGCTAAAAAGATTAAAAAATCACGTTATAGGGAATTTTATGTATTTTTTGTGGTTGTGTTACATTTTATACAGGGTGCACCAAAAAAATTTGGCAAACTGAATTTACTTTTTTAAATGGAACATACTGTATATTATTAAATTTTTGAAATCTGCATTTCATCCCAATTCCAATGATATGTATGTCATATGTTTGCTCCAGCCATTTTTACAATACATAGGGCGTTAAAACTTCATTTTTTATATGGGTTCACAGCCTGTATCTCGAAAACGAAACTTTGCGGATATAAAAAAAGCATCAAAATAATAATGCCCCTAAAACGTTCATAATGATTTTGAACCCACTCCGAATCAAAGTGCAAATTTTCATATTTTGCCCTTGACCGAAAATATAAACTTTAACTATTTTGTATGGATGATTACAAAATTACCGTTAACATTTTAGGACCATTATTCTGATCATTTTTTCTTACACTCAATTTATCCGCAAACGTTTCGTTTTCGGGATACAGGCTGTTAACACATGTAAAAAAACGGCTGGAGCAAACGTAAGACAAATACAGGATGATTTTTTTAGGTCTACCACCGCGATTTTCTCGCTCATTTTGCGGCCTACAAAAAAAACGTAAGAAACAAAAATGTGGCAATTTTGGACAGCTAAGTGGTGCTGCAAAAGAAATCGGCATCCTTGGCCAACTTGTCACGCAATATTAAAAAAACCTCAAACCGAGCAAAATTATGAATGGCCGTGGAATGTTTATTTTAAGAGACAGAGAAAAACTTTTATATTGAAAATTGATGGCACTAAGAAGCTTTATGCAAAAGGGTACTCAGATAGTTTCAGAAAATTACACAGGGTCTTCGGCTCTCTTGAGGCTATGAATTTTTGTTTGTTTATTTCTTATTAAGCGATTTTCTCGCTTATTTTGGGTCGCATGGGAAAATATGTAAGAAAACAAAATATGTCAATTTTGGTCAGCGAGGCGACATTAAAAAAGGAATGGGCCTCCATACCCAACTTTTCGCGGTGTACTAAAAAAACTAAAATCGACAAAAATTTTCATGGTCTCAAGAGAGCCGAAGACCCTGTGTAATTTGCTGAAACTATCTGAGCACCTGGGTGGATAAAGCTTCTCAGTGCCATCAATTTTCAATATAAAAGTTTTCCTCTGTCTCTTAAAATAAACATTACACGACCATTAATAGTTTTGCTCAATTTGAGGTTTTTTTAATAATGCGCGACAAGTTGGCCATGGATGCCGATTTCTTTTGCAGCACCACTTAGCTGTCCAAAATTGACACATTTTTGTTTCTTACGTTTTTTCGTAGGCCGCAAAATGAGAGAAAATCGCGGTGGCAGACCTAAAAAAATCATCCTGTATATTGTTCGAATCGGGATGAAATGTACCTTGATTTCAAAAATTTAATAATATGCAGGGTGTTCCATTTGGTCCACATGTAACACAAGCACAAAAAAAATACATAAAATTCCCTATAACATGTTTTTTAATAATCTATTTAGCGCAAAAAATAAAAAAGTTATTAGAAGGGGGTCAAATATTTCGTGTAAGTACATATTATTCTCACCATTATTAATCATGACCATCGGATATCTTTTGACAATCACGGCACCTTGTACATATTACATGGCCAAATATTTGGTGGAAAACATTTTTATAGGTACAATCATACAACAACCTCTGTCGGTTGTATCTGCAACAAACCACAACAAACAACCTCTAAAGCAAAAATCATGGCAGATGATGTACCTACGACCTGCTTTTTGTCGCACTCCTTTTCATTCCCCATGCTCTTGGCAGTGCTGAAGATAGCTCAACTCTGGCAGAAATAATCGATTTTATGAATGGGACTGAAAAAATTGAATAACTTTCGTTAGTAGATAGACAAATGTAGGGGATACCTACTACCTGCTTTGATCAAACACTTCTACTAAACGTGTTACGTGTATATTCGGTTAGTTTTCAATACAAATATACTATTCCACAATGTTCTTTGAACCAAGTTTTAATTTTGAAGGTCACTTTGGGCTCTATAAAGATGACAGGAGTTCTCGAACAACAATCTGTCACTATAGATCATGCTTAGTTATTGGTATTCATATTTTCCATTTTCTATATCGTGCCACACACTTTTAAGGTTTACACTGAAAATAAAGATTATTAAATTATTGTTAAAATATTATTCTATTGGTCCCGTCAAATATTAATTTATTCTGGATATAATCATACTAAAATACCTAAGTACATATTTTAATACTTACATTTGAAGAAATTCATTGCCTTGTCGTGTTTGGCGACTGAGGTGGCATAGGGACATATTAGTTTACCCACAAAACAGTTTACCACAATTTAGATAGGTATTATTTATACTCATGCCCATACTCGCCCCTTTATTAATCTCGGGAGTCTCAGACTCTCAGAACCACAAAGAAGTGGTCTGACCTCAGGACATTCACCCTTCTTCACAGATGAAATGGGAGTACTATGATTAATGGCCCTTGACTCTTGATGACCTCTCCTCGAAGATTTTATTTTGAATTTAATTAGTTTTCCGGACCTCCTAAAGTTGTTTTCAAAAACAAATTATTATAGGTTAGAACACAAAATATATAGGGTTAGAACAGAACCGTTGATTGAGGAGACTTCCTTTCGCAGAAAGATTAGGTCACAGTCGTCACAGAAAAACAAGGTTAATGTTAATAATTCTGGGAGGGTTACGTTCACATACCTGTATATGCTGTAGGTATATGGTTACGTTACGTCGAAAGAGAACGATACGTATACTCATAGATAAGGAACCCTCTTTCCTTGTCTAAGGGTTTACTACTGAGATATAAATTATTAGTATACCGTTCTCGGGTTACGTGTGCAAGGGTTCCTGGATTGGGAGAGTTGGGACCACAGAAATAGAACAAAAGGGGGAGAAGGGAGAAAAAGTAATTCTGTGTTATAGGGTACAGAATAGGGGAATCAGAAGTTTCACTTCATGTCGGCACCTTTGATGTCGGTGGCAAAGATTTCCCCTCTCGCGCATATATTTTATACTAGCCAGACGCAACAAGCTGGCCTGTGAAAGGTCGCTGTACTCTGAGACAGGCCGGCTCTCGAGCGTCGCCGCGTCTGCCAGGGTCGGATTAAGTCGAATAATATTACAAATATTTATAGATTGTCCTGCCTGCGGTTACATTTTTAATTTTTATAAAATACATAATCTTATAGATTTTTCACAATTGTTCTTTGTGATTTGCTTTGAAGTCATGGTTAGGTGCATGCATACATTATGCATTAAGGTAGCCACACATTTCGTTTTAGCCGGACAGTTTTGTTCGACGAACAAGTCAGTTCGATCAAAACCGTCGCAAAACCGAAATGTGTAGTATTTTTTTTCTGGCAAACAAAACCGTCGAAAAAATCAGGTTGTACTTGATTAGGGCGGCCGGTACTGTTCGCTGAACAAACGAGTTCGAACAAGTCTGATGTGTGTGGCATAAACATTTTTAAAAGACTACGGTTTTCGCAGTAACGTACCTGCAGGGTAGCAAAAATGACTGATCTACAATAAGTTTCGTAATCTGTTCTTAAATAATTAAACCAATCTCCTGGTTTTAGTTTAAATTCATTCAGCAGATTAATATGGGAAAAGTGAGTTCTCTTCAAAAGCTTCCTTTGACCATTTTGACCGATTTCTTTTATTTATATAATTTTTAGAGATATTTTGTATGCGGTTACTAGTTTTTTCTTTTTGTTAACTTTGAGTGTTTGCCCATTATCACCTTTTCTTGTAACTATTACATTTACACTCGCTTAATGCTATATATATGCTAATGCAATTTTTATGTATTCTCCTGAAAGAACTTACCAAATTATGAAATAAAACTTGTGATTAGGTACCTGGTAGTTTATTCCAGCATGTATTTTTTTTGTTTTGGACAACAGGAAAAGAAATAATGGTTTATAATAATAAAACAGTTTTTGTTTAATTTGAAAAGTTTTTAATCGATATTTTAGACATTTGGTGAAGGTGCTGGTATTAATTTTAATCTGTAAAACTTGAATTCCCTCCATTCCCTTCCTGCACCTCCTCCCATACGTACATTTTTTGAAATATTACATGCATGTAAGTTACGTATGTCTTCTGTCCTTTGTCCTTTGGAAAAAAAAAATTGTGGAATGTTTCTGTGCAACGTACATCAATAGCATATTCTAACAACTCTCCTAATAAAGGAACCCTAGTCTAGGGTTACTTAAAGAGGAGAGTTGATGCAATCAATGTCATCAGCAAATTTCGTTTGGTTTGCGTAAAAGTAATGACTTTGACGTGAAGGAAAAACCGTGTGGAATATTTCCTCATAGGCTTGCAAACCAATTTTTGCTAGAGTAGTCAAAGCAGTATGAAAATATGACACTAACAATGACAGTGTCATCTTACCTCCGAAATAATTCAAGAAAATCAACAAATATGCGCTTAAGCTTGCAAACATTCGTTATAGCTCACCAAAGAGTGCCTTATTACAAAACTAATAGATGTGGTTCAGTGCGCCTTTGAGCAAAAACTAACTCAGAATTATTTAAAATGTCACAAATTCTTTCGCAAAATTATTATTATAGGAAACGGCAATGAAGAGGCCTTGTAGAATAAATGGAGACTAAATGAACATAGTGTAACATCTGCGAGATAGTATACATAATAAGGTAAATATAAATAATCAGTATATAAGTATATATAGGTCCAATAATATTGTATTTTAGAATAAACTCAAATTCCTAGTGCACAGCCACCAATTGGATGATATCTAAGAAGCAAAGAATTTCGTTGCAGAAATTTACGCAGACTGAAATCCTTAATGGTGAATAAATTATTGCAATTAGACAGACAACACCAAAAAAGGCACTCTTTGGTGAGCGAATATTTGCAAGCTATGGGCATATTTGTTAATTTTCTTGAATTATTTTAGACGTAAGTTGACACTGTCATTATTAGTGTCATATTTTCATACTGCTTTGATTACTCTCTCAAAAATTGGTTTGCAAGCCTATGAGGCCATATTTCACATGGGTTTTTCTTCACGCCGAAATCATTACTTTTACCGTTGATTGAGTCCTCCATCGACGCTTTTACGCAAACCAATCGAAATTTGCTGATGATATTGATTGCAACAACTCTCCTAATAAAGGAACCCTAATCAAGAGGATATTAAAGGTTATAAAGATAGTCAAACTCATCAGCTGGCAACATGGTACTTCAGAAACTGAACATGTAGAGGTGTTGGAAGGGAATTGAGGGAATTCAATTTTTATAGAATACCGTCCCCTCCACCAAAAGTCTAAAATATCGATTTAAAAACATTGCAAATCAAACAACTGATTATTATTGTAAATGACGATTTCTTTGCCTGTGCTCATAACAAATAATATATAAATGCTAAAATAAATAACTAGGCAGTTAATCAAAAGTTTTATTTCGCAATTTGGTAATTTTCTTTGTCCTTTCAGGAGAGTAGCGAGTAGGTACCTACTAAAAATTGCATTTACCACACTATTTCAACAATGTATATGAGAGTTCTTCTTTAATTTAGAAAATATATCCAAAGCATTGGCAAAGTCAAAATCTTCTTCTATCTAGGTTTTAATTTATTTCTGTCCATTCACTACTGAGGATATTGGTCAGCAACGAAATTCTTTGCTTCTTAGGATATCATCCAAAATAGTTACTGGTGGCTGTGCGCTAGGAATTTAGGTTAATTAATTTAAAATACAAAGTTATCTTATTAAATTATAAGCGTCGACTGAAGAGTGAATATAAATATGTATAGGTAGGTATACTTCGGTAAGTAGGTATACTGGCTATAAGTATTTATCTTACCTTTATCTTCTCGCAGATGTTACTTTATTCATTTAGTCTCCATTTATTCTATTAGGCCTCTTCATTGCCATTTTTTAAAATAACTAATAATAACTTTGCAGAACATTTTGTTACATTTTTTGCAAGGGGCACTCTTTAGCGAGCTGCAACGAATGTTTTTTTTTATTTTCTTGAATTAGGCATTTTTAAGTTAAAATGAGACTGTTGTACCTGGACCAACACTATATTGTGTTGGTCCAGGTTGTACATACCTAATACCCAGCTACCTACTGCTTTGATCTCTCCCAAAAATTTACTTGCAAGCCTATGAGGCCATATCCCACATGGTTTTTCGTTTACGTCAAAGTCGTTACTTTTATTTAAAACCAATTGAAATTAATAGCTTTGTTTGGTATATTAAACTAGTGTACACCAGGTTACACTTCTTGTATATTTAGTGCTTTGTTACTAAGAGTGTTACTCTGGACTAGGTGTTTGGTATGTAACTTAAGTGCAAAAAAGTGCACACTAGTACACACTAACATGACCTGCCCAAAGAGGAGGAATAAAGTCGTGTCGTTAGATGCAGTCGCGCCAAATAATTGACTTCAGAAATATAATTTCTGATAAAAGTGTTGTTTATTATTTATTGGACCACAATAATTAAAAAAGAGTGTTTGTTATTATACAAAACCGAAACTGCACTGAATGACACTTTCTGCACCAAACAGTTTAGAACTAGTGTACACTAGTTTACACCACTTTAATTTACCAAACACACCTCATGTACTAATGGTTAGTTCTTAGACAAAACGTTGGAGACATTGTAGTACCTACTCGGATCAGAAATAATCAACAAAACATTTCCGGTTTATAGCGCCACCTGTCCCTGAACTACTGCGGTTGAATAAAATCATTACGAGATAGACAATGGTCTGTGGTTATAGGTCTGTGGTCTGTGATTCCCAGTCGACTTTTGTCTATTTGATGATTCCCTTAACAACCTTAACCTCTCTTTTTCTGTCTTCCAATTCAAAAATATATTTTGATTTTTGATCTGTTATTGTTATTATCAAAGGTTGAAAATGATCGAAAGGAAAGTCAAAATTTTCATATATTATATTATTTAATCTGTGGTCAAAATTATTTGCCTGCTGTTCTCGGAGTCAGATGTTTTATGAATGTACAATGTTAATAACAAAGGGATGGATTCATTATAAAACATCCATAGCTAGAGGCTTGTTGCTCTTTGATGTCGGTAAGTGGTAAATGATACATAAGTAAAGTGGTAAATGATACATAATTTTATACCATGATAATTTTGTTTCCTGTCCTAGGTTCCACTGAGAGACAAGTAATGATTGTAATTCATTTTAAAACATAAAATGAAGCTGTATTTTTAGATTGACGTAGCGTGAAAAGTTGAAATGTATCTAGCTATGAAATAGGAGGCCATTTATACATCAACGTAATATATGCCATAACGGAACGTTTCCATAAGAAACTTGTCAACATTTAAGTGGGATTTATAGATCAATGTGACATATAACCATGTATAAAATTAAACAATACCTACTTGTGTGGCCGGCCGTAAGGTAAATGTAAGAATATGGTAAGTGTATGTGATATGTGGCAACGACGACGAAATAATAGTAATTGCCCTCCTCTCCTGCACAAGTATGTGGTTGCTTCTAGTTTGGAGTATTGTGAGGGTGAGAATTCTTATTTTATTATTATTACTATTATTATATATGTTTATACACCCATATTTGTAAAAAAAATTGTTCTAGAATGATTTTTCTAGAAATTATTAAATATTGTTTACACAAGCTACAGACACCTTGTATGTTGTACGTACATATACATACAGGATGTAACACTTAAAATAGTTTTCATTATTCGCCTCCTTTATTTTTGATTTCAGAAGAGAAAGATTCAATTCTCGTTCAGATCAATATTAAATCGTATGAAATCTTCTACTACAGTTGTAGATGATTATCTTACATACCGCTTGTCTCATATGTCCGGGTCATCATACAACTTTGTTATTTGGCATGGGAGCACCGAGGACCTATATTTTTGTACAATTTTCAATTTGCCAAAAAATTAGAAATTAATTTGATGAACCTGAACATTAGGGCCATTTTTCCTGAACAACACAGATTTATTAAGGGGAGGTCTTGTGTAACTAATCTTTCAAAATTATCCTTACGAGTCTGTTAGGCTTTGGTTGACCGCGGGCAGACCGACGTCGTGTATACTGACCTTGAAAAGGCCTTCGATTGAATATATACTTACTATTATATACTATACTACAATCGAAACTGGAACCATTTGGTGCAATGCCAGACCGTATATCTTTTTTCAAGTCATATTTGATCGAACGTCAGCAGTTTGTAGAAGTTGGGGGTTACAGGTCTCATTATTTCACACCTACTTCAGGAGTACCTCAGGGCTCTAACCTAGGTCCACTACTTTTCTTAATCTTTATTAACGACCTTATTGGTAAACTCGAATGTGAAAAACTTATGTAAGTACGCTGACGATCTCAAAATATTTAAAGGCATATACTCGATGACACGTTGGTGCACCATAAACAGACTCAGCCTCTGAATGTTTCCAAGTGTAATGTGGTTACCTTCACTAGAAAAAAACCCTCACTATTTTGACTTGTATTGATAATAACAGCTTGGACAGGCTTAATAGCCTTAATGATTTGGGAGTATATTTCGATAAAAAGTTTATATCATGCCTTATATTCAATATCTCGTAACTTGGGCGCCCAGAATACTTGGATTTATAATTGGAAACGAAAGGCATTTTGGAACTACACACACATTCAGACTTTTATATCAATTCTTCGTCCGTTCAAAGTTTGAGTGTGGTGTCCTGATTTGGTCACCCATTTATACTTCTCACAGCAATGTCATAGAGTCTGTTCTGATTTCTAAAGTATCTTAGATATAGGGAGAATGGGCATTATACACCTAGAGGTTTCGACCACCGCTTGCTCTTGGCTCGTTTTAACGAGATTTCTTTAAGTAATAGGTGGAGGGTCATCTCAATAACATTTTTATACCACCTGTCCACAACTTAGATTGTCCTATTTTATTACAAGAAATTAATTTTTAATACCTCGTTTGGAAGCTAGACATACTGTAGTCTTATAATGTATCAGAATCCAATTTACAGAATGTGTCGGTACTTTGAGTCCTTGTGATAAATACTTTGATTTGTTAGCTTATATTTTAAACACCATTTTATTTGCAGAATAGTTATTAGTTTTCACATTTGTACTATTGTTGTCAACTAAGCTTACATACAGCTTATCTTATATGTTTCATACAATAATTATCGTATGAAACAAAACTAATTTGGAACTTTCCGGTAAATTCGAAAATGTTGAAAAATTCAAGCCTTCCCATACCAAATAACAAAGTTGTATACAACCTATACATATCTGATAAGCTCTATAAAAGATAATCTCCTAAACTGTAGAAGATTTTATACTGTTAAATTTTTATTTGAAACTTTTTTCTGAATCTAAAATAAAGGAGATAAATACCCAATGAAAACTATCTTAAACGGGACAACCTATATATCTTGGAGTCGATTATAAAGAAGACAATCATAGTAAAAACGCTTTTTCAATTAATTGAAATCAAAGTACAGTCAAACTAGGTTATAATAAATAATATCTAAGGGATCGTGAAATTGGCTCATAATACTTAAAATGACGTTCGTTATAAAAGGCAAACAAAAAATATCTTAAGGATGTAAGATTTGCGAGTGTAAATGTAATAATTAAAAGAAAAGGTGATAATGGGCAAACACTCAAAGTTAACAAAAAGAAAAAACTAGTAACCGCATACACGTGTTTCATGCTATTTGGTTAATGTTACACCGTACTGATGATTGCCAAATAGCACGAAACACGTGTATGCGGTTACTAGTTTTTTTCTTTTTGTTAACTTTGAGTGTTTGCCCATTATCACCTTTTCTTTTAATTAAAAAATATCTTGTCCTACTTGAACATTTTTATTCTGCAAATGGCAGAAAATTTAAAGTCAATATGTATTTTGGACATCAGCACATCATGGAGGTCCAAAAATATCTGTTAGCCAGAAACAATCTCTTGATAGTTCGTTATAACCGAGGTCAGAGGTCCCGCAGGTGAAAAATGCCAAATGACCTATATATATAGTGTTCGTTATATTCGTGTTCATTATAGCCGAATAAAATATATGCGATTCGTAGGGACTTTGGAGGACTATTTCAAATCTGTTCATTATAACCAAAAGTGTGTGTTAAATCCCAAGACCTTTATAGCAGAGTTCGACTGTAAATAACAAAATTATAATAACTTTCAAATTTCACAGATTAATTATTGTACAGGGTGATCCATCCAAGAGAAATACCCCCCTTAACTTCTTTATTTTTCAATTTTGATTGATTGCTCCAGACGGTTTTACAATACCGGGCGTTCGAACTCCATTTATTTCATGTTTTCACATCCTGTATCTCGGAAACGAAACGTTTGCGGAGAAATTGAGCATAAGAAAAAATGATGAAAATAGTGCTTCTAAAACGTTCATAGTCATTTTGAACCCACTCCGAATCAAGGTTCATATTTCCATATTTTGCCCTGGACCAGAAAAATATCAACCTTAACTTTTTTGTGTGGATGATTACAAAATGACTATTATCGTTTTAAGGGCATCATTTTCATCATTTTTTCTTATACTCAATTTATCAGCAAACGTTTCGTATCTGAGATACAGGATGTGAAAACATGAAAATATGAACTTCGAACGCCCTGTATTGTAAAAACGGCTGGAGAAATAATATAACATATATGTATATGTAGTTGGAATCGGGATGAAGTGTAGATTCCAAAAATGCAATAATATACAGGGTGTTCTTGTGAAAAAACAGCTTGGTTTGTCCAGCTTTTACGGAACACCCTGTGTCAATTTCAGTAAGTTCATGGAAAAGCTCACAAAAAACCTTATCTCTACAATTTTTTCTTTAACTTGAAAAATAAAGAAGTTAAGGGGGGTGTTCCTCTTGGATGGATCACCCTGTACCATTTATAGTGAGAACAAATTGCCTATGAACAATGCACCAAAAATTTTTCACTTTCTAAGTAAAACCTATTGAACTCAGCAAAAATTTGGACACCTTATTTCTATTTATATTTCTATGTCAAATGTCAAATAGGAAGTTCCCATAACCAACAATAATGAATGGTTATCCTACACCCGCTAACCACTTCCATTCTAGGAAATGAGTATCTCACTACTATTGAAGCAAGTACCACTACCAACTAGCCGATGGAATCTACAGTGTGACCCATTTGTTTTGTGGTCAGTCTGTAAAAAGTGTATCAATCGTGCGATTTGGCTGATTTTTTTTTTTAAATTGTAGAGCTCGATGAACTGCACATTTTGAACAAAAATTGCCTGGTTCGCATAAAATCCAAAGCCTACTATGACCGTTTTTATGAGCAAAATTTTAAGAAACCATATTAGCGTTTTTTTTTGAAAAAATCTGTGTGCGCCAATGGACTGAGCACCCCTCGAAATGGGTATGTACAAAATTTCATCAAAATATTTCAAGTAATAACGATTTTGTAGAAAAATTAAAAATGCAGCCAAGGTACGTCTTTATTTTCAAAAATTCAAAGTTGGCCATGGAAAATAATTGAATTGTAATAATACAACCTTATGCTTATAAACACAAAACATAAAAACAATTAAAATTATAAAATTTTTGTAACTTCTACCAAGCCTCCATTTTCTACAATGCATTTGTCGTTCCTCTTGCGTACATTCAAAATTACATTTCGTATTTGCTGTGGAGTAATTTCCTCACAACTACGGTTTATCCTAGCTTGCAGTTCTTGTAAATTATGGGGTCTTGACTTATAAACATTTTGCTTAAGTGTACCCCAAAGAAAAAAATCCAAAGGAGTTAAGTCCGGAGATCTCGGTGGCCACTCACAGAAAGGACTATTTCGCCCTATCCAACAGTTTTCAAAATTATTATCTAGCCAGTTTCTGATTAAACGAGCATTATGAATAGGACTGCCATCTAACTGTAACTTTAAATTTAAACGGTATCTTAATGGTAACTCATCTAAAGCATTTCTAAATTCAATTTCTAGAAAATTCAAGAAGCCAGCCGCATTCAAATTCCCTTCAAAGAAAAATGGGCCAATTATTCTGTGGCGTAGTATTCCACACCAAACGTTAATTTTTTGTGAATATTGTCTCCTTGCATTTATTATAAACTCTGGATTTTCAGCTGACCAGTGACGGCAGTTTTGACTTGATACTACACCATTTGTAGTAAACGTGGCTTCGTCGGTGAATAAAATTTCATTTAAAAAGTTGCCATTATGGAGATATTCACCTTGCAGCCAATAGCAAAATTCTAATCTTCTCTCCTCATCTCCTGGTTCCAGGGTGTGCAAAAATTTTGGCTTAAACGGTTTTATTTTGTTTTGTCTCAAACATCTCCTTATACTCTCTCTGGGTATATGAAGGTCTAAACTAGCCGTTCGAACACTATTTCGAGGATTGTCACTAAAGTATTGCAGAATTTGATTGTTATTTTCAACAAGTCCACGGCGTCCATTTTGCCTAGTTTTTAATAAATTTTTAGAAATCGATCCAGTTTCATCAAAAATATTGTTTATACGTTGTACAGTACTTCGACTCACTGATCTACCTGGGTGTCTATTGTTAAATTCGGCCGCAGCTTCTGCTGCCGAGCGCTCGTTGTCGCCCACGAGTCGAACAATTTCTATTTTGTCTCTTATGCTTAAATATTCCATAATTATGATAATTAATTGTATTGAGCACAAACAATTTCTGAACTCAATTTAGACAGTTTGACACTTAATAAAAGTAAACAATTCAATTATTTTCCATGGCCAACTTTGAATTTTTGAAAATAAAGACGTACCTTGGCTGCATTTTTAATTTTTCTACAAAATCGTTATTACTTGAAATATTTTGATGAAATTTTGTACATACCCATTTCGAGGGGTGCTCAATCCATTGGCGCACACAGATTTTTTCAAAAAAAAACGCTAATATGGTTTCTTAAAATTTTGCTCATAAAAACGGTCATAGTAGGATTTGGATTTTATGCGAACCAGGCAATTTTTGTTCAAAATGTGCAGTTCATCGAGCTCTACAATTTAAAAAAAAAATCAGCCAAATCGCACGATTGAGACACTTTTTACAGACTGACCCCAAAACAAATGGGTCACACTGTATATGGTCTGGTAGCTTAGTGTGTTGACAAAGTGGCTACGGCCCGAGTAGGAGCCCCGGGTTCAAATCCTGACTAGAGTGAATTTTTTTCCAATGGATTACATGATATATCACAAAAACATCCCTATTGATCCACATTTATACAGGGTGTTTAGTATTGAAAACATGAATACAATCACAGATTAATGAGCAATACAGACACTTCCTGAGTGACAACTGTCAAAAGGAGACTTGCTTTTAGGTGAAATATCTTCTAAAGAGATTAACATTCTGCATGTAATTTCATTTTACGTTAATCTGCATTGCGAAGAGATTGTATTAGAACCAAATTCATGTTTAAAATACTGACTATTCTATATTGTAAATTGAAATGGAGACTCGCTTATTTTTGACATATGTCCTTAAAGAAGCTTCTGTTGCGAAGCTGTTTTTTCTGTAATGCAATATAATAACATATAATACTATACTAGGGAAGGTAATGGTTTTTCACATTTAGTGGCAGTGTCTTCCTGAATAATATTGTAATATTACTTTTATAGCCATCACAAATACATAAAAACTTTATTTTTTGAGATATGTATGTGAACTTTTTTCAATTTCAAAGATCTTCAAAAAGCGCTTCTTTTTAACTTCCTACCATTGTCAGTAAGCTACACCAAGGCCGGCTACGGTTCTTCTATACTCCTGATTTTCCCTCAAATCACTTAGTGATTTTTTTATTTAAAATGTGACACCACCACGTAAAAAACCTCAATACCTTCATATACCAAATTTGAACAAGAAATATTTGGGGGTTCGATTGTACAGGGTGCCAAAGTTGAGCAAAATAGGAATTTTCAAGGTATATGGTGAGTAAAGTGTGATATGGAATTAACCTAAAAACCATTGAATGACTGGTCAACAGGACCAGTCAAAGTGTTGACGTGTAAGGATTCAATAAAAAAATTTAGTTTTTCTCTGTCATCCTTTAACCTGCCCAATACCAAAATGATGCCACAAAAAAATTTTAATGATGATTAAGTACTCTACTTTCAGTTTCAGTACGTAATTATGTCGATGCGATGGTAATAGTTGTTAATACACTTTGTGAATTCCTGGCTGAAAGCAGTTATGCTTCTGATTTAAGAGACTTGAACGGTTATAGTGATGTTAGTGGATCATTTTCTTTGCATTTTGGGATGCAGTGTTTATAGGATAAAATATCGAGTATACTGGCAACATCTACATATCATTTTTTCAAGCAAGGGATAAGTCAAACGAAAGCTATTTGTAATGTGTCCCAATGGAATTTAACATTTATCTTATTATCATTCTCCTTTCCTTATTTCTGGAGTATTCATTTTTAAAAATACCAAAAATCTGTTTTTGTTTTTATCTCAAAACTAACTTTTTATTGTATTCATAAAGTTTGTAGCCTGAATATTCTATTTTTACTTTTTCAGTTGGCGAACAGTGTTTTTAACCTTCTTACAGTCTTCATTTGTCCCCAAAAAGGTGACATCAGTGTTTTTTTTACAAAAAGCTGGATCGTGTTACTTCCTGGCTACAAAGATGTACGAGAATCATTATGCACTTGACAAGCTTTAGCAACCAATTTAAAATTTACTAGATAAATTTGGAATCTAAGAACAAGATCGGATGCTATAAAATAAACTATACTGCCTTTCATTTGCTATGACCGTTGACTGAAGAAAAAATAAGACTGTCAACGCCCGAGCATTTTCTTTCGGAAAATAGATGACAGCGATGGGGACAATGCATTTTTCATTGTATTCAAATCAGAAAGCGCATGGTGACTCAAAAAGTGTCAAATGTGACAGCCGTGAGCAGTCTTATAATTTCTTCAGTCAACGCTATGACTTTTATTTGAAACTTTTCTAGTTTAAAAATTAGAAAATACAAACAATGTGATTTATAGATAGGTTAAGCGTTAACACCTAAATACCCTGTATATTCTGGGTGATTTAATGTGAACATCCTAATATCCTGCACTGAAAAGGAAGTTACGTACAATAAGGCGAAAAATTTTGCTTGGCTCCTTTGGTATTTAAATACTTATTTATTATTATTAAGTAGATATTTGGAACACAGGTATAATTAGACAGTTTTCCTATACTAGAATCCACTTGACAAAGAATTGGTCAGTCTCTTACTGCGAGAACAACAATGACGTCAAAACCTATAGACGTGGTGCCCCATTGTTAAAATGCCCTTTATTTTGACTCCAAGATTAAATATGTCCATACTACTCTAAAAACATGCTACAAAGACAGAAAGTCAACCATCAACCAACTATACACCCGGTGATTCCCGGATATAGTTCCTCCAGAATCACACTTAGATATCGCATGTTTTTTCTTGTTTGGGGGCGCCGGAAGCATCGGAACCTCACCTGAAGACTCGGGGGATGGTCTCACGACGCCAGCCTCCGGGTCCAGAGTCGAAATAAGTTCGCTACGGCTCGACAAAAAGGGGCAATTTCTGACAATCTCGCGACATTTTCAGAATAATTTAATGGAGCGCTTATATAGATTGATTAGTTCTGGGCGTCAAGCGTTTATCAAAACAAACCTGTCTATAGGTTCTGACGTCATTGGAGAACAATTATTAACGACAGGTCTCGTCAGCAAAAACTAGTAAGTAACAGGTACCCCTGCTGCCAGTTGGTAAAACAGCTACTGTGATTGTTTAATCTAAAATAATAATTGTTTAATATAAAATAAAACCACTTGGGGCAGGCCAGCCTAGTAGTTGTAGTTGCTGTACCATTTACTAGTAGTAGTAGTCTATTATATCTCTCTAACACTGGGGGTCCTGCCCATAACTTGTAAATCGCCCCTCGATCTGAGCTTAATTTGCCACATAAGATTGAATCATAGTAGCATTCATTCTTCCAGGATTTGCAGTTTTTGCTATACCTTTATAACCCTAAATAAAAGAATTATTAAATCAATTAGCTAGCGCTTTATAAATGGCACAGATGCAAGACAATGTTATTTGACGATCACATTAATATTATAACAAATGTGATACGATTGCACCCACAGAACAATAATTACACCTTTAAATAGCATAATAATAATCACCTATTCACAGAAAATTAAGGAGTTCGGTTGTGGTTTTTATTCATACAATCGAAAAGATTCTGTCAAATTCGTACTCTAGTTATTAAAACTTATTTCCGATAAAACCGGCAACGTCTTCCTCTTTCTTCCCAGTATTTGAATTTGGCGGGCTGTGCCTCATAGAGGGCGCAGCGTTGCCAAACGAAATTTGATGTGGCGATAATTTGATGTGGTGATAATTTGGTGTGGAGCATTTTCGCACTACTGCCACTTTGAATCGCCGAGGTGCTCCGAAAAAATCCGTATTACTCATTGTTAATAAATTTGCTTCGGGATGTCCTATAAATAAAAATAAATAAATCTTGGCATTTAATGAAATTATTTTGATTTATTTTATCTTTAGACGATTCTCCAAAGCCTGTTTTACATTGACAATTTCTTCATGAATTAATTCATGAATAAGTTTATGAATAAATTTATGAATTATTTCACAAGTTCTATTTTACACTGATGAAGAAATTGATGAATCTTTTTGTCACCTTAGGTCTCAGATTCTAGCGAATACCAACACAAGAGAATAAATAAGATTTTTTTTGTGCTGCATTTCCCCTTTTAGAACATATTTTCTAACCATATCCATCTTCATCCAAAGCATCTTTAACTACAGATTAAGTCTAGCTAGAAGAGTAGTTGAAAATGCATTTGACATTTTAGCCAAACGATTTAGAGTTTTTTTGACTATAATTAATTTGAATGTGGAAAAAGTTCAAATCATAACATTGGCATGTTGCACATTACATAATTTTTGAGACCCGAATGTCCTAGTTCTATTCTAGGAGAGCTTGATAAAGACTATATATTTCAATTTGGACTTTCTTACCAAACATGCTCACCAAGACATGCTTGCATTGCTGCCCGAGAGGAGTTTTGTGATTATTTCGTGAATGAGGGAGCTGTGCCTTGGCAGCGTAATATATAAATAAAACATATTGTAAGATAAATCATCTAATATGTATGTGAACATTTCACACACTTTTTAACTACGTATATTATTATTAAAATTATGTACTCTCTTCTTCCTCAAGCAAAAAGCAGTATCAAAATATAACCTTCCTTGTGTTCAAATTTTCAATATTGGTACTCCTGAAGTTCACGCAAAACTTGACGGAAAATAGAACATGCTCTAATTGGTAAAGTAACTTGATGAAGAAATTCATGAATGAATTCATGAAGAAATTGCCGGTGTAATACACGATTTTTTTATATTAATTTGTACTTAACTCGGATATTTATAGCAAAACGGGAATACCTATGTATATGCCTTACCTTATGAATATCGAAGGATTTCATCCAGCACCCTTGAGAACTAGTCCTAGAACAATAAAACGTAGCAAAAACTATTGACAAATAGCGTATGCTTAAGGAATGTTGGAGTAAATCCCAAAAGTAAATGAAAGTGATCGAATTGGAAAGAATGTCGTGAAGACTTAATAGAGTACACTGCTAGATTTTAGGGGAAGTTGACTTTGAAATACCACGTTTAAGAATCTCTGATACTCTCCCTTCTGTAGAAGAAACGGGCAAAATTAGAAAGCGCAAAATAGTTGAAATTTTCTTTTCAATTTGTTCTTATTTTCTGCTAACGGTATAAATTAAAATATTAGAATCGATTTACTCGGTTGGCCATTGGGTTTTTGCATACATAATTTTGAATTTGACATTTTTACTTTTACGGCTAGTATAGTGCGTAGGGTACAAAATGTATATGCACAATTATCTTGTCGCCGGCCCACTTGTGTAACTCAGAACAAAAAACACTCGTGAATAACTTTGGCAGTAATGGGAAATAAAGTTGCAGTCGCTTTTATATGTATAAACCCGGTAAAATTTTGCGGAAATAAGTTTATATGCTACTGGGATAAACTCATTTATTTAGAATGTGGATATTTAAAGAATTGATAGTTGTTTATTTTGATACCTACTCCGTGGCATTCGTATGTCGATATAAGGCTAACGGCAGGCTGTTGTTTCCGTTGCAGACGAAGGCGCACCTGGACGTGCTGGCGGACGCGCTGCTGCGGTGGGCGCGCGGCCGCTAGGCGCGCCCCCGTCGGCAGCCCGCGGCGCCGGCCGGCGCGCCCCTGCGTGTACATTCGAGAGCAAAAAGACTTCGCTAGCAGCAGCTACGGACGAGCACGGGCGCGGAGGCCCCCCGGACTCTCCGTCCGGCAAGCCGCGCCGCCGCGGCCGCCCGTCGACACTCGCACTGTCTCGCTGTACTGCTGCCGCTGGCCATGTAGTTCCCAATCTTAGTGCATTCCAACCCTGAAAAACGGAACGATCCTCTCCCAGAAGAGACGAAACGACGAGCCGAAAGCCTTAGTTGATCTTTTTTACACTCCCTTTCCACAGAGGTGCTCTGTAGTCTGAAACTTCTGTTCCGGTGATGGTAGTTAGAAAACATCCTGCCTGACGATTCCTGCATGAAGCTCGTACGTGCCACGATCACAAAGTTCTTATTTTGTGTTTTCTAACTACGCAATACAATCATATTGTTAAAACATTCGTTATCACAAATTTGTTACGAGTTTATTGCTGTTAAAGATTGTTAATATTCTAAATTTAGAAGGGTGCGATTGAGACGTCTCGACTTGCGCGACTCTGACTGACCACAGTTACGTTTTATGGTAGCTCCACCCACATGATACCGCACTTTTTAGATATTCGTGATTTATGTGATGCATCGTCTAAGTAAAACTATTAATTATTCATGCTTTCGATGTGTAATAATGTACCTATTTATCGAGCACGTTATTTGCGGTGAAGTTACCACGAGAGGAGGGTGATCCTACCCGGAACGAACAACAAGGAGGCTGGTCCTGCATCCTGAAGTCGTTTCCGCCAGACAGTATGTTGATTCATGATGACGGTTGATGATTCGTCATCCCGAGCCACCGGACTCATTGATCGACCAAACAAGGGCCAGGGCGGCAACCATTTCAGCGGGTGCATGGTTCGTGTGTTGTGGGTTCCCGGTGGGCGCGGACAGGCGCTGCGCTGGCTCTATGGGACGCTGAGATGTGAGAGTACTGCACGTGCTGCAGATACTGCATGGACGGTCGAGGCGCTACGCTACGGGTTCTATTTTTATGAGTGACCAGAGACCGATTCGTTTCAATTTGCTTGTGATTTCAAATGGGCTAAACAGAGGTATGCTGGGAGTTTTGGTTCACTCGGAGATTTCTCGAGATAGTCTGAATTTTGCGTTCCATGTGATTAGGTGATTATAGTTAGCACTGAAAGAAAGACAGGTACCTATTTCATTTTAATTGAACGAAAATTTTAAACGAAGTACGGCCTATCATATGACCTATTACTAAAATGTGTAACTGAAGTTTAGTTGAAAGAGTTTACTGAACGTTCGACGGTGCCCGGAAATCAATTCTTCTAAAAACAACGCTGGAAATTAGAGCAAGTCAATAACCTCCCTGAATTCAAAATCCATATTAATCATAACTCCTTTGTTACAAACAAGTGTTTGGTTTTAGTTTCTTCTTTCGGTAGAAATCGATAGTAAGCGTAAACTATAGGCAATGCTTGTGGTATTCGAAGATTGCAAATATCTAATAATTATTATAAGATAAGATTGTTAATAATTAAACTGCATTGAGAGAATACTACTTAGTTTTAATCGCGATATTTTCTAATAAAATAATGGAAAATCAAAGCGTTAAGGGAATACTACTTCGTTGTGATGATAAATAAACGAATTGACTTTTATATTCAAACCAATCTAAAATCGCAGCATTTGTCCTATTATAACATGACTGTGCGAGGAAAGCTTCGATTTTGTAATAAAACAAAACAAAATTAAAGCAATATCTCATTTTTTATTTTCGTATTTACAATATAGATTTTTTTCTTTATTCGATTCGAAGCTGTGAAGACTAAGTACATGAAACGCTTGATATCTACCTCATTGTATCTCTCGCAGAACCGATTGAAAAACATAAAAGATCACAAATTTCAAATTATATTTTTTCTACAAACATGCTTTCGAAAGTAGGTAAACGTTTTATATAAGAAACAATGTACACCGGAGAATATCGGAAGCCCTTTCAACTAATTTGCTTACTTCTTAGAGAGAAATAATAATTCCTCTAAAATACCTTTTTATTGAAGCAGTATAATATAGTTTTGTTTCCTTCTCAGGGGTAAAGTCATTATATTTTCCACATTCCTAAGATACTTCACACGTTCCTGGAATTTACGCAATCTATGGAGAATACTGTCTTCAGATGTTTTATGTACACGAGTGTTGTTCTCATCAAAGGATCATACAAACATTCCTTCATAGCCGAAAATGAAAATCCTGTACTATTTAGTTAGGGGGCACAATAATGCACAAGAGCACATCTGCACTCATCGTTTTTGTTTTTGTATCGGAATTGTCGCAAAAAAGCTCACTTGTTTTTTCATTCCTGTTTACGTATTTCGCGAGTGAATGGCAGATTTGAAAATGCGAAGACAACGAAGAAAACCGAAACAATAATAGCCTAACACCTGACGTTCGGGATTTTATACACCTGCACCATATAGTATATAAAACGCATTTCTTCGCATTTTCAAACGTATTAGATCTCTCTTCTGGGATATAAAAAAACTATATTTCCTTGTATAGATCTAAATGTTTCGGTGGTCATTTTTAGAGGGTACCTATATGTTTAACTTTTTTTGTGACATATCCGATAATATTGGTTTATAAAAAAGCACATTGTATCTAAATCTGATGTGAATTTCGGCAAAGCCGCATTTTTTAATGTGATATGTAATAATAATTATTATAATAATAGTATATTATATATATTTCACTATTCTTCTCACAGGAATTTAAATTTGTCCTCTTGATATATGTGTGACTTCTAGGAAATACTTTTTTGTAAGGCTCCTTAAATTCCATTATAGTTTCTAGTCAATTTCTAGTCATAAAACTCGTTTGCAATTATTTAGAAAAAAAGAAACTAAAGTAATAAGAGAGAATATCAAATGTAAATTAATGCAATAATTTCTACATATTCAATGTGACAAGTACGAGCTGCTGAATGTAAGACACAATCACTCGCTTTAAAGTACCTATATGAAGCATTCAAAATGATGCAACTCCTAATTGTTACATTAAAATTATTTATATTTACCTGGTATATATTACAGTTGTTGATTTTTAAATTTCTGAAAGCGCGTTACGCTTAAATAGTTTGTAAGTATTAATTTTACATTATAGATTTATGATTGTGTTAATTAATTACCTCTTTAATTTTGGTAGCTTAGGGAAGGTAATCATTTAAGGAGTCAATACCTGCACTTAAATAATAAAAATTATGAAAATTATAGCTATATTCTATAAATACAAAGATATTTATTTTTTACTCTTTTAGTTAAATAACTGTTCGTATGTGAATGTTTATACCTATTATTACACACAAAATGCACTGATTTATCTAAAATTTAAGTGGTGTTTCATTATAATTGTCACAAGGCACACAACGCACAAATAGCAGGCGACGCTGCAAGTCTTCCGATTGGACTTTCGGAAGTTTCCAGCCGAGGTCTGTCTCACAAGCACCTAGAAATAGTAGATATTGTCGCAACCTAATTCCCGTGTCCTGCCCTCTCCCCTCAGAAATTGAAGTTTCTACCGGAGTTCTTCCAAAAAATCTGAGAGTAAGTATAATAGTACTGGACGGCCTAAAATATTTTTATAACTAGAAATTTGTTGACTGATCGGTTGATATTTTCTCAAAAGTAAAATAGAGACGGACCGTCGTTATTAAAATAGATTCACGTTTCTTGGAAAGAATTCCGAGAGGAACCGTCCCTAGGCTATTGAACATACCTATGTGTAAATGAGTATATTTTACTATTAGTATATGTAAAAAGAAAACAGTATAATGTACAATATACGATCCAGACACCAAGAGATGAAGACCGAACATGAAACTTTCAGTCGCATCTCTGAGAGTATGGGGTAACTACTATCTATCCTGATATAATATTGTAACGGTAAATAATCTTAATGTACAATAAATGCCTCAGCCAAATAAAGAAGTAAAAAATATTGTGATTTCTTGTTTTATTTTTACCTTTTTTAGGAAAATATCCATATATCCTTATGTTCGATAGACAGATCTAAGATTTATAATAGGGTCTGATATAAATAAATCAATAAAGACGTCCATCCATAAGTTATAAGAAAAACAAACGCTAGAGGGGTAAACATTCTCTGAAATCGATATCCAGGCCTTCTTCCCAGAACAGTGGACAGTAGAGCTCTCTAACAACCAATATCGAAAGGCAATCCCCTTCTTTACAGGTTCACATTGTTCACCTTTGGCAGCATGAGATCCAAGTTCAATTCAATCAATTAAATTCAAGTGTAGGCCGCTTTCGACACAATAGATGATAGATGTCAGCACAGTGTGCAATATAAAATCGATAAAATAATCTTGTTGGAAAATCCAAATAGTGAATCGGGACACTCTCATTAGATGTCACCACTTTGCTGTATGATTTTCTTAAACAAATATAACCGTACAGGGTGACCCTTTGACTCGCACACAAAATTTAAACAGAAAAATGTACAATAGACGATCTACAGTGTGACCCATTTGTTTTGGGGTCAGTCTGTAAAAAGTGTATCAATCGTGCGATTTGGCTGATTTTTTTTTTTAATTGTAGAGCTCGATGAACTGCACATTTTGAACAAAAATTGCCTGGTTCGCATAAAATCCAAAGCCTACTATGACCGTTTTTATGAGCAAAATTTTAAGAAACCATATTAGCGTTTTTTTTTGAAAAAATCTGTGTGCGCCAATGGATTGAGCACCCCTCGAAATGGGTATGTACAAAATTTCATCAAAATATTTCAAGTAATAACGATTTTGTAGAAAAATTAAAAATGCAGCCAAGGTACGTCTTTATTTTCAAAAATTCAAAGTTGGCCATGGAAAATAATTGAATTGTTTACTTTTATTAAGTGTCAAACTGTCTAAATTGAGTTCAGAAATTGTTTGTGCTCAATACAATTAATTATCATAATTATGGAATATTTAAGCATAAGAGACAAAATAGAAATTGTTCGACTCGTGGGCGACAACGAGCGCTCGGCAGCAGAAGCTGCGGCCGAATTTAACAATAGACACCCAGGTAGATCAGTGATGAGTTACCATTAAGATACCGTTTAAATTTAAAGTTACAGTTAGATGGCAGTCCTATTCATAATGCTCGTTTAATCAGAAACTGGCTAGATAATAATTTTGAAAACTGTTGGATAGGGCGAAATAGTCCTTTCTGTGAGTGGCCACCGAGATCTCCGGACTTAACTCCTTTAGATTTTTTTCTTTGGGGTACACTTAAGCAAAATGTTTATAAGTCAAGACCCCATAATTTACAAGAACTGCAAGCTAGGATAAACCGTAGTTGTGAGGAAATTACTCCACAGCAAATACGAAATGTAATTTTGAATGTACGCAAGAGGAACGACAAATGCATTGTAGAAAATGGAGGCTTGGTAGAAGTTACAAAAATTTTATAATTTTAATTGTTTTTATGTTTTGTGTTTATAAGCATAAGGTTGTATTATTACAATTCAATTATTTTCCATGGCCAACTTTGAATTTTTGAAAATAAAGACGTACCTTGGCTGCATTTTTAATTTTTCTACAAAATCGTTATTACTTGAAATATTTTGATGAAATTTTGTACATACCCATTTCGAGGGGTGCTCAATCCATTGGCGCACACAGATTTTTTCAAAAAAAAACGCTAATATGGTTTCTTAAAATTTTGCTCATAAAAACGGTCATAGTAGGCTTTGGATTTTATGCGAACCAGGCAATTTTTGTTCAAAATGTGCAGTTTATCGAGCTCTACAATTTAAAAAAAAAATCAGCCAAATCGCACGATTGATACACTTTTTACAGACTGACCCCAAAACAAATGGGTCACACTGTATATAAGTAGTAACTAAGAGGTGAAGACCAAACCTCCGAACATTTTCAGTCGCATCTCTGAGCGCAAAATACATTGTGCATATAATGTATAATATGCTGGTAATACTCCTAGTAGGTACCTATATCAAAAACTTTTTCAGTATACAGTGTGTCCGCGTTTGCTTGTTAAGACGCAAGAAATCTATGAAGAGGCGACAATAATTCCCCATAATAGATTTTTTAGATTGACCTAAGTGGTGTCAAATTAGAAGAAAAATTGCCGAATAAGAGAGAAAAATTTTCTAAATTCGGCAACAACTTCTTAGAAGGGATGTCAATATACGGGCCAAAAAAGTTCTTATCTCTGTCGTGGATGGAACATCTTTTTTCTTCGTCTTCAAAAGAAAATAATTCATCTTCGGTAGCAGAATTAAGACAGCCTTGCCCATTGCAATTTGCACACATGAAGAAGCAGCGTCGTCCAATATTAAGGCAGCTGCATATTTCTTCGCGGCCCATTTTGCAGCTATAGAATATTAATTTCAAGATGGACAAAGGTGCTTTACTTGTGTGTTCGTGTGTGTGAAATATTTTTGCTTTTTTCCAAGCCCATTGCTGCTCATTTTTGGGCTATTTTACGATTTGGTAGGAGGGATTCGAATGCGCTCGAACAAAGTCCCTAGATATCTAGGGTCCCTAGATATCGTTTGTGGCAACCGCAAAGCAAAAAGGTTAGTTTTGTTTTGTCAGCTTTTTCAATAATTTCTTAATTTTCTGGTAATTTGAGTTCCTACTTGGATTTTGAGTTTTGACGCGCCGAACAGGTAATCGCGCGATGGGTTTCTGAAGGGCAGCAATGAAGCCTAATAACAGTAGGTACTTGCCACTCTTCCTCCGCACAAGCATCATGTGGTTATTTGTTGTTTCTGGGGTACTTCTAGTTTGGAGTATTGTGAGGGTCAGCATTATTAATGCTTTTACTGCATGTAACCTATTTTGATTTTATAGAATTCGCCCTGATGTCCTCTATTTCCTTTTTTTTCGGAAAATCTAGGCCAGGAAAGCTTTTAAAAAATAGCCTAGGAAAAACTTAAGTAGACCTTTGCCCTTGACGACGTAGTCTTATATACCCCTGCACGTGCACTTTGTCACATGGAAAAGATGTGTTCACCCTAGATATTTTGTCGTTTAATGCACGTCCATACGAATCATGGTTGTCTGCAAAAAGGTGGGTTCACAAATCCTAAAAGGGAATTCTAAAAATGTCGGGATGAAGCACAGGCTAAATCTACATCACTTTTTTGATTTTTTTCTGCCGACTTAGCTTTTGATACCTTAAATTGTTGCTTAATATGTTAGTGTTGAAGTTAGTGCTAGCGGCAAATCGACGATTCTTGAAATGAACGGCAATTTGTGATACCAAGTTATAGCCTTGTTTTGTGCCTGTCCGGTTTTCCTTTTTTTATATTTTTCGGTGGACTTCCTCATAGCCTCTTTTATTTAGAAAAGAGAAAATCGGACCTCCGGCGGGGCGGTCGCTCCGGCGCCAGCTTTTTTAGAACGGTATGCTCCGCTATGTCCAGGATAGCTTTCGTCAGAGAAAAATAATTCCAGAAGTCTGTGTCTGTGGTGTATTGAGTGTAGGATGGAAGTAAAGTAGTTGAACAAGTTTTCCACGGTTTATTTACTACAAAGTTTGATTATAACTTATTATTATTTCCTACTGCCGGTCCAGAGAGATCAACAAATCTGCAACAAAAGAAACGTGCGGGTAAGCTTCTATTTCATCACTCTACGGTTAATTAACGCGGTTACTTTTCGGGAAAACCTGTTAACGCGAACCTACACGCTTAGCTCAAACTATGTGAAACGGATGTTGGTTAGGGAATACTCGCACCACCAACAAGTTTCAGAGCCTAACTCAAGCTGTAGTTGTCCTATCTATTTGTGGCAAAGTTCCTAATAATACTCATCCGGGAACAAGTCGGAAAGAAGAGAGCCTCGGCAGCCGCAGCCTATTTATTGGGCTGGGTGGCGCCGGCGGCCCATTGGTCGGGGCCGTGGCGAAGACTCAGGTGATCGTCCCCACTCTTCTGGTACCAGAAACGGCCGCCGGAGGCTAAACTGGCAGTTAGGGGTGGTTGCACCCCGTACACGTCTCGGACGGTGGTCTCTCTGGATCGGGCACGTCCAATATAGCCGGATTCCCAAAAAGAACGGTGGCTCTAGCTGCAAGTTGAGTTAGTAACCCGGTTCTACCCCTTTTCGGTATCCCTCATCCCTCCTTGTAAAATAAGCAATTCTTAATAAGCGGCGGAAAGCCGGAAAACAATCAAAACCAAAGTTTAATTAAAATAGCGACCGCCGGTCTGCTATGTAGAAAAAAGAATCATTCGCCTGAATATACACTGTGTTCATTTGAAAACAGTCCACCCTTAATATTTTTAAAACTACGAAAAAAATCAGAAATCGCCGGGACCCGTCAATTTTTGTTTGGAGGGGGAACTTCTTTGACGTACAGGTCATGTTGACAAATTCACCCCTATAACCCCCACCACCCCTAACTTTAAAATTTTTAAATGGGAATACCCCCTTTGTGATACATCATTTTAAAGCTGATGTTATTGCGAATACAACTCATTTTTATTTTTTGAAATCCGATGATGTTTGAAGACGTTATGGGTAAAAAACGGTATTTTCATAGTGTAAAATAAATTACTTTTTACCCTAGATTTTCAACAGCATTCACATGGGGAAATAATACACAATGATTGTGTGGCTACTTATTTTATTAAATTTTCAAAATGAGCTCCATTAGTCGCTAGACAGTAGTAAAATCTCTGTTCATATTCCGCTCTTACTTTAACAAATATGTCGCGAGAAATACGTTGGCATTCTTCTGTTATTCTGTTCTTCAAATCCTCAATTTATGTGGGAGGGGTTTTATACACGTTTGTTTTATTTTACCCGCGGCCGATTAATGTTTCTAACGCACACACGATCGTGTGAGGTGTCGATACTTATGTTTTTGCGGTCGGCGAGTTCATTTATGGCAACGAGAGTGACCTTCAGTCACCGGAAGTGGGCTCTGGGCACCTTAAGGGGACTTGAGGCACAAAAAGATGCTCCCATGCTGCACTTTCTGAAGAAGGGGGAGCCACAGGAACACACTGTCACGAAGGATAATGAATGCGACCTATTTCAGGTAATTAGCAATGAATAATATGTTTAAATTATTATTTGTTTACTAAAATTACCTGCTACTTTTATTTAGAATCTTTATTTTGGAGATAATCTCCCAAACTTTTATTTGTTTGAAGGGCTATCCATTTATCCATCCAACCAACCATCTATCCATCCATCCATCCATCCATCCATCCATCCATCCATCTATCTATATATCTACCTTTCTACCTTTCTACCTTCCTACCTTCCTACCTTCCTACCTTTCTACCTTCCTACCTTCCTACCTTCCTACCTTCCTACCTTCCTACCTTCCTACCTTCCTACCTTCCTACCTTCCTACCTTCCTACCTTCCTACCTTCCTACCTTCCTACCTTCCTACCTTCCTACCTTCCTATCTTCCTATCTATCTATCTATCTTTCTTGCTATCTATCTATCTATCTATCTATCAAGAAAAAGTGATATCTAATGGGCATAAGCACTCAAAGTTAGAAAACAAAAAAAACTAGTAACCGCATACACGTGTTTCATGCTATTTGGCAATCATCAGTACGGTGTAACATCAACCAAATCAAAAAGATAGGAATGATTTGAGAAGCAACAAATGAAGTCCAGGCAGGAGCCAACAGCACATTTGCAGCTTCAGTCACCACATCCCCAATTCGGAGCTTGTACTAACATCGCCACGGAGGCTGCTAAAGCGACCTGCGTGGAAATCTTCAGAGCCCAAGATATAATGACAACAAAGATGTAAGATTATTAGTGTAAATGTAAATACAAGAAAAAGTGATAATGGGCATAAGCACTCAAAGTTAGAAAACTGGTGATAGCCAGTGAAATGTGGAATAGAACTATAGAAGTATGGCGGCATGTGGGTGTCGCCTATACCGCCTTTTTTTAAATCAAAATGCAAACAAAATGACGGTGTCTTATAATAGGTACCAGACTGAATCTTTCTTTATATTGTTTATTTGTTAAGAGGGGGTTGCCGACAGCGAAAGTGACGTTAGATTTCGTATTTTTTTAAGTTGTATAGCATAAAATCTAATATCATTTTACCTGGCAAAAATTTAGTACAAACATCTCTGTCTTAATTTTAATCATAACATCTTAAAAGCATATGCACTGGAATTATTATTTTTCCCAAGGTTTTCATAACCTACAAAACAAAATACTGCTTTTAAGATCTTATGATTAAAATGAAGACAGAGATGTTTGTACTAAATTTTTGCCAGGTAAAATGTTATTAGATTTTATGCTATACAACTTAAAAAAATACGAAATCTTACGTCACTTTCGCTGTCGGCAACCCCCTCTTAACAGCAGTAAGGATAGCGTATGCGCCATACCGATGCGGCGTCGCTAACAGTCCGCCATACGCCATACTGATAGGAAGGTGTCGACTTTTTCAACCACTTTTCAATTACAAGCACCAAGCCTACTTTTTCTAGGTAACTAAAGGGCAATGGCTTATTAATGATTATGAACATGCCATACCGTTCTGGTGCCTCTAACCCCCCGTCATACTGACAGTAAGACGTCAACTTTTTCGCTCACCCTTGTATCATAAGCACCAGTATGGCGGTTCGTTTTTGTGAAGATTACGGTGAAACGTGAGTATTAGTGCACCGCCATACCGATGGTGTGTCTCTAATAAAGTATCGCATACCGTAAAATGTAGCTTTTCTAACGGCCCATGTTAACAGGGTACAAAAGATACGTATCACTGATATATATTTTGATATATAGGTATCGCGATATGTACCTGATAAATATAAATGGTTCTCCAGATATATATCATGAATATATCGTTTATATTTTTTTTTTTTCAAATTATTTAATTACTAAAAAAAATATTTTTTTGTTTTTTGAATTTTTGTTTTTGATATACTGTTTGTTGTGCTATTTTTATTTTTTCTTGCGGTTATTTTGATTAATTCAATAACTGTGTTTGCACAAAATCAATAAAGTCAAAATAAATAATACATATGTGTAATCCTCCCTATAATGGATAATATTTTTAAATTTTACTTATTTGCCTCCTTTAATTTTCATCAATGTACCGCATTTTTACGTACCTATAAGAAACATGCGAGCGGAAGGCATACATATATTAGTACTGTACAAGTTACAAAGAAGTAAAAAATTCCACTTTTGAAGTTGGTGCTTGTGATACAAGGGTGAGTGAAAAAGTCGACACGTTTCTATCAGTATGGCCAAAGTTTACAGTCTGTAAACTTTGGTATGGCGGACTGTTAGCGACGCCGCATCGGTATGGCGCGTACGCCAGCCGTACTGCTGCTAACAAATAAACAATGTAAAGAAAGATGCAGTCTGGTACCTATTAAACGCAATTTTTTGCATTTTGGTTTTAAAAAAAGCGGTATATAGGCGACGCCCACATGCCGCCATACTTTTATAGTTCTATTCCACATTTCACTGGCTATCACCCCATAAAGTTGCGTTGCAGCCCTTTGGGTCCACGTTAACAGTGTGGCTATGGATTCTATTTTGAACTTCATTATAAAACACATGGCAGCCTGACTAAAATAATATCAAAACGCATATTTTTAGAATAAAGGAAAACTCAGTTTTCCATACGAAGAACCCAGGATGGCTGTCTGATCCATACCTTGTTATTGTGAGAATATATACGTAATATACCTAATTCCCTTTGAAAGGCATAGTGAGTAAAATCACGTCCAAAAATATGTCATTATCTCCCAGCCTATTATTACGTACCTATCTTCGTCTAAGTTATATGCACTCAGTCGCGTCATTTTCAGTCGCCAGTGTTAATATGCCAAAGAGTATAATATCCAACTTTTTTTTCATTTAGGATTTGATACTTTTTGTTGTCGTTTAGGAATGATGTTATTTTAATATTAATTTTTCTAACGATAAATTTTTTAATTAGACTTTTGCCCCCCCCCCTAGATTTTTTCTGCGGGCGCCCATGGACACAACATCCGCATTTTTTGAAAAGAGCAAGATGCAGATGATAAATCTGTTCAAAAATAGGAGACGAAGGTTTCGCGAGGACAACCTTTTACAAGATAAATGGAAAGAACTACTGCCGGGTACATTCTGCCGGTGGGTCTTCGACAAAAAAGGGATGTTCTATCCACGACAGCAGAGGTGGGAACTTTTTTGGCCCGTATTGCCAAATTTTCAAAAATACTTACTCATATATAATTTAATTCTCATAAAAATTATCCTTTGACTAAATTATAAGAAAAGATATCTCACATAGACACTACTCTTTCATATTGGGTGACTATTAGTTTTTGGAATTCCATATTATTAGGGATTTTTTTTATTAAAAATCTTACCCCAAATGTCACCGAAAAAAGCCGATCCATTTTCTTTTCATAAAGGCTTCAATACTCCAGAAACTGTCGCCCAAGCCAAGCAGTTTATCGCATAAGATGTTAAGTGTGCCTTGAAACATGAACAAAATAAAAAGGTGTTTCCAACATTCTGTTTTAATGATTTAGGAATGGTCTTGAATCGATAACGACTTGAAATTTTACGCCTATTTTCATTTATTTATTTCATGTGTCAAGTGGCTTGAGCGGGAATTTCTGTTATTCCTTTATATAAAAAAACGATCGGTTTTTTTTATGAAATTTGGTGTTCAGAGGTTTTCGTGTATGCTGAAAATTGGTCATTTAAAAAATCATGGCTAGCCATAGAATAATCGCCCAATCGAAATAAGTATAGTGCCTTCAATCTAAAAAAATTTATATTGCTGAACTTTTATCCGTTCTTCCTAGATTTCTGAATTGCTCACAAGCAAACGCTGGTACATTCCATATAGGAGCATTTGTGCTGTACACAGTTACCCATATTGTGTATAATATTATATTGGTCTTTGAAATAATGTCGAGGCAAATGTTTGTGAACTTACAAATAACCTTTAACATGTCGTGTACCTTTCGTGTAATGTGTATGCGGTTGGGAATTCAACGCCTGTCAATACGATCCAATCAAAAGACATAATTTTTAAAATATTAACTAATCAGGTCGGGTAGTGACGCTGAACCAGTTAGTAAGGCTTATTGCGGTAAGTATAGCTAAAACTGATGGTTATTAAACTTCTTCACATTATCAAATTTAATATACCTAAAACTAGAAGATACATTTTCTGTTAACATCATGATCGTTGAATATCTATTAGCACAGAAGGCTTCTTAATGACAGTGTGTCCATGTTAACACCCCTGAAAATCTAACTGAACGGGTGAATTTTTTATAGATATGTCCCTGAAAGGTCATCATTTGCGAAGTATTGGTTGGACCTTGCAGCGAAATCCTGGCCAACTGCGATTTTTAAAGGGTTGCCTTTTTCGAAATATTATACAGTGACCGGCAGAAAGTTGGACACAAATGGAAAACTTTTTTATTATTAATTTCTCAGGAAATTTTATTCTTGATAAAAGTTGGTGCATCATTTCAAACTCAAAACGCACATATATAAATTTAAATATATCTTTTTGGATACGAGATAGATTTAAAAATGTCAAAATAACTCAAGAGAAAGGTACCCTTACTTTTTAAAATACGATAAAAAGTTACCTACAAAAGTTGTTTGGAATCAAAGTTGGATGTCAGCTTTAAAGTCACAGCCACCTAGTCAAAAAAATAAATTTAACTTTTTTGTATTTTTTCGACCACCCTGTATATTACAAAAAAAAACAAAATACTGCAAGCGCAACTTATCATCGGATAACACATGAATTTGCTACTAAACTTTAATTTTGTTCGATTAGCAGCTAGAAACTTAAATTACAGACATATACGAAGCTATATAGGTCTGTGCTTAAATTAATCGAAATCAGAGTTTAAAAATATTAAATTTTTGTGTCCAACTTTCTGCCGTTCCCTGTATTAAGAATTTTTTTATTTAAAATCTGACACCACTGCGTTAATCAGGGCACACCAAAACCACCACATACCAAATATTATTAATATTTCAATGAAGTAAAATAACGGGTATTTCAGCCAAAATTATGTATTATTTATTCTTTACAATGAACCAAGCTTTCGGCCATATTTTTGGCCTTCGTCAGGGCTAAAATAGTGTTAGGTAAAATATACAGGGTGAGTCACATCTAAAGGCAGAGCCGAAAGCACAAGGTAGAATTCGCTAAAATAAGCACATATGCTTAATAAACATTAGCTCAAAAACGCTTGGCTCTCCATATACAGAGTGTTGAAACTTTTCCAAATATTTTTTAATTTTTTTCTAGCCCGTTTAGGAATTATTTTATACATATTATGGGTTATTATTTTGTGCAATAATTTGGCCCTGTTCAGGGGAGCAGCGGCGTAGATACAAATAATTTTATTTTAAATGCCAGCATAATCACCTTGACACTAGTTTAAAAAATCCGAAATTACGAAGAAACTGTACCAGAAATAAAAAAAATACCAAGAGGCACTTTTATGGGATCGAAAGAAATTAAAAAAATATGTTATTTTCGTAATAATTAAGAAAGCTATCTCTGGAAATGGGTATTTACGTAACCCATAAAAATGTGAGTTTTTCTAATTATGAAGAAATTTTAAAACTAGAATAATTATTTGTAAACAAGATAACACTTAATTTGTATTGTTTTTAAGTGGCGTAACGAACTTTACATAACCAGTTAGGTAACGTAACCAGTTAAGTAATAATACTAATTACTGAAGTAGTAACTAATTACGTAAAGTAAACTACTACGTAACTGGTTACGTAAAGCAGGAGGTTTCAGCACTTGGTTCGGTTTTAAAAGATGTGTGTTCCTGGATTGATTTGACGACTCCTGTAAATGACAGAACATTTTCGAGTTAAAATTTTATCTTTTGGAATTCAGCCCTGCTTGGTTTGAAACTAATTTGTGACAAAATTTTAGTTTCGAAGCATCGCGGATGCCTTGGTTATTCTGAAAAAACTAGGTAGTTTTTGGCGCCAGTAAAGTGTCCTTTTTTCTAGGTTTTACAATAAAATGTTATAAAGGAAACTTGTTCAGAATGAAAAACTGAGTATGTTTTGAAAATTTCAAAAGTATAGGCCTACTTCGATTTTTAGCCCTTTTTCACCCTTTTTTTCTAGAAGAGTGCCCTTTTACATTAAATTGTTATTAAGAAACCTAGTTCATGATGAAAAACTGGGTAGGTGTGAAAAATGTCAAATGCCTAGGCCCACTTTGAGTTTTTTTCGTGGAAGCTAGAGAGAAGACACATTTCTAAAAAAAGTGTGAAAAAGGCCCAAAATCAAAGTAGGCCTAGAGTTTTGAAATTTCTTAACTTATCTCAGTTTTTCATTCTGAACAAGTTTCCTTAATAACATTTTGTCGTAATACCTACAAAAAGTCACTTTATTTTTCCATACTAAAATTATGTCGCAAATTATTTTCAAACCGTAACCATGCAAGGCTGACCCCCAAAAGACCAGGTTTGGACTCGAAATTTTTGTCATTTACAAGAATCGTCAAAACAATAAGGGAACAGATGGTAGATATATCAAAATTAAGAAAACGTTTTCAATACGTAAGGATTGACAAAACACAAAATTTAATAAATGTTAAGTTGGGAATCAGGAACCTTTGGCACTTAGAAAATACTTATTTTGCTCAACTCCACACACCAAAACTTTGTTTTTTTGCAGTCGACGCGCGTTTCGCTAACTATGTTAGCCTCATCAGGAGATTATTAAATCAGTTAAGCAAAAGAAGTATTTTTTAATAAATGTTATAAAGATGAACTTTAAATATATTTCCAGAATATTCAGCCAAGCAATCATCGTGAAGTTTAAGGTCTTAAAGATCTTGTTGATAATAAATAAATATTATTTCATTACCAATACTTTTTGAATATCTATTAATAACAATAGATATACTGGCTACTTGGGGTTCCATAGAAGTTACTATCTTTTAAAAACATGGTACCTAATCGTTCCTGAGCATGAATCATTAAATATCTACTTATCAATAAAATAAAGCCACGACGTTAGAAGAAATTGTTTATGAAATATTAAAAAGTGCAATCATAATCAATTACTGTGCCAACGGACAATGCAAATAGACAATTTACTTTTTATGTTTATACTAACATGATAAACAAATATATATATCAAATATGAAACTAATACCTAATCACTTATTAGAAATTGTAATAAAAAACAACCCACTGCTTTACACCTTAGTATTCCTTTTGATATATTATCACACCTATAAAACTCTCATTATATCTTGGAAAATTGTAAAGTGGTAGAATTGTGAATTTGGCACCAGAAAGATAAATAACATCTGCTGCTATTTACCAGCACAGATAATATTCAGGGCTATAAGTAATATTGTGGAACTAGGAAAACACTGAAATTTCTTCAGTGAAATCTCAGAAGAACTCAAGTTGGTTATTTTCTGTGGTGAAGAATTTTATGCTTATAATAAAAATATTGCGGTTCTGAAAAATTCGATTCCCTTTGTATTTAAATAGCATTACCACTGAGATAAATCTTAGATATAGGTACCATAAAGGAATAATTTGACCCATTTAGCGCCTCATTGAAGAAACAACGCTAGGCGTCTCAACGCCAAAAATATTTAATTCTCACCCACATACTACTTTTGACAACTTTTTCCGAACTTTTTTCATGAAAGCTAATGTTCTTTTTTTCTTCCATTAAAAAGTTATGCTTCAAAAACACATTAAAATACTACTTTTATTGATCACTATTGCCATGGATAACGTAGAGTTTTCAATTTATCTAGTAGGGAGCTGTCAAGGAGACATATTAAAAAGACTTTTGTTTTAAAAGCTATTCAATTGATATAAAGCTACTTTTCTAAGGTGGTTTCGAATAGTGAAAGGTAAATACATATATAAGTTGCTTATTGAGAATCAAGATTAAATTATCGCGAAACAGTGAAAATAGATCAAGCCTATATTAGGTATTTCCGGAGTATATGCATATTTTAAAACGGTAATATCCCTCATGCCACTGGTACTATATAAAATAGTTCTACGTCATCCATGGCAATAGCGAGTATTCTTGATATACAAGGTGGTTCAGTTTTATTCTGGGACACTTCAACAGGGTATAGAAAACTACTCTCTTGTGTAAGCTATATCTTTTTAAGCCTTTATAAAAAAGTTACAGGGTGTTAAAATTGGAAAAAATATGTGGTCTTTATTGAGTATTGAGGTACAAAACTAGTTGAGATATTTGCGTCAGATTTGGTAATCACCTTGTATTGCAATAAAATGTATTCAATTTCTGATGTAAGTTTTAATTGTAAACAAAAAAGTTTTCTTAGCATTTCTTCATATGTGTTATGGTTTTATGGCAAATTTGACTTTTTGTATTATTTCAGGGTATTTCTGAAAAATTGCCTAAAATATTTGCTCCATAAGTAAGACTTAAAGTAGAAATAATGTGTTTACTACTTTAAATAAAGTAACTTTTTCCAATAAACTTACCTATTTAAAACTATACTTTTGAAGATACAGGGTCTAAACATTAAAGGAAGATAAAATTAATGTTACCTACGCTCTTTATCTTGAAAAGTATAACCTTGCATTGAGAAAAGTTACTGTATTTAAAGTAAGAAACACATTTTGCTACTTTGAATCTTACTTATGGAGCCAATGTTTAAGTTAGTCTTTCAGAAATACCCCGAAATAATACTAAAAAATCAAATTTGCCATGGAATCATGACACATATGAAAAAATACTAAGGGAACGTTTATGTTTACAATTAAAATTTACATAAGAAATTGAATACATTTTATTGCTATACATGGTGTTTCATTTCTTATAAAACAATTGTAGGTAGATACTAATTACCCACTTCCCCGCCACTGGTTGTTCAAGGTATTTGATATTAGCAGGCTCTATGCTAACCCATGCCGCTATAACATGTACCGATATGACTTAAAAAGATATAGTTTATACAAGAAAGTGCGGTTTTTTTTTCGTTTTCTATCACCTGTTGAAGTGTCCCAAAATAAAACTGAATCACCCTGTATATTCACTGTTTTGCGATAACTGCATCTTGATTCTCAATAAGCAATTTATTCATCTCACAAAACTCGTTTTACCTACGTCAATTGAATAGCTTTAAAAACAAGAGTTTTTTCAATCATGTGTCTTCTTGACAGCGTTCTACTAGATAAATTGAGCGATAATCATTGAAATCCATCAACAAAAATTAATATTTAATGAGTTTTTTAAGCGTAACTTTTTAATGGAAGAAAATAAAAAAAGACTATATAAAAATAAAAATATGTTCAAAAAAAGAGGGCTTTCGAGCACTGTGACGAAAGAGGTATGTTGGTGGGTAAAAAAATTTTGGCGTCACGACGCCTAGCGCCGTTTTTTCAATGAGGCGCTAAATGGGTGAAATTATTCCTTTAGACAAACTATATCACATAATCTTCGAACGTTTTCAACGAACAGAGGCCGGTCGTCTAAAAATGATCACCCTGTACGTACTTGATGGTACGTACATCGAGAGTGATTAACTGAATACTATTCAATGCACTAAAGCCACTAAGAAATACGAAAATGAAGCTAGCAGTATAGGTAAATTAACACTCTAACTTTTAATAGTAATAATTTATTTTGTATCGATGCGGTCGATTTATAAACTTATTCGTGATAAAAACATAAAAAAATAAATATTATAACGATTAATAATTAATTAGAAACCGTGGAAACTAACTTTCTACTTTTTACGAACATTTTTGCCTTTGGCTCCGTTACTCTCTTTCTTTTTCTTAGTGGTCGCTTACTAACAGTGACCTCCTCAAGTACGACATTTTGTGGAGTAGGTTCTATTTCAGTCTGAATTCCCATGTCTTTTTTCTCCGGTTCTTTTGGGCTCTTCCTGATTGGTATTGGTATAGGAATAGGAATGGGAATTGGCAAAGGAAGGATAAAGGGATACGGTACAAACATTGTAGGAGGAGGAAGAATGGAATCTAAAAGTTTCCTTGCGGGAGTAGACAAAGGAATTTGATCATTTTCTGTCTTGTCCTGCCTTGTGCTTTCTTGTGCAACGCTTGTGTTAATTTCCTGTATTGCTGGCGATTCTTCGGGAATAGGAGTATGTCTGATTCTTAGATCCTGTGGAACATCGTCTGGAATAGAGTCATACACGACAGTTGGCCCATTGGTTGTTGTTATTGTACAACTTGTTCGTCTTTTTCTGCTTTTCTTTTGTGCTTTGCTCCGGTTCCTCTTGCAAGAAGGCATGAGTTTCGATGGATGTGCAACTGAGATCAAGGGTAAAGGCGCCGTTTGAATGTCCAATGGTTTAGGAGATACCGAAGGTGAATTGGGTTCAGGAGATTTGCAATTTTTCAACCAGAGATCGGGGGTAATCAATGTAGCACCAGAAGAATCCTCCCCATGAAGATGGGGATGCAACTCGAGATGAGCCCTCGTTTCTCTGCAAAAGATCTGCATCTTGTACTGGTTCAGACATTTGTCGGAGCAGAACTGCAGCTGGGAGTTCCCATCCTAGGTAACATAAAAATGGCATTGTTTAGTTATAATAAAATGTAAAATTTACAAAAGCAACAATGGAAATGTTAATAGTTTTAAGTCTGCAAGGCATCTGACGTCGGCATCGCTGTCTCTCTCTCTCTCTCTCTCTCTACGATAGTATTTCTTCTTACTTTACGAGCCTTGATTATTGAGTAAATTTTACAAGATAATATTTCGTATAAAACCAAAGGTGTAATGGGCGTGTAACGAACGACATTTTGTCAATTATTTTTTATCAATTATTTTTTAATGGAAAAATTATAATAGTCATAATAACTTAAAATGTTATTATTATAAAAAAATATATCATTTGCCTCCTTTTCAAACATGATGTTACCAAGGCCTTTTTTACCAATTAAGTCGGGATTTGTGAAAAATAACCACACATTTGTTCAAATAGGCATCTCTTTCCAATTTCAGGAGCAGTGATTTACAGAAAATAAAAAACTTTTTTATACAAAATAAGCTCACCTGGAAGTCTACATAAGACACCGTGTGCCTGACGTGCCTGCACCAGTCGCATGTTTTGTTTTTCTTGAAGCTGGCTCTTCGGGATTGCGAAAAACACAGTTCGGAACAGAACGCGGCTCCAGCGGAGGTCAAACCGCTATTTTCGTCGACTATCTTTCCACACCATCCGCAGCCATCTAAAACCAACACATATATGTCATCATCGATAGAAGCATAGATAGAGAAAGCTAAAAAATTATTGTTTGAAAATTGGCGTAAGAGGATTTTTTGCGGACGGTCGGTTTCAACTTTCAACAATGCATCTGACTATCTTCTATTATCTATGTCTCCCTTAATCTATGATAGAAGACATCATCTTGGGAACAATAGTTTATGTGAACATACGGCTTGTGTCTTGAAAAAAAAACTGCCTCCTTCGGATGTCTCAGTTTCTTGCGATGATGAAATTTTGATCACAAGTAGGTAAACTGATCTTATCTAAAGCGGCAGAAGAAAATTATACAGGATGATTTTTTTAAGGTCTACCACCGCGATTTTCTCGCTCATTTTGCGGCCTACAAAAAAAACGTAAGAAACAAAAATGTGGCAATTTTGGACCGCTAAGTGGTGCTGCAAATGAAATCGGCATCCTTGGCCAACTTGTCGCGCAATATTAAAAAAACCTCAAACCGAGCAAAACTATGAATGACCGTGGAATGTTTATTTTAAGAGACAGAGAAAAACTTTTATATTGAAAATTGATGGCACTAAGAAGCTTTATGCAAAAGGGTACTCAGATAGTTTCAGAAAATTACACAGGGTCTTCGGCTCTCTTGAGGCTACGAATTTTTTTTTGTTTATTTCTTAATAAGCGATTTTCTCGCTTATTTTGGGCCGCACAGAAAATATGTAAGAAAACAAAATATGTCAATTTTGGTCAGCGAGGCGACATTAAAAAAGGAATGGGCCTCCATACCCAACTTTTCGCGGTGTACTAAAAAAACCTAAAATAGACAAAAATTTTCATGGTCTCAAGAGAGCCGAAGACCATGTGTAATTTGCTGAAACTATCTGAGCACCTGGGTGGATAAAGCTTCTCAGTGCCATCAATTTTCAATATAAAAGTTTTCCTCTGTCTCTTAAAATAAACACAATAAACAAAATTATTTTTTCCACTACTGTAAAGAAATGGTCTCACTGTGTATGTTCATTTTTGGTTGGGAAATGTACTAAATTTTAAACGGCTTTGAACAACCCGTGTGGCAATAATACCGTCGTGCGGAATAACATTGGGTACGGGTCCGCCAGTACAAATCTTCAGTGAAGTAGTAGGATTTTATAAAAAAATTATCTATTTTTGTATATTTTATAAATTACGTTACTAGTTAGTTTCAAAAAAATTGAAAGTTTCAGCGTCAATAAGCATTGACACTACCGCATATTTGGCAAACTATGCAAGTATGACTGTAAAAAATTTAATTTCTGAAATTTCTAATGATTTTTTATATCTGTATCAATAAGTACCTACTATGCTTTTAAATATATAAATATCCATAAAGTCTTTATTTTGGAGATAATGTCCTGAACTTTGTTTTGTTTGTAACGCCTTCAAAAACTTCTTTCGACCATACCACCATATTTGTTGGCAATCCTGAAAAACTTGGTCAACAAATTCAATAGGATAACTGTTGTTCTTAAGAGCATGTTTTATATGTTTAATTTCATATGTCAAATTTTGTGTTATTGGAACAAATCGTTTTATCCCTGTCATGTATATCTACTTGTAATTACCTACCCCTTTTATTAAGCCTGTTTTAGCTTGATTATTTCCCTCATACTGCTTGCATCCAATAAGGTAGCTCCTTCCATAAAAATCCAACCAATGATATGCCTCTGCTAGCGATAATTTGCACTAGTGCAATTACCGGTAATTGCACTTGTGCAAATTATCACTTCGTTGCTTAGCAACCGCGAATCTGTTGGATACAAACACGTACCTACTTCTTAAAGTTTGTGTGTTTCACACTGTTCTAAATTATGCAGCTTATACCTAAATTATGTTGCGGTATTAATAAGCATTATATCAATGAATTTATATAACTTTTACATTGCTAAATTCTTGTTATTTAGACCTCCGCCTCCGTTTAAATTTATGACGCATTCAGAAAATAAACCAACGCCGACAGGGTGTAGGTATAATCGCATTTGCCTTGGATACCCAAGCGTCATGTTTGTTTACTCGAACGCTACAGTCGAAGCTGTCAATAAACTCGTTCAAAATGAGTCGTGAAATAATCTCGACAAATACCACTCGTGCCGGAAATTTTTCTAGATAATTTTATTCTCAAGCCCTATTTTGCCCATTAGCAAAACCACTCGTACAAATTGGTCTTTTATTTTCTGATAAAATCCCGAGAGCGAAGCGAGTTGCTACAGAGAAGAACACCTTGTATATTTTTAATTGGATCTTTGCACATCGACACTGTGGGTGGTCCTGTTCATCATCCAACTGTTTCGAAGTAATTCCATGGCACACTTGACTCGCCAGATGAGTTTAAAATTCCTATTTTGCTCAACATTCACAGCCTGCAGAATGGAACTCCCTGTATATTTTTTGTTCAAATTTGGTATACGGGGGTTGTAGGTTGTTCTGATTAACGCTGTGGTGTCAGATTTTAAATAAAAAATCGCTAAATGGTTTTCGTCATTTTTTACTAGAAAAAAAAATTGTAGTAGGCCTTGAAAATTGACATAAAGACCTGAAATTTTGCACCAACGTAGAGTTTTTTGTGGCCTATTTTTAGAAAAAAACGCGGCTCAAATCGGATGGAGAATACAAATTTTACGGGGGTGTTCGCACTTAAGATGAAACACCCTGTATTTATTCAGATTTATTCTTTTCACTAAAGTCTGTTCATTTTCTTAACTTTCTGGGTAAAATATTTAATAACGATTTGTCAACAGGGACATAATTATGTATAAAGACTGACCACATAATAATTCGGATATTGATGTTCCCTATTTTTTTCTAACAAATGATTACTGTTTCTGATAAGTAAATTTAGATTCCTTACTAACAGATTAACAATTTTAAGTAATTATTTTGCTAACAAATGACATGGTGAGGTTATTGAACTTGCAGTGGGGCTAAAATCTTAAAATCTAAAATCAGCAGACAAGGGAAATGAAATTTTTATTTTAGGGAAAACTGTGTTTGAAGTTAAATGATTTATTAAATGAAGGAACTTACACGATGATATAAAGACCCTACAACTTTAATAGAAACTAGAATATACAAAACATATGAATGACACAAAGACAAGGGACACTCTTAACAACGCAGAAAATTAGAAAACGATCGGACTTAAGTATAGAAAGCACAAATTTCAATATAGATGCATAGTAGTACAGGGTGGCCCATCCAAGCGGAAAAAGTGTGCTACGTGGAGACACGTTAACATAAAATCGTCATTCAAAAAATGAGATTGTAGTAAAAATTAAGGGGAATTCGAGGGTGTACCCTAATTTTGTATACTGGGGTCGGTAAAAAAGTTACCGCGAAAAAACATTTTTTGCAAAATAAAAAATATATTTTTTTACCTACACATCCATCAGAGAACCTTTAAGTAGTATTCCGGAATATTCAGTTTTTTAATATAACTTCGGGTTATAGCGGAAATGAAAGTGGTTTTCTCTATTTTACAACTTACACATTTCTCTTAACCATCACAGGATTCCTTTTTTAATTCTGAATCCAACGATATATAATTTGACCTATTTATCTCCAACCGTTTCCGAGATATTTATCAGAGAAGCTCCATCAAACTAGATACATGGTCTCATGGTCGGTGTCTGATGTTCGATCTGAGTAGGCCAAACAATAAAACCAAATTTATGACAAATCAAGTCAGCCATGATAATAAAACTGACAATCGAGTAGGCTGTCAATTCAATATTTCTATTTACGTGTCAGATTAGTCTAAAATTTTGTTGCTGAAGCTGTTAGTAGTTGCAGTTTAAAAAATGTTTTTGAAAGAAGAATGCTGTGATATTTTAGCGATCTTCATCAAAAATGATAAAAGATACGTAGAAACTTAGAGGGACTATTCTCGTAAATATCCAAATAGAAATGTTCCGAGTGCTTCATTTATATGTAAGCTGTATCGAAGATTCAGATCGACAGGAAGTGTGATTAGCAAGAGAAAAAATTTTATAATGGGCCCTCTATTTTATTCAGGAAGTATGACAGGTAGGAAATACCTACATTTAATCCAGAACGAATTGGAACAATACTTTGACCAGTTGCCATTTATTTGTCTTAACCAACTCCAAGAAAGACAATTAATATGGCCCATAACTGTGGGCCCATAACGGAATTTTTGAACAATTTGTTTGAAAATTGGATTGGTAAACATGGAACGATAAGGTGGCCGCCACGTAGTCTAGATTTAACCCCCTTGGATTTTTTCTTGTGGGGGCATTTAAAAAATAAAGTTTATAAGAACCGCCCCGATAATGTTGAGGAGATTAAAAGACGAGTAAAATTAGAAATTGATAGTTTAAACAATCGTCCCTTAATCTTTGAAAATGTCCGAAAAAATTTCTTAAAGACTTAGGTTATGTGTAAATAATAATGGAAACCATTTTGAACATTTATTGTAAATGAACTTCTAACTAATTTTTAATAACTAATCATATTGTTGTTGTTATAATAAATATGACAGTAGTAAAAATAATAAATGTTTCATAATTTCCACGAGATTTTTAATTAAGTTGAATGCAGTTGAATGGCTATAGCCACTTTAACATTCAGCCTACTCGCTTGTCAGTTTTATTATCATGGCTGACTTGATTTGTCATAAATTTGGTTTTATTGTTTGGCCTACTCAGATCGAACATCAGACACCGACCATGAGACCATGTATCTAGTTTGATGGAGCTTCTCTGATAAATATCTCGGAAACGGTTGGAGATAAATAGTTCAAATTATATATCGTTGGATTCAGAATTAAAAAAGGAATCCTGTTATGGTTAAGAGAACTGTGTAAGTTGTAAATTATAGAAAACCACTTTCATTTCCGCTATAACCGGAAGTTATATTAAAAAACTAAATATTCGGGAATACTACTTAAAGGTTCTCTAATAGATGTGTAGGTAAAAAAATATATTTTTTTTATTTTGCAAAAAATGTTTTTTTGCGATAACTTTTTTATCGACCCCCGTATACAAAATTGGAGTACACCCTCGAATTCCCCTTAATTTTTACTACAACCTCATTTTTTGAATGGCGATTTTATGTTAACCTGTCTCCACGTAGCACACTTTTTCCGCTTGGATGGGCCACCCAAAACGACTTATTTGAAAGTAGGAAATGAATTTTACCAGCAAGAAATTGGAATCGCTATGAAGTCTTCTTTATCGCACCATTCTCATAAGCAATTTATTCATGGGATATTTTGAATCAAACGAATAGATTAGATATGTTCACCAACAGTGGCGCAACGAGGGGGGGGGGGCTGCCGGGCTGCAGCATGCAGCATTTCTTCAAAATGAAGAAAAAAACGCTAAATGGATATTGGTCAAAACACCATTGGTTTTCTTGAAATAGGGTGTTCAAATTTTGTCAAATTCAATCCTTTCCATTTTGAAAGCGAATAATTTTTGGTGCATTGTTCATAGGGATTTGTTTCTTCATTTTGAAGGTACAGTTGATTTGTAGCATTTGAAAGCGGTCGTTGAAAATTTTATGTTTCGAATATTGGAGTCAACAGGTGTTTTGGGGCACATTTTGCCAATTTAAACGTAAACGGTTGATTTAATCGTTACGAAACAAGAGTACCTTTTTCTTGTAGAATGAAAATATGTACTAAAATGATGGACCTGCAGGACCAAAAAGATAACCTCAAAAATGTTACGCGTAAAAGCGTGATCAAAAAACAGCGCAAGTGGCGCCCTCTGTGAGATACGGTAAAATTGACAGTTTCAGCTTATTCTCCATCCCCAAAAACATAGCAGTGCCAAATTTCAGTTCAGCAGCTTGATTATTAAGGGAGATGTAGCCAAAATTCAATTTAAAAAAATGAACTTCAACGCCCTGTATCTCAAAAGTTAGGACGTTTACGACATACGTTCATATGAAGTTTTTTTCTTAAAATGGGCCAAAGAATTACCCCCTTCCGTATGTGCACGTAATTTCCGGACACCCTGTATATGGGAACATGGAGTAAATGATTTCTTTATTAAATGTTATAAGCTCGCAGGACCCTTCTGTTAAGTTTCTCCTAGAAAAATGAAATAAAATAATAATCAATTACTTTTCTTAGGTGTTTATATACTAAAATCAGATAGTATAGAAACTAGCGTATATGGAAAACCAACACATACTAATAGATATCTCCATTTTAATTCCATGCAATCATCATATTAGTGTTAAAAATGGAGTAACTGACAGGGCCAAACTATTTGTTCTAATAACACAAAATTTGAAGAGGAAATTAAACATATCAAACTTGTTCTTAAGAAGAACAGTAGTTACCCTATTGAATTTGTTGAGCAAGTTTTTCAGGATTGCCAACAAAACAACAATGCTAATAGAATTAGAGAAATAAATGTGGTGGACCGGCCAGTAAATTTAATTATTCCTTATAGTCATGGACTATCAGATAAGCTAAAACGCATAGACAATATTTTCAATGTTAAAACAGTATTTAAAACCAAAATCCATTCAGATCGATGCTAGTTAAAACGAAACCACTTAATGAGGCACAAAGTTCAAAAAATTGCATTTATAACATTCCTTGTGAATTTGGAAAGTTCTATGTTGGGGAGACTTGTAAGCAATTTAACGTTCGTTTCAAATAACATAAAACTTAGGTATATTAGGCAAAATCAAATTTCATAGTCAAACACTCTTTTAATAATAATCATAGAATATTGTGGGATAAATCTCAACCAATTCTTAAAGAAGTAGAAAATAGGTGACAAAATAATCTGCATTTATTCTAGGAAATACGCACAACTGTGTTGCTGAATGTTCAGTGGAATTCAGTAAAAGATGATTACCACTTGTTCAAAGAAAAGTTAGTGTAGATAATTAGATAGAACACAGACCACAGGGTACAATATCAGACAGGTGGCTAGGTTATTGCTGTCATGACACTTTGACTTGATATTTATTATTCTGTTATTTCACTTTGGCTTGACATTGCCTTTGAGAAAGGGGGAAAACGTATTCTCCGAAAGCTCAGAAAACAAAGTTGTTGACGTTATTTGAGCTAACTTTCAAGGTTAATCAGTTTGGTTCAGGTTTCTGTGGGGAAAACCCAATTAAAAATTACATGGATCTGTTTGCCCCACAAAGAAATTTTCGACACGTGTAACTTTATTTTTGTGTAAATTACCGCAATAGTACGTTCGGTCTTTGTTTTTGAATCACACTATAGTATGGATTATGGACATATTAACAACAAAAACTAATCAACCTGCTTTGTTGCCACCTACAGGACTTCCAGGAATTACTTCACCCTACTTCACCCTCCCTTGCTGGCCTTGAGGTCAGCAAGGCATACGCCACGTACACACGACGGACATCCTTCCAAGTTTTATTATGGTTGATTAATCAACACAAGAGGGAAATGCACGAACGTGGGAAAATACCTTGGTGCAACTTTCTTTAATTGCAGGATTCCACGAATTCAGGTATATTACTGCTTCCCAATTCCCAGAACACATTTCAACCCCTTGTCAAAACAAATTGGATTTAGGGTACCCTCCTTGCAGAAATTAGGTATATCGGCGGCGTCCCTAACGAATTAAATCCAAATACCTACCTACTCATAAAAAAGATAATTATTAGCCCACTAACAATTTTATATCCTGTGACCATTGACGATAATAGTATAAAAGTACTAAGATAATAAAATAAAATAATTACAGGTTATCAACACTAAACAAAAAATTATGAGTGTGTATACATTATTTATTAATGACTTCGGTAGTTACTTATCTTATGAAACAAGTCTCGATAACTTTCAATAAAAGTTTTAAACATATTAGTATGACTAATAGGATACCAAACATTTATGAAGTAAATTTATCAACGAGAGACATGTCCCTTCCACTGTAAGTCAAATGTTTCCTATAGCAAATCCACTATTTTGGCTTATTTATCAACGGATTTTTGTCGTCTAATTTTTGTTGCGAAGCAAAACAGCAATGTAGTCATTTGGCGGTACATATTTATGTAGGTTGGGTTATCTGTATGTGTGGCAAGTCGCCTTGTTGCAGTTGATTGAAGTTAGTTACAGATTTTTGTTTGTGATGCCTTTCAGGGGCATTATAATAGTCCGGGAGGCAGCGACACTTTTGATGTAGTTATTCCTACAAAGCTGATTTTTTCTCATTTTGTAGCTTTGACATGGGAAGTAAACGGAATGGCAGTCTACCGCGCCAATATGGGGGCAAACATTAATAAAAATTTTTTAAACCTGTAAATAAATAGGACGTTATTGACTTATTCCTACAAGCATAAAACTTTTTTAGACTTGTCAGTTAAACCTAAAAATGCAATATAATGATAGTCTACCGCGCCTGAGGGGAGGCCATCATAGGTCTACCACCCACGCAAGATGTTCAGAAAAAAAAATTTTTACTTACTTCTACAAGGCTGAAAATTTTTTCTCAAATACTTCAGTTCATAAGAGAACTAAAAAAATTAGTCTACCGATCATATAAGGGGGCAAAGCGTTGATAGACGCAATGGAATTCACGATCTCCCGAGCGCAGCCGCCGCACCGATCTGCTATAATATTGCATACCGGGATTAAATTAATATCTACAAAGCTGCTTTTTTTATCTATATCCATTTTACAATAACTGTTGTCAGTGGCGTAACCAGAATGTAAGGTTGGGGGGGAGCTAATTATTTAAAAAATATATTCTTTAATATTTACGGCAAAAATATTGTTTCAAAATAAATTTTATTTAGAAATTAATACCAGGCGGCAGATCTTTGGGGGTTACGCCCCCTGGTTACGCCTCTGATTGTTGTCAACTAAACGTGTTCTACCTTCGATATAACGTCGCTAAAGCTTCGGTAGACGTGGGTTAAACTTTTGCGCGGAAATTTGCAAAAACCGTAACAAGCAATACAATTCATAATTTAAATGTTAATGATACTTTTTGGAGCTTACACCATTATTAAAAAGTATGATATAGTAATAACGAAAGTCGCTAGCGAGCGAGTTTTTTACTAGTATAATATTAATATACAGGATGATTTTTTTATGTCTACCACCGCGATTTTCTCGCTCATTTTGCGGCCTACAAAAAAAAAACGTAAGAAATAAAAAGAAATCGGCATCCATGGCCAACTTGTCGCGCAATATTTAAAAAACCTCAAGCAAAACTATTAATGGCCGTGGAATGTTTATTTTAAGAACCAGAGAAAAAATTTTATATTGAAAATTGATGGCACTGAGAAGCTTTATCCACCCAGGTGCTCAGATAGTTTCAGCAAATTACACAGGGTCTTCGGCTCTCTTGAGACCATACAAATTTTTGTCGATTTTAGGTTTTTTTAGTACACCGCGAAAAGTTTGATATGGAGGCCCATTCCTTTTTTAATGTCGCCTCGCTGACCAAAATTGCCATATTTTGTTTTCTTACATATTTTCTGTGCGGCCCAAAATAAGCGAGAAAATCGCTTATTAAGAAATAAACAAAAAAGTTCATAGCGTCAAGAGAGCCGAAGACCCTGTGTAATTTTCTGAAACTATCTGAGTACCCTTTTGCATAAAGCTTCTTAGTGCCATCAATTTTCAATATAAAAGTTTTTCTCTGGCTCTTAAAATAAACCTTCCACGGCCATTAATAGTTTTGCTCAATTTGAGGTTTTTTTAATATTGCGCGACAAGTTGGCCATGGATGCCGATTTCTTTTGCAGAACCACTTAGCTGTCCAAAATTGCCACATTTTTGTTTCTTACGTTTTTTTTTTGTAGGCCGCAAAATGAACGAGAAAATCGCGGTGCTAGCCCTAAAAAATCATCCTGTATATGAAAGTTGAAAATATATTCTTTCAAATAACTTAAATTTTGTTCTTTTTTAACGCTGAATAATTTATTTGAATTGAATAGAATTGAGTATAATGTATAAAAAAATAAATATATTATATGCAATATTTTTTATTGTTCCTTATCACTGGCATTTAATTCCTCATCGCCTTCCTCATCGTAATCTGCATCTTCATCATCTGCAAATAGCAATATATCATTAAATATATTATATCTAGAGGGTATTTCAAAATTCAGTGCAAAGATTTTAAGAGCGTATTTTTCAGGCAAAAATAAGACCTTTTTCCGAAGAAACATCCTAAATCCCCCTAAAATTAGGTTTACGTCATTTTTGAGGCAAAAAATGAATAGAGCGCCTGAAGAAACAGGGATTTGAAAATTTTCAGGAGATTTGATGAATAAAAATGTATAGGCACAGTTCAAAATATTCGATTTTTTCGCGCAACTTTCGATGGCTGTAGCACGGAGGGGGTGCATTTTAGGACACATGTTTACAAGAAAAAACGTCCTATTTTTGCCTGAAAAATACGCCCTTAAAATCTTTGTACTGAATTTTGAAATACCCTCTAGATATAATATATTTAATGATTTATTGCTATTTGCAGATGAAGAAGCAGATTAGGGGTACGATGAGGAAGGCGATGAGGAATTAAATGCCAGTGATAATGAACAATAAAAAAATATTGCATATAATATATTTATTTTTTATACATTATACTCAATTATATTCAATTCAAATAAATTATTCAGCGTTAAAAAAGAACAAAATTTAAGTTATCTAAAAGAATATATTTTCAACTTTCATTATATTAATATTATACTAGTAAAAAAACTCGCTCGCTAGCGACTTTCGTTAGTACTATATCATACTTTTTAATAATGGTGTAAGAAGCTCCAACAAGCATCATTAACATTTAAATTAGGAATTGTATTGCTTGTTACGGTTTTTGCAAATTTCCGGGCAAAAGTTCAACCCACGTCTACCGAAGCTTTAGCCACGTTATATCGAAGGTAGAACACGTTTAGTTGACAACAATCGAGGCGTAACCAGGGGCCGTAACCCCCAAAGATCTGCCGCCTGGTATTAATTTCTAAATAAAATTTATTTTGAAACAATATTTTTGCCGTAAATATTACCGAATATATTTTTTAAATAATTAGCTCCCCCCAACCTTACATTCTGGTTACGCCACTGACAATAGTTATTGTAAAATGGATATAGATAAAAAAAGCAGCTTTGTAGATATTAATTTAATCCCGGTATGCAATATTATAGCAGATCGGTGCGGCGGCTGCGCTCGGGAGATCGTGAATTCCATTGCGTCTATCAACGCTTTGCCCCCTTATATGATCGGTAGACTAATTTTTTTAGTTCTATTATGAACTGAAGTATTTGAGAAAAAAATTTCAGCCTTGTAGAAATAAGTAAAAAAAAAATTTTTTTCTCAACATCTTGCGTGGGTGGTAGACCTATGATGGCCTCCCCTCAGGCGCGTTAGACTATCATTATATTGCATTTTTAGGTTTAACTGACAAGTCTAAAAAAGTTTTATGCTTGTAGGAATAAGTCATTAACGTCCTATTTATTTACAGGTTTAAAAAATTGTTATTAATGTTTGCCCCCATATTGGCGCGATAGACTGCCATTCCGTTTACTTCCCATGTCAAAGCTACAAAATGAGAAAAAATCAGCTTTGTAGGAATAATTACATCAAAAGTGTCGCTGCCTCCCGGACTAAATTTCATGTCGACAAGGTACAACCAATAAAACACAAGCATTTCTTAACGTTGCCATGGCAACTTGTGTATTTTTTTCGGAAATCACCCTCCCATAGATAAGCACCTAGCATCTAACTGTAAGATTAATAAGTGGAAATCTCCCTCATATACAACAATAACAGCAGTCACCATATGTCACCAATTTAATTGTATTTTCAAATAGTTTTGACATGAAATTTTCGTACCAAATCTCCTGCGAGCATGAATTAAAATTCCGGAAATTTTTCCGCCTTGGGAAAATTTTCAAAAAATTCGGACCTCGAAAAAAATTTCCGGAAATAATTCATGCTCTAGGGATATTATAAGTGATAATATTCTCATGATAATAAGGTCCCTATGCATCAAAGAGTCATCCTGGGTTCTTCATTTTTTCGTAAACTAAGCGTTTTGGTACAATTTAATCAAGCTGATTAAAAAGTTCAAAATAAAAAGTCCATATAATACCATAGGCGTTAGAAGAGGCCCAAAGGGCCGTTATGGTCATGTAAACTTCTATTCGAATAAATAATTCTTTCCTTTTCTGAACGGGCTACGCATAACACAAGTTTACAAGTACCTACCTTCCTAGCATGTCGTTTCCCTATGCCCAAGTACATAGGTACTCTATTGACTAAAATAGCAGTTGTTATAATTATGAAATGCATTGCCAACGGTAATTCCAAATTTTCTTCGGCAGTTCTATAACAAAAACTTAGTTATCATTGACAGCCTGTTCAGAAACGTGGGGAAATTATTTATTCAACTACCAGACAAGTTCACATAACCATAACAGCCATTTGGGCACGCATTAACGGTAGACCTAGAAATTTTTTATTGCGAACTTCGTTTTAGAACACATGGCAGCCTGACTAAAATCGTACTTAAATCCAATAATGTATGCGGTTCAGAATAACAAAATATTGTGAATGCGTAGTACTTCCGTGCGCCGCTCAGAAATTTATTATTATTTTAATTTAAGATAAAAATGCCCGTTTTCAAAATACAGGGTGGCCCACCACGAATTACATCGATCTATATATGGAAAACTAAAATTAGGAAAATTCTGAAAATTTGGCACCTCACCAATGCCGATGGGCGCTGCTCAACTAAAATATTTTGGTGAATCTGGCACTTCCGGTTATAGGTACCGGAAGTCAATATCAACTTTCTTATCTCAAATGGAACACCCTGCATATTATTGCATTTTTGGATTCTAGGCATTATTTTGGTACAAAAATATGCAAAATGTCCTATGTCTAAATCCAACCGTTTTTGAGATATTTGCATTTTTCCGAAAAAAATACAGGTGCAGGCCTAAAGTCAATTAGCAATTTATACAAGGAAGTCGCGAAATTTCAAAACGAATTTTTGGCATCGTGTAACAGAAGCCCCGACCTAGTGATCTCTGCTGAGAAATAAATCCGTTCTTATACAGGGTGTTCACAAAATATGAATAAAAATTACACTCAAAATGTGCTTAAATCTCGAAATTTTCAAATGGAAACCCCCATTTTTTTTAATGCGATCTTATTCACCACTAAAAATGATGTAAGGTTTCCTATACCTAAATGCAGCAATTTTCGATTAATTTACGAAAAACCCACTTTTCGTTGAAAAGACAATCACGGCTGAGGAAATGTCACTTGGTTTATAAATTGTTGTCAACAATAATGCCGGCGCGCTTAAATTACACAAACGAAGATTATTTAAATTTGTTTATTATCTACGGAGAATGCAACAAAGTAATATCAAGAACGTGCGATACATAATCTTCGTTTGTGTAATTTAAGCACGCCGGCATTAATGTTGACAATAATTTATAAACCAAGTTACATTTCCTCAGCCGCGATTGTCTTTTCAACGTCCACGTCTAATATGATTTTCGAAGCGTTAAGCAAACCCCGCATTTTATATGGGCGAAAAGTGGGTTTTTCGTAAATTAATCGAAAATTACTGCAATTAGATATAGGAAACCTTACACAAAGTTGTCATCATTTTTAGTCAAAATTTAGAGATTTAAGCACATTTGAATGTAATTTTTATTCACATTTTGTGAACACCCTGTATAAGAACGGATTTATTTCTCAGCAGAGATCACTAGGTCGGGGCTTCTGTTACACGATGCCAAAAATTCGTTTTGAAATTTCGCGGTTTCCTCATATAAATTGCTAATTGACTTTAGGTCTGCACCTGTAATTTTTTCGGAAAAATGCAAATATCTAAAAACGGGTGGATTTGGACATAGGAAATTTTGCATGTTTTTGTTCCAAAATGATGCCTAGAATCCAAAAATGCAATAATATACAGGGTGTTCCATTTAAGATAAGAAAGTTGATATCGACTTCCGGTATAACCGGAAGTGCCAGATTCACCAAAATATTTTAGTTGAGCAGCACCCATCGGCATTGGTGAGGTGCCAAATTTTCAGAATTTTCCTACTTTTAGTTTTGCATATCCAAAAATGCAATAATATACAGGGTGTTCCATTTAAGATAAGAAAGTTGATATCGACTTCCGGTATAACCCGAAGTGCCAGATTCACCAAAATATTTTAGTTAAGCAGCGCCCATCGGCATTGGTGAGGTGCCAAATTTTCAGAATTTTCCTACTTTTAGTTTTCCATATACAGGGTGGTTCACTTTTATGTGGTAGGACTTTAACATTAGATAGAAAAAGATAATCTAAAATGAAAATTTTATATCAACATATATCGGGGAAAGCTTAGTTTCCGAGATACAGGGCGTTGAAGTGTTGGAAAAAATATGAAGTATTTTTTACACTGTCCGAACCAGTGGAGATATTTAAACCAAATTTGATGTGTAGTACCACCTTTTTGACTACGATATTTAGTGATAATATGAAGGTCCTAAAATAACCAGTGGTGGAGTTATGGGTTTTCACTATCACTAAATTTAAAAAGTAATTAGTACGGACCTGTCTCACATCAACGTAAATTTTTTTTCGTAAAGTTCTTTCAATTCTCTACAAAAAGTGTATCTTGACATTTTTTTGTATCTGCCACGGTTGTGTAGTAAATAAATTATTTCGTTTCCATCTCAGCCTTTTTTGCCTAAAAATGTGTTTTCTAAGATTATTGATAAATATCGCAAATAACAGAAATTAATTATGGAACACTTATCGGATTCAGCTATTTTATTTTTAATTTTATGGAAACAATTTTAAAAATAAACTGGCACTTGGTTTGAGGTACATTACTTTATTATCATTTTAACATTTTTATCAAATCTGTATTATTTCTTAATAATTTTTATAATTCTAAATTTGTAGAATTCTAAATTATACCACGACGAGTAAAACATGATTCTTCCGCCCATAAAATGTTATTTAAAAATTGTCTTATTTCCTTATTTCTGCATCGCCGTACTGGTGAAGATAAGTGTGCCATGGAAAAGAAAATCTTATTGACAGTTAATAATACAATAATCTGTCATCCAGTAGATGAACGTAGCAGCGCCGCAGTTTGTCTTTGTTAATAATTAAAATGCCGTTCCAATTTACAAATGAAGAGCAGGCTGACATCCATTTCTGCTATGGAGTTGCAAATGGGAACTCTGCGGAAGCAGCCAGAGAATACCGGAGGCGATTTCCAAATAGGCGCCATCCGCGTCCCTCGGTGTTTGTTAACATGCACCGGCAATTCAGAACTCGCGGTCTGAGAACTAGAATCGTCGAACGAGGAAATGAAAACAATATCCAACAAGTCAGACGCAACAATGAGATTCTTCGTGAATTCGATAGGAATCCTACAACAAGTAGCAGAAGAGTGTCAGTGGCCCTACGTGTTTCAAAGTCTGCAATTTTGCGAGCTTTAAAAAGAGATCACAGGCATGCGTATCATCTACAACCCGTACAAGGTTTAAGGCCCGGCGATGCAGAAAGAAGATTAGTGTTTTGCCGATGGATTTTGGAGTCAATTGAAGGAAATAGACAATTTTTAAATAACATTTTATGGACGGACGAGTCGTGTTTTACTCGTCGTGGAGTAGTAAACTTTCATAATCAGCATATTTGGGCACAAGAAAACCCACATGCAATCCGGCCAAGAAATTTTCAGGTCGAATTTAGTGTCAATGTTTGGATTGGACTGTACAACCATCATCTGTTTGGACCCTTTTTTTGCCACAGCGAGTGAATGGTGACAATTTTTTGGAGTTTTTAGTAGCTGAGCATAATAATATGTGGGAAGACATTCCTTTAAACTTAAGATTGTTGGCTTGGTTCCAACTTGACGGCTGTCCTGCACATTTTCACCGAAATGTGAGGAACTGGTTAAATAATAACTTTCCAAATAGGTGGATCGGACGAGGGGGACCGGTCGCTTGGCCACCACGTTCTCCGGACATAACACCTCTGGACTTCTTCGTATGGGGATTTTTAAAAGAACAAGTCTATGCGACTCCTGTAGAAACAAGGGAACAACTTATTGATCGTATCAGAAATGCGTGCGATGAATTGAGAAATGGCAATTTAATCGATGCTGTTCAATCCGTTAGGCGTCGAAGTGAATTATGTGTGCAACAGAATGGACCACATTTTGAACAATTGTTGAATGTTGTACAAATTTAGAATTATAAAAATTATTAAGAAATAATACTAGATTTGATAAAAATGTTAAAATGATAATAAAGTAATGTACCTCAAACCAAGTGCCAATTTATTTTTAAAATTGTTTCCATAAAATTAAAAATAAAATAGCTGAATCCGATAAGTGTTCCATAATTAATTTCTGTTATTTGCGATATTTATCAATAATCTTAGAAAACACATTTTTAGGCAAAAAAGGCTGAGATGGAAACGAAATAATTTATTTACTACACAACCGTGGCAGATACAAAAAAATGTCAAGATACACTTTTTGTAGAGAATTGAAAGAACTTTACGAAAAAAAAATTTACGTTGATGTGAGACAGGTCCGTACTAATTACTTTTTAAATTTAGTGATAGTGAAAACCCATAACTCCACCACTGGTTATTTCAGGACCTTCATATTATCACTAAATATCGTAGTCAAAAAGGTGGTACTACACATCAAATTTGGTTTAAATATCTCCACTGGTTCGGACAGTGTAAAAAATACTTCATATTTTTTCCAACACTTCAACGCCCTGTATCTCGGAAACTAAGCTTTCCCCGATATATGTTGATATACAATTTTCATTTTAGATTATCTTTTTCTATCTAATGTTAAAGTCCTACCACATAAAAGTGAACCACCCTGTATAGATCGATGCAGTTCGTGGTGGGCCAATGTTTTGCTGCATTTTCTAATTCATCAAGATGACTTCCGGAATGCAATTTTTTCGCAATGAAAATAGACCCAATATCAGATATGCAAAACTTTTTGGTTAACGAGATTATACATACAGGGTTAGTTTTTTTATGATCAGTATGGGGATCTCGGAAACTAGCGGAGATAGAAGGAAAGTTAAATGGGGAAAGAATTGCAGTTTTGTGGGCCTAATTTAACGCGCTTTGTGGATTTTTGAAAAAAGGCATGGCTTACTTGATATTTTGAAAAACCAAAATTTTGGCGATTTATTCTAATTCGTTGTTTCTGATTTTATAAAAAGTGAAAATACAAAAGTTGGAGTTAATTGTGTTCCCAATGTGGCTATCTTGTCATACTTTCCGTGAAGCACGAGGTACCGCACACGGATTTTTTGAAGCATAAATGTGACACCATGTAGTTTGAAGTATATTTTGCAGGAGTTTTGATTATTTTGGTCAATTATTGAAACTCTCACTGAAACTTAAAAATAACTCTTACTTTTTGTGTAAACACTGCAGAGTTTTCAATTTTGCAAGTTAATTTTCCCGTTGATAATAATCGGACCGGTGTCATTTTGTAGCTATTTTCATTACGAACAAATTGCATTCCAATCATTTTTACCATAGGAATTCATCCTGATGAGTTACTTTAGAAAATATAGCAAACAATGAAAAATATTTTGTAAATGGTTATTTTTATCTTAAATTGTTAATAACAACATTGCGAGCTGCGGGAATAATCATATTTTAAATCGGTAGGTATTTTTAGTAAGCACATCATTCAATAGTTGTTGGTAATTGCAAGACATGAAACAAGAAGTGAACAAACTTATATAAGTATCTACCTAGTTAAAGTAATAAATAATAGTCCAATGTGCTCCCCATTAATTTCCACAACCATTCGCCAGCCATATTTATCACCTTATTGCAAATGGAACCTCACGTTTTTCACACACTTTTATCTACCTTCTCAAGGGAACTAAATGATCTTTGTGATTCAATAGATACAATTGTTTAAAAAAGCTCCAGGACTTTCCAAAATTTGACCAACTTTGATTGCGAAATAAACCATGACACCAAACGTTCGTTGTGCTAGCGACAAACGATAAGCGATTGTTTTTTTGCGCGAACGAACGTTCAAGTATACGCTGAATTTCTGTTCAGGCACATTGACAGTTAAATAGTTTGATCTCTTCCATTCCATGGCTGACGAGAAGTTCATAGGTAACTATAGTCCTCCTTACGACAGAATGCGTGCGACGAAAGGGGGAAGAACTCGCAAATATTCTAGAATTAATCACAGTTCAGGGGCGTAGCTCAATTTTGTGTAACTCACTGACTTAATTTTCATATAATTGTTATTTAATTTATTGTTAATATTATTCTTAACGGTGATGCCTTAGATTATAGAGGAAGGCAAACCCTTATAATATTGGCAATTATTTCTCGTGCTTGAGAATGCAACGTTCTTCCCTGTTTACTCATTTTGCACATGTTAACTCCCGAACATACGAAACGCCAATGAGCTCTCTGAGCCGGCGGAAAAAACTTGCCAGCAGCTAAGAAATGAGGTCTGTATGGTAGCCCAAATACGCAGTTAACTTTACGTACTATAGAAACAGGCACAAAACGCGTTAGCTAACTGATTTTGTCCCGTGATGCGAGCTTTATTTTTTCGGTATAACAGAGTTCAGAAATTCGGCTTCAATATGTTAAAACGTGTATTCGCCAATAAATAATGACTACTCGTATAGGAAATCTCGCAACGCTGCCCGCATTCTTTAGAAACGTTTTGTTTCGTGCTTTGGACTATATGATTTATTGTAATGAAAAATAAATAGTATCATTTCAGATCTTAATTTTCTACTTTTTTAAATAGGGGAGAATGGGGGTTAGTTGATACAGTGGGCAAGGCAAGTTGATACACTTCCATTTTTAAACTTACCGCGCAGCTCTCAGCGCCACCGAACGGCAAGCCTGTTCAATTGGGTGTTGCCCAGTTTCCATTGTGATTTCGTTGATGTAAAGTGCGCCATAACCTTGTTTTGCCGCAATAAGTGAATTTTATACTTGGAAGTAAATTTAACGGCCTTAAATCGAGTCGCCACCTATTACACATTACCAGAGGTACGTAAATCATTTTTACAGCAAATGAAACTAGTACTTTGGTCGTCTTTTTTTTAATAAAGGAAATTTGTTTTCCCTTTCCTAACCTAAAAATAATCACCTTGGAATCATAAATGTACACTCGGAACAAATTGATACGCCACCGCTGGGGCACATTAATACGCGTATCAACATGCCCCGTATGTATCTACAGTGTGGCCCGTTTGGAATAGAGACACCTCTGTAAAATTTTTATTTTTTATCCGAATTTAGCCGGTTTATTTCTAAGAGTAGGTCACAAAAAACTCTATTTTGGCGCCAAGTTTCAGGTCTTAATTTCAATTTTAAGGCCTACTACGAATTTTTTTCTAGTAAAAAAGACGAAAATTATTTAGCGATTTTTTTTATTTAAAGTCTGACACCACAGCGTTAATCAGGACACCCCCAAACCCCCATATACTAAATTTGAATAAAAAATATACAGGGAGTTCCATTGCGCAGGTTCTCAAAGTTGTGCAAAATGGGAATTTCAAAAGCATATCTGGCAAATCAAGTGTGCCATGGAATCCCCTAAAAATAGTTGAATGGTCAACAGGGACGGCTCAAAGTGTTGGTGTGCAAAGATCCAATACAAAAATATACAGGGTATTTTTCTCTGGGCCATTTCCAAAAAAAATCAATATTTTTGAATGGAGACACCTCTGTAAAATTGTTTTCATAAACTTTTTTTAAAATTGTAGGAATACAATTGTGTAATCGGTTTTAACAAAAAAAATTGCTAAACAAATTATTGAAATTTTGACTAAAAAAATTTTCAAAGTAGGCCTTGATTTTTGTAGTAGAAATCTTTCGACCTGTCACAGAACACAGTTTTTTTGAGACCTATAATTAAAACAAAACTGGGTAACTTTTTGAAGGAGTTTTGATGCATGTAAAGATTGTAAAGGTATCAGAATTAGATTTTACATTTTTAGCCCAGAATTTTTATTTTTGTGCTTCATTTTGCCAACTGTATCAACTTACCCTTAGCATGTATCAAGATGGCCCCGATCGGGGCATCTTGATACATTGCGCGTTAATCCAAAAATTAACAAAAATTGGATGTAAGAAATAATTGTAAACAATTAATATTGATGCAAAAAGTGTACAACAAAAAACTGCGGGAAAGTAATAATTTAAGGTTCACCCATCGCTTAGACCCTCGTTATAGAGCTCGCAATAGGGATGGTTTCTTACTTATTTTTAACAAAGAAAACACACTGATAAAATTTGTAGATAAAAAGTTATCTACAACCTTGCTTTACGAATTTCTTTTATAACTTTATCATTTTACAAGTTATGGGCGGCGTTTTTTTCTATAACTAAAAAATAAAAAAGCTGCAAAAAATATGAAAAATGTAGGTAATTAAATTACCTATAGTTACAGCTTTTGTTATTTTTTGTTAAAAAATAAATACGAAACCACCCCTATAGCATTCTTTATTAGGGGGGTTTAAGTGTCATCGTTTACACACGTGGCATAATATTCGCTACTGAGAGTTGAACAAAACGACTCTGTAACTGTTGTGTCTTACTAGGCCGGCGAGCGGTACCTATCGCATCGGTCACAAAAAATACTTGAGTGTTACTCCGATGCAGCAAGGAATATATTATCATAAGATCCAACGAACTTACCTAAGTGATGTTCAATCTTGATTATATGAAGGCCTCGTCGAAGTAAATAAGTAAGTGTATTACGCTCGCTTCTGTCCGCCTGACCACAAATTTTAAAGGAAAATAGGTTTCTACCGCCATCCGCTTGCCCCTCTCTTCGCGCCAACTGCCGTCGCCCACTCAGTCATATTTAAAGCTGTTGTTGCAAGGACTAATGTCCTGGAGAATAGATATGCAAATACGGGTAGGATCTGGGGACTTATTTACTTCGACGAGGTCTTCATATAATCAAGATCGAACATCACTTAGGTAAGTTCGTTTGACCTTATGATTATATTCGGCCTCGTCTCGTAAATAAGTAAGTGTAGATGTTAAAAAAAACTTGCAACAACACATTCCACGCTCTCTAGGCTATATAAGTATTTATTTTATCAAAAATGTAACTGACATCAGTTATTGCGTGTTCAAATTTAACACTGTTGTTGTGAATTGCGTTTTATCTATAACTGGCCTATTGTAAAAAACGGCAAATGTGTTGCAATTTTTTGTCCTGCAGCTAGTCTGATCTGATGGTGTCAAAACTTACTCCGGCTCCTCCGCCTTAGATGTCGACACGTGGCGAATGCCTTGAGGTCTATATTGACTTGTATCTAAGCCACATTTCTCTAGGATGGTGCCTAGCCATCTGCCAATTGTTTGCGAGGAGGCACGGTGATAAGGCTTTTTATAGGTAATGAACAAGAACTTGCAAGACTCTCGCAAGCCCTTTGTTCTCCTGAGATATTTTAAGAGTCTTTGTTACGCACAACTGCGGTTCTGCATTGAAAAAGGGTAATACTGCAAAGGGGTTGCGACCTATTAAGAGCTGACGTTTTAAGTCTATTGCAAAAAAATTGTGATATTTTCTTGGAAAAAAATATTGTCTATATTAATTGAGCTCAATGTTTGAATCCTGTGTACTTTCCTGGAGTGAAAAATTCTTATAGTATCAAGCATTCTTACATAACGTAATACTAGATTAGGATCCCAGGTATTCTCATATCTAGGTATCGGTGGCCTGTCCGCAAAAAAATCCTTTAAAGAATCTCTTTAACCTAAAAACTGTCCCTAATAATTCTGGGTCAGCTATTTGTGCAATTGCAGATCGATAAAAATTAAATTCCAGTACATTTGGAACAGTAACGTGAAGTGGGTTACATGAAAAAAACAATGTTCCTACCATAGCTTTTTACTTACATTATATTGCTTTAAGGTTGAATTTTTTACTGAAGCTAAACAAAGATCTAGTGAATCTTTTGGGACTCCCCAGAGGAGCCACAACAATCCTTTCTGCTTTGTCCTTAATAATCTTTTGGAGACTTTTATCCCAAGATCAAGGCGAATAGAGGAAAACGCATAGAAATACAATTTCAACCAATCTAGCGTGAACACGCCTACCTTGAAAGCTTCTGGGTTCTTCAACCAAGAAAAAATATGGCGCATTTTTTTATTTATACGACTTGCATGGATTGCATGGATTACCAAATTTCTCCTTTATTTTACTAAAAGATAATCTGCCAGGGCCCATTCTATCTCTTGGTGTACTTGTCGAGAAGCCTTGTCAGCGACGAAATTGTCAGCCGAATTATTGTAAGAGGCAAAACAATATAAATGTTTTTATTCTCACACCAAGCGCAAATCTTTTGTGCTATTCTATTTAACCTCTCATCCCGTACACTATCCCTTCGATTAATAGTACCCATCGCTGAGGTGTTGTCCACCCTACACAGTATATTACAATCAGACATCTTTCGCGAAAAATAAGCCCAGGTAAACAGCTAATAATTTTAACTCATTAATATGACGCTGTTTTTCCTGATCCGACCAAAAAAAACATGAATCGTCTTGTTTTTACAATGACAATCCCAGCCAGTCTTTGATGCATCTGTAAACATTTCCATAGAAAATCTGTCATTACGTAACGCATTACCGGAACATTGTAACTTTCTAAGCCACCACTGAAATTCTGGTAGTAATATTGACGACAAATTCATTATTCTATCGTAGTTTCCCTGTTTTCTTGATGCAAGAAATTTTTGTCGTTCAAATTGCTTTAACTATATGTAGAAAAATATATTTAATAGCGAGAGCTACCGAAACGAAATTACCAATAAATTTATAAAAACTTCCAATGCTGCATTTCATCAATAAGGGAAACTCTCTTACCAGTGCTATAAGCCTCCTACGTTTTTCAGGAGGTAGCTCAAGTGACATTTCCTTAGAGTTAAATGCAAACCCGTAATATCTACAAAGCTGACTGGGGATGAGGTAACTCTTTTTATAATTTATGAGGAATCCTAAATGTTCTAATAAACCAATTGTCTCCTGTATATTCTTTTGACATTGAGAAGTGTCCCTTCCTAAATCTAATATATCATCCAAATAGATAACAGAAAAGAATCCTCTTTCACGCAACCATGACATTACTGGTCTTAAAATCATGGTAAAAATTAGGAGGGCACAACTCAGCCCAAGAGCCAACATCTCGTATTCATATACACAATTGTTAAATCTAAATCTCAAAAATTTCCTGTGAGACGGTTTGATAGGTACAAGATAGGTCGATGGTTCCCATAAATATGTTTGATGTACTTAAACGCGAAACAGTTCTATAGTCCCCTATCGTATTAACATGAGATAATTTAACGAATTTATTAAAGGACCGAAGGTTTAAAATTAAACGGTAACTACCATCCGTTTTTGGAATTATAAGGATATTAAAGATGAATCGATCTTCCCATTGATCAACTTTAGAAATAGATTCTAAATCTAGAATTATATAGATGATAATATTAATCTCCTCCTTGAACCACCTTGGTTCGGGAGGAACAACTGTCTGTATTGGCCTCTTTATTTCCTTTATATAGGAAATAAATCTCCTATCCTTAACCAAGTCACACCAATTCTGAACAAGCTTGGATACACCTCGCGCCACCATCTTGAGGGGTGCTGAGTTGTCGCCTCGCTGAAACCGCGGCAGACTTACAAACGCCTACGCGCAATACTCCATTTATTAAAGTTGTTTCACAAATAACAATTTTCCCCCAACAAATCCCCCAATAAATCGTACAGTTTATTCGTAAAAATCGTAGATTTTTTTTTTTCAATTTAATGGTAGGTATAAATTACAAAATTGGCGAAGAAATTAAAATATTGAGATGACGATTTACAGATTAAATTATTCCAAAATTCCAGAGCTGTCAACACAAAGCATTCTGCTGTTTGCGGCAACTTGTGGCTAATTTCGAGATTTTTCTATTTTACTGTATAGAGGTTTTTTTTAACGAATTTTGATATTAAATTTTGAATTTCTACTGGGAGGGAATTTTTTATCATTTATTTTACTTTGACGGGGCTTATCTTAATTCAAATGTTGTATCAGTTTCGATAGAACTAAGATGAGTGCCATGGAAAACCCAAGTCGTTTGTATATCGCTAATAATAATAAACTTGTTAACCTCCAAACAATTCTGAAAATAAAAAATTGTTAAATTCCCTTATACATTCTAAAGACAGTGCAAGTTGTCTCAAATTTTTATCTTTAATAATAAAAAAAAGTTACGCCTCTTTCGAAAAATAATTGAAATATTGACCGTTCGGATTGCTTTCTGTCTATAATAATACACTAACTTCAGAATTTTTGCGCTTACCATCGATGAAATAAAAAATATTTTTTAAAAACTATTCTTTTTACGGCCGTTTTCTTCCTTTTGATATGTGGGGTCAAACAAAAAAATCCCATGTCTCTACCTGCTCTAATAATAAAAAAGTGATTCACTTCCAAAAAATCCTTGGTGGCCATGAAAAAAATTTGGTTCAATCCCTTTTTACATTCTCAACACAACGCAAGTTATTGTCTTAATTTCTATCTTCACTAATAAAAATAAGTTAGATTTTTTTGTAATGTCATGGCATGTTTTGTTGATCGACATTTAAAAATCGCACACTTTTAATTGGAGATTAGCGGTACTTATATCAAACAAGTCTGAAATAAAAATATAGTTTAAAAAACTAAAAAAAAAACACGCTTACGCTTAGCAAACTGAACTAAAAAGTAAAAAATAATAATAGCAAACCGAATTTTATTGCAAAAAGAAGCGTGGGGTGCATGATATCAATTGTTATAAATATTTCATTAGTAGCTATTGATAAAAGTAGAGTTATCATAAAAAAATATATATATAATAAAAAAAGCACCCCGCACGCTTCTTTTTTACAATAAAATTCGGTTTGCTATTATTATTTTTTACTTTTTAGTTAAGTTTGCTAAGCGTAAGCGTGTTTTTTTTTTAGTTTTTTAAACTATGTTTTTATTTCAGACTTGTTTTGAGTTGAATATTTTTTTTATAATTGGGGATATATGTAAATGAATAAGTGCGAATAAATTCAGGAGGTGATTGCCTTTTTAAAAATAAGGGGGGTTCTCGTATAAAATTTTTCGATTTGGCGTTTCCCTGCAAAGTTATTCGGGTTACAGGGTGACCCAAAAGAATTTTTTTTTATTTATATCTCTAAATAATCTAGTTGCACAGCTGAAACTTTGCACTGTTATGTTTTTGGCGATGGAGAATAAGCTGAAGGTGTCAGTTTTTATGTATCTCATAGAGGGCGCCGCTTGTGCTGATCTGTGATCGTTCGTCATTTTAGTGCAACTTTTCATTTTGCAACTAAAATGTACTCTTTTTCATAACGATAGAATCAACCGTTTGCGTTGAAATTGGCAAAACGTGCCCCAAAACACCCGTTAACTTCATCATTCGAAACATAAAATTTTTATCTACCGCTTTCAAACGTTTGTTAAATTCAATCCTTTCCATTTTGAAGGCTAATAAGTTTTGGTACATTGTTCATAGGAATTTTTTTTCTCAGTTTAAATGGTACAGTCTATCTGTAACGTTTGAAATCGGTAGATAAAAATTTTATGTTTTTAATGTTGAAGTTAACAGGTGTTTTGGGGCACATTTTGCCAATTTCAACGCAAAGGATTGATTTTATTGTTATGAACAAGAGTACAATTTAGTTGCAAAATGAAAAGGTGCACTAAAATGACGAATCTACAAGACCAAAAACATAACCTCAAAAAAGTTGCGAGTAAAAGCACGATCAAAGAACAGCACAAGTGGCGCCCTCTGTGAGATACGTAAAAACTGACACCTTCAGCTTATTCTCCATTTCAGTTCTGCAACTTGATTATTTTGAGATATAAATAAAAAAAATACTTTTGGGTCACCTTGTAGACCCGAATAACTTGGCAAGGAAAGCCCAAACCGAAAAATTTTATTTATTTTATACTATTTATTTACACCCTGTATATTTAGTAAATGGAGTATTGCGCGTAGAGGTTTGTAAGTCTGCCGCGGTTTTAGCGAGGCGACTACTCGGCGCCCCTCAAGTTGGTGGCACTCCGAGGTATGTGCTTGTTTTGAGTTGAATAAATATTTTATAATTGGAGATAAATGGAGTATTGCGCGTAGGCGTTTGTAAGTCTGGCGCGGTTTCAGCGAGGCGACTACTAGGCGCCCCTCAAGTTGGTGGCGCTCCGAGGTCTGTGCTTGTTCTTCTGTGACCATTAAATTTCCATTGATGCAATGTGAATTACACATAATTTCAAATAGAAAATTGAATTGAATACTTATTTTTTGTATCTATGGCGAATGCGTTGGGATAGTTAAAAGAAACATTAAATTAATTACGTGAACGATATCTAGTCTTACTTTTCTGTGTAATTTCATTTGGAGTATTTTGTATATTCCATCATTAGTGTTAAATTTTTCGTAAATAAATAATACTTCCAGGACCTCTTCACTGCAGTTTATTTTAAATAAAGTACACATTGCATCAGTTCGATAACTTCTCGACAATCATAGGGTAAATACTCCTGCAGCTGTGGTCCATATCTGAGTGTACTAAAAAGGAAGTTATATTTAGGTGATTATTCACAACTACTGAGCCAAGAGACTAACCTTGTAGCTTTCCATTAACCCGCCTCGCCGATAAGGTGCTTTCAGTTTTTCGTTTAAACACGTATAGACAACAATAACAAACTTTGAGGTTATCGTTGGTTGGCCGAAGGATTGAGGCCTGTCATTTCTGGCAGTTCCGTCTAGCTGTCATTTCTGGCATTCAATATTTGCGTTCACTTTTAATACAGAAAAACAGAAACTAAGAAATTGTCTCCATGTCTCGTCAATCTCTGTCGCTACTTCGGGAGATGTACATGACCCAGGGGCCGCTGTACTTTACGGTTAAACGTTTGAGGTCCTTAAAATAAGATAGAAACTGACGGTGGTGTTTCGTAGCCATAAGACTAACTAATCAAAACTACCCCACAACTTTCCTGCCAGGGGTTCTTTTGAGCACACATTGACTGTATTATAGGCGAAGACTTCCAAAGCAAGAAGAGGGCTAGTGCGAGCGTTCTTCACACCTGAAACAAAATTTATGTATTGAGATATAATTCTGCGACAATTAAGCAGATATTTCACGTAACATAACCCATATCGACAGAAACAGGTTCGAAATATGTATATGTGCTTTTTAAACGGCAAAAACATATCTAGAAATATCTACTTACGACAAAGTTTTCCGTCGGATTAGACTTGCCAAAACCCATGTAAAAGGACATTGTCTAAGAAACCCTTTCTTCGGCACAAGCATCGATCAAGTTTAAACGGCAAATTGATACCCCTCAGTCTTCCGCATATATTCTTTTAACGGTGCATTGTCCTCGCTTCGTTTCGCAGGATTATTAGACGGCAACAAAGACCCCAGAGTACTTAAAAATCTGAAATAGGTGAAGCAAATCGTATCTAAAAATGCTCTCCATACCTTTCTGTACAACTCAGTTTTCCATTATTCCTGTTAAGCCGGAAAGCGCCAGATCAAACTAGAGGGACAAGGGCACGGCCATAAGTTCGTTCTAACACGGGTTTCTGAGTTTCTCAAGCCTGATTTTCCAAGAAAGGCAAAGTAATAAGTGGATCTCTCCCGTGGCGTTTTCTAAAACCGAAATTTTACATAAAAACCTACATACATACATACCTAACCTACAGTGCGCCCGTACCTGGAAAACTTACCCATGGAATAACAGATGGGTTTCTGAGCTCCCAAACTCCCAAACCACTACGAATGTTGGAAATTTGGAAATTGTCCACACCAAAACCAAACGACAGCTGACTACCACCATTTTGTTTCTGAATTCTAACTAATCGATATATTATCTAGCGCGTGCGCCTCGGCCACGATGAATATACAGGGTGTTCTCGGGCCCTTTCTTTCCAAAATAGTCGGAAAAAAAATTCCGGGGGGCCGAACGGCCGGACGCTTTTCAATAGTCTCCTTCCTCATGTACTCCCGCGGACGTACGCGAAATTTGGGCTCGAAAAATCAAAAACTGCGTCCTGTAGAGTGTTGCCAAGACAGCCCGGACTAGCTAGAGGCAAGGGCCATAACAAGCGCCTTTCAGGCGTTTGTTAACAAGGAACTTTAATCTACTCTGCAGATACCAACCTCTAAGGGTAGCGACGTCTCTTGTCGCTCTGAGGCTTGTGTCGATCTTGCCTCTTCGGTTGGTACTGTTCCTGATATTGGTATCTACGACGTTGGCTGTTGGGAGCACGGTGAACTTGTCCACTCTGCTGCGCTCTCCTCTTTTGCAGAAATGGACGCTTGAAGTTTCCGAACTTCACTGCGTTCGAATGTTTAGATTCTTCTTTTGAATCTTTAATTGATCAACTGACTTAACACTCTTGGTAGTGCCATCTAAGTTGCTTCCAAATAGTCATTCGGTTATTAGGGTATCTTTTGAGGTGTCTTTATTAAACAATTCCCGTCCTGATGTAGACTTAGAGTGGTAGATATCACTAAGTAATCTACCAGTATCGCTGAGCACCTGCACCTTTATGAATTGCATATTTACTGCCTCCCACTTTTTGTTATTACAATTGCGATAGCACTCGTGGTAGCGCTCACTTTCTCTTGTAATTGTGATAATCGTAAGTCCCTGCGGACGGTATTCCCAGGAAGCGCTACTTTGATTTCCGGATTTATCTTGGGTGAGTATAACTCTTGACAATTCTCGGGGAGGGGGGTATATTTCTTAATTAATTCTGCCCTTAAGTTCTCTGGCAGTCCGGATTTATGAATCGCACCCCAACGTGTAGCTAACTCTGGTTGAACTGGATCTGAAAATCTCTTTTCGGGAGAACCGACCTCTCCAAATATGGATAAGATGTCTGGTTCTATCTGAGGCATTGCTTCCTCACGGTTTCTGTCACTTATAGTACTAAGTCGAACACCCTATACAGCATTCTTAAATAGCAGGTAGACAGGAGTATAATATTTTCAATATTTTTAATATTGCGACCCTAGGCAATACATCTTTTACTAGTATATAACCACCCTAGGTCATAGAGACACGTCTACCACCCTAGGCAGAACGTGGCTGCTAACAGTAACGCTCAGTGCTACCCAAGGCACCTCCGAGGTCACTTCCCTGTAATCAAGTACATTTTTTAATAGTGTATAACCACATAGAGACACGTCTACCACCCTAGGCAGAACGTGACTACTAACAGTAACACTCAGTGCCCCCGATGTAACTTCCCCGCAGCGAATTCGACCTAATTATTCGTAAATCCTCTTCGATCTACGTACCAGGTGACTCTCCATCCGTTTTATTATCTTAGTGATAATATACCCACCATCCGGGGCTTCCACGCTTTTTTGAAGGTTTTGGCTATATCTGCGCAGCAAGATTCTCTAAACGCTAGCGGAGCGATGCGATCAGTACAACACAAAAACGAAGACTGACTGAGTGGGCGACGGCAGTTGGCGCGAAGAGAGGGGCAAGCGGATGGCGGGAGAAACCTATTTTTCTTTAAAATTTGTGGTCAGACGGACAGAAGCGAGGGTACTACACTTACTTATTTACGAGACGAGGCCGAATATAATTTAAAAGAGATGACGTGGAAATTTGCCTCACAAACCGTACGCAATCAGAATTGCCTGCATTGTTATTAAATGTTTTCTTCTTTTTGGCAATTAAAAAAATACTTATTTTGGGAGAGAATTATTGCCAAGTACGAAAGGAATGTCAAGGATTAAGGTGCCCCTAAACCCGCGGGGCCCCGGGGCGACGCCCCAAATTGCCCTAGCGTAACTACGCCACTGTATACATCATATTTTTTATTTTCTTACTTTTCTTACATATTTTCAAATTTAAATTAATTTTTTACGCGCTTAAAATGTTCGCCCGCCATTGCGCATGCGCGCGAAGAGTACCTAAGTGGCCGACAGGAAGAGATAAGAGAGGCTCGCTCGAACGCGCGGATGGAACTCAGAAAAAACCGCGCGGCTCGAGAAAGATTATTTTCGAATTTTATCATCATCGCGTCCGACTTCAGTGGCTAATCTCCAGATTCAAGAAGGAAATAAAGAACCAAGAGAGGTTTCGCAACCGCATCTCCTACCGGACTTAAAAATAAGGTAGGCGAACATCCGTAATTTTTAATCTTTTCATCGTTTTCTCTTTCCGCATTTTTACGCATTATTTAACCTCAATTTCGCAACGAACCACGGTCCTATGAAACAGTCCTACTATCGTATTGGTCAAGAAACACCGTATATACACGCCGTGTTTATTTGAGTACGCCTTTGATTGCCATCGATTTAACCATAATACCGATTATCTAAAAAAGTTTGTGAGATATTTGAATTTATGTGTTTTTCGGAAGCTTTAAAAAGTATATGTGTAATTTTTTCCTAATATTTCGTTTCTCTGTTTAGTTTACTTAGTACAGCACATATGCAAAAATAGTATATTACATAGCGAGAGTTGTAAATAGCTTATTACGTATGAGTGGAAAAGTTGCGCACAAGCCGCGATGCGGCGAGTGCTGTAATTCCACGAGTATGTAATAAGCCTACAACTCGAGTTTTGTATTATAATTTTTCTTCGACGAAAGAAAAACTATTAAAGTAGATACACTGTACTTCTGATTATCTGACAGGGAACAATTAGTATGTTGGTTAGTTGCTATGGTGACGCGGATGCTGCGCAAACAAGGCACCCGTGATAATTGCGTTTTAATTAAGAACAGATAGGTACGTAATTTTTTTTATTACATGTCAGTCATTACGTGTCAGTGTTCGTAACAATGGACTTACTTATAACCTAAACCGTCACTTAATAGGTATGTTACTAGCATAGGAGTAGAAAAGATATATTATTATTACAAAATATATTATTATTACAAAAAATAAATGTCCGTTTAATGTCATAAAACAGCCGTAAATAGCCTTGAAATTAAATCAGCGAATGTTTGAATACGCGAAACGCTCTCTCTCATTAGCTTGACGTCACTGCCGCAATTCCATTGTGCATACTACTACAGTTACAGTAGAAACTTAACTATCGCTATACAGGGTTTCCCAACGAAAACTTGACCCCCCCCCCAAAAAAAAATTCGAAAACCGAAAAATATTTGAAAATTCAATTCGCCGAGACCCGTCGATTCTTGTTTTTGGGGGAGCTTTTTTGACAGTCAAGCCAACCCGATATGGTCATCCCCCTAATCCATAGCAACCCCAACTTTAAAATTTCAAATGGAACTACCCCCCCTTGTGGCGCATCATTTTAAACCCCTTTTTATTGCGAATACAGTGATGTATCGTTTTTAGAATTCTGTTTAGATTTGACAGAATTATTGTCTAAAAATGGAAAGTTGACAATCCACTGTACGCGTAGTAATTTCCACACAAATGCCCGCCACTATTAAGTTTTTTATCTACTACACACGACCAAATTACCTAATTTTTATTGACGTATCGATCAGTTTACAAAAAAGTCACAAATGATAAAGCTGAAGCAAAACAAAAAAGTTCATACGAATTCAAATCGAGCAATTTTATATCCTGAGGCGCGTAGCGCCGAAGGATATAATATGCGAGGTAAATAATGGCCTTCTCAACCGAAGTGTATATATTTTACATATTTGAATAGATTTAGCCTGGGAGTTCAGTTGTCAAGCTGACAAAATTAAAATAATTTTTAAATGTCATATAGAAAATGTTTCATTATTTACCTAGGAATTTTTTTATTATCATTATTTACCTAGTGAGAGAAATATTACTTCTCATTGGAGGAATGAGGTAAATAATGGTGATTTCTCAGGTGAGTAGTAAAAAATAGTTATTTAGATTGCGAGATGCGTAAGCGCACGTTTTTGGCCGAGGCCAAAACGAGCTTACGCATCGAGCAATGTATTACATTTTTCCTGCTACCGAGAATTTCATATTAAGTAGGTAGGTTCTTTGAATTTAGTGATAAATATAAGAGATAGAATGCAGTGATAATAAAAATAAATAAAAAAGAAAACTTGGGCTTTGTGTGGGATTGAACCCGGGACCACGAATTACTAGTCCCGTGGCATCACTGTTGAGTTAAAGAAGTGTTTGTTAAATTAAACTTTTAAGTGGTTCTTATTTTTGACCTACATCAGAGCCCTCTGGAAATGGGTTGACGAACCGTTTATTTTAACGTTATATTTATATTCTCCCTTCTCTAATTCTGTATAGCTGTCACTCCTATCACTGCCTTCTGATCGATTGAGCGGCGTGTCGTCACAACCACTCCCACGCTTTTCGTGTCAAATACCTATATGACAACAGAAGTTTGTTGCTGCAAAATCACTTAGGAAGGAATATTCGAGATTTATACTCTAGGCCACGAACCCACGTAGGGTTAATAGAGAGTATGACAAAATATTTAAGGGCTTTAAATTTTTATTTAGGTCAGCCAACTGAATGCCAGGGTATAGCATCTAAATTAGATAGAATAACTTTACAATGATTATCCTAAAGATTTCGTACTAGGTAGGGTTCCTGTATCCAGGAACTCTAGTACTAGGAAGTGGAGCTTGAAGTCAGGGATGTTGCCCTTGGAAAACAAAAGCCTTTTTGTCCACATTCGAAGGCATAAGGCATCTAAGGAATATCTGCAAGGGGACTTCTTGTCTTATTCGTAAGGGTTACAAAGATGTACCAAATTTCTGAGCATTGGTGAAGGAACGCAGAAAATTCCAAGCAAATGGGTCCGAACACCTTCAGATTATAGATATAACTGCAAACTTTATCTTCGGATTACACATCTAAGAACACCAAAGAATGTCGATATCCATGGGATATCTGATGCATCGTTAAATGCTATACAGGGACGTGCATTTAATTTGAGAAGTAGGTAGGTACTGACAGAAATGGAAGAGTTCCCATTAATTCTTGTGTGCCAATGGTTGACACCTATCAAGATTTTAACGGCCTCAAGATTAGAGCTATGCGGAGCCCTTTTATTATGCACATTGATTGTTCGTTTATTTGGTATGACTCACAAGTGGTATCGGGCTAGATAAATTCACAACCATGTTAATTTCAGACAATTAGGTACGGCTAATCGGATAATACAAATAATCCAAGATTTTACTAAGATTAGTCACTGGAATGACGTTAAATGGGATGGAAATTGTGCAGATCTTGTGTCAAGAACTTTCCGAGTTGATAGTGATTTGTGGTTTCATGGCCCAGCTTCGTTGAATGATCCAAAAAAGGTTTTCCATCGCAAGAGTTTCAAATGGTGAGTGAATTTAAACTTCCTGAGAAAGGAAAGTGTACAAAGTCGCTCGCCATTTTTAGTGACCCTTGCGATAATTTTAACGTAGGTAAGTCTTGTTTCAGTAGTAATTGTTTAGAGTAGTATAAAGACCCAAAGGAATACCTACCTATATTGTTGGATTTGGGATAATTAAACGAATCTAGAGCTCAAAAGTCTGATATGGTAAAAGCAACTGTGAGATATTAGGATACCTAGTTATCGTCAGAAAATTAGTTTCTCGTTTTCACCTACAACAGATTTTGCACATGTATGTCTCTACCTATCCAATACAAACTTCAAAGTGCGATAACTAAAAACTTTTGATAAATACCTCGAAATTAGTTTATTACGCATTATTTGCTTCAAACTGAAAGACAAATCGGACGTACCACTTTTTAAGGTCTCTGCGAACCAAACATTTCTTTGGACCGCAGCGCAGTCTACAATTTGCAATTTAAAAAAAAATCAATTTGAGCCTACGAATAGTCTTTGGCGAGCTCTACAGTAGTCTACAGCCTTTTTTACGGCACTAAAATATCTCATTTCGTTGCAAATATATAAAGCCGGGGAGTTTTATGTTACTAACCCTATAAGTACATCGTTTTAAGAGAATTTGATAAACTCTTAATTTACCTGCAAGTACGCATATACAGGGTGCCTAATTTAGATGGAATAAAGGATATAACTTTTTAAATACACCTTGTATAAAAAAATGTTTCAGACGAGAGTTTTTCAGTTCATCTATCTGCATATTTTGGTGACCTTGAATTTTTTTGGGAACCAGTCATTTCGTTGCTATGGCAACCAACTTTGTTTTTTAAATGGCACCATACACTTTTTATGTAATATTTCATTGGGGTTGTATAAGAAAATTTTTAGGCATATGTAATATTTCATTGGGGTTGCATAAGAAAATTTTTGAGAAAAAGTAGAATTTCTGCAAGTACGACAAAACTTAAATTCGAGAGCATTGCCTAAAAAGTAGGCCATGCCTAACGACAATTTTGACATTTTTGCATGTAATGATAACTAATGGTATCTATGACAACCGCATTATTGTTCCATTTATTATAAATAGTAATTTGACTGGCGAAAGGTATGTAGTTGGTTTGGTATGCCAATTCAGGATATCTGGTTCCAGCAAAATGGAGAACCGTGATGTGCACCGCTATTTAAACCAACTCTTCCCGCAATCTTGGATTGGCAGAAGAGGGGCCATAGAATGGCCTCCAAGGTCTCCCCATCTTACCCCATGTGATTTCTTCTTGGACATCTAAAATCCAGGGTGTATAAAAATCGTCTCCAAAATATACCTAGTCGAATTAGAACCTCGCATAAGAAACGAAATAGCGTTGTTTCCTCCAGAAATGATTAAGAATGTACTTAGTAGTTTTTACGACAGACTGGGCCAATGTCTCGCTGCGAATGGAGAACATTGCGAGCATTAGATTAATTGACTTTTAGGTACCTACCATTGATTTATTGTGCATATTTATTTATTAATAAACACATTTTGCAAACTTAACATGATTTACCTGTCGTCGGTAAGTTATCATTACATGCAAACATGTCAAAATGTTCATTAGGCATGGCCTACTTTTTAGGCAACGCTCTCGAATTTAAATTTTGGCGTCCTTGCAGAAATTCTACTTTTTCTCAAAAATGTTCTTATGCAACCCCAATGAAAAATTGTAGATGATTGTATGTACAAAAAGGAGCTGATTCCAAATTTGAAAAGTGTATGGTGCTATTTAAAAAACAAAGTTAGTTGCCATAGCAACGAAATGACTGGGCTCCCAAAAAAATTCAAGGTGACGAAAATATGAAGATAGATAAAATGAAAAACTCTTGTCTGAAACATTTTTTTATAAAAGTTATATCCATTATTCCATCTAAATTGGCCACCCTGTAATATGTCAGTCAGATATACTTTGAAAAAAGTAGCTGCTGCATACGAGCTATATGCTTCGCCAGATTTTGCACTTGCAGTGTATCTTGCCTCAAAAATTCGGCTTGTAGTAATTACGGTCCAAAAAATAATAATTGATACATTTCGCTGTACATCATTAGAATTCGAATATAAGGCCAGATTACAACTGCCGATATTAGTGTTCAATAACCGATCGTAATTATTACTGCAAAAACATCAATCAGTATTAGGTTACCGGTCAAAACGAACAAAAGTTATTGGAAGTATGCATAGGTTATCAATTATTGTGGATCCTGATTTAATTCCTGATTTAATTATAAACTTTATATAAAATTACAAAATTTGACAATGCGAAAGGGTTCTTTGTAATATTATAATATGAAACGTGTTATTAAAATCCGGGAGGCCGAGATTTTATCTTACCATTTGTACTGGTACCACCACTAACATAATTTGTTACACTATGATTCTGGTGTCACTTCATAGCAATTTTTTTAATCGGCACTAAAGATTCTCAAAGTCATCACTAAAATCTCTAAAGTAAGTCATTATTATAGGATTTTGGCCTTGGCATCATTTGAGGACCAAACGTCGGACAGGCCTGTCGACCAGATATGGAAGGAGCGATATATGGAGCGATATGGAAGGTGCAGCAACGGCGTGGTCTGCTTATTATGGATGGGTGCCCGCATTCTAATTATTTTGCGTAATAAAACTTCATTTTTCTCAATTTAAAATATATATAATGTGTCCCTGAAGTTCCTTATTATAACTTACGTGGTTTATTTGCCTCAGTCTTGTAGGCCTAGGGAATTAAATTCCACATTATCGTTATAAAAAATTGAACTTCCTAATGGATGAAACCTTATTTGTAGCACGGATCAGGGCCGTAGATAAGGGGGGTTAGGGGTTCACCCTCCCCCCCCCCCCCATTGAGAGAAAAAAGAGGAGGAAATAGATCATGGTGATAATAATTGATAATAATTGATAATTTTATATTTTTCTGTTTCAGTTAAACTATTTGTCCTCGTATTTTACACCTGCTTTTAAAAATCAATAATTTTATTTGTTGGCTCACCGGGAAATAAATTAAATTTCTATACAATTAATTAAGATTAATGTATCCCTTTGAGAGTACAATGATAATTTATGGGATGTGGCAAAAAAGTTTATAGGTAGGTAGGTACCTAGTAATAATTTATACACCACTCAAGGCGTCTGTTTGTCTTTTCTGTAAAAAGAGTAGGTACATACTTTTTATAGTTACTGCATACTTATGGCAAAGTCTAGAGAATCTCTGGACGCTTCTTATGGTTCCAAAGTTAACAACGAAAAAAATTTCTGACCAGTTGACTTACGTAATAGGTATTTTTTGATAATATTAGGTAATTTAGATTTTTTCATTCATTTAAACTGTGTGACCTTGAACATTTCAAAAATTTTCGCCTCCGGCACAATTCTTAACAAAAGAAAATAAATCTTTTTTATTTTTTGTACACCTCTCCTATCGACAAAGTCTATATACGTTCCTGGCACGTATGTAGGAATATAATAATTATTTTTGTATCATAAGATCAAGTGTATAACTAGACTTTTATGGCTCGCCGCTGAAGATAATGTCGTGTCGAGACATGTAACAACGCTCCGTAACGTAACATCGCTGCGTAACACCATCGCATATAGTTTGCACGGCACACTGTAACACCATTACACCGCAACATCACGGCGTTCCATTCCTTGTTGGTATCACAGAAAATGATACGCCACTATATTACGCTTGTCCTTTCTGTTTGAACGAGACGAAGAGGAGCGTCGTCGACTGCGTGTCTTCACGGCGCGCGGGCGTCGATGTTATATTTAGTTATAATTTTAGTTTCTACGAGAGCCGATTTGACTGCTGCGGAGTCGACGATTTTGCCATTTTGTGCATTTCAATGATGGAATGGACTATGATTCCTTATCATAGCTATATTCTCACTCAATGTTTGCCAGAAAACACTTTTAGAGATTACAGCCCAGTATTATGTATTGTATGTGGCGACAACGCGATATATTTGTATTGTATTATATTTTTCTTATTTTTTACATATTTTATATTTCTTCATCTTAGTTTATTTGTCAAATGTATTTCCATTTGCATAATTGTTTTGTCACGAATAAAAAATAGCAAATTAAAGTAAAACAAAATAAGTTATTGAACTCGGTCGAGATCAGACACCGCCGGGCATTTCGCAAAAAAGTTATTTAATATAAAAATCGCTGACTGCCCACTCCGCCAATATCAGGGTTGACCTAAAAAACTATTGAACGGTTCAAGGCGGTCGATCAGGCAGTCAGTCAGTGAATGGTGATTCAAATAATGTCTGCTCCAGTCTCTTCAAAGTAAGTGTCTTCTTCTATCAAATGTCAGTTTTCAGTTCTGTTTCTCACATCCCTATTCTAATTAATTAATTAACAAGTTTGTCTCTTTAAATCCATTAGTCGTTATTTCATAAAAGGCTACTACCCTAGTCACGGCCCACCAGGTCGTGACAGTATTAACAACCAACGTAGGGATTTGCAAATTATAAAATTTAGTCATAAAGTAATATCTCGTTCTCCGAATACCATTAATTATTATTATTGCATGGAAAGTCCCAAGCAGCTAAATTATTATGATTCTGTAAATCCAAGATATCAAGTAAATGGAAACCGCTTACTTGCTTCCACACAAGCTACGCTAACAACGCAAAACGGTGAACCATTAGAGAAAGTAGCCGCTCTAGCCGACGCCATCCTGGAAACAATGGGTATCACGCAACCAATAGCAGCCATTCAGACGCCACCAAAAACAGCCGCTCAAGCCCTCGCTAGCATCACACAGGATTTCAATGAACATATGACACAAATCGCCGCATTAGGGCAAGAACTTAGTGATAAGCAAGCCGGTCAAGCAGAAACCAGCAGGCCGCGGCGAGAGCGCCCGCATTCTCGGTTGAGAACCCCGTCCCGCGGTCCTTTCACACAGAGAGCTGAGGGAAGTGCATGGTGATTGCTATGTACGGAACATCGCCCCTATCAATCAACCTCGGCTTGAGGCGCGATGTTTCATAGTTGCACGCAAGCAGCGCAAGCAGTTCAAGGGGATGAGGCAGCTAGGTACAGTCAGACCTTATTCAAGCAGCTTGGCCTCGCCGTTACACATGGTGCCCAAGAACGACGGTGATTGAAGACAATGCGGCGACTACCGAGCACTCAACGCCAAGACGATTCCAAACAGGTATCCCGTGCGCCACATTGAAGACTTTGCGCAAGACCTCCGAGGTAAGCAGATTTTTTAAAAATCGATTTAATTCGAGCTTACAACCAAATTCCAGTCGCGTATGACGATGTTCACAAAACAGCAATCACAACTCCATTCGGATTATTTGAGTTAACATTCATGAGCTTCGATCTCAGGAACGCAGCACAAACATTTCAGAGATTCATAGACGAAGTCCTACGAGGTCTCGATTTTTGCTACGCCTACATATACGATATTCTGGTAGCATCCCAAAACGAAGACGAACACCTGGCCCATCTGGGGACATTGTTCAAGCTCCTACGGGAGTATGGGGTTGTCCTAAATCCAGCAAAATGCCTGTTTGGTATATCGGAGGTGCTTTGCTTAGGATTCCTCGTACGCGCGGACGGCATTCAACCACCTCCCGAGAAGGTAGATGCAATCAGAGGTTTCAAGCAGCCTCAAAGAGCCAAACAGCTACGACAATTCCTGAATTTGTACAGGATTAACATTCCAGCAATAGCCCGCACGCAGGCACCTCTCAACCAGCCGTTGCAAGAAAACATCAAAGACAAATCACCTCTAGAATGACAACCGAAGCTAGGGAGTCAATCGAGAAGCTCAAAAAAGACCAGGCAACAATTCTTGCACACCCCAGGTCACAAGCGCCGCTTGCACTGGTGTGCGATGCTTCGGACCACACTGTCGGCGCCGCACTGCAACGGAAAGCCCCAGATACCTAGGAATCACTTGGTTTTTTTCGTTAAGAAGCTGAGCACAACTCAACACAAATACAGTGCATTCGACAGTGAGCTACTAGCGATCTACCTAGCTGTCAAACATGTAGCACTTTTTTGTTGTTGCACACATGCGAACAGCAGCTTTGGGGTAGTTGGAGAGCAGGGTTCGTGGGTAAGGAGGTTTGTTGTTAATTGTTATGAAGCTTAGTTAAAGGGAGATATTTTGGACGCCACCTAGCTCTTTTATTTTACTTTCAAAAGCGACCTTGGAGAGCTGTAAATCCAAGAAAATGGGATGGAAAACTGTTATTTGTTTTTACCTGGCAATATTGCAAACAAAGAAACACTGACGACACTTATACCTAATATATTTACACTATTTACAAAAAAAAAATAAGATAGTAATTCAACCATTAACAAAAAGGTTCAGTAGATATGCACTTTACTAACTAGATATTATATAATTGTTATCTCTAATAATTGAGGTGGTATTAACTATTAAGTTTCGAAACTTTAAGTTTACATAACCCCCGTTGTTAAATTGATATTTTGTTTCCAACCAAAGTACAACCTATTCGATGTGAAAATGATGCTCTTTAAAGCAAGCTAGTTCGGTAGTTCGGTATATATGGTAAGTTATTTTAGACAACTAGATAGTTGTGTGCCAAATGTAGATAGCTAGACAAGTAATTAAGGTAAACCAAACTGAAGCTAGGTAGTCTAAAGTCTATCCAAGTTACAGAGGCAGTGAATCAAAACATTGGCCACCACGTGACCTATTCTCTTATTAGTCTGGCCGTCATAAAATGTCAAGTGTTTACGCGGCGAGCAGAATGCAGGGCCGGCTCTTCCCTCAGTCGAGTTTCCTGCATATTTTAGATCGGATCGCGAGCAGCATATTCTGTAAATTTATTTTGCTACTTATTTTAAGGAAATTTATAAAGATCCACGAAAGGTAAAAACACACTTTTTAGAACTTCTAAAAGAATTAGTTCAGAATTACAAGCCACTGGGAATCTCATATTAGACAGACCCTGGTAATCGATCGCAATGCGGTCATGTGACTTTGTTTATATCTACTGCCACAGTAACTTGGATAGACTAAGTAAGAATTCGTTTAGTCATAGTCACATAATCATAGACGTGCTTATCCAGTGGTAAACGTTCTGGGGGAGGAAATCTCTGCTTGCTGCGCAGGCGGGAGACAAATCACGTGATCACCTCTCACGTGCAGGTAGTTGTGGTACACCCTGTAGGTGTGTGTGTGTGTGGAATCCTCCAAATAGATCAGGCACCAACCATCAAGATAAGCGAAATAGGTACTAAAAAAACCCTGAAAATTATCCCTCTTTGTGCAAAAGGACTAAAACATATTTACAAAAAACTTACCACTTGCTGTGGCTTTTTTCACATAAGAAAGAAACGGCAATTGGTAGAAAATCGGCAAAACATACTTCTAGAGTTTTTTTGTTTAGAAAAAAAACAGGTATACGGCAGTATTCCAAAGGCATAACGAGTATCTACGTTGAGAAAATGCCTGGAAGTTGGAAACTGGGCTAAGGCGTGCAAAAAAACTACAAATGGAGGTGCTTACCTACGCTGCGAAGTATACTTGCGAGAAATATGCGATAAAGGCGGCACTGAGGGAGGCTAATAGGTGAAGTTTGCGTTGTGTTATAAAACTAGCCTCATTGCCGAGAGTTATTCACTTTAGATCCGCGTCTTAAATCATCTTTTGCTACAAAAAAAGCCTCGCAAATTCTACCAAGTGACCACTACGACGATAGGCAGTCGAAAGAGGAGTTTGACACTCTCCTTGTCTCGAACGCATGGTTCTCTTAAGGCCTCTATTAACGACTAATCGAAATTGCCTAGGTAACTACCAGTTGGAATGATTTTCCGTGCCAGTTTCTTCGAACAAAATACAAACTCGGACGGAAACACAACTGACACACAACTAACCAAATGGAAAAGAGTGACGATATAATAATAAATAAAATAAACGCCCTAACCCGGTGAGGTAGGCGATAGGGATTGGCTACCTTAGTCGCGGCACGTGGGCCGGACTAAGAAAGCAGGGAAACATTATTGTTTTCGGAACTCGCGGCCATATTGGCTAGGTACCTACCTCATGCGTAGCTGGCTCTGAGTACTCTATCTTCAAACAAAAATAGAAATAACGATTCAAAATGTAGCAGAATTTTCAAACGCTACAAACATATCTGACATATGGAAGAAACTCGCGTGTTTACCATTTTCACCGACCACAAACCACTCATTTATGTATTTAACCAAAAGCTCGAGAATGAGTCACCAAGAGAGGCCAGGCAACTAGAGTTCATTGGACAGTTTACAACAGACATCAGACACGTAGCTGGCAAGGACAATATAGTTGCTGATGCTCTGTCAAGAGTTGAGTTTGTTTCAGATGAACCATTGGACTAGGCAGCACTAGCAGCATCGCAGGCCAACGACGAGGAGCTGAAAACGTACCAGGAACATAGCTCATCTGTGCAGCTATGGGAGGTCGCAAAACAAAAAAAAAACAACAGCTTACCATCCGCAGGCAAATGGAATGGTCGAGCATCTTCAGAGTCAACTGAAAGCAGCCATCAGGTGCCATCAAGACGAGCAGTGTACAACAGTCTTGCCGACGGTTCTGCTAGGAATCCGAATCGCTTGGCGAGAGGATCTTCAAGCCACAGCAGCTGACATGGTTTATGGAGAAACACCCAGATTGCCTCAGTCCACCAGCTGACGAGTCGATGATACCGAACCTTTCATCAAGGAGCTGAGATAACACTTTCAATGCCTCAGACCCTCAAAGGTGGTAAAACACGGAGTTCGTAAATCGTTTGTTTGAAGAGACTTGGCACCGACGCTCCAAGACATGCACTGCCTTGTCCTTAACAGAGGAGAGAATACATTCAAGATCGATATCAAAGGCACAGCCACAACCGCGTTTCGATCGATCTTCTCAAACCAGCATTCATCATCAACAAGGGGGAGACATCAGAACCAGCATCCCCAGTACAATCAGAGACAGGGACAAGCCAGACAATTGCTTCACCACCCAGCAAAGCCTCAAAAGAACTGCGCGGTTTGCTTAACGCTACAAAGCAGGCTTCACATGACAATGATATCGTGACTACATCACTGGCAGGGGGATGCTGTTGCGACAACGTGATATATCTGCATTGTATTATATTTTTCTTACTTTTACATATTTTATATTTCTTCATCATAGTTTACTTGTCAAGTTTATTTCTATTTGCATAATTGTATTAACAACCAACGTAGGAATTTCCAAATTGTAAAATTTAGTCATAAGGTAATATTTCGTACTCCGAATACCAAGCAACTAAATTACTACGATTCTGTAAATCCAAAATATCAGGTGAATGAAGACCGAGGAGCGGCCACCGAAAATTAGTGGTCAGTTAGTCAGCAGTTGAAGACTCAACCTAGAGTAAATCGGCGCTCTCAGTACTATTCTTTCGTTCTTTGTACTCGTATCAGTTTCCTAACTTTATTGTTCTTGTGTATTTACAATAAACAATTCGGTCGTTCAGACATTTTTGTTGCTTACATTCGCACCTTCCCACCGTATATACAGATTATTCTGTGTCTGTTTATTCCTATGTGTTAGACAAGAATAATGTCATCCTTTATAAAATATGAAGATAAAACAGTAAAATTTCCTCCTTTGCCCTTTCGTTACAATTCCTATCTCTATCCAGTACGATAAAGGCTTCTCACGGCTATTGCTTCAAGTCCTGGAAAAAAAGTGGCGCTGATGGCCAACATTGTATTTTGCATTGTATTTTGTCTCCAGAAAGCCCATGGTGAGCAAAAAAAAATAAACGTGGCAGCCGTGAGTAGTCTTTAATAATATGTCAGTCAACGCAGTATGTCTTTTTCTCCTAACTAATAATTAGAAGCCCGTATATCCATGACTATATATTCCGTTGTCTAATGTTCTGCATGTTGTACCTACTAATTACATAATTTTGCTGATACTGGATATAGAAATATAGAACGTAGGTACTTAGGATAAATAGATAGCTAATGTTGGAAGAAACAGTACAACATGAAGAATCGCTTGCATCAACAAGTTAATGTGTAAAATGGTGATAATTTAGAGAAGAATTTAGAGACCTAACGCCTCTTTGACAAGTTGTGTCAAATCTCAAACATTTAAATTTAAGGTGGGTTCATACAAGCCAATTTAACGTAATTTAACAGTTACGTAAGGTAAAAGAGAAGTTAAAAACATATGTTATTCGATGGGACTGTTTATGCAGCAAAATTTAACGTAAGGTAACGCAAAAGTTAACCAACTTTGAACTTTTGCCTTAAAATTAAAGAAAATCTCAGTTTGCGCATGAGTAATTTCATTGCCAACAGTAAGAAACAAACTCGCAGCTAGTGAGAACAAAAATTCCCTGGCACTGATTGTTTCTTATTGGTGGTTATGGGTTAGGTTTTATATTTTTGTGCTGGGGGCGAAATCCCACGTCGCACTGGGGGCCTCTGGGGCTGGAAGAGAGGACTACTAGATCTCGTGCGAAAATTTGATTTTGACATTTCCCCTGTTTGCGCAAACTTAAATTATTAAATAATCCTTGCCTAAACGGTATACTAAATTCTTATGTTCCATTAGGTTAGGTTAATATTAAATTACGTTAAATTGTCTTGCATAAACCCACCTTTACATTTTAAAATATCTGCTTCATTTAAGGTTTTGTATGTGGGTTTTGTTTCTTTGATCAATTTTTTTTTTGCAGATACCAGGCAAGGTACGGGGGCTAAAATCAAGTCAATGGAGGAGCAAAATCTGAAGCTACGCTACTGTGGTCCGTGCTCATTTTGAAAAACAGAATGTAAAATTGATTTTTTTAGGTACCTAAGTTCTAATGGCATTCAATAATAATTTTAAAAAATCTGGGCAGTCAACCTAACAAAATGAAAATTACCTACAAGTTACGCGACTTTTAGTTTAGTTACTTTTAAATTCTATTATACTTAATCCTTATTATTTTTACCTGCGCATTTCGGTGATTCTTGTCCAGAGCTACAGCTAGCAGGATGAGACTTGCAATCCGCATTTTTGATCGACTCTTTGGACGCGTCGTAACCATACCAGCCGAGCAATTCGTTCATTGCGGTTTCGGCAAATTCCTTGAACAAAATACATGTATATGAACTAGGCGCTAATTATTTTTCACGACATCAGCATTTTGGATCCTTGGCACTTTCTATTGAAAACAGGGTATCGTTTTGAAAATTTTTAAAGGCCAGTCTAACGTAGAAAAAAAGATATAAGTATCCCTAACATGTTTAGTTATTTTATACCAGCTAATGATATTATTAACAATAAATGATGTTTATGTGGCATATCAGGTAAAGGATATCAATTGAAATAAATGCACTCCATAGCCAGGAGGCTGTAATTATTACAAAAATCTTTCTATGACATTAATAACGTTAAGTATCGTTAAATGAAATAGTCATCTGCGATGTGAAGAGAGGATTGCACGTCAGCTGGTCGTGTGAACTTACAGAAAAATGATAGGTAAATTCAAACGAAGCACTAACTAACGAAATTTACTGCGATACGCATTCACCTGATTCGAATTTTCGAATTTTGTTTTAAATAGTATACTTAGCACCCCTTTAAACTCTTTAAAAAAGTAGAATGGTTCCTTACTGTTCATGACATATAATCATGACCAACTACGACCCCTTTTATGGGCTCAAATTTCATCATTTCACTTAAAATCTATCTCTACCATTGTTATTTTACTTTTAAAAATATTAATCAATTGAAGATATTAAAATTACACACTTTAGAATATTTCATCATTTTTATATAAAAAAAAGTATTAATTACGAACAATTTGTTCTAATATTAAAAACAATAATACAATAATATTTTTTCTTATTTTAGAACAATGTGGAACTGCAGTAAATTTTTTCTAAAAAGAATGGTACTTTTTGAAATTTGCGCCCATATTAAAAGTGGTCGTAGTTGGCCATGATTACGGATAAAAAATTAAGTTTCACACTTTGTTGAATGCTCATTTTAAATGCTCACCTAGCAAAAAAAGTTTCTCAAAATCCGCCAACAAATAAATATCTTAAAGGGGTAGTAAGCAGTCTCTATGTATCCACTGTTACCACTGGTAACATCTGTTACCACTGGTAACACCTAATTCAAATTTTCAACACAAATATCATTGCGATTTTCCAAACCCAGCAAAATGAATATGAATTAATATGTTAAAAAATTTTAACAGACGGTGCAAAGTGCAATCCAAAGAAATTAACAAATTGTATAGGGTATAGTATACCTACTAGGAGTTCCTGTCCTATTTATTAGCTGCACACGTATCGTCGGATTAAAACAAAAAAAATCAACCAAAATTTACACTGTATCAACAAATAGTCGAAACGTTGACACAGTGTACATTTTGGGTGATTTATTTTCTCCTAACCAGACTATCCGTATGCAATTAATAAATTAAATTCATCGTCACCAAATCGAAAAGTGGTTACGCCGCCGCTCAACTCATGCCCGCGTATCCGCACACCGTTGCAATTTTTCCTCCCGCTTAAAATTAATTCCAATTCGCCGGAATGTTACCAATCTCATTACTGGTTACGTTGAGTTCGACTTGGGAGGTGCCGCCCGGCGCGTGAAATTAATTAGGTATTGCTCGCGTTTATGCAGGATTAAAATGCAGTTTATTTTTAGTTCTTGATCACCCAAAACGAATATGTATAATAATTACCTATACTTTTGTCGAGGTTTTTGTCAATCGCTCAAAAAGAGGGAAAATGTATGTAGCGAAACCTAATTTTGTAAGCAAATATTTTTGCTGGTCGAATTACTAATTCGACCTTTCGGGTCGTTTGACCTTGAAAGTTATAAAAAAATTCGCATGCCTGTCGCATTTCCTCTTTTTTGGTAACATTTTTTAAATGTGTAAATACGTATTGCGGTAAATGTCGACAGTTGCACCGGTAAAAATATTGCGCTTAGTTTGGATTTACTTTTTGCTAGTTAGCACGACCAGCCGGCATGCAATTTCCCTCCACGTCGCAGCTGACTATTTTTTTGACGCTATCTGACGTCAATAATTTGTAAGGAAAGAATAAGCTGGCATGAAAACAAAACACTGGAGCAGCTGACTATCGTTTTCGTCAATCGCTACTTGAGGTGAGTTCAGCAAAGCACTAGGGAGCTGGAGTAGATAAAGAGCAGCTCTATGTCACGTGGTTACGGGTGTTTCAGGAGCAAAACAATCAAAGCCGAACACCATAGAAGTTGAAATAAATGTCTAATCTAAAAACTCTTGATAGGGTTGTTACTTTACAAGTCCCATGGATCCCAAACTGGTGGTCATTGAATTTGCTATAAAAAGTGGATAATTACGCAGAAGTAACTGTGCTCAGTATGTCTGAGAAACAGTTTATGCAAAATTTGAGACTGAATGTTTCTAACATTTGAAAATTTGTTAACAAAGTGTAAACAGTTTCTTTTGCAAAATAACTCTGTTCATTCTGGATTTCCAAAAACTAGAACTGAAAAGAAACTCATGATTACCATTTGGTATCTTGGAAATAAGAAAAGTTTAAGGTAAGTAAAGGTTTATTATGGGAAAGAGCGGGACCCTTTATAAGCACGCAAATAATGTTTACATAATTCCATACCAACATTGCTATCAAATTATATTTTTTTCACAGGTCTGTAGCTCTGTAGATTTGGAATTACAAAGATAATTTCTTGGCTTAACAGAGGCAAGCAGCAAGAAATTAAAACTAATTTTGCAAGAAATAGATTTCCTGGTGAGTATAAAATAGTGAGGCATAATTGAGTGGTATCTTCAACAAAGTTGCGTTTTTAGGAGTAATAGGCTCTATTGACGGAAGCCATATACGTATTGCTGCATCACAAATATATCCCAATTCATGTGTAAATCGAAGAAATTTCACTCCTTATTGCTGCAAGGAGTATGTGATAATAGAGAGCTATTTACTGATGTAAGTATATGCAGGAGAGGCAGGATCTATTCATGACTAAACTTTATTTAAACGATCTGATTTGTATCGAATAATCCCAAATCGGCAGATTGAATTTTATTATGCCTTACACTGCGTGAAAATTATTATAATCTTAAGTAAGAGTAAGTAGAAACTAAACGACGAGATTTAGCTAGTGTTTTAATAGTAACTAGTTGTGTTCTTCACAATGTCTGCATTTTAAATGGTGATGTGGCAGAAGAAATTATCAACTTGGAGGAAGAAGTTGAAGAAGAGCGGTTAAATAAAATTGTTCAAGATTTTGATGCAGTCGTTGACAATCGGATCGCTTTTATTTAAAAAAAAACAATATCTGTAATGCTCTGCAAATGCACAATAATAGAGAATAATTTAGGTACTTTTGCTCGTACTATTTACCTACCTCATTGTATAGAAAAAAACAAAAACCTTGCAGTTGATAACTTTTATTCGTAATCAATCAATTCAAACTACAACGAAAATAGCATAGTGTCTCAAAATAACTTAATCTAACAAAATGACTATCATTAGTGGGAACACAAGGTAACAAAAAACGAACAAAACTGCATTTTTTCAATCGTCTTTTCAAAAAGATCATTAAATC